>JBBYHQ010000010.1:6378422-6419932 GCA_038382645.1 Spergularia azorica | reverse complement strand
CCTCCTGTTGTTTGAGGGTTTGATTCAACCCTCTAACATTCCATGAGAGGATAATCATTTGAAGTTAGGGGGATCTGACGGGACCCCTTCCCCAACTCCTACCATAACTTCCCTACTCACTGCCATTTCTTCCCTGACACCTGCACTGGCTCCTCCCACAAATAGATTTGCAAATCTATTTGTAACCAAACCAGCTGGATTATTGATTCTTACCTGCTTCTTGCTTTTCCTCGCCAATGTTTTAAATCCCAACTCATCAACTATTTCATGCGGGGGAGAAGGCGAGTCTGCCTCCTTCTGAAACTCTGCCTCTATTATTTGCTATTGTTCACTTTCCTGACTCTTCATTATCTCATTTTCTTGCTCCTACTCCTGCATTGTAACCTTAGTTTCTACTTCCTCTGCATCCACAACTTTCTCCTCTACTTTCTATAGATCTTCTTAGCCTCAACAGCTCTTGGCTTAGCATGCTTGCAGGATGAGACTGTGTGCCCCATTTTCTTGCATCCTTGGCATAAATAAGGCACCCACTCATATTCCACTCGCTGCTCTATTTGCTCTCCATAGGGTGTGTTTATGGTAATTAATTTGGTAGATCTTTGGAGATATCTACTTCAGTCATTACCCTAGCAAAAGATAATCTCCTCTTCAGGGTCGTAGTTTGATCAGCAAAAAGAGGCTTCCCCACCTTACTTGCTATCTTGCTAAGAGCTGCGACAGACCACAGGTAAGGATCCAATTCTGGGACTAGCACCCAGATTTGAATTACTGTCAATCTATCCAGTTCCTGAGCAATCGTAGGAGACCATTGCTTGAGAATCAGCGTCTTTCCTGCAATTAACCAGGGCCCCCCTCGAAGAACGACCTCCATATCCTCTTGTGAGATAAACTTAAACGCAAACCAGCCCTTCCTATAGTATTTTACCATGCATTTCCCTTCCCAATGTTTACTAACCATCTGCTGCATCTGTTTTAGCTCTGCCTTAGCTCCAATTACGTGACCTACCAGCGTGTGCTTCAAGAGCTCTAGCTCCTCCACCACATCATCACTATCAATTGTCACATCCTCTGAGGTTGAGCTCTTTTCACAGAAAAAAAAAGACTCATTCCTGCCCGGGGTTTGCCTACCACATTTGACCATGCCTTCTTTTGTGGGATTTTATCTCCCTCCTTTCTATTGTTACCTGACTGATTTCCCACCTTATGCCCAGAATTTTCCCCAATCTTTGGGAAATTAGTTTCACAATCCAAGTTTAAGCTAGCCTGGGTATTAGTCTGAATATTTTCCGACGAATTAGTACCAGAAATAACCGAGTCAGAAGTTCTTACCGGCGAGTTTAGTGACTTCTCCAGCTGGGTTTTAGTTTTCTCTTCCGATTCCTTATTACTTTCCTCAATATTACCATCAATCTCTTCCTCTTGTTCCACTGCATCTTGTTGAATCTTTTGTTTTTTAGGGAGACCTGGCTTTCCTTTCCCTGCCATGGCGCAAGCTCCACGTACGGACTAGCTTGAGGAGAAAGCTTCTCCTGTGCGCATAACTCGTTTTCAGTAAATTTTATAAGATCATTGGGAATTTATTAAGTGTGATTTCCTATTTTAAGTAAATTTTATCTGATTTTGGGAATTATCTGATCTATCCCATATATGACACGTTTCTGATTTATCTAGTGTAATATAGAAAATTTAGAAATTATTTTTCCTCTTCTAGCAATATATTATTCAGATTTTATTGCCTTAACGTGAAATCGCAGTATATTATTCATATATTATAACCTTAAAATGAGTTATTATTGCGTCAGAAATTGTTTTTTACCCAAAATTTCAACTTTATAGTATTTATTTTGAGAACTTTTTGATTTATCCAATATATAATATCTTGGAATATTGTAGGAGCATAAATTGATATCTTTTAGGATACTTTTAATTTGTTCAGATTATATTATCATTTCCATTGATTTTATTTTAGGATAGTACTTCTATTACACATTTTTATGGAAATTATATTTTTAAAATTTGTTGCTCAATACAATCACGGAGATTTTCTTGCCTAAAACTTTGAAATTTTCACTTTTTACGCGGCTGATTTTTTAGGGTAATCAAATAACAAACATATAAGAAATTGATAAATCTAATGTAATTTATGAACATTGAATTTAAATATAATGAACATTGATTTTGTGATGAACATGTAGTGTTAAACTAATGAACATGAAAAGTTGTAGAAGTAGGAATACACACAATTAAACAATATAACTTATAACAGTTATAAGTGATGAGGATTGAACACAAATACACTGATTTCATTTCCAATGATCAAATGATGCAGAAAAAACAACTACCTTCGATTAATCTAATTACAAAGTTACAGATGGCTAGAATTATGCTAGAATCAAATAAAAAAGATATGAACAAAATAAAAGGTATGTCCTTAAAGGATCAGTTAGGTAGAGAGTGCATGAGAGTAGAATATCGAAGTAATAATAAGGATGACACAATCTTTGCTACTATGAAATTATTGTTTGTTGTTGTCCTTTTATATTGGTAGAGTAAATTGTGAAATTAGTATAACCCTAGAATATTTGCGAAAAATATGGTACTTATTATATTGGTAATTTAATCATGTATAGATGGATTTTTTAAACAAATTCTAGTATTCACGGCAAATTTTTTATTTTCTTTCTTTTTATCAAAAAATTGAAAAGATTTTGCCATTCTATTATTATAATTTTAGTATTATTTGACATAGTTTCTTAAATTATAATTTTGTGTAATTGAATTTTATCTTAGATTAAAATTAGTTATGGAAAGTGCCATAGTTGCTACAGATTTTCTTTTTGTTTATGGTAATTGATATTATTTGTTTCATTAATTTCAAAGATTTGATTACTTTCCTCATAAATTTCGGTTAATATGAGGATATCTTATGATACTTTGGATTTTTTCAGATTATATTGTAGTTCTAAAAAATATTTCCTGCGATACTGTTGTGAAATTATGTTAATTAATATATCACATATTTAATTAGTTAAATTATTATTTAATTAAGGAAATTATCATTTTTACTGGAGATTCTACTGCCTAAAATGTTGGATGTTGACGTTCAGCTATGACATGGCGCTGATGTCAAATCTGATGTGGACGGCCTAAAATGCTTCTAAATCTACTGCTGTTGTATTTATATATATATATATATGATATGATACTAGTTTAATACCCGTGCAAAATTGCACGGGCTGCCATTTATACGGTGTGTACAATGTCATTATAAAACAAATGTTTGAGACTCAACAAATTGATAATTATTTTATTAATAATATTTTAGGAAAAAAATATGTATATCGGGTCCTTTAACTACAAAAGGATAGATTGAAAAGAAAATTATTCAATAAAATACAACACCACCATAATTGGACAAAGGGAAAGTAATAATACTATTTAGGTTACCAAATTAATAAATGCGTATGATAAAACATTAGTTTGAACATAGTTAGACCACTTAATTGAAAGCTTAATAAACCTAATTTAATTTCTCAACCCAATTCGACTTCGGTTTTTCTAAATCATGAAATCACTATTTAGGACCCTTACGTGACCTCTACAGGCACATAATCAATTTTACCCCCCATATTTTGTCTATCTCGAGCCGATCTATTTACCGATTTGACCTTAAATAAGATAAAGTTAGTTGAAGGCTTGCAAAAATTGCACGGGCTGCTGTAATAAGATTTTATTTGTATATAAGCAATGTGCACAAAAATTAAGAATGAAAATTGGTATTATACTTATTTGTGCTAAGTATGGAGATTTTCTCAAGACACATGAGAGTTATTCATCAGAGGAAACTGTTCTCCTATCATCCTAAATGCGCAAGGATCAAACTAACACATATGATATTTGCTGATGACCTTATGTTGTTCACAAGAGGGGATACACCATCAGTTGCAGCAGCCACAGA
Organism: Spergularia azorica; assembly: GCA_038382645.1. Taxonomy (NCBI): domain Eukaryota; kingdom Viridiplantae; phylum Streptophyta; class Magnoliopsida; order Caryophyllales; family Caryophyllaceae; genus Spergularia; species Spergularia azorica. The sequence goes on along the minus strand of JBBYHQ010000010.1, from coordinate 6,415,974 downwards.
GTGTCTGGATATCTTTACAGCAATCTCAGGCCTAGTTGCAAATTAAACCCAGCCAAGACAGAGATTTATTTTGGGGGAGTGAAAAATGCTGTTAAAGATCAAATCCTAGGTAATACTGGATTTGCTGAGGGTAGCTTTCCTTTCAGGTACCTTGGAGTGCCGCTGAACACAGGAAGGCTCATTTCAGATATGTATGTGAATTTGATCAACAAAATTAGGAAAGGAATTCAGCATTGGACAGCTCAACTACTCTCTTATGCAGGAAAGGCAGAGCTCATCAACTCTATAATCTTTGGTATAGAAAACTTTTGGGGAGCCAGTTTTCTTCTTCCCAAACACATCATTATCCAGATTAATAGGAGTTGCAAGGATTACCTTTGGAGTGTAAAGGAAGGGAAATGGAAGCTTATCTTTAAAAGCTGGGCTAGTTCTTGCTTCCCAAAGACTGAGGGAGGTTTTGGGTTAAAAGAAGCTGCTAGCTTGGAACAAAGCTCTCATGGCAAGATGGTTATGGAAAATACTAGTCAATCAAGAAGGGCTATGGCAAAGATGGGTTCAGGCTTATAAAGTTGACAAGAAGAATATATGGGAAATCACAAGCAAGGTCAATGATTCTGAAAGCTGGAAGGGCATGTTGATTGTAAAGGAGGAGATCCTAAAAGATAGAGGTAATCCTTTAGCTGCAAATAATCTGGTCCTATCCTGGAACAAGGGAGCCAAGTTCTGTATGAAAGATGCATACAACTTCTTCAGGACACCTCAAAGGAATTTGAAAGGCCATAGAGTCATCTGGAACACAACTAATTTTCCTAGGCACAGCTTCATTTGCAACCTAGCTCCTCAATGCTGCCTGTCCACTATAGACAACCTGGCTAGAAGAGGGATGCAGATAGTGAACATACGTATTTTATGCAAAGAGGATGCAGAATCACACCACCATCTCTTTTTCAGCTGCAAATTCACTAAGCCAATGTGGGATCATGTACTGAGCTGGATTGGTATTCGACGAAACGGGTGGAGTTTGAAGAGAGAACTACTCTGGGGTGCTCAGCAAAAACATTCAAAGAGCTGGAAATACAAGTGGTATTGTGCAAGCATCACAAGTTTGGTTTATATGATATGGCAGGAGAGAAATGCCCGAGCTTTTGGGAATATTGAGCATGATTCAAAATGGATTCTAGATAAAGTGAAATTTATAGTTGGAGTTAGATTATTAGCAGCAACTAAGGATCACTAGCACGAGGAAATAGTTGAGCATCTAAATGCAAATTAGTATGTTCTACAATAATGGTTATTTTTTGTAAAAACTCGTCTTTATTTTCCTTTCCCCCTGGTGGATGAATAAAGACTAAAACTTTTACAAAAAAAAAAAAAAAAAAAAAATTGGTATTATACTGTAAAAAATAGGAGACATGATTTTTGACGTATAAAATATCTTTTGGTTTTTGGGTCATGTACCTACTTTTATGGCCCGTAACTGGCATTACGGGTTATGACCATGTTATATTAGGGTCATGAACCCGTTATTCATGATCCGTAAACTGTATTAACTCGAACCGATTTGATACACATACTTTTAGGCTTAAATTGATCTAACCAATTGGCCCATATTTGAGTTATCAAATTAAGCCTTCCTGAGTTTCAAGGCTCGAACCTGACCCTGTTTGGATACACATATTTTTTTAGCTCATGACCCACTTTTATGTCTTGTGACCCAAATTTTTAGTTATGAACCCGCTTTATATGACCGGTGATCTATTAACTCGAACTCATTTAGATGCATGTACATTTGGGTCTAATCTACCGTAGTCGTTGATCTCTAAGTGAAACAACATATATAGGACTTAATTCTGAATAATTTTGTACCTTATTTCCGAATACCTAGCCCTTATAATATCCGTAAATTAAAAGATTTGATTTAATTTTATAAGGATGTGATTTCAATTAGTTGCTACGTTTTTTCTTTTTAATTGACTGATTATATCACTAATTTATTACTATCCTGCATCGCACCGTTTTCATGGGTAGGGGGTAAATTATGTTTGTATTTTTTTTTAATTTAAGGAATATTCTGTTTCCTGAATAATATCAAAATCTTAGGAAATTGCAAGTTATTGCTCAGATTTTATTGTCTTACAATCCGGAGAAAATTTGCAATAGATTGTTGATATTTCATAACCTTAAAAAAATATTTTTTTTAATCGTAGAGAATTGTATCTTTTTTCGAATTTTCGATTTTGTAGTATTTAAACTAGGAACTTTTTGATTATCCTGTATATGACAAGTTGGAATATTGCAGGAGCAAAATTTGATATCTTTAAAGATAATTTTAATTCGTTCAAATTATATTATCATTTCCATTGATTTTATTTTAGGATAAAACCTTTTGTTACACATTTTTATGGAATTTATATTATTAAAATTTGCTGCTCAATATAAACACAGAGATTTTCTTGTCTAATACTTTGAGATGATATATATGATTGATTGCAAAGAATATGTCAATTGTATATTTTCTTAATAAAACGAATGGTATATTTCTTAATCTGGGAATTATTCGATTTATCTAGTGTATGACATGTTTTAATATTCCGTATTACCTTTTATAATATTCGTCTATTAGAGATGGATAAACAGGGAGAGCGGTTTCCTTTACTATTCTGTATAATATCGTCCGATGTTAATTGAAGAAATGTTATTTCATTGGGAATTTATACAGTAGAATATTCTTTTACATGTGTGAATGAATACAATTAGTGTGATTTCCCTTTTAAAGTAGATTTTATCTGATTTTGGGATTTATCTGATCTATCCCGTATATGACAGGTTGGAATATTCTGATTTACCGAGTGTAATATAGAAAATTTAGAAATTATTTTTTCCTTTTCTAGCAATATATTATTTAGATTTTATTGCCTTAACGTGAAATTACAGTATATTATTCATAATTTATAACCTTAAAATCAGATTTTATTGCCTTACTAAATTATTTTTTCCTTTTCTAACTATATATTATTCAGATTTTATTGCCTTAACGTGAAATTCCAGTATATTATTCAGATTTTATAACCTTAAAATCAGTTTTTATTGATGTAGGTAGGAAATTGTTTCTTTCCCCAAATTTTCAACTTCATAGTATTTATTTTGGGAACCTTTTGATTTATCCAATATACGATATCTTGTAATATTGCAGGAGCATAAATTGATATCTTTTAGGATACTTTTAAGTTGTTCAGATTATATTATCATTTCCATTGATTCTAATTTAGGATAATACCTTATGTTACACATTTTTATGGAAATTATATTTTTAAAATTTGATGCTCAATTTAATAACGGAGATTTTCTTGCCTAAGACTTTGAAATGTTCTCTTTTTACGCAGCTAATTTTTAGGGTAACCAAATAATGAACATATTTAGGGCCCGTTCGGTATCACTGCCATTTTTAGTTTTTGATTTTTTTTGCGTAAAAAATTTAGTTAAATAAGTTAAAAAATTAAATTTAAATTATTTGGTTCTACAGTAGTCATATAAAAAATGAAAAGTGACAACTGAAAACGGAAAACCACTTTTTTTCTGGTTTTCAAAAACAGGACTTTGGTTTTCAAAAAAACTGAAAACTGTAAACAGAAAATGTTACCAAACAGGCCCTAAGAAATTGATAAATCTAATGTAATTTATGAACATTGAATTTAAATTTAATGAACATTGATTTTGTGATGAACATGTAGTGTTACACTAATGAACATGAAAAGTTCGTAGAAGTAGGAATACACAAATACATTGATTTCATTTCCATTGATCAAATGATGCAGAGAAAACAACGACCTTCAATTAATCTAATTACATAGTTACAGACTGCTGGAAGTATGCTGGAATCAAAAAAAAAAAAGATATAAACAAAATAAAAGGTATGTCCTTAAATGATCAGTTTGGTAGAGAGTGCATGAGAGAAGAAAATCGAAGTAATAATAAGGATGATACAATATTTGCAACTATAAAATTATTGTTTGTTGTTGTCCTTTTATATTGGTAGGGTAAAGTGTGAAATTGGTATAACCCTAGAATTTTTGCGAAAAATATGCTGATTGTTATTATTAGTGATTTAATCATGGATAGTTGTATTTTTTTATACAAATGCTAGTATTCACGGTTAATTTTTTATTTTCTTTCTTTTTTTCAAAAAGTTGCAGAGATTTTGCCATTATATTATTATAATTTCTGTATGATTTGACATAGTTTCTTAAATTATAATTTTATGTAATTATATTTTATCTTAGATTAAAATTAGTTATGGAAAGTGCTATAGTTGCTGCTAATTTTCTTTTTTGTTTATGGTAATTGATATTATTTGATTACTTTCCTCACAAATTTCGGTTAATATGGAAATATTTTATGATATTTTATATTTTTTCAGATTATATTGTAGATTCTAAAATATATTTCTTGCTATATTGTTGGGAAATTATGCTGATTAATATATCACATATTTAATTAGTTAAATTATCATTTAATTAAGGAAATTATCATTTTTACTGGAGATTCTACTACCTAATATATTGCATGTTGACGTCAGCTATGACATGGCGTTGATGTCAAATCTGATGTGGACAACCTAAAATGCTTCTAAATCTACCGCTATTGTATTTATACTAGTTTAATACCCGTGCAAAATTGCACGGGCTGTTATATGGTTTAGATTAAAAAATCCGTTTTTTTGTACTCCCATGTTAGATTATAGCAATATTTGTATTTGCCAGATTCATAAATGTATAGAAAAGTTAAAAAAAAAATAGGAAGTCACAATATTAGACATGCCAAAAGCTTAACTCAGATATGGACCGTGAGGATCCAACACATTTTGGGGTAATAAACATGTTTTTTATGACCCGTATCCCATATTGACCAACATTGTTTTATGCCGCTACTCCCTATGTCATATTTCAAACACCCGGTATGTGCTAAATTGCACGACAAACTTACCATCCAGTGACCCAATTTCACTTGTAATTCAGACAAAAATGAAGTCTAAAAATTGAATTTTTGAGGAATACATAATCATGTTGAATTTCATATTATACCCCTATGTATGGTCATTCATCTATCAAGTAAAGTGGTGTCAAACTTTGTGTACGGAGTCTAAGAAAATTTGAGATGTACAATTTTGAGATGCGTTCATCTGTCATTAAGAATAGTGTAAAATTGTCTAGTTTTCGAATTAATTTATGTAAACTCAACACTAAAAGAAACTTTTATGACCCGTTGTAATCAAACGATGTATATAAATAAATTTAACAATTATCAGTGCGGGCGAATTTTTTTTTTTTTGAAACGAAAACAGGAACCTTGTATTAATCTTAGGTGACTGCGGCAATGTAATCCGCAGCCACTAAATCAACAACATTCGAAGGGCTTGTGTCGACCCAGACTCTAGTAACGTAATCGATGGGGCTTAAGTGGGCAACAAAGTGTGCCACCTTATTTCCCGACCTACGTATATGACTAAAAAAACACGACTCAAACTTACAAGAAAACAGGAAAAAGTCACAGGCCACTAGGCCGAAAGAGCTAAATACAAAAGACTAGCTAGATACAAAAGACTTTTTTTTTTTTTTTTTTTGCAAGAAAGTAGTGAGACTTTTATTCATCCTCAAAGGGGAAAAAAGTCGAGAAACTCTTACAAAAAATAAAGCCACTAGTCTAAGAAACTAGACTATCTACTACATCATTATACCAAATATCTTTAACCCAAGAAAAGATTTTGACACTAACAATGAAATGAATTTTCCTTTCTAATTCCGGGATTGTACTTTCAATTTTCCGATATATCCTACTATTTCGTTCTTGCCAAATGATATACACAGCCGTGATGAGGATGCATATATGCCATTTTTTCCGCCAAAAACCTCTCTTCTTGACCTTCCTCAAATGCCTAATTTCCCTCTTCAAACTCCATTCTTTCCTACCAATCTTCATCCAGTTTAGCAATTTCCTCCAAATTTCTCTAGAGAAAGCACACTCAAAGAAGAGATGAAGGCTCGTTTCTGCTGCTCTTTTACATAAAACATACCTGTTCACCAGAGCCAAACCTCGCTTACAAATGTTGTCAATCGTGGGGAGCTTATTCTGAATTGCTAAGATGGCTATGAACGAGTGCTTAGGAAGATTAATCCCATCCCATACGATCCTGCTGCCCTTTATTAAAATTCGTAAGCTTTTTTGACAGAGAACTTCCCCTTTTCAATCCAGGTTGCAATCAGTGCTTCTTTTCGTTAAAACTTGCGAGTAGGCTAACTCGTATTGTGGCGTATCTGACGGAAGTGATTGTTCACTATCCGGACGTGCCGGACCACTATTCCGGGTAAACCGAAGACCCCTTCAGGCGTACGTGCCGAAGCCCCCTTCTTGGAATGTGCGAAGCCTCTTTTCAGATATGCCACAGTACCTTTTGCCGGACATACCGAAACACCATTTCGGATATGCGGGATCATCCTTCCGGAAATGCCAAAGCACCATTTCGGACACGTGGGACTAGTAGTCAAGGTGAAGCGAAGCCCCCTTCCGGCGAACATGTCGAAGCCCCCTTTCGGTGGACATGCGGAAGCACCTTTCCACCGGGCAAGCCGAAGCCCCCTTCCGACGAACATGCCGAAGAACCTTTTCGTCGAAAAAGTTGAAGGCCCCTTCCGATGGACATGCAAAAGCCCCCTTCTTGGAATTTGTTGAAGCCCCCTTCTGGTGGACATGCGGAAGCACCTTTCCTCCGGGCAGGCTGAAGCCCCCTTCCGACGAACATGCCGAAGGACCTTTTCGTCGAACAAGCCGAAGCCTCCTTCCGGTGGACAAGCAGAAGCCCCCTTCTTGGAATGTGCCGAAGCCCCCTTCCAGTGGACATGCGGAATCACCTTTCCATCGGGCAGGCCGAAGCCCCCTTCCGTCGAACATGCCGAACGACCTTTTCGTCGAAAAAGTTGAAGGTCCCTTCCGTTGGACATGCAGAAGCCCCTTTCTTGGAATGTGCCGAAGCCCCTTCCGGTGGACATGCAGAACCACCCTTCCGGACACGGATGGGCACCCTTCGAGAACTTGTTGTCGCGTACATCTCGTTGAGATAAGCGATCTTTTTCTAGGAATCATGTTCCTCTATGATGAATATGCTTCACTCGCTCCAAATGTTATCCTACCGGCACCTCCCTCGCGATTCCGTGCTTGTGTAGGATGCGCAAACGCAATGGATTGTTTGAACTCAATGGCGTAGGATGCCTCATCGCACTTGTGTGGTGAAGGGTAGAAGGGTTCAAAGATGTGTTTCTTTTCTCTCGTACAAATATTTAGATCCATAAGTGGTTGGACTCTCTTTAGGAATAGAAGATGTAGAGCTGGCTGCTTGTCTTCCCCACAGACGACGCCAAATTGTTTGGTAAAAAATGACCAACAATCAAGGATTTGTTTTGATGTCGAGAAGACCTTTCCGGCAGTCCTTCATGAGGCTTCGGAGCTAGGATAGAAGGTCCTTGACATGCTCCTACACAGAGAAACCATCACTTGCCTCGGGGGTGTGTCCGAGGAAGACCCCTCCGATGCCTAAGTCAGGTTTTGCAAGGTATTTGTGTAGAGAGAGAAAGTAGAGAGAAGGGAGAGAGCAAGTCTCCACTATTAGTTACCTTAACTTATGACAGTTTGGGGTATTTATAGATGAATTTGATATGACGTCACTGATGATGCTTTGATGTCATTGTTCGTGCTCCGTTCCTGTCTTTCGGACATAGGGGAGCACCCTTCGGACATGTAGGAACACTCTTCCGGATGGGTCGGAGACCCTTCGGACTTGTCGGAGAAACCCTTCGGACATGTATGAGCAGCCTTCGGGACATGTCGAAAAACCCTTCGTACATGTAGATCCGAAATTGGACAAAAAGATTAGATCTCAATCTCGAGCAGATTTTTAGACCGATCCGAAATTACACTAATAAATTAGATGTCGAATTCGAGTACACTTGATTTCAATATCAAAAAATCTACAAAGCTTAACGAAAAATGAAACTAGACCTAAAAAACCGTAACAAAACTTACATATTTACAATAATAAACTTGCATATTAAAATTTCAGATTTGCACATCATCTTTCTCTTCCTTATGTAAAGCCCCTTGCTGTGTTTTTTCTTCAAGAGTGGAGGAACAATTGGTTTTTTAGGGAAGAATAATTGATTTTTGAAATAGTGGAGGAAGAATTGAAGAGGTATCATATTGTGAAAGAAGTTTAAAGATAAATGAAGGAGGCGAAAACTGGGGAAGATGGAGTTTATGTGGGAGATTTTTATGGAGAGAGAAGTTGAGAGAGCAGATGGTCTAGGTTATATTTTCTATGAACTTATGAAGGTGAGAGAAAGGCGTGTGCAGTTAATAGGAGTGGCGAAGAATACAAAGAATAGTTATTAGTTTTTTTTTTATTACATAAGACACCGGTTTTAAGCTTAACCGGTGTCTAAAGTGTTCAATTAAATTTTTTTTTTTTTTATATTCTTGGGAACACATAAGACACCCTATATAACCGGTAGTGATTGATTTTTTTTTATTCTGGGTTTTCGCTCGCGTCGTATTGAGGAAGATGAGGAATAAGCGGTTGATTAATGAAATAAGGAGGCGCTGATTGAATGACTTTGCAGAATAAAAAAAAAAGAGCTTTAGAGACCGGTTATAGGCCAAACCGGTGTCTTACATCAACCTTTGACACCGGTTTTATCCACAACCGGTGTCAAAGGTGCTATACCTTTTTTTTAAATTTTTTTTTCCTTTTCTTTTGTGTACTGACGGTAATTTTACTTTTTTTTTTAATATGTATGACACCGGTTAACACAAAACCGGTGTCTTAAAGGTTTCTGACACCGGTTTTTGTCATTCCGGTGTCATAAATAGCGGTGTCTATTTGCATTTTTGGCGTAGTGATTCAATCTAATTTGGATGAACGTTCTATTTAATTTTGATGAACATCGATGGAGTCCGCCATTTGATGAACATTTTCACCTCCCACCACTAGCTCCACCACCCTATAGCATTGCCGCCATACCAACTGCCACAACAGCCAACACTACCACCACCGGCGAAGTGACGTGTGGCCAACAACCTCCGCCCAGACTTCGCGCATTTCCTTCTCGACCCGCTATCCCCTGTCTCCCCTACACGTTCATCCTCAAATGTAAGTTCATCAAATAACAGCTAAATGTTCATCACATTATAAGGAATGTTCATCAATCTTATAAGGTATGTTCATCAAATTTAACCTGAATGGTCATCACTTTATTTAGCCTCGATTTCATTCGTCTAACTGATGAACATACGCATTCAACCTGATAAACATTACTTCGATGTCATTCGTCTTTGTCTGCTGTCTCAATAATTTGCACTAATCGGCGTTGACGTCGGTTAAGTGCCGGTATTGGTTAGTCTTTCGACGGTTTTTGTGATTGCTCTTGGATTATGGAGGAGGAGAGAGGTGGAGAAAAGTGGTAAAAATGGTGGAGGACGGAAGGAGGATGTTGGCGGATAAGGTGGTGATGTCGGCGGTGGGTAAGGTGGTGGTATGTGGTGGATCAATTGGGCAGGGAAGGAGAGAGAATATAGAGTTGGGTTTTGGTTTATTTTTTCTTTTTGATGGAAACATGTGAGTGGGTGGTCCGCGGTCTCCTTAGAGACTCCAAATGGGACCTCCTCTTCTCCAAGAGTCCGAAGCTAGCCGTAGCTAGGCTTCTTTTCGTTAAAACTTGCGAGTACCCTAACTCGTATTGTGGCGTATCTGACGGAAGTGATTGTTCACTATCCGGACGTGCCGGACCACTATTCCGGGTAAACCAAAGACCCCTTCAGGCGTACGTGCCGAAGCCCCCTTCTTGGAATGTGCCGAAGCCTCTTTTCAGATATGCCACAGTACCTTTTGCCGGACATACCGAAACACCATTTCGGATATGCGGGAGCATCCTTCAGGACATGCCGAAGCACCATTTCGGACATGCGGGATTAGTAGTTCGGGTGAGGCGAAGCCCCCTTCCGGCGAACATGTCGAAGCCCCCTTTCGGTGGACATGCGGAAGCACCTTTCCACCGGGCAAGCAGAAGCCCCCTTCCGACGAACATGCCGAAGGACCTTTTCGTTGAAAAAGTTGAAGGCCCCTTCCGATGGACATGCAAAAGCCCCATTCTTGGAATGTGTCGAAGCCCTCTTCTGGTGGACATGCGGAAGCACCTTTCCTCCGGGCAGGCCGAAGCACCCTTCCGACGAACATGCCGAAGGACCTTTTCGTCGAAAAAGTTGAAGGCCCATTCCGATGGACATGCAAAAGCCCCCTTCTTGGAATGTGTCGAAGCCCCCTTCTGGTGGACATGCGGAAGCACCTTTCCTCCGGGCAGGCCGAAGCCCCCTTCCGACAAACATGCCGAAGGACCTTTTCGTCGAACAAGCCGAAGCCCCCTTCTGGTGGACATGCAGAAGTCCCCTTCTTGGAATGTGCCGAAGCCCCCTTTCGGTGGACATGCGGAAGCACCTTTCCATCGGGCAGGCCGAGCCCCCTTCCGGCGAACATGCCGAACGACATTTTCGTCAAAAAAGTTGAAGGTCCCTTCCGTTGGACATGCAGAAGCCCCCTTCTTGGAATGTGCCGAAGCCCCTTCCGGTGGACATGCAAAAGCACCCTTCCGGACACGGATGGGCACCCTTCGGACATAAATAGGCACCCTTCGAGAACTTGCTGTCGCGTACATCTCGGTGAGATAGCGATCTTTTTCTAGGAACCATGTTCCTCTATGATGAATATGCTTCACTCGCTCCAAATGTTATCCTACAGGCACCTCCCTGGCGATTCCGTGCTTGTGTAGGATGCGCAAACGCGATGGATTGTTTGAACTCAATGGTGTAGGATGCCTCATCGCACTTGTGTGGTGAAGGGTATAAGGGTTCAAAGATGTGTTTCTTTTCTCTCGTACAAATATTTAGATCTATAAGTGGTTGGATTCTCTTTAGGAGTAGAAGATGAAGAGCTGGCTGCTTGTCTTCCCCACAGACGGCGCCAAATTGTTTGGCTAAAAAATGACCAACAATCAAGGATTTGTTTTGATGTCGGGATGACCTTTCCGGCAGTCCTTCATGAGGCTTCGGAGGCAGGATAGAAGGTCCTTGACATGCTCCTGCACAGAGAAACCATCACTTGCCTCGGGGGTGTATCCGAGGAAGACCCCTCCGATGCGTAAGTCATGTTTTACAAGGTATTTGTGTAGAGAGAGAAAGTAGAGAGAAGGGAGAGAGCAAGTCTCCACTATTAGTTACCTTAACTTATGACAATTTGGGGTATTTATAGACGAATATGATATGACGTCACTGATGATGTCACTATAATGCTTTAATGCCATTGTTTGTGCTCCGTTCCTGTCCTTCGGACATAGGGGAGCACCCTTCGGACATGTAGGAACACTCTTCCGGATGGGTCGGAGACCCTTCGGACTTGTTGGAGAGACCCTTCGGACATGTATGAGCAGCGTTCGAGACATGTCGAAAAATCCTTCGGACATGTAGGAGCACTCTCCCGGACGGGAAGGAGACCCTTCGGACATGTAGAAGCACCCTTCGGACATGCATGAGCAGCCTTCCCGACAGGTCGAAAATCCTTCGAACATGTAGGAGCACTCTAACGGACGGTTCGGAAACCCTTCGGACATGTAGAAGCACTCTTCCGGACTTGTCGGAGAGACCCTTCGGACATACATGAACACTCTTCCGAACGCGTCGTAGACCCTTCCGAGCATGCAGGAGCACCATTAAGGACAGGTCGAAGACCCTTCAGACATGTGGGAGCACTCTTCCGGACGGTTCGGAGACCCTTCGGACATGTAGAGGCACCCTTCCGAATTTTTCGGAGAGACCCTTCGGACATGCATGAGCACTCTTCCGAACGCGTCGTAGACTCTTCCGAGCATGCAAGAGCAGCCTTCCGGATAGGTCAAAGACCCTTCGGACATGTAGGAGCACCCTTCTGGTCGCATAGCCCTTTGGGGGATCTACAAGAGACAAAATATGGGGACACTTGTGGTCTATGTTTGGAGGCCCTCAAGAAGGCCTTCTCAACCGGTTGTTGGATGTACCGGATGCTTCCAATGGTTATTCTGGAATCGACCCCCAACAAGATATAATCAGGTTTTATTTTCAAAGCGGAGCGAAATTCTATAGGACAATCGCTAGAAATGGCTCTTTCAAGACGCACCATACAACGTTCAGCCTAGTAAAATTTCAGAATTAATTATCAGCTATATACGACAATAATCTCACTACGAGGTAATTAAAATATTAATTCAGAAAACCCCAAACAACACACCTTCTCCTTCTCAAGGATCTCACAAGTCTGGTAAAATTAAAATTAAATAATTATTAGCATCACAATTAAAAACACAATAAAATTCTGAGTGAAATTCCTAGATGTTTAACACAGGAAAAGAACAGACCTTATAAGGGTTGTTCACTAGCAAAGCATTCTCATCCTGCTGCCCCATCCCGTGTAACTCTTGATATTCAAAGTGGAGGTATAGTAAAAGATCGTTTCATCAATCTCTATTACTTGTGCAGGGTGTTCATCATCGAGGATGTATTCTTGAAGACGACCCACTACATTGCGAGGAAGTGGGTTCATGCAACCCATGAGGCGAGGACCCATTTGAGTTGCATAGTAACTGTTATGGGCCAAAATTCACCCAACCAAAAGGGCAGAGATCAGCCCAGTTTGGTGTCCAGCAAAATAGGGAAGCAGTTAGCATTTGGATAATTACTTGTTTGAATTGGTCAACCCGAGAAATCAGCATTTCCAGATATTTTCTATGACCATTTCAACACCCACAAGCGGACCCACGAAGACCATGAAGCGAGAGAAGGGAGAAGTGGACGGAAGTTGAAGAATGAAGAACGTGAAGCTCAAGCACGATCCCCTCAACCACGATAAACTGCTGATTGTCAATTTATAAAGGCTGGCCACTTCAGAAGAGAGGGCATGCATTATCTTAGAGAAAAATACTTACACAAAAATCATTAAAATCTCAATTCCTTGTACTCGATTATCATCAAAATACTTAGTGAAGCTCTTCGAAGGCGGGATACTAGCTCCCCCCATGGTTTTTCCTTGATTCATAGGGTTTTCCACGTACAAAAACCTTTGTGTCATATACTTGCTTTCATTTACATTATTCAATTCGTCAAATATAAATTACAATAAATCAAACTGAAGGCAATCTAGGCAAGTAGAACCAGATCAGAAGGTCTGTCAGTCTGACAAAATTGTAACTCAACTTTTGTAATCCCTCCCGTTGCTATTCAAATGTATTTTGATGACGCTTTAATTCGGGGGAAGACATCGACCCGGGAGGAAGAAGTAGGTCTTAATTTTGGCTATGTACTCTGAGACTCATGTATTCGTCTTTATGATATATACATATAGACATTTAAGTTTTGGTAGGAACTTCACTTAAGAGCGATAGCAGTGGAAGAACTCACAATTGAGTTCTTCCCATGACACGTCATTTTTTGACAATCTCCATGTATAAGAACTTAACCCACAATGGAATAACTATAAATTTCTTTTTCTTAAATTATCTCACTTAAAATTTTCATGTCTTTCTCTCTCGTTGGTTTCCGCAAGAACTAGGTTCGTTCTTATTTTGGCATCACACAATGGAAGAACTTGCATTTTTGGGTTCTTATTTGAAGAACTCAAGGTAAGAACCACCATTGGTATTGCTCTTAACCTTTAAATATAAATCTATCCAAAGGCTTAGATTTATTCTACTTTAATTACACGAAAACTCCCTCATTTTTTCATTCTCCAAAACTGAATCTTTCCTCTCACCTCTTTGGTCTTCTCTCACCTATAACCACCACCCCCCGACTACAACCACCGTCGTTGCCGCAGCCCTGCTTCGATAACTCCACCACCTTGTCGTCCTACCTCCCTCTATGTCATCCCCGACGACTTTGGTGCTTAAGAGCATATCCTTTCAAATTCTCCCTCCTTCAATACATTGTACTTATTTTGTGGCCGACGACATCCCTTCGATGCCGGCGTTAGTTCTCTTTTTTAGTTGCAGCACCTTGAGGTATATGTTTCGAATTAAATTTGATAAACACTCAATCTAATTTTGATGAACATTCAATTTAATTTTGATGAACATCGATGGAGTCAGCCATTTGATGAACATTTTCACCTTCCACCACCAGCTCCACCACCTTATAGCACTGCAGCCATACCAACCGCCACAACAGCCAACACTACCACCACCGGGGAAGTGACGTGTGGCCAACAACCTCAGCCCTGACTTCGCGCACTCCCTTCTCGACCCGCTATCCCCTATCTCCCCCACACATTCATCCTCAAATGTAAGTTCATCAAATAACAGCTAAATGTTCATCACATTATAAGGAATGTTCATCAATCTTATAAGGTATGTTCATCAAATTTAAGCTGAATTGGTCATCACTTTAATTAGCCTTGATTTCATTCGTCTAACTGAAGGGGGATTCGGTCCGGTCCTAGGTCCACAAAATTCTAGCTCTCGGTCCTCGGACCGGTCCGGTTCGGTCCGGTCCAGTCTAGTTCTTTACCAATGCTCAGCCCTAGTCTTATTGGCTCCTTCGTGAGGTTTGATCGCTTGATCAATGGTGTTTTTTCCTATTTGTCCAAGACGGAAGTTGTTCCCAGATCGGTAACCCTCAATGAATCCAGCATCAAATATCATTAACTACGTCAATTGCCTTTTATTTGTCGAGTTACATAGATCTCTACTGCCGATGAAAGACGCAAAGATGTCGACGTGCGAGGGATCAATTTTGTTAATTAGCGAAGGATTGTGTCAATTAGATCTTTTTGATGATATTTGTAACGTTACAATTCTTGATGTAAGTGTCGTTTGGCAACTATATTAATGAAATTCCGTTTTATTTCAAAAAAAAAATCATTTCTTAAGATAATCAGATCACCAGGGAACAAATTTCGATCATTTCCTAACATAATTAGATCATTATGAAACAAATTACTTATTATGGTACAGAAATAGATCATTTTAAAACATAATCAGATCATTGCATAACATTATCTGATTGTTTTTTTTTTGTTCTAAAATTCTTTGTTTTGTTTTAAAATGATCCTTTTTTGTTTTAAAATGAACGGTTTATTCAAAATAGAAACCATTCATTTCAAAAAATAATCATTCATTCCAGATTAAAAATCATCCATTCCAGAACACAAACCATCCAATTCAGGACAAAAATCATTCATACCAGGATAAAAAATCATTCATTTCAGGACAAAAACGATTCATACTAGAACAAAAAGCATTCATACCAGGATAAAAATCATTCATCTCAGGACAAAAATGATTCATTCTAGAACAAAAATCGTTCATTTTAGAACAAAAACCATTCATTTTAAAACAAAAATCATTCATTCAGGAACGGTAACCATTCATTTTATAATAGTAACCATTCATTCCAAAACAAAAATCATTCATTTCAGGACAAATCAATTCATTCCAGAGCAAAAATCATTCATTTTAGAACAAAAATCCTTCATTTTAAAACAAAAACGATTCATTAGAGAACAGTAACCATTTAATCCAGAACAAAAATTGATCATTATATTCTACAACAAAATCCATTCATTCTAGAGCAAAAACCATTCATTCCAAAACAAAACCTATTCATTCCAAAACAGAAAATATTTATTTCAGAACAATAACCATTCATTTCAGAACAAAAACCAATTATTTTAGGACAAAACCCAGTCATTCCAGGACAAAAATCATTCATTCCAGAACACAAACCATTCATTCCAAAACAAAGGCCAGTCAATCCGAAACAAAAACCATTCATTCTAGAACAAAAATCATCCATTCCAGAACACAAACCATCCATTACAGGACAAAAATCATTCATACCAGGATAAAAACCATCCATTGCAGAACAAAAATCATTCATTTTAAAACAAAAAATCATTCAAGAACGAAAATCATTCATTTCAGAACAAAAACAATTCATTCTAGAACAAAAATCATTCATTTTAGAACAAAAACCATTCATTCTAAAACAAAAACGATTCATTCAAGAACAACAACCATTCAATCCAGAACAAAAACTGATCATTATACATAAATTAACTACAAAAATCATTCATTCTACAACAAATTCATTCATTCTAGAGCAAAAATCATTCATTTCGGAACAATAACCAATCATTTCTAAACACTAACCATTCATTCGAGAACAAAAATCATTCATTTCATGACAAAAACAATTCATTCTAGATCAAACATCATTCATTTTAGGACAAAAACCATTCATTCTCCAACAAAAATCAATTCATTTCAGAGCAAAACCCATTTATTCCGGAAACGGTAACTAGTCATTTCATAACAGTAACCATTCGTTCCTGAACAAAAATCATTCGTTTCAGGACAAAAACAATTCATTCTAGAACAAAAACCCATTCATTCTAAAACAAAACCATCCATTACGTAACAGTGCCCATTCATTCCAGAACAAAAATTAATCATTATACATAAATTAACTTTTTACTCCCTATAGTTTATAATGTTCTATTTTTGGTATAAAATGATGTATTTTTATCCTTATTTGGTTTTTATATAATATACATTGAATCATTTTTGTAACAAAATGAACTATTTTTGTTCCACAATGTTCTATTTTTGTTATTAAATTTTTATATGAATTAATTTGTTTCTATCCTTTCTTTTCCTCTTTCATCTCTCATCCCCTCCACTCCCCACCCATCTTACCACCACCACCGACGCAAACCACCACCATAATGACCACCTATCACCGAGAAATCCACGGCGGAAACCATTCATTCCAGAACAGTTTAACATTCATCCTAAAACAATAATTATTCATTCCAGAACATAAAACATCCATTCCATGACAAAACATACTGATTCTGAAACAAAGCATATTTATTTATACAAATGGAACAATTCATTCCAGACCAATAAATATCCATTTCAAAAACAAAAAATAGTAATTTCAAAACAAAACCCGTTCATTATAAGATATGCTTTGTTCTGAATAACACATTTAGATAATCAAATAAACCAAAATCTCGATGTGGAACCTAGGCAAAATTCCTCGTCCATGTTCGCGCAAAGTTAGTCCTCCATATCAGCAAGTTCCTCGTCGATACTGGGGCAACTCTCTTCCTCCATATTGATGCAGATATACTCTTCATTCGCCGACGAAATCGTCGTCGATCAAATCGATCAGCTACAAGGCAAAGTTCGGACAGAGGAGAGAGAAAGTGACTTGTACAATAAATTTTGTATTTTTGTGCAATAAGTTTCATATTTGGGCCACAATTCCTTTTTTAATTTTTTTTGGGCACGTTTTTATGGGCCGCGTTGGTCTTCATTTTATGAACACATGGGAATATGGATGGGGGTTACCATTCTCTTGGTACCCCGAGGGTATAGTAGTATTTGCGTAATATGAGTCAATGTCACAAAAATGAGCTAATGAGTCAAGATTTTGTAACACAATATCAAGATTTGACATGTCTAACGTTGTGTGTTTTTCCCTCTAATGTACATCCTAAAATACTTTATTCAATTAATAAAAACAAAATGCACTACACAAACGAGTCATATCTAGACCTAGAAGAAATTGCCCCGACACAAAAAAATCGCCCGAGACCCGACGACCCAAAATTAACCCAAAAAACCTGGACTTTTTCAACCCGAACCCGAAAAGCACCCAGAACCCGAAATGACCCGAAATATCAGGGTCAAGACCCGACTCGAGCGCGTCAACCCATTGGGTCAAACATATTTAGTAAAAAAATATTATAATAATAAAAAATTAATATAAAACAATTAATATTAATTAAGTATTAATTACAAATTTCTTTTAAGACATATAAGGCATACATATAATGAAATCATTATTATTATATAACTAGATTTGGCTCCGTGACTTCACGGGGTCATGTGTAATTTATCTGTAGAGTAGTACTAACATGTTAATTATATGTAAAATAGAAATAAAGTTGGCAATCACAATATCGAAAATAAATATGACCAAGATGATCATATCTTGAAAAAAAAGATGTACAATATAAGCTATTTGCAATTACAATATTGATTCGCAACTTGTCATTATACTTTGATAGTAAAATATAAACATTAGAAAGTCTTACTAAAAAAAACTACATAAAAATAGGCTCTCTAAATATATACTCGTATATCTTCGATCACCTGGCTAAAACTCTCTCTTTGTTGAACTAATTATACATGAAATGACTTTTTCTCACTAAAATCAAACAAAATCATAACACACATATATTGATTCGAATTTAGATGTAACCGACACAATTGGCAAACGAAGAACTAAGGGACACCATATTTAATGCCATTATTATGATGAATAATGGTGATGAATAATGAGTAATTTATAGAACTTCAAAGACATGTACGTAAGAAGTTGAAGTGACTCATAACCTCTATATGGGCAGCCCAAAACAATATTAATAGCAGTGTTGTGAAAGTATTTCCTAGTGACATGTGGCTTTTCCACGCGGCCAAACCCCCAAAACCCGTTATTTGGTAAATTTGCCATATAACTTGGAGGTAACAATAATTTGGGAGTACAAACACATACACGATATAAAATCTATCTATGATTAATACATAAACCTAATAAGAGATGCTAACATTCCCTTTAAATTGTTGTATGAAAGACAATCTATATACACCACTATTTTAACATCTACTCCCTCCGTCCCCCTTTAAACAACCCAATTTCTTTTTCGGGGTGTCTTTATTTAAACATCCCATTTTCAAAACTTTCTAAATGGGGTAAGTTTTCACCACACATCAACCCTCCACTATCTCCAAAAACAATAAACAAATCACTCATTATCTCTATAAATAATAAACAGTACAAACCACTCATTATCTCCAACCATAATAAACAAACCAACCACTATCTTCAACAATAATAAATAAACCACCTATTATCTCCAACAATAATAAACAAACCTTACCATTTTAATCCACGTAAAAAAGGGAGCGGGGTGTTTAAAGGGGGACGGAGGGAGTAATTATTTTATAACCCAACTTCTTTCTTTCAACATGTAGTATGTATTTATCATGCATATTTTCTCACTAAAATTAAACAAATAACCAAGGTATATATAGTCTCTTAAACTAACATATAATTGACAAATTGGTAAGCAAACAACCAAGAGACACAAAGTTTAATAGCCAAGGATGAATAGTGATGATGAATTATGATTTGAATAATGAAATTTAATTTAGAAGAAGTTGAAATGTTTTCAAACGTTCGAGAAGGCAACTCAAAGGTCAAAATTAATCTAGAGTAACACATAGGTTGATGACGTGGAATTAAATTGATAGGATTCGCCCTGGACATGCCACGTGGATTTTTTTGGCTATGGATGCTTTCAAAGGCTGCCATGTAGGCGTGAAAATTAGCCTACTAAAAGTATAATATTGATTGATTGATTGATATAATATATAAAATAATTGGTAAATAAGAATAAATTAATATTTCAGTGTTAAAATTTACCGACGAAAAAAGGCGCGAATATGTATTTTTGACCCGCTGGTCAACCCGTAACCCGACCCGAACCCGTATTGACCCTAATCCGAAATACACCCGACTTGTATTCTACCCGAACCCCAATCTACCCGAACCCGAAACCTACCCGCCCGAACCATTTTACAGGTCTAGTCATATACTCATATCTATATAGACTATACTTCCTCCGATTCCAAGAGATTTTCCTCTTTCTATTTGCAATTTTGAGATGTTACATTGAGAGCTACTTTTATACCAAATGAATCATTCACTTATTGCATAAATTAGTACATATTTTATTCTGCAATGCAATCTACCAATTATATTTGATTCTACGACAAATGGATCTTTCATTTAGCCTACAAGTAGTCCCGAACATGACAACTTAAAACTGTAAAAAGAAAGAGGAAAATCTTTTTAAATCGGAGGGAGTATTGTATAACAGACACTGCCAGCACAGCTACATAAACTAGTTTAATACTCGTAGTGAGTATTAAACGAGTGGCATACCAGTATAGCACTCACTCAAAAGTAACAAAAAAAAAAAAAAAAAAAAAAAAAAAAAAGAATACTCAGAACCTCACTCAATGGATATTCTCAGAAACCCCAAAAAAATCCAATCGGATAAACATAATGGCGGATTACGTGATTGTGGGTGACGCTGCGGGAACGGTTTTCCTCCTCACCGAAGATCTACAACTACTCTCTCATGTAAACCTGGAACAAGTATGTTTATTTGTTGAATTTTAATTTCAATTTTGTGAAAAAAAAAGGATGTGTTTAACTCACCTTTTTCTTTCTTTCTGTTTTTTTTTTTTTTTTTTTTTTTATATTTGTTTGGATTTATGAGGGCTGCATTTCAACTTGTCTTCTCTGAATTTTGATATTTGTTTGCATATATGTTTTTGTCAATATATGTAGGTGGAATATCTTTGGCAGAGTCTTGTGACTGCACTCAAATATGAATGCTGCGATATGATGGAATCTGGAATTCCGTTATACGAATTCACCATGGTTGGTGTCACCGGACTTTTTTCGAACTAGGTTATTTTCACTAGTTAAAGTGTCCATGATGGCGTCTAGTACCCCGCTAGACCAGCCAAATCCCGCACACTCACAATAAAGACAACAAAGCAACATATGCGTTTCTCTTCTTAATCGGTATAACATCATGTACAAGAGATATCTCGGCACTACCCTCTAGCACTAGACATCCTCTCGAGGGGAGGCTGAATGCCTTTACAAATGAGGCCTACACGCCTATTTATAGGCTACAAGAAGAGGTGGTTACAACCTAACCACATAGGTAACTACCCACTACTTCTAGTAACTACCCACTACTTTGGCAATTACCACTATGTAGATAACTAACCACTTCTTCCATGATCCTTGATCCAAGCACCCCACTTCCTTTGCAACCTCCCACTACGTAGGTAACCGCCCACATCTTGGGTAACCGTCCACTATTTTGCCAACTACCCATACATTTCCGTAACCGTTGGGGAAAACCGCCCCACTACTGCCCATCACTCTCGTAACCGCCCACTACTTTAGTAACCGACGAGTAGTGGGGAGAGTGGGCATGAGAATGGCATAGGCGTGCATCATAGACGATTGTGCTTAACGATACGACTTTTACCCATGACGCATCATCAAGATAGGCGGGCTGATTGCGTCCCGGTACTCCACGCACATTATGACCGGCCTTTGTCCATTCACTCGTGCATTCGGTATGCTCGTGGTGATCAGCACTCGAGTAGCTTGATCGATCACTTGGGCATCACACGCAGTTGTAGTGTTTGGCATTCCAATGGCTTGCTCGGTACGCGGCCTTGGACGTCGTCACATGTGCCGATGCTTTATCCAAGCACACGACATGGTGAGGACACATACTTGATGTGTCTTTGACTCACAGGGGGCATGACCCTTCTCGGTCATGCACACCTAAGTTTCCCGCATGTTACGCATGCGTGACCGATCATCGCACACATTCGCTAGCGTGTGATCGCTCATGCCTTTCTTGGCCTTCACTCATTATTCATGCATCGTGCCTAGTCCCCACTTGGTCACAACTATCCGAGTGATACGTCATGACGAGTCCTCGCTCGATCATGACTACACGAGTGATGCGACACTCGTGATCGGTCGCTTACCCTTGCTAGGTCATCCTCCTACGACAAGGTAAGGCACAGATACAAGAGTTCTTCTCGTATCGACTGATCGAGACATGACTAGTCACCGTGATACGTCATTGCCTATGACATGCATCGTCTAGTCACCGAGGTGCCAATGGGTGTAACAGTTGGTTACCAGAGTTGTCGTTGTGACTCTTACTCAGAGTGCCTGGTTAGATATTCTTTCATTTATTATGTCCTCTTCTCATTCCTTTTATTACTAAATAAACATTGCTTTCATTTACACCTGGATTTTTTTTTAGATTTTCTTGTCATATTATTAAATATTTTTACTTTTTTTTTTTTGTTTTTTTTTTTTTTGTAGACCGGGGTCTTAGAATCATGTATGGAACCTAGAAATTCTCCTGTTGTTGGCTGTAACATGTGTTTGGACGCTTCACTTCTTTTGAATCTATGTCGGTAAGTGTCTTGCTTTCATTGTATAAGAGCCGTTTTATTGTATACGAGTCTTTCGCTATATAATAGAACACTTTCTCCAACCTCTGGCTGTAACCAAAGGCATCATGACTTTGTGCTAAAATTTAACATTTTTAATGTGTCTTAGGTTTTGGACGGCGGGATTTCGAGATGGGCAATTTCGCACCATGTTTGCTTCAGATCGTAATGCTGATTTTGGGGGATTTGCTATGCGTCTTTGCACTACCTTTAGCCCATGCCAATACTTTGATGTGTGGTTGTCTCCTCTTCAACCTTGTAATTTTTTTTATCAGTGAATGTTCAGTTTTTGAGGTTTGAACTGAGGCTCTGTTCAGCTAAACTAGCTGTTTGAGTAGCAGGTAACTGTTTTGGTAGCAGGTAGTAGGTAGCAGGTAGCTGTTAGCTCTAAAAGTAGCAGTTGATGTTAGACGTGTTCGGTAGAAGTAGCTGTTGAGTTATCAAAACTATATAGTACATAGAAAAATAAAATAGAAATGCTAGTTTTTTTACTCAAATGTTACTTTGGGAAACATTTCCCAAATGCTACCGAAAATGTCAACTACTAGCTAAAATGCTAATTTTAAAATATTAGCCAAACAGGTAAAGTAGCAGTTTGACCTGGTCAAAATACTACTTTCTACTTGTTATTGTGTTGCCGAATAGGGCCGAAGTCACTTCGGTCTTTTCTAATATAATACCGGACCTGCACTAACTGGAAATGAAGCCATTGTTCATGCTAGTTACATTATCATAAAAGGAACAAAAACAGTTTACAACTAGTATGTCCCTGATGAGGGAATCAAGCCTTTATTTGAAAACATCAATCTTCGTCATCGTATGCTTAGACGTTGCATGAGTTATCTTTGTATTTGTACCTGCATACTATAATTGCCATATCAATTGCTAAGCCATCAGATTGCCAGCAGCCAAAAACACTATTTGCATTTTTCTACGTGGTGATTCTCATTGTATGATGATACTCTCCCATCTTCTTCCCAAAGCATTATGTAAGGTCATCCTTGTTATTAAAAGTTTTGTTACGAATCCATCTTAACCTTGTGCTCCTGGTTTTATCCCGGCAACCAAAACCTTTTGGCCAACTGAACATTAAAACTATTACCCCAAGGGGGGTGGGGGTTGGTCCAGCTCTCAGCCTAGATATCTTTTGTGATTCGTTTCTGACTATTAAGTGATTAAACCTTTTGAAGAAATTCAGAATAATTTTACATGAGACTCTTACATATGACGATTCATGTTAGCTGACCCTAAATTATTTTGGGAATAGGGCTGGTTGTGGTGATTGGCCAAAATTCTTTTATTCTTAGTATTTAGTCTTTTATATTTAAAGCTACAGTGTTGCTTAATGGTGTATGACGATGCGATCTGAAACTTACATATGTTCCTTTTTAAATTGCTTTTGCTCGACTTCACATGATAGCCTTGAACTATTAAAAACAATCTGTGAAGCACAAAACATTAAACAAACAAAGTAACCAAGGGAGCATTTTTTTTAGCCAAAGTTAATGTTATTGTTTGTATATTGTGTTATTGCTTGATGTTTCTCCATATGAGTATTCTTGCCCTACCCTCCTTTTCACTGTTCACTTTGGTATCATGTAGTGGGAGGAGATGCAGAAATGACATGCTTTGATGTGCCTTTTAATGGGAAAATCTGTTATGGAGGTATGATAATCTATCACATGGAACATTACGTAATTATAATGTGCATGCTTGCTCATCAATTTCATATGCTATTTTCGCCACCCTTGTGCAGTTGTGCGTAATATCATATTCCGTTATGTTGCTTTGTTGTCTTTGAATCTAACATGTTTTGTTTTTGGTGTGTGCTTTTCTTGTTTTTGTTTCGTGCTCTTGTTTACTTTGTTTATGTCTTACGGTTGGGATCAATAGGATCAGACTCTCGGTTAAGTGCATTTTGAACATTTGCTTGGGACCTTAACTGGGTTTGGAACTTTGGATCATAATACAAATCTGGACTTTCAAATTATGTATAGTTTGATCAATAAATTTTAATATCCTTCTAACTTGAAGTAAATCGATCTTGTGAAGGATAGAAGTCAAATTCCCTGAAGTTACTGGAGATTCGAGACTAAGAATAATGCTAATTATTTGAAAGTAAGATGAAGAGAGATTTAAGGGTGCGTTTGGTTCATGAAAGTGAAATGGAAACGAATTGGATACAGAAATGGAATGGAATGGATACAAGTGTCATTCCTTATTAAAGTTGTTTGGTTCAATTCAAAAGATGAATCAATCCATTAGTAAGAGTAAAACTGTAATTTACCATTTAAATTTTAGATTTTACATCAATTTTCATCTTTTCTCTCTCCTCCTCTACTAACACCGTTGACCGCCGATTGCCGGCGTTGACCACCACCAACCACCACTTCTCCGACAAAACCACCGCCAATCTAACCAAAATTAGATACTCAATATGGTTGTGCAATTAGTTTTCCTAAAATTCATTTTAAATTTTGTAGATCTAGCATTAAAAATTCAAATTTTCGTTTTTTTTTTGCCTAGGTGGTATGGACGGTGGGGGGGGGGGGGTTAGGTCGGGGTGTGGGCGGAGGAGGCGACGTTAGGGTGGCGGTTTAGGGTCGTCGTCGCGGTGGTGGGGGGAGGAAGAGGAGAGAGAAAACGCGAAAAAGAAGGCGGTGGGGCCGTTTTGGGTCGCCGGCGTGGTCGCCGGTGAACTCGCCGGAGTAAGGCCGGCCACCAGGCGGTGTCTCAGGTGGAGTAGGTGGCGCGGCATGTTCGACGGCGGTGGGGCGTGGTGGTCCGACGAATGGTGGGGTTGGTGTGTGGGAGGAGAGAGAGAGGAAGGGAGGAGAGAGAAAATGAATATGGGGAATTCAATATTGTAATCTTAGGTTTTTGGTACGATTGATTTTGAGGGATTGGAAAGGGAGTGAGAAATGATTAGAAAACAAGAAAATGAAAACAAACATAATGTAACGGAGTGGTAATCGAATCCGTTTCCAATCCCCCAAAAATGATGAACCAAACGCCCCTTAAGAGTGATAGGAGTGCTTTCACTTATGTCTCCCATAATGCTTCTTAATAATGTATATATCTTTAGTACTACCTCCTCTAGTTTCTTGCAGCTCATATCAGCCTAGTGCTCGATAACAAACAAATTGACCAAACAGATTGAAATAATATGGAAAATAGAATTTCACAAAGTTATTTCTAGTATAGATGTTTTCTTGTGCTAGGCACCTCATTATCTGCTGGCAGTATTTGTGATCGTGACTCTGGAGTCAGGAGTGATATCTTTGACTCCCCTGATTTTCTCTCCTCGCCCAATTTAGGTTCCATTTTTGGGTTTCTTTGTTATTTTTGTAATTGCATCAATAGTTCTCTTATATGGAATCGTCGGCCTCAAGGATCACAAATCACAATGAGTGGACGTGGCTTCTGCTTGTTAGTAGGTTCCATGTGGCCAAAGATTCCTCAGTCCCACTCGGGGACTTGATTAGGCACTGAACTGCCACCTAGTTTCCATTTTTTATGAACCTTGTGTCAAGTACAACATCTGGTAAATTCACATGGTTGAGAATCTATTGGTCTTCATCATGATCAAAAGGGGGTCTCTGGTGCATTTCCAGTTGGTAGACAAGAAAGTCTGGACTTTATCGTAATAAGCCACCCTGCTAATTTTTTTGTATTTCTTTCACACTGGCCAAAGAACTTAACTTCCAGCCTCTGGTTGGGTCTTTTAACCACAGAGAATTCCGTGCATGGTCGGAGTTTCTAAATTGTCTCCTATCTCCAATTTTCTCTCTGACCTCTATGTTCCCTCCAATTGTGTCATTCTATTCTGAGTCTGTGAAGATGAACTTTTAAAGTTCGTAGGAACTAGTCCTTGGTAAGTAACGTTTGACTTTCTTCAGGGTTGTATGGGAGATGGCTGTCCATGCATGGAATGAAAGTAAGATCACTTTACGGAAGAGTGATAGCTAACACCTCCGACTCCCATTTGTTTGAAAATGATAAGTAGTCGACAGTTGTTTAATCATCTTTTTATTTTATTTTTGATACTGTTAGATCATGGTTTTCTTTCTGGCAATTTTAGAGGTCTAGGATATCATAGGCATATGCCTAATTGCCTACACATGCTGGGTGCTTGGGGATTCAGAATTGTCTCTCCATGGTAGATAATTGTTTACATGAGGGATGACTCTTTTTAACTAGTGAGCTCTTTGAATAGGTTATCTCTAAATGTGTATGGTGTTTTATCTCTACATCCATTTCATTCACCAAGTCTGGCAAATTGTGCTATTTGGTACAAGGGTCTCGAATTTATCTCATGAGCTACACGTGGAAGCATAGATGCTCCTCCTTGCCACTAGCCTTTGAAGTCACATAAAAATGAAACTATTTTAGGGCCTACAGATTTCAGGTAACTAGTAAGATTTTCACCATATTAAGTACATAGGATGATTGATTTTTTTTTAGATCAGGACTGGATTATTTTCTTTCTGGCTAGGGAAGGTGTTATGTCTAGCTAACATAAAGAGTTGGGGTTCGTGGGTTAGCCTTTGGTATGTTTGATAGTTCTGATTTTATCGAATGAATGGTACCATCTGTTATGATTTGTCATCAGTGTTTTTATTAGATTTGTGTTTACGACTACGAATCCTTGGTTCTCATTCTCATTAATAATAGGGTGGTATTTATACCACAATACCGTTACAATGTTGGGCTAAACCCTAGCCACCCTGAATATCTCATAGGATCTTATTATTTCCTAACTAGCGGAATATACTATTCCGACATATCTTATTTACTACTCTAAGATACTCCTATTAGTTTTAAATACCAAACTATTTATTCTCACTTTTTATGATAGTTGTTTGCTTTCTGTTGACAGTAATTGAATGAAATGCTAATTGAAATTTTAGGCTTTCAGACTGGGAGGGTTTGGCGTGTTCCACAATTTGAAGGCGATCCCTATCCCCCTCAGCCGCATCGTGTTTCTGCATCGCCGATTACATGTATTGCTCTCTATGAGAATGATGAGGATTGAAGGACGTACCTGTTGCTCAGCGAGCGCTTCCCGTCCAAAAAACTTCTAAAAAAATGAACTCGAAAGAGAGCAATTAGGGAATCTTAGTCTAGGGGTGAGCCTAAAGTTCAGGTACTCGTTTTGGGAACCGGAACCACCTAGGAACTGATGGTCGAGGTGGTCTGGAAGTGGAACCATTAGAAATGGTTCCAGTTCCTTAATTTTGTGAACAGCTCTTAAGAGGTTTTGGTTCCGGTTCTTAGAATTCTGGGGTACCCACTCAATTCAAATATAAATGAATTAATTGACTTCTTTGAAGTGTCAACGTTGGTACCCACTCAATTGAAATATAATTTAATTAATTGAATTCTTAGCTCTGATATAACAAGTCTGAAGTGCCAATGTTCATGTTTACAGAGCAAAACATATTAATTCAACCTACGTTGAACAATTTCTCAATCATGTTCATATGTTACTTACACTCTCCTACCCAAGAAAATTTTCTCTTTTTGAAAACAATTTTTAGGTGGGCATGTTTTGATCTACTTTTAGATCAAATGAATCGGTTACTTGTAAAAATTAGTACATATTCAATTTTGCATTGCATGCTAATACCAACTCAACTTAATTTTAAGGTAAACGAGTCTTTCATTTGGTCTAGAAGTAGCTCTGAACATAGGTACTCAAAAACAGAAAACGAAAGGGAAAATTTTAGTGGGTAAGAGGGTGTATGTACAGTAAAGCTTATTTTTTAAATTTAGGTTCTTTGTTCAATTAACCTTAGATTTGAAATTATATATACATGATTGCTACCCGATTCCTACGTTGGAAATCACTAGTGATAATTCAGGTTCCATTTGTTAAGAACTGTTACCATGTGGTTCCGTTTCCTAAGATTTAGAGCATGTACCCGCACTTGCTCACCCCTAGTCAATCGACGATCTAGTAATTTGAACAAGAATGAATTCAATTCATAACCTCCTGATTGTTTTGACCAGGTGTTTCTCATTTTTGGCTCATTAACAACTAGAAGTTTTACCAGCTTGTCAAAAGGGTAACCCAGCCAATTTTGATGTTAGTCCAAGAAGAAGAATGTGCTCATGGTCATTTGTTTCTACGCGAACATATATGTGAAGCAAAAAGTAAGTGATTATCTGCACATAGTAGTTAGTCTTCAATCTTCATAGTGAAGGGCAGTCCTTGAGTGCCTTTATTTTTTTTGGTTTTTTTTGTTTTTGGAGTGGCCTTGAGTACAATGTTTAGAATCGGTTGCAATTTAACAATGTTATAGTTATGCAGCGTAACCTTAGAGATAAACAAAGGTTCTATATCATCTGAATAGAACATTCCTCCTGTACGCAAAACTAAACAAGTAATTGATTTTTGCATACTGATAGCAATGCAGCATATACGATTTAAGAACACTGGGTTGACGCTGGCTGATAAAACGAACTACTAAGCATAGATTCTCCAATATATAGGGTACATATCCGGCTAGAAATAATATTATTGTCAGAGATCAGAAATAGTAACTCCATATACTAAACCGTCAAACTCCAACGATATAATTTTACTAACTAAACTGTCTAACTCCGGTAACTCCACAAATGCCACATAACTCCACTAACCTAACTCCACCTTATTGTGGATGCCACCGCCAAAACACCATTGGTGGTGGTTGATGGGGTGGGATGGTGGCAGTGGGGGTCAGTGTGGGGCGGCGTTGGAGTTATGGAGTTATTGGAGGGTTAGACAATTAAGTAGATGGGGTTGTCAGTTCTAACCTGATGCATATTTATATATATATTTTTCCCCTGATTATGTGAAATTAAACCAGCAACATATGACACACTGTGAAACAGTGACCTGAGCTCACTGCCTCCTGTTCTCTACTGCCATTTCAGAAGCTTCCATCAGACGTATGCTCCGCGCTGACTTGATCAATTAGGAGCCACCTTGAAGGTGCTGAGCTGGAAGTTTGTTACAGCTTGTCGGAAATCAGTTACAAGGCGGTTATAGAATAGGAGAGGGTGTAGCTTGTTACTGTGAGGAACATTACATGTATATATAGATCATTCTGTAAATTCATTTGTTAACTTAATCAATACAATCATATTCTATTTCGTCTCTGCTTTCTTTATTTTTTCTGTTCTCAAATCTTCCTTTACACTCAACAATGGCGGTTATCATTCCTCCATTGTTGTACGGACCTTAACTCTTCACATGGTATCAGAGCCCATGGTTGGAACCTGGGTCTCATGTATTTGATACTGGCTGTTTGTGCAGCTGGGCCTTTGTTTCGCAACTGTAGTGTGCCGATTGAGCCCCAGTTTGCTTTGTTTGCCCAGTCTGCGGTTTAAAGGGAACTCACATGTGAGAGGGGGTGTTGAAGTACCCATTTATACTCCACATGTGAGTATCCCACATTGGAAATGAAGAGAGATATTCTCTAGTTTATAAATCAAGGAGTTTCTTCTCCTATTGTCAATTGGTTTTAGGATGGAATCTTCTTGGTTTATAAAGTGGGCTTTCTCTCTCCTCCATAATTCCTCATTTTTTTTCGAAATCATCACTGATTTCGTCAACTTTCTTCGCAAGAATCCTACGATTTCTAGCGTGGTTTTCTTCGCGGTTTCCAACCGAGTTTGGTTGAACTTGATCGCATCATAATCAGGAGTTTTTTGCTGTAAAAATTCTTGTGCGAATTTTTTTTGCAACAGGAAATCAAAACTTCTTGTTCACTCAACTTTTTCATTTCAAAGTTACAGAAATGGCTGATTCAGTGAATTCCGATGCTGGTCACAACAATTTAGTGAATTAGTATGATGATCCACTGTTCGTATCCAATTCAGATTTTCCTGGTGTTCCGATCATTAATACACCTTTTACTGGTAGAAATTATTCGGTGTGGAGCAAAGGCGTGTTGATGGCGCTATCTGCGAAGAACAAGCAAGGTTTCTTGGATGGTTCAGTGCCAAAACCTACTGTTGCAGGCTCAAGACAAGCTCAGTGGCTTCGAGCTGACAGCATGGTGAAATGCTGGATTCTTAATTCTCTGCCAGAGTTGATTAAAGATGGATATATGAATGTCCGATCTGCTCAGCTGCTGTGGAATGACCTGAAGGAACAGTATGGTCAAACAAATGGCCCAATGCTGTATCAACTGAAGAAAGAACTCAGGAACACTTCTCAGGAAAATCAGTCTGTCATTGAGTATTACAATCGTCTGAAGCGTAAGTGGGACGACATTGATGATCTGGAAGGCTTTCCAGACTGTGTTTGTGGTGCCTTGGACACTTGCAGCTGTAATATGCTGAAGCAAGTGGTTGATGCTGCTAATAAAGAAAAGTCTCTCACTTTTCTCATGGGTTTAAATGACAGATATGAGCATCTCAGAACTCATGTCCTGTCTATGGAGCTTTTCCTCTGGCAAATAAGGTGTATTTGATGGTCTTGCGCATTGAGAGTCAGAAGAACATCACTGATAGTAACTCTGCAGCAGTCGAAGCATCTGCCTTTAACTCAGCTAATAATCAGGCTGGTTGGAATGTATGGAACAGGGATGCAAAAAGGTCAAGGCCTGAATCTGATGCTGCAAAACCTGTGATTTACTGTGCACATTGCAACAGGCGTGGGCATACTAAGGATAAATGCTTTAAACTGTATCCTGAGCTGAAGAATCAGTTCTATGCAAACAAAGCTAATCCGAAGCCATTCAACAGACGTTACTCTGCAAATGCTGTGGAATCTGGTTCAGAAGGGTGTTTTGATAATCAGAATCAAGAAACAGGAGCATCTGGTTCAGGACAGAAAATTGATCCTCAATTGGTTTCAGCATTGTACCAGGAGATGATGAAAATGGCTCAGCATCAGCAATCATGGCACATGGACACACCTGCATCTGTTGTCAACTTTGCAGGTAAAATCCTTGCCTACAATGTTACTTCTATGAAAATCATGCCTGATTCTACTTGGATTATTGACTCTGGGGCTACAGATCACATGTCACCTTTGCTTAATCTTTTCACCAATGTCAGAATTTTATCTAAACCTGTGTTGGTTGGCTTACCTGATGGTTCTTCTCAAACTGTGAAATATATTGGGGATATTGCTGTCACATCTGAAGTACTTCTGTCTGATGTGTTTTACATTCCTGAATTTCGACACAATTTATTGTCTGTCAGCAAATTATTAGCCAACAACAAGTATATGGTTCATTTTACTGATGGACATTGCATATTACAGGACCCTGTCACTAAGAGAGTTATTGCAACTGGTGACAGAGAAGGACTATACAAGCTTAGAATAAATCTAGCATCTTACAATACCTGTAATGCTACTGCTTGTAAAACTTCCTGTAATAATTGCAGCATTTGCTCTAGGAAAAGCAAATCTGAGCTTTTTCATGCTCGTTTAGGACACACATCTGTAAGCAAAATGCAGCACATTCCTGAAATAAAGAGTATTGATTTGCAACCTTATGATTGTTCAACTTGCATTTTGTCCAAGATTCATAAATTGCCATTTCCTAGAAGCACTTCTAGAGCTACATGTTGTTTTGAGCTTCTTCATATAGATTTATGGGGAAAGTATAAGATCCAATCTCTTACTGGTGCCAGCTATTTTTTAACTGTTGTTGATGATCATTCAAGGGTCACCTGGACTTTTTTGTTAAAGGATAAGACTGCAGTCTTTGCAACTATTGAAGGTTTCTTGAATCATATTAAAACTCAATATGGAGGTCTAGTCAAGGTCATTCGATCTGATAATGGTACAGAAATTCTCCAAGAGCAATGCTCATCTTATTTCTTGAAGTTGGGTATCCTTCATCAGAAAAGTGCACCAGGGGTCCCTGAGCAAAATGGCCGGGTAGAAAGGAAACATAGACACCTCATTGACACAGCTAGATCAATTCTTATTCATGCTGGCTTACCCAAGAAGTTTTGGGGAGATTGTCTGCTGGCTGCAACCCATATTATCAACAAACTACCAACTCAAGTGCTGAATCGGAAAACACCAGCTGAAATTATGTTGGGAAAACCATCTACCTATGATGAATTGAGAGTAATTGGCTGTCTAGTTTTTGCTTTGGTTCCCAAGCACCTAAGAGACAAATTTGATCCGAAAGCTCGAAAGTGTATATTCTTGGGATACCCTTATGGTCAAAAGGCATATAAACTATATGATATGGAGAGGAACAAAATTATCATCAGTAGAGATGTTATTTTTCAGGAGGATGTCTTTCCATATAAG
Source organism: Spergularia azorica (assembly GCA_038382645.1). Lineage (NCBI taxonomy): Eukaryota > Viridiplantae > Streptophyta > Magnoliopsida > Caryophyllales > Caryophyllaceae > Spergularia > Spergularia azorica. The sequence goes on along the minus strand of JBBYHQ010000010.1, from coordinate 6,383,448 downwards.
GTTTCTGATGCACCTTCTGTTGTTCAAAGTCAGGTTCCTTTATTTCCCACAGGATATCATTCTGCAGAAGAAGAATCACCTTTGTCTTATGTACCTGCATCTGATACAACTGGTCCTTATCAGGAAGAACACAGCTCTCCTGTCTTTCATCAGCAAAATTCTCCTGCAGACTCAATAGATATCATCCCAGATTCTCCTGTGCTATCTCCAACATCTGAATCTGTCAATAACTATTCAAGTGAGTCTGTCCCTATGGTTGTGCAGCCCAGACAGTCCACCAGACCAAGGAAAAGTCCAGAGAAGCTTAAGGATTTCTTCTGTCCCATATTACCTAGCAGTGTACCTATAACTGTACACAGCACATCTGAGGAATCTGCTTCTTTTTCTGCAACTGCCCCTACCATTGTTCCATCCAATTCTGAAATTTCCCTCACCAGGGTTTTACAAATCCATGAACCATCATCTTTTCATCAGGCTAAGAATGACATTAATTGGATTGAAGCCATGAATAAAGAGATTCAAGCTTTGGAGCTAAATAATACTTGGGAACTCACATCTTTACCTCAAGGTTTCAAGGCCATTGGGTCTAAATGGGTCTACAAGGTCAAGTTCAAGTCTGATGGTACAGTAGAGAGATATAAGGCCAGACTAGTGGCCAAAGGGTACAGTCAAGTGGAAGGTAAAGACTTTAAACATACATTTTCTCCAGTAGCAAAGTTCACTACTGTCAGGGTCCTATTAGCCACAGCTGCTGCCAAAACTTGGGACATTCATCAACTGGATATTAATAATGCCTTTTTACATGGATATTTAGAAGAAGAGGTCTATATGACTCCCCCTCAGGGTTATTCTAAGGCACAACCAGGACAAGTTTGCAGATTGAGAAGATCTTTGTATGGTTTAAGGCAAGCTTCTAGACAGTGGAATGTTGAACTCACTAAGCTTCTGATCTCTCAAGGGTTTCATCAATCCAGGCATGATTACTCTCTATTCACAAGAGAGTGTGGTGAATCATTCACTGTGGTATTAGTATATGTTGATGATCTGTTGATCACAGGCAATGATCAGGTCTATATAGCTAATCTCAAGTCTGCCCTGCACTCAGCTTTTACAATCAAAGACTTGGGTTTAATCAAATATTTTCTGGGCCTTGAAATCACCAGAACCTCTGAAGGCCTGTTTCTTAATCAGAGAAAGTATGTAGTGGATGTCTTGAAAGATACAGGGTTGAGCAACTGTAATGCTGCAGATTTTCCTCTGCCTAAAGGTCTAAATTTGACTCCAGAAGATGGTGATTTGCTGACTGAACCAGAGGTATATAGAAGGTTGATTGGAAGACTTCTCTACTTGAATCTCACAAGACCTGATCTATCCTATGTTGTTCAATATCTCAGTCAATTTATGAAATCTCCAAGGCAACCCCATCTGCAAGCTGCACTACATGTGGTCAAATATTTGAAGGGTACCATTGATGCTGCACTGTATTATCCTGCTAAGTCTGATTTCAAGCTGACATCCTTTTGTGATGCTGATTGGGGCTCATGCAAATTCAGCTGCAAATCAGTGACAGGTCAGTGTACCTTTTTGGGAGGAGCTCTAATCTCCTGGAAGACTAAGAAACAGAAAACTGTTTCCAAATCCAGCACAGAGTCCGAATACAGAGCTATGTCCTATACTGCTGCTGAGATTGTTTGGCTAAATAATCTGCTGGTGGATTTTAAAATTAGCATTCCTCTTCCTGTCACATTGTTTTGTGATAATAAAGCTGCTCAACATATTGCCAATAACCCAGTTTTCCATGAGAGAACGAAGCATCTCAATATAGATTGCCACTATATTAGAGAAAAGCAGCAAGAGGGGCTCATTTCTACTCAGTATGTTCAGTCTGCTTCACAATTGGCTGATCTACTGACAAAACCCTTGGGTCAACATCAGCACTTCAGCTTGAGTTCCAAGTTGGGTCTCCTGTTCACTGCTTTCACAGAAGCTCCAACTTGAGGGGGGGATGTGAAACAGTGACCTGAGCTCACTGCCTCCTGTTCTCTACTGCCATTTCAGAAGCTTCCATCAGACGTATGCTCCGCGCTGACTTGATCAATTAGGAGCCACCTTGAAGGTGCTGAGCTGGAAGTTTGTTACAGCTTGTCGGAAATCAGTTACAAGGCGGTTATAGAATAGGAGAGGGTGTAGCTTGTTACTGTGAGGAACATTACATGTATATATAGATCATTCTGTAAATTCATTTGTTAACTTAATCAATACAATCATATTCTATTTCGTCTCTGCTTTCTTTATTTTTTCTGTTCTCAAATCTTCCTTTACACTCAACAATGGCGGTTATCATTCCTCCATTGTTGTACGGACCTTAACTCTTCACACACACAGTCACAAACATGTTAATTCCATCACTCATTCATTTTAAGAACCTATTAGTAAGCTTATTACATTTGAACACCCAAATCTGCGATTCATTTTGCATACTTACTTATGCCACAAGAAGATGCAAAAGGAGTGCTCGGCCAAATTTGGGTGTGGAACACAAACTTCTACGCGGAGCAAGGGAGTCCTTTCTAGTTTTTATCGTCAAATTCTTATAGTTAGGTTGTTCTACACCCGGTTAGCAAACATTTTTTTGGTTCAAGGGGTCAGCTTAATCCGGTAGCTGGTTTGAAAGATTAAGCTACAACTACTAGGGGTGTTGCAATAAATTTGATGCAAGTACTTGGGATTTACCAAAATTAATTATCAAATCATTCAGAATATATGTAAAGAGGGTTTGAAGGTAGTAAGGTTTTACTAGGAGGTAGGAGTTTTACAAAAAGTGGACGTTTCAACGTTAATGGTTCGTTTTGCTCTCATCTCTTCTAGTGTTCGTTTAATATGCAGGTTGCTTCATAGTAATGCGACCTTTAGAAATGGATTTTTCATTGTGTGCTGGAGCCTGTTCCCATGTTCGTGCTCAAGGTGGGATTTCGCTCTGGTGCTACCTGTAAGTATTTTGGATGTTGCGTGAATGTTCGGTTTTTTCTTTTCTCATGTTATCTTTGACCATTTATGGGCTTTAATTAATCCTAAGCATCGTGTTGAAGTTAACAGCCTAGAGAAGACACCAAGCTTCGGGGGCCGTTCGCAATAGAGACTAGCCAAAAGCAAGGGCAACAATATTTCCAGAATTGGCCAGGATAACAAGGAATGAAGGTTGGAAGCGACACCAACCACCTCAAGTTGGTTAGACGAAGGGATATAGTCGTAGGATAAGGTCAGGTGTATCAACATGTAAGCTACAGTCAACAGTGAGTCAGTGAGACAAATTCATATATGACAGACAGAATACTTTCCAGCATTACTGATTACATGAGTCACCATGTTTGTTCAGTATCCATGTAAACTAAAGGATTCAGTATCCATTATTTTGCACGAATTCAGTGTTTTTAACGACACCAAATAGATACCAACGGAATTACAGAATTCACAATGGAAGTGCTGGGACTTCGACTTTAGGCATGCTAAATAAGTAACAACCACGAATACGATTGTAGCTTAGACACCAACTAGCTGTTTCCTACTCCTGAAGTACATATTCAACCGAGCCAACTCAAATCTTGAATATGTATGTGTCCTCACCTGCAGCTACATGTTGTTCGCCCGTGCAAACCTACCCAATCAAGCAAAGATTATATTAAAACAACATTCAAAATTAAGTTTCTTCTGAAAATAATAATAATAAATAATAAATTTATTATTAATAGCGGTGAATTTAAGAGATTTTAAGCATGTCCACGTAGGATGCCACGTAGGTGATGATGTCAAATGACCTTCCCGAAATGCCACTAACAATAAAACGCGTGCGTGTGATTAGCTCACGCCCTACGAATATTTCGATGCCAAAAGTAACATGACCCACGGCAATATATTCAATATATATCATATCTCATGACTACCATTTAAATAAAAAAAATATTATTCCAAGAATAATCCAGCCGTACATTCTATCAAGAATATATTACATGCCAAAAATATTTTACGGTATCATTAAATTAAATCGGCCATATAATTATTTATGTAAAATTTTATACCCTATAATATTCGACCTATAGTTAGGAAACAATATTAATTGTCCGGAAATATCACTTGAAACGAAATTGTATGCCAAGATATATCATTTAAAAATATTATTTACATCAACAAACTTAGGTAATAAAATATTAGGTGGTTAATTATACCCTAAAAAATTCACAAATGATGCAGGTAAATTATTATGAAATAAATATATTTAAATAAGAGCATGGTACAATCTTGACCTAAAATAAGCAACTAATTTCCGGTATATTATCACGTCGAGTTTTTCCTATGTAATCTGTAAGAATTTTGCCTATCCTTATTTAAGTATTCTCCGATCCATATCGGTTTTCTTGATAAATTTCAGCTTCTGTTTTTCTTTTTCCTTTGCTTTCGGCTTGCTGATTTTGCTTTCCTGATTTTATGAGTTTCTAACCAAGATAATTGTTTTATGAATGACAATTTCTCATTTAGATGATAAAAACGCTTGGATTGGAATTAAGGAGAAGAGATATGTTTGAGTTTGGGAAACCTCATATATACGTACACAAAGAAAGCTAAGGTACGTAATATATCGGTAGTCATGCATGTTATTGTAATTAATAATCATTGATAACATTTGTTCAGATCACTAATTGACTATTGTACGTGTTTATGGAATAACAGATGCAAATGAAACAACATGCACACTCAATTTGAAGAGATTGATCGTCATGGTGCGGGGAACTTATTTTGAACATTTAAAATATTGTTCTTGCTTTACGATTCATTCTTATCCTACTCTAATAGGTTCCTCTAAATTTACCCTCTAAAGGCATAGTGATCAAGCTGCAATTAAATTGATAGATTGATACAGTGTATACAATAACACTACGTCAAAAGTGGCCTTTCAGAACCTACGTAAGAGAACGGAATTTTAATAAACCGTCCTCAAAAGTTATTTCAGAACGGGTCCTAATATAACCGT
>JBBYHQ010000010.1:6361956-6378322 GCA_038382645.1 Spergularia azorica | reverse complement strand
ATAATAGATTCCTACCATCATACTACCAACAAGGCCTTCACCTTTTAGAGCCCAGAGAGGATATATGGGCCTAAGGGGGTGACTACCCATCTTATTGGGTTGTGTTGCGACGGACAGTAGTTCGGGCTGTTGCACAAACACTTCACTTTTTTGCTGCGCTATGTATAATTTCGACCTCCATGATAATCATCACAATCTAACAAGTTTACATTAAACAAATTTGTCATGCTACAATGGACTTTTCTTCAAGTATGGATCTTAAAATAGATTTTATACAAGTACGGGTCTTAAAATCGCTTTCATGGTCGCGGGTCCGATCAGGTTGGGATGGGTTGGAAAAGGTTACTGGATTGGTTGAGTTTTGGATAGGTCGAATGTCGTGTGCACTATAATTTTTATTTATTTATTTGTTTTAATTACGATACACTTTTATTATTTCAGTGCAAATCGAATAATTAACCACCAAAATTATTTCGTTTACATCAGCGTTAAGTTTTGGATTCAAATTAAACCTTTTCCATTGAATACAAGGGGATTCAAAATGTTCGATTTCTCACTATGTTTGTGACTTACTGATTTTCGAGGTGGTGTTCCTTAAAATCACATCTATCAATTTATTTAACATGTAGTAATTTGGTGGTTTGACAAGACGTAATGAATTGCGAATTTAACACGATAATTACGGGTCGGATTTCGCTTAAGATTTTTAACCAGTTTATTTAAAAAGATTTTGATGAACATACATTACACGAATTTTAGCCAGTTTAATGGGACAAGTTGAGCCGAACATGACACTAATAAAATAGGTTGAATTCAGGTCAAGCTCTCAAACACAAACGCAAAACGACAACCTGACTACGATAAATAAAAACGTTCACCCCAAAGCCTTAAATACTATGTCGTTGTATTATGTTGTGATTGTAAAATACTATGCTAATATAAAGGGTCAAATCAGGTAAAAATATAAAATATGGGGGATAGAAAGTGGATTCGAGACGATACGAGGCACGGGTCATAAAAAAAAGGATGCATAATCTAGAAGAAGAGAGTCGAACTGGTCGAGTTACCGGGGTGTTAAAACATTCAACCCTATATCGGTGCAATCATATTGTAGAGGCTAAATATCTTTTTATATTATTGATGATTTCCCAATTACTTAGTTTTTGGATATTACTAAAATTCAATGTTACAAAGTATCCATGACTAGTGGACTGGTTATTAAACATTTAACGGCAAATGCACGTGGTGTCCCTGAGTTTTGACGTTTTGGACATGGTGTCCCTGCTTTTGAAACCACTACTCTCTATGTCCCTCAGTCTAACACAACCCGACACATGGTATAGGTCGAAAAATATAGGCTTATCATGTAAGCCATATATTCCGATACTTAAACATATACTTATAAAAATTAGCTAAAAATTTTAAACTAACTTAACTGTAGTCAAGGTTCTTAACTAAAACAGGTGCAAAATTATCTATCAAACAAGTTGGTGATAAGATATAGGGTGGTTCAAAAAGAGGTAAAAAACACGAGATCTTGTCAAGTTAGGACAGAATATATATACACGGAACCTGTAAACGGGTCATGTCAATTACGAACTCCGGTTAACTAGGGATCCTTTTAATAGGGGACATGTTTGAATTTAAGGTGATTTGTGTTAATTTGCGATCAAATTTGATCGGCGGGTCATATCGTTTTTGCGGTAGCACACATGGGTCAATATGGTGCTCAAGTAAAGATAAAAAAGAAAAAGGGTTAATAACCCAGAAAAGCGGGTCAGGTCAGATACTCAAATAGGATAAACTTTTGTCAAGTTTAACTCCGCGGGTCCGTTTTCTTTATTTTCATACTAAGCTATTAGTTTAACAATAGTTAAAAATAGTATCATCATATGTAAGCCTAAACATAAAAATAATATTATTATTATTTTCATACAGCATCCCATGTAATAGTATTAAAACTACTAAGGCCTCGTTTGGTTGGCGCTTTCGAGGTATCAGGTATCGGGTTTGATTTATCCAACCCCATATCATGTGTTTGATTGCAAATTATGAGCTCTTAAACCCCATTCCCAGCGCTCCCAAGAACCCCCTTGGTATCGGGTTCTCAATCCACTATCCCCCCACGGGGATGAAATTGATACCAGGGTTTTAAAATTTAATTGATAATAAAGCGAATCATCTCCAGTGATCCATTTGCATTTTCTATGATCAACGGCATACCTTCTCCGTTGCTGGACTACCCGCCCACCTCCATAGAAACAATGAATAAAGAAGATGACATCACCAATAAACACATCTCCATCATTGATCTTCATTCGCCATTCTTGATGAATTGCAAAAGAACACTTAAAAAAAAAATAGTAGACAAATTGGGGGAGTGTGGAGGAGAATCAAAACACAGTTTTAAGATTAACAGTGAGGCAAGAAATTAGCAAATGATTGATTTCTTCAATATTCTACAGTGAACTTTTCATTTCATATTCTTTTTTCTTCTTAATTATCCTATGAAAATAACCTTGGTTGTGAATTATGATCATCCTCGGTTGATGCGCACATGGGTGATGTAACTAATAAGCCTTAATGTCGAGTCGTCTATAACATGTGCTACATGGATAGTCATGGTAATTCATCGGCACAAAAACAATTGTGATGGGAAAGTATAAGAAGTATATTTAAGTTTTAGATAACCAAACACAAAGTAACAGGAATAAGGTTCCAACCCGATACCATGTTAACCCGATTCCTGAACCCAACCCGATACCAAAATTTGAATCAAACGAGGCCTAAAAGAGATAAGAAATTAAAATTAATATTGTATACATTAAAAATTGAAATAAAACTTCAATTTCACATAAATACCTACCATTATATTTTAAGTTGATTTTGTTGATTTGAGGTTGATTTCAATTCCATTTAAAACCTGTTTTGTTGATTTTAAGTTTTTTAATTAAAAAATCATTTCCTAATTGATTCAATTCATTTTTTTTTTTTTGAGGTCACAAATTTCATTTATTTGGATTACCAACTCTATTTTTTTTTTTACTTACATAAGTATCAAGTATTTGAGTTGATAGTAATTTTTTAAAGTATCTAAAGTTCCAATGACAAAATTCATTACACTCAAATTATTTGAATAAAAGTGATTGAGTTTACGTTGTTTTGTATCACATTTATTTCTAACTGTCTAATATGACAGGCCGTGCAATTTTGCACAAGCTAAAGAACTAGTAAATCTCCAACAACACCATTCAAACGTCTTTTTCATAGAAGTAATTATCCCATCCAGATCAAGGGGGCTACAAAACTTTAACAAGCTCCTAGAAGCACGTCCAAGATTCCACCACCGATAAAAAAAGGAGCAAGGCATTAAAACCCCTAGTCTTGATACAATTCAGTATAGGCTAACAAAACATGTAATGAACAGAAGCAATTGAATGTATCAGACTAAGCAGTAGAATGAACAGAATAGTATTTTTGTTCAAAATGAAAGGACACATGACACTACCAGGTTATTTGAATTCTTAAATAGCACCACACAGCAGCAATCACACATTCGTAATGATCCACTCTCTTGAAGCTCCTATTTCAATTTGAATACCAGAAAGACTAAGTTTGGGTCTGATTTAGTACAGATCAACAAAACACATGTAACGCACAGAATATTAGGGGGGAAAAAAGAACACGAGTCATGCCGAAGAACGGGGGTGAGCGGGTCAAAATTTTGAAACTACACTATAGTGGTTGACATCAGAATAAGAACAGAGCCAGGAACAAAGGTTGAGGGATGGGGGTTGATTTTACTGTCTTGTGAATTGTTCGTATTTAGATAGTTATTTAGCGTGTGCTATATTTATGAAAATAGTGTGATTCAAACAAAATATAAAAGTGCAGTTTCAAGCATCAATATGTTATAATATTTTGTGTCAAGTTTCACCGGATAGATCAATCCAAGGAAGTAACCAAACATGAGAAGGGAAAAGAACAAAAAACAGATATTCAAATAGCAATATCACAAGGTTGAGTAATTACAAAAGTAATACCAAAAAGACAATAGCAGTGTCAAGAAGGATAACAGATTAACAGCAGAAGTGAAATAAAAAAAAATAAAATAAAAAAAATCAAGTGACAAAAATATCCTAACGTGGAAACAAAAAAATCAACAAAACAGAGCACCGGATGCTCAAACCCAGCACTGTCTACTCTCTTGGTTGCCACTCTACATCGCTGATCCAGAGCATAACTGATGTACAAAAGCTTACATGAAAATAATGTACTCAAAACTTGCTAGGGGCTGGAGCCCCCTTAGGCCCAAAGGGAGCTCCATCCCTGCATAAGACTAAGTATTCAAAATGAAAGGACGCATAAGCAACTACCAGGTTATTCATACTCTTTAATAGCGTCATTCAGCAGCAATCACACATTTATGATAGTCTACCTTTGAAAGTTTGATCCGTTCTCATTACACTCCTATTTAAATTTGAATTCCAAAAAGACTAAGTTTTGATCTGATCGGTTAAAGTTAACAAAACACATGTAATGCACAGAAAGTTAGAAAAGGAGAACATGAGTCATGTCAAAGGATGGGTGTCAGTAAATGACACTAAAGCGGTTGACATCAAGTATCAAACTCAAGTAGTAGAATGAACAGAATAGTACTTTTGTTCACCCATAGGTGACATCGGTCAAAATGAAAGGATACATGAGCCACTAACAGGTCATTTGTAGTCTGGAATAGACTCATACAGCACCAATCACACGTTATGAACAAGTTACCTTTAGACAAATAGACAGCTTAATCCATCCTCTAGAAGCTCCTTTTCCAATGTAAAGCCAAGAAGAGTTAGAATCTTGTGTTTATTGAGTCGAGAATGTAATTATTCTCACAAGAAGAATATTGCATGATTGGTTAAAGCATTTCAAGTAGGTTAAACCATTTCAAGTAAGGGGGTGCTTGGAATGAGGATAATCATTACTAGGGTAGTAGGGCTAAAACAAGGGGGCAATGTGAGAAATGATACGCCAAGGATTATATAAATCTCATGCAAACAGGTAAAGCTAAAGAGGAACAGATATTGGAGAAAAGTAAACAACAAATACTTAATAAGAAGATGAGTTAAAGGATGGAATGTCGTCACTGAAGCGGAACTCAAAAGCCATCTTCGTCTTCTGGGGTAAGCTAAGAGGGTGATGAGGATCCTCTTTCAGGGCTGCTCTGAGGGCCTCCAAGTGAAACTTCACAGCATGTATGTTTGTGACGTCAACATCACAAAAATCCGCAACCGCATTAATAGTTAGCATTTCAATCTGAAAGCCTAAAATTTCAATTAGCATTTCAGTCAATTACTTTCAACAGAAAGCAAACAGCTATCATAAAAAGTGATGACAAATCATAACAGATGGTACCATTCATTCGATAAAATCAGCTAATCCCCTTACCTTCTAAAAGAGGCTTAAATGTCCACTGTTCTCCGTCTATTAGTGGCCACCAAAACGCAGCCTCCCCTTTATCAAACGCATAAAACTCCAATCAAACGCAGCTTCCTCACAATGAAACGCAAGCCTATTATACTGTAGACGACTGTTCAAGATAAACAGTATCATATCCCACGGTTGTGATCTCCCCCCCCCCCCCCCCCAAACCTCCTTCGCCATTTTGACCGTCCAAAACTTACCTACACCATCTGTTACCTTCGCTGCCTCACTCTTCATCTCATTCATTCTCTCTCTCCTCCGACTCTCTCGATCTTCCAGCTCCTTTTTGGTAAGTGATTGTTGTTCCTTTCATCTTCACTAATGTGTATCCATCAGTTTAATGGCGATTCGAGTTCTTTTAAGTTGTTACATCAGTTTAATGGAGATTGTTAGTTTGATTGATTTTGTTTTTGGTAATTATTGGTTTGATTTTCAGATCTTTATTGTTTCGAAATTCCGCTGCTCGATCCCTCTTTCAATCAGATCGCTCAAGGTAAGCACCTCTTTTCTCAAATTTTGATTGTTATTGTTGATTTTTTATTTTGATTTTCAATCTTGATTCATTTCTAGGGTTTGTTGTACTCACGTTTTTGGCTTCCATCGCAGGTAAGCTCCACAAAAAAACTCGTAGTCAGAAAAAAGTGGTAAGTTAACCCCCTTTTCAATTTTTTGATTTAAAAAATAACTAAGAAATCTGCATTCAAATTTCGCCATCAATTTTGGCTCAAAATCCCTTTTTTTTTTTTTTTGTGTTTTTTTGTCCATTTTTACCATGATTAAAATAGAATTCAAAGAGCACCTGAGAACTCAGGAAATAGGAATTCAATGCTTGATGAGATATATCTAAACTTTTATGTTCTAATTGACTTATGATAAATCTTTGCAGGACAAATAAGGTTTGATCGGGGAGTTTAGAAGAGGGTTGAGGGTATCAGATGATTAACACCAAGAGCTTCTTGGAAGTGTCAATAATAATGATATCATTCGCAGAATAAGTTATTCATTTGATATAATGGTATTGTAAGAAGGGAATGTTTTGGTGCAATTGCAGCATGTTCATAAGATAAGCTATACGATTATTTCATTGTGCTTTGTATTTCTTTATTTCTATTTTACCAAAAGACGCAAAAGCAAGTATAATTAAGAGGCCGGGATGGGGATTCGAGTTTTAGACATAAGGTGTTACTTGAGGTTCGGCATGTCTATTTTTTCATGTACCTTACTATAAGGCTTATGATCCGAATTGAATGTTTTTGCGCCGCAAGTTTGTGAATATTCAAGTATACCTGAAGGCAAACATGTGCATGACATGTTGTGGCCTTACCTTTGATTTAATCTTAGGATTGACTTCTTATACCCTACAAACGAAGGTTCTATGATCTATAGTCCAAAGTTTATAGAAGTAGATCATTTTTCAACTTTTTCTATAACTATGTAAACCTTCTTAATTGATGACTAACAAACCTCTACAATAATAGCTTTCTTTGACATGAGCTTGCCTGTACCCATATTAAAGGCGCCCTTTACCGACAAAATAATTTCTTCGAGTAATAAGGAACATGGACGTTATTGAAGGCCAATTTGATTAAGTCCATTACATTCCAATACCTAACAACTCGAATAATTATATGTAATTTGGCTTTATCGGACATGGGCGATGGCTACGAAGACTAAGGCGATGCTTGACGTTTTGGTACATGGATTTTGTACCAATAATGTCTCAATCATAAGTCGGTTTAAAATGGAAACACCTAAAATCAAAGCCCTAGCTAGCCGTTACTATCAACATGAAAATGACTTTATATTATTTGGTAAGAACATACCATAAGAAGATATAGTAATTAAGTCGATAAATAGACAATAGTAAAAAATTATTTGAATTAAGCTTAATAACCCTTAGCCTTTTCTTTCCACTCTTTAATCCATGATTGGAAGAGTACAAATGTGACAGATACAATCAAGTTTTCTCTAGGGTGATCTTCTTTGAATTTTTGTTTGAAATTTGTGTTCATTTGGCCTTGCGTTTGGGACCCATTTAAGCTCTTAATTGAGTGGTTATGTCCTTTGAGTATATTAATTTAATTACATGATTTGAAGATATTGACATAAACAAATTTATCAGATTTGGTTTGATATGCTCAACTGTTTGTTTTTCTTAATTTGAGCGTTTGAGGCTGATAAATTAAGACAACAAACTCTTCATCACCTACGTCGTATATTAACAATTCGACAAGCCGCAAGATATTTTCTGGTGATCATAGAGTATTATGCCCATTTGCTAGCTTTAAGTTCCGTTTGGACAACCTGCTCTAGAGAATAACGGCTACCAGGCCTTGTTGCCGCTTGATCAACATTCAGTTTTACTATTTTGTTCATCCTTTTCTAGGGCCAACATTCTCTTGTTACGGTATGGATACACCCGAAAAAATCCTTTGAATAGGTTAATATCAGCGAGGTGAGGGTCTTGATCATAGACAAAACCAATTTCCACAAATTCATACGCTACCACTCTTGCGCTTGCATTATATTGGTGCACAATTTTGCTGATGGAGTGTTGTGAACTGTTGTTGATCTTTTGCGAAGCTGGAGCTGTTGGCCTCTTTCTTATAGATAGATGTGAATACTTGATACTTATGTCCTGTGTCAATCCGAAATAAGAACTTATACTCTGAAGCAAACTAATAAATGTAGACTTGTGTCCTGTGTAATTTGCTCATCAGGATTAATTGAGATGTAAAGCTGACGACATGTGTTGTTGTCTGATTCTAATATACTTGCACTTTCGTGAGCAGAGATTTAGATTCTCTTACATGCATGGCAAAGGCGGTGAGATTCAGGAGGTGGATACTGAGTTAACCCGGTCATTACAGCTTGACATGGGGCACCACTGTTTACACAATTCTTTGGGGTGCAGGTTAAAGTCTATTCATGGTATGGTTCTCAGTGCTCTCAATTAAGTTTACTGAAGGGATCAAACTGGTTTAAACACTTTTTGTAGCTATACTAAGTAGCAAACAGTTTCTATGCCACAACATGATTTTTGTAGATTTTTCATGAAGAATTTTTTGCTATTGCTCTCGGCATCTCCTTACGAAGTTCAGAACATAAGTGGAAATTCGTAAAAATCCAAAAAAAAAAAAAAAAAAAAAAAAGTTTCGACAGAAATTTGGCCAAAAAAATAAATTTGATGCTTTTCTTCGAAATTTCATAAGAGAATTTCTAAATTAGTTATCGTATATTTGTGTTTTCTTCCATAAATAATAGGGAATTATTCACCACAGAGGCCTCAATCTCAGAAAACTCTTGCATGAGTCCTTGTTTTTCATCATTTTCAGTCTATAATTCCTTTCTGTTAGGCGTTTGCTTGTGATTTGATTCTGTTTTTACCCATTTAGCAGAAGATACTGTCAAATAGCAAAGGAAAGGAAAGAGCTTTCTATGGGGCATCATTGAGGAAGCAATTTAGGTAAATTTATCTCAGCACTTGGACGATTGTCTTTTTTTTTTCAAATTTTAAAATATTCTGGTTGGTCACGTGTGTTTGGTTGTCTTTTATTTATTTAGCTGAGAATCTTTTCTTTACCTGCATATGCTTTCAGTAAAGCACTTTTATTGGGTCAGGTCATTTATGTTCGATTGATTTTTTAAGTCTTTTAACATGTAGATTAAATCTCAATCTGTTGAGGAACTCTTTGCATTTGTTTGGTGCATTCTATAAAGTTTTGGCGCTTTCGCGTGTACCTTTTTTCTCAATCTGAGTATGAAAATTGTGTGGGAAACCGAGAAGATATTGAAGAACAATAGGAGAGAGGAAAGGGAATGGAGATAGAGATAGAGATAGAGATAGAGAGACATAGTAATAAGGAGAGAATGAAAGCAAGCCTAGGAGGGAAAGAGAAAGTGTAGACAAAATAAATAGCATGCGAGGGAGAGGGCTAGCGATTCCAAAGAAGTGGATTAAGAGAAAATGGAGTGAGTATTGAGGAGATGGGGAGAAAAACATTTTCATGTAATAGATATAGTGGAAGGCTTAAAACAAATACATGGGGAAAGGGGGTTCAACTACGAGGGAATAGAGAAAAGAGGTGGGTAAAGGAGGGGGGTGGGGTTAGTAGGAGGGAACAGAGCTAACTCAGATAAGAGTTGGGTAAGTAGGAGAGAACAAAGATAACTCAGATAAGAGTTGGGTTTAGGTCAAGTGTTTGGTATAGGAATTGCAAAAAGAGAAAGGAATGTGTTCGAGAAGAAATCTAAAAAAGAGGGAATGAAGATTGACTAAAATATGGAGAGGGTCGAAAGAGGGGGACAAAAAGACTGAAAAGAAGGGATGAAAGGAGATGGGTAATGGGGGTTGAGATAGGAGACGAGAAAAAAGGACAAGGGTTAGAGAGGAGGGGGTAAACGAGGGTGAAGGGTGGTTTGAGATAAGTTAGCAAGGGCAGTGATGAAGATAATGATTAAAGGAGGGGGAAGCTAAAGTATGAAGCAGATGATGATGAGAGGAAGAGATTTTGAAAGTGTTTTGGAAAAGGAAACGTAAAAAAAAACATCAGAAAGGCAAAAGAGAATAAGGGGTAATAGAGATGGGAGAGAGGACAAAAATATGGGATGAGAGGTATAGGACGAGAGAGAGGGAGAGGGAGAGGGGGAGAGAGAGAGAGAGGTAGGTAGGGAGGATGGTCAAAGAATGGTTTTCGATTCGCCATCGAGTGCGAAATGTAAATGACCAACCTTCAGCTGAAAATTGTGGAAATACCACAGAAGTTAGGGAGTGAAATAGGGGGGAACTAGAGTATAAAGCAGATTTTGAAGAGAGGAAGGAAGAAGGTTTTTTTGAAAAGGAAACTAAAAACGGATAAAAGAAAGGGGGTTGGGGGGGGGGGAGAGGAGAAGAGTAAAAAGTAGGGGTAAAAGTGGATGGGTATGGACTGAAAGGGGGAGTCGGTATAGGATACACGAATAAAGAACAAGAGGTAGAAGCAATGGGGATAAATGAGAGCGAAGGGTGGTTTGAGATAGGTTAGCAAATAGCAAGGGCAATAAGGAGGTTAGGGAGTGGAGGAGCGGGGATGCTAGATTATAAAGCCGATAATGTAGAGACTAGGGCAAGGCAAAACTGTTTTGGAAAAGGAAACGTAAAAAACATGGGTAAGGCAAAAGAGAATAAGGGGTGAAAGAGATAGGGGAGAGAGGTGAAGGAGGAAATCAAGAGAGATATACAGTGGGTGGGAAGGGAACATGGGCAGAGAGCCAGGAAATGGTTTTCGATTCGCCATCGAGTGAGAAATAGTGCATTAGGACATGTAAGGGGTGGTTCGAGAGAGAGACATTGGTTCAGTGAATAAAAACATGTAAGGGGTGGTGGTACATGTATGCCATTTTTTATTTAACTCAACAACGTTTTGTGCCTTCCTTCTGTTTTTACCTTTTTTAGCTGACAACCTTATAGCCCTTAAAACTATGGGAGAATGTATATATGATCATGTATTTCGATACTAAGTAAAATAATTTTTTGCTGTTAATTGTAGGGGGATATCACTTTGAAGAAATTGTGACGTGTATTGAGAAGGGTCAGTTGCCTATTAATCAATCAGGGATTGAGGGACTGAGCTATTTGCTTAGTTATTCTAGACACGGTCTAAATATATTTGGCTCTATATATGTTGTATACTTATACTAATTTGAGATGTTTTACCCTAATGTAATTGGTAAATTTGATATCACTTTGAAGAAATTGTGACGTGTATTGAGAAGGGGCGGCTGCCTATTAATCAATCAGTGATTGAGGGATTGAGCTATTCGCTTAGTTATTTTGGACACGATTTAAATATATTTGGCTCTATAGATGTTGTATACTTATACTAATTTAAGATGTTTTACCCAAATGTAATTGGTAAATTTATGTCAGTTCGGAATTGAGTTATTAAACCAAGAAATTCTTCAGATTTTTAGAAACAAAAAAAAGAAACATGCGAAACTGGTTTCTCAATGATTGTTTTGCGGTTGATTGAAGTGCTCAACCCTTGGAAGGGACTCTGACTTCGAGAAGAAAATGTTTTGCAACTATACCCGACAACTCACACAGGTTGCATGTTTGCAACTAGCCAAATGTTTTGTAATACCCTTGAGATTCTTCTTTGCATGACGTACCATCCATTTTAGTGAATCTGACGCATTTTGTTGTCAAAATTGTACTCATTTGACATTTTGTCATTGAGATTATCTTTCCTAATGCAATAAACAAATTGCGCGTTGCTCACTCGAAGTTGTATGTGAAGTACTTGTATGGCTATATGGTATACGGAGTAGGTCATTAGACTGTCACCGCTCAGCAATTACTAGCGTAAAAAATGTTGGGGGAATGTGCGCAACGCGCGCGGTCCAACGACTAGTGTTATATAAAAACCTTGAACAATCATAAGATATGAAAACCAAGGAAACATATGAGATCATCAAATTACATAATACAAAATATAATAAAATTACCAGAGGAGGAGGGGCGCCTTTAACAATGGAGGCAATGATACACACCACTTTGTAGTGGTAAAAGATGGGTTTTTATGCATTTAAATGTTTGCTTTTGGATCAATTTGTTAGCTAATTCTATCATTCGTGTATTTGTGCTTTAATATAAAAATTAGTGGTTTTTGAATGTATTTATGACCTCAAGATTGATGTGCGATTGTGTAGAACGACAATGAGGCGATAAAAGAGAATCCAAGGAGCAAGATGCCAAGTTTTGGGCAAGTTTTGGAGGAATTACAGTCCATTTACAGAAGGTCAACTTTGAAGGTTTATAACTTTCAAATGGCTTAGAATTTTGCAGTGAGACCAACGGCATATTAAAGTTTATGATCTTAGCTTTCCAGGAAATGGTCACACGTCCTCATAGGCCAAGTAACGAAGACGTTATGACAGTTTGAAAAATGTCGCCAGAACCAGTCCGGCGACAGAAACAGAGGCCTTTAGACGACTCGTCCCGAATACAGACGAGTCGTCCCGAAGCCTAGATGAGTCGTCTCTATGGAGACGAGTCGTCCCACCGCTGCTTCGGTTAAGTACGGGTTTCCATATCCCGTCTTGTAATCTTTTAGTATAAATACTTTAAACTTTCGATAGTTTTAGGGATTCAGTATTCAGTATTGAAGAGTTAAGTTGTATTATTTTCAAGACTATGCAAGGCTAAAGACCTATTTCTCGGATTTATTAATTGAAACTACAAATTCATCCGAATTATTGAGAGTTCTAACTATTTCAATTATTGTTGAGTATTATCATTCTCTTTGTTTTAATTGCTTATTGATTGATTTATGGTTAATTAGGTTGCAAACTAATTAGCTCTAGGTTAAATCATATTGCTAGAATCATTATTCAAAGGATTAATTGTTTGTTTAATTGATTCGCTAGTAGAAACTAAACCTTTATTTCGTGCTGATCATAGATCTAGGGTTTAGGAGAGAATTGATATATTGATTGAAGATCGAAACCGCGTGTGTCTAGACCTTATATATCCTAGTTGTTATCGTTCTATTGCTTATTGCTTTCGTTGAATTGAATTTAGGCGCGCGTCTTTGTTATTTATCGATTAGGGCTAGTTGGCAGGGTTGATCTCTCTTGTTAGCTATTAATTAGGAACGATCGAAAACTCCGTTTTCACAACTAGGTGCTCAACATAATTGATCTAAGTGAGGACAATGATCAATTGGATGAACTGTAGTGAATATTAATTGTCCGAGACTTTTCCCTTAATTGAATTGCAAATTACTTCTTTTCGTTTGAACATTCGATCATTACAAACTCAAAACCCCCCATTTAGTTACGTTTGCATACTCAGACAATCACCGTTCTCTGTGGATTCGACACCCACTTACCCATTACTACGTTTTAGGTTCGTGTTGGTATTTTATATTTGTAGGCATACGACTTTAGCCTGTCAAATTTTGGCGCCGTTGCCGGGGAACGGTTTTAATTTGTCTTTGTGTGTTTTAGCTTAGATTTCATGAGTTGTTTTCATCAGTTGTGATTCATGGCTATTATAAAATTTGAGAAATTGCCCGATGAATCGTTTCATGACTATTATGTTCGACTTATGGAACATGTAATTGATCTGGCTTGTCGTGGTAGTGTTTTCGCTGAATGGGAATTAAATCTGATTATTCTTAGAGGTATAACCTCTGAAACTTAGGATTTGGCTCACTATATGAGTAATGGTAGTTTTGAATCCATGGACACTACTGAGATTTTTGAACTTTGGAAGAACATGGCACTTGAATCTTTTCTGGTACAATTGAAGGATAGTCATATAACGTTTCCTACTATGCCTCCAAATTTTGAAATTGATGTTGATTGTTTGAACATGGCTGAAATTAAGGAAACCGAAAAAGAAATTCTAGAACTTAGTCAACCTTCACGAGAGCATATTAAGGATTCGTTTGTTATGGAGACTAATGTGAGCCAGTGTGGTACACTTTCAAAGGAGGATGTTATAGTTTTGGATGACAATATTGATTATATTGGTTCTTGTGACTTTTACAGGGAGAATTGGGTTGGGGAGACAATGCATGAGCATATTGAGGTTCTCCCCATTAAGGGAGCTCCCCTCACATCCCCAATTAGTGAGCCTATTACATTAGTCCCCAAACCCCCATGGGTCAATTACTGTCATTCCTTTATATCCTTGTTCCATGATTTGTTGCATCAACAGTCTAAAGATTGTGACATAGAGAATAGATTTGAGCGTAGAGTTCCAGACAACCCTCATCTACATGATATCGCGACCTCTATTGTTTATGCACTGTTGTTTACTAACGTTTTCTATTGTCAATCTTTTGAGACTTATGCTAGCTCATTCGACAAAATTTTGAGAGCATTGAGTTGTTCCGCTCTTGCCATGTCTTTTCATCTGTTCGGAGTGATCGAGGAAAACAATCATGTTATGTGTCGAGCCAACGACATTAAACAAGTGCGCTTCTTGGGAGGCAACCCAAGTATTATTCTAATTTTATTTTCTTTTTTCTTTTGATTTGTTTGTTTCTTGTGTAGATTTAAAAAAAAAAAAAAAGAGAATCCAAAAAAAAAAAAAAAAAAGATGATGATCGGGTATGCATTCTTTCTATCCTTTTCTCCTCCTACTTTTTCTCACCTTTCTTTCCCACCTCAATTCTTTTCACCAGTTTCTATAGACCATCTCTCTTTGTTCCCACCTATGATATACCACTTTGTTTTACTTATCCCATCACCATTTGAACCCTTGCACCCCATATTTTTATTTATTCCATTAATGGTGTTCTTGAAGGGTGGATTTGACGTTTACAATATGATTTTGGTGTATCTATGCTACATGATAGTGGTGAATAGGCCTTTAATTGTTTTGGACTTTTCTATCTAAGGGAGTATGGAAGTGTTGTGAGAAGCGTGGGGGATTGGTGACGACTTTTTCTTGAGGGTGTTTGGGATATTGTGTGAGTTGTGTGTGGCTCTACAACCTGTTTTCATTTTTTATGAGCCCATTGCCTTGAGTATCATAATGCGAAGTAGGTGTTCGTTCTTGCATACCTTTGGAGTGCTTGTTTATCTTTTCCCCTATTTTATTGTTGGTGTGGTTCATATTGAGGACAATGTTCGGCTTAAGCATAGGGGAGGAGATGTCATCATCTTTGTTGTATTATATGTACATGATTTTAGTATTTTCGAGAAAAAAAGAAAAAAAAAACTCGAAAATGAAAAAAAAAAAAAGAGGAAAAAAGAAGAGAGAAGACGGTCAGAAAAGAGAGAGGAGCGGAAAAGAAAGTCAGGAAAAGACACGAGAGAAGAAAGTGAGCTGGTGAACATGGAAAAGTTAACGAGAGGCTAGGTGAAAACCCGAAAGGGCGCCTAGGCAAAATGAGTGGAGTTTGCTACTGTACCGGTGGGGCAATAAGAATGATGTTCTGAAGTTCGTGTCTGGGTAGGTCTCTTGGTTGTTTGGGATAGAAAATCATTGATTCCCTTGGTTGTTTGGGGCGGTTGGTGGCTATATCGAGGTAGTCTTTGATCCAACGGTGTTATTCCGAACCTAGGCTCACGAGGGAGTTGTGTGTGAGCGGCGTAGTGACATTTAGGACATTGTAGGCCCCTTTGCTAATTGATTTTGTTTGTGGTTGTGTTTTATGGTGCATAAGATGGTTGGGAACCGTTGCGTTGAGATTACATCTGTGATGACCCCTAACTAGGAAGATGAATACCCTAAACGGAGTAGAGGAGATAGGTAGATGTCATATTCCGCCCGTATTGCTTGTTAAAAGACCTTGGGGAAAATTTGTAGATGTTGGTATACTCAAGGACGAGTAAATGTCTAAGCATGGGGGAATTTGATACACACCACTTTGTAGTGGTAAAAGATGGGTTTTTATGCATTTAAATGTTTGCTTTTGGATCAATTTGTTAGCTAATTCTATCATTCGTGTATTTGTGCTTTAATGTAAGAATTAGTGGTTTTTGAATGTATTTATCGCCTCAAGATTGATGTGCGATTGTGTGGAACGACAGTGAGGCGATAAAAGAGGATCCAAGGAGCAAGATGCCAAGTTTTGGAGGAATTTCAGTCCATTTATGGAAGGTCAACTTTGAAGGTTCATAACTTTCAAATGGCTTAGAATTTTGCAGTGAGACCAACGACATATTAAAGTTCATGATCTTAGCTTTCCAGGAAGTTGTCACACGTCCTCATAGGCCAAGTAACGAAGAAGTTATGACCGTTTGAAAACTGTCGCCAGAACCAGTCCGGCGACAGATTCAGAGGCCTTTAGACTACTCGTCCCGAATACAGAGGCCTAGACGAGTCGTCCCGCCGCTGCGTCGGTTAAGTACGGGTTTCCATATCCCGTCTTGTAATCTTTTAGTATAAATACTT
>JBBYHQ010000010.1:6304648-6355689 GCA_038382645.1 Spergularia azorica | reverse complement strand
GGCGCTAAGCATTTGGCTGTGACCGTCGAGATGGCAGATGTGACATCAGACTACAAATGTGCAATTATTGACGAAATTCAGGCATGTTCCACAACTTATAATTAGTTTGCTTAGCATCTTTGTATATTATTTATTAGCTTCTAGGTTAACTGAATAAAAATGGCCCTAAACCCTACTCAGAACAGGCGCATTGGTGAAGGTATTGTGCACTTGTAGAACACTTTCTCCAACCTCTGGCTCTAACCAAAGGCGTCATGGCTTTGTGTTAAGATTTTTAACTCACCATGTACATATGGATGCAACCTTTTTCCAGCTTAACTCTTGCCCTATTATTTGAGATGCTCGAGTTTTTCACTAGCATTTCAATTATGAATTCCATTTTATTAAGACTCTCTTCTTGAAATAGAAGAGCCTTTGTTTCCCCTCATGGTACAGGAATAGAACATCAATAAATTTTCTCTACGTGAAGGTCCTTGATACGTGTAGCTACATAGATTAGATAGATTAGGATGCTGTCTTCATGGCATGCCAATTTTGCTCACAGTCAGGTGTGTAGTGTTCCTCCACCAAAATGTATTATGGGAGAGTGTACATCAATTTGGACCAAAATAATTATATCTGAAAAATTAAAATGAGAGAAGCAATAGAAGACATAATATTTCAGACCATATTGCAAGAATCTTCATTTGCTCCGAAGCAAGGATATTTGCACGCTAGTTGCTTTTGCCCATGTCAAGGATACATAATAGTTGCCAACTTGCGAATGCAATACACTTCTTTACTCTTAAAGCTACAAGAGACTAATCGAACTTCTTTACATCTTACCTAAGGTAATTAGGATACTTAACCTGTGGCATTGGGGTTTTAAACTTTAAAGTGGCACACACTGCACTAAACAATGAATTTATATGAGTGTTTCTGTTTTTGATGTTATGATTTGGTGTAGCACGTGGAGACATTCAGTAGTTGGTTCCATCTGTACGCAGCAAATTAGCTTACATCTATTATATTGACTATGAAATTGAGTCTTTTACAAAGCTTATCTCTTATATTTGAAATAATTAGCCTCTTTCATGTTTCAGATGGTGGGTTGTAGGACCAGGGGTTTTTCCTTCACTCGTGCTCTGTTAGGACTTGCTGCAGATGAGCTTCATTTATGTGGAGATCCTGCTGCTGTACCTCTTATTCAGGAAATACTAAAGGTTACTGGCGACAACGTAAAGGTGATAATATTTCTTTTAATTATATTTTTAGCAGTTTATGCATAAGAGTACTCATTAATGTGTATTGCGATGCCTGCATGTGAGTTTCTGAGATGAAACAGCTTCTCGCTTAACATTTTTAGTAGTCACGCATCTTTAAGCTTGCTTGGTACCATTACTACCTGAAATTGTCTTCATCAAGTTTATGCCATTATTTAGCTTCATCGATACGATATTCATTAGCTATTGCAATAGCTTTTAGGAGAGCAAGTCGCAAATGGGGTAAGTTTAAGAAGGGTATCATTGGTAAATTAGGTAGGCAATACCCTTACAGGCTTACATGGGTCTTTGAGTTCAAAATGGAAGGGTTTGATGGTGATTTTATTATGTTACTGTTAGCCGCTATAAGAGTTGTTGCTATTCCATTAAATTGGCCAAAATGGAGAATACTGCAACTCTAAAGAATGTGAGAGTGGGTGTAACCAAAAAAAAAAAAAACAAAAGAATGCGAGTGGTAATTTATAGGACCAATTAGAAATTATATAAATATGCTGTCTTTATGGTAGGTTAGTACATTGTAGGAAGTTCCTGCCTTTTGGAGAGTCTGTGCTAATAACTTGATAAGTTATCCCTCCTTTCCTGTTATGTAATCTGGACTTCATTCTGATACTCTCCTTTTTTTTTTTTTTTTGTGGACAAGTCCCTAACAACTCTAGCACGTTGAATTCCAGTTTCTGTTGTCCTGGATCAGATTTGGAGACTGGAGATACGTGAAAACCTTGCCATATTACTTTATGAATCAGACCTGATATCAAAGTACCCTCGTCATTTTCTTTTGGGTTGGGAGAGAGGAGGGTGGAGGGGGGGGGGAGATCAGCGCATGTAAAAGGTTTATGGAACGGAATTTCCTGGACCTAAATAGTTGGCACTACATTGTGTCCTGAGTTTGAACTTTGAAGTCACTCCTACTCTATGATACTCAGACTTGGGGATATGTATAGCAGACCTGAGGATCCAATCCTTGAAATGAAAAACGAGGGCATGGTTTTAGGATACTTGGAGTTAGTCAATGAGTAATTGTGTTCATTTGTTTTTATATACTTCCTGTAAATCTATAATGACAAATTCTTTCGCTTAGCAAGTACGTTGATAGTAAAAGACATACTCCTATTACACTTCCAAGTTTGAACTTTCAATTGTTTTTTCCACTTATTTTACTAAATTAGAAGACCTGACCCTTGTATTCAAAGCCAACCCCAATTTTGCTTATTATACACCCGTCTCTCTCTCTATCTACTTCCATTATCATTTACCAGTGTTTCTTTATCAGTCTCCACTTTCCTCATTCATTCCCACACTCAGATTTCATCGTGTCCCCACTGCCCAGCACAAGGAAATACATGAGTGTCTTCTATCCTTCCCTGGACGATCAGAAATAGGATTCGCGTCGTGTCCCGTGTCAGATTGGCTCGACATCGGATACGCCTGTATAATTTCGTGACCTCGTATCATAGCTTCTTCCTTTGCTCAGCCAATGTATACCAGAAAACGACCAGGGTTTGAATCATGAACTCTTAGGCAAAAGTCGTAGCACCCAAAGCATTACGTCATCCTTGGAGAAATGGATCAAATGAGGCATCAGTCTTGGCAAGGAGCTAGCATACAACTTTCTCTATGGCGCCGTCTCATAAACATTATTTCTGTCGCGAAGCTCATTGGAATAACCACAACCTCAAGATTCATCAACAATATTTGAAATTTCCAAAGGTAGACCGTGGATATTCTTAGCGATAGTAGAAACTTTTTCATTGTTAATACGCCATTGCCCGTGACTCTTACAAAAGTAGCATTATTGCCGAGCATCCAAGTAGCTTGCGACAAGCAGCTTCATTTGCTTTGTCTATGGAAAGAGGGATACTCTTTTAATCTATGTGATCTTAGTGGCAAATTAAAGAAGAAACAATCTCCTTATCAATGTTAGTCAATAACCTCAATCTTCAGATTATATCTGCTAACGTATACTGAGTAGCAGATCAGCGGATGATCAAGATGCAAAACTATATCTGATTCCTCCATTAAGTGGAGCGTAAATCTGCCATAAATGTCCTAAGAGACATTTTCATATTCCTTAAGCAAGCATAGTAGTCAAAGCCAAAAAGGCAAAATAGCAAGATCCTTTGACTGCCGGAGTTAGTTGTTCTGTATGCCTTTTGGTAATATCGAGCTTATAAAGAAGCCACATTTCTTGCGATTTCATAACAGAGTCCATGCATTCTTTGGTGACCAAAGTGTCCAAACTCCACCCATAATTTGACAGCCAGGAATCCAGGATCATTAGGCGGTTCAAAAGGTCCAGCCAACTTCGCAACCACAGACAAGACCTTAGATGGGATCTCATGCATACTTCCAAATTCCCAGTGAGAAGGAATCACCATATTGTATTACTTTTAACGGGTATAATACATAATTTGAGTATAGCCTGATGGCACCTACCATCATCCTTGTTTGAGAGTGTTGGGTTCACTTGCTCTAGAATAATATTGTTGGCTTTAAGTTTTTGGATTAACTTTTTATGTGCTTGACGGAATGTGTTGTTTCCACTCCTGTGCTCTAATTTTTTGCTATTTACTGTAGGGCAGATTGAATATTATGAAAGGTTATTACCTCTGGTGCCATTAAATGTGCCGCTTGGATCTTTCTCCAATATTAAAAAAGGGGATTGTATTGTGACCTTTTCTCGACGTGGAATATACGGATTTAAGGTAATCTTTTAGTCTATTCATTTCTTGTAATGGCGATGATGATAGTACTATCAAAAGCAGTGTTCTTCTTTTTAATAATGTTGGATGGAAAATAAGATATTAGAACAATGTCAGCATTGGAGGACAAAGAGCCCCCTAGGCTAGAAGTCAGAACTAAGAAGTAGCCGCAGTCTTATGCTAATAAAAAGCTCATTATAACAAGATACTTGTTTTTTTTTATAATAAAGTAGTTCAGCAGAGTTCTGAAAAAAGAGAACTGATTCGTGGAGGTTGCTTTCCACAAGTCTATAGGTATATGTGCAGTATTCTGCAAGTTGATTCAATTGTAGGAAGTTGTGTATGTTGATATTTACTTTAGTAGACTGTATGATATGCTTCTTATCTTGTAAAGTAGCAGTTGGTTGAGGCCAAATCATTCGGATACAGCCACTCTGAGTTTGTACCACAAGGGAAAGGTTGCATGCATCTGACACCGCCATTGACGGAGCTCCGAGGCACTAGGCCTTGATGATGTCCTGGGCTTTTTAATGCATTTATTTTTCATTTTTCTTTTAATTTTGGAAAGATTCTATTTTGCAATAAACCGGAAAAAGTATAAATTTATAATAAAGTCATCTCTAGATGATGAGCCTTTATCATAGCTTTGCTCACTGTTTACTAATATCATGACTTCTTTTGCACTTTCATTGTATTTTACTTAGTTTTTGCGGTGGTGTTTGGAATTCATTGAAACACATTGTGACTTCGCTATCTTTGTCCTTGTATTTTAGATATAAGTACACTTCAGATTTGATGTATTAATCTATTTCCCCTACCCTCATCATTTCTGCATTTCTCAATTCAGCTTCTGACTGAAAATTTGCCTTCTCTTTTCTGCACCTAGAGAAAAATAGAAGGTGTCGGGAAGCATCTTTGCTCTGTGGTTTATGGCTCACTTCCCCCTGAAACTCGTACAAGACAGGTAACAGAAGGTTAATATTTTTGACATTACTTATTCTGGTATCCAATATTTGGGGATTTCTCTCTTTTCTGCATTTTTGGTTATGTTACTTGGGTTGAAGTATGAGACTAGTGTCTAGACATATTAGCATGTAGAAAGCTGAAGATAATTGGGCTGATTTCTATTGTTTGTTCCAAAGCAACCAAGATTAAGTGCTGAATAGCCAGCTCATTTATTTGACTTATCACAAATTAGAATCAACATCTTCTGTATCATTGGATTTGAATTATTAAATTATTTTTCTCGTCAAAGGAATGAAGGATCACTTCCTAGAGTCTTTTGATAATGAAATTATTTTCTCTCATGAGTCTTCACTTTGATTTTTCAAAGTGCACCGGGCTGCCCTTTTAGTCTTCACTTTGATTTTTCAACCTGTTTTAGGATACATCTTGGGGAAAATTTTGATTTTCGATCTAAAATCTGTCTTCCACAGATGCCAGCATTTTCACCCTATTCCACTTTGGGATCACTTGTATGATTGTATGTCATATAAACAGTTCTTTGATCTGAGTGGTGGGAATCATAGTGTATGTCAAATTGTCCATATTTGATTTAATCTTTTGTTTGTCAGATGAAAATATGCAGTATATGTGCAAAATGGTGACCAGCAACTTTGTGTCCGATGATAACTGGATAATCGCGTTTAAATCTGGCCTTGACAGCTGGAGACTCTGATCTCATCTTTTTCTTTGAAATGCAGGCAACTATGTTCAATGATGCCGCCAGTGAGTTAGATGTCCTTGTGGCTAGTGATGCGATTGGAATGGGTCTCAATCTGAATATTTCTAGAATCATATTTTCGTCGCTGAAAAAGTTTGATGGCGTGGAGACACGTGACTTGACTGTGCCTGAGATCAAGCAAATTGCAGGTTAGCACTATTTTCTGCTTTCAAATTAGCTTACTCATAACCGCTTGATCGTGAAGCCTCGGGCCTTGTGGGTGTTTTTATCTCTTTAACCCCAGGAGTTTTGATCAAACATGTTGTGTGGTCCGACATATGAATGATACTTATGGCAGGTGTCTGGTTATCTAGGTCTAATTTGATGATTGTACAGCATGAGATGCGAGACCACTGAAGCTAATGATGTACATAATTTTGGTGATTTTTCTTCCCCATAATAGATATTTTTAAAGTTGATTGTTACGAAGTTGCCCTATTACAAAGTTGGCTCAATGAATATACGGACATTAAATAAGTCATTTTGGTTACTTGTAACTGTCAGATTATTAAGTAGATATTCTATTTTAATGGTTTCTGCATATTTTTAGGAAGAGCTGGAAGGTTTGGGTCTAAGTCCCTATTGGTGAAGTGACATGCCTGGATGCTGAGGACCTGCCACTACTTCACTCATCACTCAACTGTCCATCACCGGAGCTAGAGGTAATTATTGTTATTTTGATAGTAGCTTATACATTTATGAGTTTGTTTGTGTCAATTATAGTATTAAAATTCATGTTGATTAAATGACTAGCTTTTGAAATCTAGGAAGAATTGTCATGTAGCAGACTTATTGTGCTTAGCTGTCTGAATTTTTTTTCGCACATTTCCAGTGATCAAGACTTATTTTTCTTTGGCAATGGGATATACTCCAAGAAATCCAGATAGCTCTTACATCCGTAGGCTCTCCTTTTTACCAATAAGTAGCATATGGTTATCCTGTTTTCCTTTTATGGGTAAACTGGAAACAACCTTAAGGAGAAAGTATGCTTATGAGTTATGTCCCACCCCTCTTTACCTCGCCTGAACTGAGAGCTTTTCTCTAGGCATTCAGATAATCTTGATGATGTGCTGTCTTTAACATCAATCCATTTCAGTACTTTATGCTCTGTGATTTTGTACACTTAAAACAATTGCTTATGTGTTATATGCTTTGCAGCGTGCTGGACTATTTCCAAGCTTTGATCTACTGCTTTTGTATTCAAGAGCAAATCCAGAAAATGGCTTATACTATATATTGGTAGGTTACCTAACTATCTTTTTCTCTTCGTAGTAACTTTCTGACTGGTACTTTTCGTGTTAACAATAATGGCTTTATGTTGCAACCTTTTTTTTTTCGGTCTGAACAGAAAAAGTGGCAAGAAGTGTTTTTTATTTATTTATTTAATCCAGAGAGCCAAAATGGCACTGCAAATGCAAATCTGGTTGACTAGAGTTACCATAGGAAATACTAGTTTTGTTAGAATACATGCAACCTTTTATTTTGTTTGTGAGTATCTTAAATGTCTGGAAACTGGGGAGGGAAGTGAAGTTTAATCATCTCTTGTACTCCCTCCGTCCCCCTTTAAACACCCCATAGTCTTTTTCACTTGGATTAAGGTAATCTTGTTTGTTTATTATTGTTAGAGATAATGGGTTGTTTGTTTATTATTGTTGGAGATAATGGGTGGTTTGTTTAGTATTGTTTGAGATAATGGGTGGTTTGTTTAATATTGTTGGAGATAATGGGTGGTTTGTTTATTATTTTTGGAGATAGTGGATGGTAGATCTGTGGTGAAAACTTACCCCATTTAGTAAGTTTTGAAATGGGGTGTTTAAATAGGGATACCCCAAAAAGGAAAGCGGGGTGTTTAAAGGGGGACGGAGGGAGTATTCTTCAAACCCTTCCAATGCCGATGACGGGATCACGGGGCATCTGTAACCTCCTCATTCCTCTTTACTTTTGTCCATTCAAGTTTCTTTTCGGTTATGTTTCTCATTTGACTTTATTTATCCTGGCTTTGGTTCTTTATTTATTGTTTAGTTTTTACCACGAGGTTCTGTACTAGAAGACGTTTTTTAGAGTTGATTACAGCCTCTTGGTTGTTTGTGAATGTAAGTATGATTAGAGAATGTGGATTCAATTCCTCTTGACGGTGATTGGTTGGGCAGTCAGTATGCTTGCTCAGAGCTTGATTCAATCATCAGCAGAATATCGGATGGTTTTTTCTTTAGTTTAGATTTAAGAGTTTTTCGCATTTTTGGTGGTTCGGTTTCTTGATCATTTGATGTTGTTTGGAGGCTTCTTCTTGGTTTAACCTTTTGGTCTCTAGGTGGAGTTGCAAGACCATGCCCCCGGGGGTGTTAATCTTTTCTCACCCCAATAACAGTTAACCTGGATTTGACATGAAATTAGAGAGGGTGGAGTTCTGTTATAAAAATAATACAATAATATTTAAGAAAATATGTGAGAGTGGGGGTGAAACCCCCGGTTGTATACAATTTTTCCCCTCTAGGTGTCTTGTGGGCATTTTGCTCAACTCAACTCTTCATGTTCTGTAGTTATGATACCGAGGGCTAGTAATACAGTGTTTTAAGTTGTAATTCCTGGCATCATATATTCATTTATATGTATGGCACTGTATTTCTTTTTGTAATTGTGAATTTCTAATTTGGCAGGAACACTTCGTAACCAATGCGAAATTGTCTTCGAGCTATTTCATTTCCGACTGTGAAGAATTGCTGGTACTTGTAAACAATCTCTCTTTCATTCTTTATGATGTGTGGGTAGCCTCCTCCTGCCCAGCCATGAAGTTGGGTTCTTTTGGTCCATCTAAGCAGCTTATTTTCAATAATAGTTAACAGCTAAGGGCTTGGGTTTTAGTCGGGTTGTCCACATAGGCACATAGATATACCCTTACTTGGAAACCTCTTGTGGCAGTTTCATTTAGAAGCTTCTTCCTTATGGCTTTGTGTTTTTGTGTAACAAATGTGATCTTCAGAATTAAAAGTCAGATTCTTTGGTTAGGTCTTCTTCTACTCATGCTTCACCTTAGAATTTATTTTCCAAATGTTATAAACGTTTTCCTACCATTAGTGACTTAGAAAGTGGTTAACAAAGAGAGAATCAGATTTGGGAGGATACTTAGAAAGGTATGATATGTTGTTCTTCTTGGTGTCCTGGCATATATTCTTTGTCTGAACTTCAGAATGCTCCAAGTTCACATGTTTTTCTTGGACTTATGTAGTGGGTATTGGGTAATTATGAACAGAGGATCAGATTTTGGGAGGATACTTAGATAGGTAAGATGCGTTTGTCTCATCTGTATCCTCGGATATATGGTTTATCTGACCTTCATGCTTTCACAATGTTCCGATTTCTGCGCTATCAGTTCTAAAGGCGGAAATTTATGGGAACTTTATGTGAGAAGGTCATTTGTAAGTGGGAAGGGAGACTCCTAATCTAATATCTAGACATGTGAGTTTGGGAGGGTCACTCCTCATCTGATATCTAGACATGTGAGTTTGGGAGTTTAATTTGCAGATCATTCTTATTGATACTCACAAATGTGATGGCCTCTTCATTGTAGTCTGTAATGACTGATTTTTGGAAACTTAATGTTCTTATCAAGATATGAGCTCTTTCAATTGATAAAGATTTCACTGGTGTAACCTAGATTTGTTCTGCCCTAATTCCAAATATTTAAGTAAATAATGTATTACTCAACTCTCGCTTTATTCTCATTTTGATTTTGCTCATTCTCTTTGGTATCGGAACTGCAGTCGTAGAAGTGAGTGTGTCCTGCCTCAGTGGTTGAATTCTTTAAATGAAGTTTCTTGTTTGGGTGCTAATAAAGAGAATAAAATGCTTCGGGAACGTTATGTGTTAATGATTTTGTGGTGTATATGAAATTAGCGGACTTCACGATTATTTTCAGGGCGAGTTTGTCTTTTTACTATTGTTTTCCTAGATTCTTTTTTGGGCTAATGCAGCAAGTCTCTCTAACAGCTTGTTTAGTAAAGAGGAAATGGATGGGAAGAAAGGGAAGGAAGGGAAAAGAAGAGAAAGGAAGGCAGCTACGATTTCCATTGTTTGGTTGAAATAATAAAAATCTGAAGGATTTGGAAGGAAAATGTGTGTTCTATGTTGTGAACTTTCTTTCCGTCTAATTCAGCCCATACTTAATTATAAACCAATAGCTCCAAAGTTTTAAAAATCATATCCTTTCCATCCAATTCCTCTCGACCAAACAAGTTGTAAGAGGCCCCTGATAACCTGTCCGCAAAGGAGTTGGGCATTTTGGTACTTGCTCTTTGTTGCGCAGTTGATTCCCTTTTACTTGTTTAGTGTTCTGCATGGAGGATCTCTTTTCTATGAAAGAAAATATACATATGATAGTAGCCAAAGAAACCATCTTCCATACCTCACTGGTCCGACCATCTTTCATTCATCTTTTACATGCTAAAGAACATCTCAAGCCTTGCGAGGGTGAAGTGGTGGACACAGGCAAATTACCATTCCTTGGTTTTATCATAGTGTAAGAGGGATAACCTGCTGTGGGAAATAGAGAGATTGATATGGTTTCTACTTCAATATTGGTTTTGTTTTTAGTAAATAATTACAGTTTTAGTATGAGATAGTAGTATCTAAAACAAAATTTACATAGTAAGAATTGTTCTATAAGACCTGAACAATTACTTCCTCCATTTCATTAGGTTCTTTGCATTTGCTTTGAATTCCTCTCACAGATTCAAATCAAATGTAAAGAATCTAATGATTTGGAGGGAGTACAAGAGAAGCACCCAAATGTGTATATCACAGTTAAAATGATCTAACCTGAGTTAGAAAATCTTCCATTTTATAGATTTCAGTTTGTGGATTAAGGCTATTGATATGGTCATAACTTTTATTTCTTTTTTTTCCCAAAAGGCTGCTGGATTTAATTTTGATTGCCTTAGTTGAGTTTACATACTATGCTGGTAACTTGATTCAGTAAGGCGATTCGAGATATGCAAGGCGTTGTCATAAGTGCAGCTGGAGGGGGATAAGGGAAGCAGAGGAGAAAGGACAAGGGTGGGGGACAAGGGGTAGGCTAATGATTTCGTTCCGGACATTCTAACTTGGTAGAGATTTAAGTCATTACATAGGGGAGGATAAGGCATCCCTAAGTTTCACATGCCGTAGATCATCTGAAGACCATAAACATGGGAAATGGTTGTTTTTAGTTCCCACGTCATATCATCTAATCACACTGCTGAAAGCCAGTTTTTTAAAACTTAATTAATATCATTGACGTCGACAAGCCCTGGCGTGCCGTCAGAATCTGATGGATATGTTGAACAAAGGCTTCATGAAGGCATTTGAGCATTGCCTCTGTTGCCAGTTTCGTGTTGATAGGCGGCGCTGAATGCCTTATCGGCTCTTTGAGGTCCTGAATGCTTGATGTTGACGTGTGTTAGTGGTGATGTTCTATACTGGTAGAGCATGTTGGTTAGGTAGCTGGGTAATGGTTTCTATACATTACAATCATACCAATGATATTGTAAAAGCAGTCATTTTTAAAAGAATTTATGTTGTCATCTGGTGTCATCCTGAACAGAACTTTTTGCTAACCTTATGTTTATTTTAGTATCTTCAAGACCACTTTTTTAAATTCTTTATCTGGGACCTAAATATGGACAGTTGAAAAATCTGCTCTGTTTTCTACATGTATGCAGGATAATTGGTTCCTAGGCTTATTGTAGTGCTAACAAATGCTTGCTGTTGCAGAAAGTAGCTGCCATCATTGATGAGCTCCCTCTTGGTTTGCATGAGAAATACCTCTTTTGTATCAGGTATCAATTCTTGTGGATCCCTTTTTCTTCTGTTACAGATGAATTTTTGTGTTCTGCCTGCATTTGCACTATGCTTTTGTTGTATCATGTACTGGCTCTTCCTGCATCTAAAATGTAGACTACATAAGAAGCATTATGGTTACTACTTTACCTTTTTTTCATTTGGATTTTTAATTTTGATTGTCCAGCGTATTTTAAATATAGGCTTGCCCTCTATACACCCTTATGGTGGGACCCTTCCCCGGACCCTTGCCTTGCGGGGACGCCAATGTGCGACCAGGCTGCCCCTTTTATTGTCCAGTGTATTCTGCACCCCATCATTGTTGTGATATTATCATATCAATCATCCTCGAGTAGCATTGGACTTCCTTTTGATCAGCATCTGTGAACAGTAACTTGGTTTTGGTTCTCTCGGTCTGGTTCCATCATACTGCATAATTTAGTCCTGTGCGAAACTGTGAGTTTCAGAGAATATATATCATGGGTGATGAGTCGAAATGGGTCATCTCAGGCACTTGTAGTTTGTTTGTTACTCTTTTAAGGGGGTAGAACATTACAGCCACTATTGGTATTTTGAAAGAGAATTATATTTTTGATGCGCATGACAGATCCCTACCAACTACCACCCACTGTCTTTTGTGGCCCCGTTTAATCTCCTCCGTTAGTTCAATCACATCATCTCAATGTGTCCAGCGGATTTGTTGCCATCAATTACTGGAGCATTGATTGTGGGACAAGTGAGCAAGGATGAGCGAAGTTGACCAGTTAAATGAGATAAGGGAGTTATATGGATTCCAAAAGTCTTCCTGAAAGCCTCCAAATGTGACGCTGTCTGGCTTTAAGCGCCTCTGGCTCTTTGCTTCCATCCTAGTGGATGCGAGCTATCTGACTCCCAGAGGGCTTTATCTGTGACTGTGGTGGATGCTAACTGAGAACTGCAGTATTTATGGTTTAAGTCTTGAAAATCAATGTAAAGGGGTGCCTCCTAAAATGACTCCCACTCTCCCAGCCCTAAATGCTGCAATTTGTTTCAGTAATCCAACCAATCCAGGGACAAAGCCAGAACTTACACGTGACGGGGCTGATCTGTATTGTAGTTTGTGCATACATACGTTATACAACCATATGTTTTCTTTTCTGTTAGTTATTTATGTAGCTCTCTGATTACCAACTATCGGCTAGATTTTTACCCAGACTAGTAAAGGAAAAATAGAGGAATTTCACTTGGAAGGAACTAAGGGAACTACTCATTTGTTATCCTACAACAACTTTTGGAATTCCTCTCTTCTTCCTCAACCCTTTAGATTAGTAACAGCTGCCATTCACTGCAGGTTTGACCTAATACATTTTTTTTAGAGATTTAAATACCTGGAAGTTTGTCGAGAATTATTGCACAAGTATGCTTGTTCTGATTCATACTTAAAGTGGTGGCTCTTATCATCTTATGTCGAGTAAATTGGATTTGCTTCATCGCATGTCATATTGAGATTAGAATCAGAACTCTCTGATGAAGCTTTTCTGGTTAGGGGAAGATGGGTGCTGGTCTTCATCTGACAACTTTTTATATATATATATTTTTTTTTGGGTGGTTCATTTTCATTTGGTCCCTTTTTGTAGTCAGGAGATACTCTTTGATTTTTACAACTGTGTGCTAATTGGAGGTATCTATGAAGTCAGTGTGAAATTATCATTGTGCTCATTAGTGAAAGTATTAGAATGATTAGACATGCCATGCAGCCAGCATGCTTCTCTATTTTGTTTGGAGAGAGTGTGTGGCAATTATTAGACAGCTGCTGTACTACATTTTTTTTTGTTCCCGCCTAAAATCTTAATGCTACGACTTAAGTCCATCATAGATTCTAAATTATCATATTGGCATATAATAACTTTGTTTGGTCTCTGTTTTCAGCCCAGTTGATGTCGATGATGATATATCGTCTCAAGGACTTGTCCAGGTATTTACCCGTTTTCTTGTTGGTTCATGCCTGTGTAACCTTTTGGCACGTCAAGACTTGATTAACAGTTAATCTTTGAAAGAGCAGTTTGCGCAAACCTATGCAAAGAAAGGTCTTGTTCATCTACGGGAAATATTCACACCTGGAACACTTAAAGTGCCTACAACACCAACTGCACTCCAGGAACTGGAGTCCATCCACAAGGTCAGACTCTTCTTGTTGGAATGAATGCTATGCAATGCAGCCTCTTAAAGTTATATAGAAAATAAAAACTGACTTTCAAAAACGGAAAACCACTTTTTCTGGTTTTCATAAACGAGAATTTGGTTTTCAAAAAACAGAAAGTGAGAAAACTAAAATCGGTACCTAACGAGCCCTATCTATTTGGCTAGAGTATTTTTACTGGGGATGACTGTCATTTGTTGGATATGCCATTTCCTTGCAAACAATACTGAAGTCTAGATGACTGTCATTTGTTGGAGATCAAGGGTCAGCGGTCCAACATACATCCATTTTTTCTCAACAATTGCAGTCATTTGTATACTCAGCCTTCCAAACCTGTGTAGCATATTCCATTGCTGGTAATTGAAATTTTATTAACGTGTGGATTTGGTTGAAGGTCTTGGAGCTGTATGTATGGTTAAGTTTCCGCTTGGAGGACTCATTTCCAGACCGCGAGCTGGCAGCTTCACAGAAGTCTATTTGTAGCATGTAAACAATTCATCCTTACTGAATCTTCCATTCCTCTTTTCCCTGCTTAGATATTTACGTTCTTTATTAACTTGAAGGTTGATCGAAGAGTTCTTACAGCAATACGGCTGGCAGCAATCAAAAGCTCGTAAACTACTTAGCCAAGAAAAGCCGTCCATATTTTCACGTCGCAAGAGACGCACTGTTTGACAATTTCGGATCAAGTAGCCACTGGATATAGGATCAGTAAAGTTATTACCGAAATGCACAAGCCATCGTCTTCAGTGAGCTCTTGCTTATGTGTCAGCCACTTGTTTATTTTTCTGTCCTGCAGCTGCCCATAAACATGGTTGACGAGGTTCTTGTTCTCGGAAATCAAGTTGCAGAACATGCTGAATCTTTGAGCTGTGGTGGTAATTAAGCCATGTTTCACAACATTCAGTCCGACATAGTACAAGTTAGGAGACAATGACCTTAGCTAGTGAAACTCTAACTTGTAGTCTGACTCATGTTAGCACGAAAATTAGGGGAGAACTGAAGCGTACATGTACAGAAAATACCATATTGAAACTGAGATTATTCATAATATACATTAATTGCTTTATCTTGCTCAATCTTTCTCAACACGCTTCTGAATGTGTATGTGCTAAATTAGTCTGATTTGGTGCTTGTTTCTCTGAACGTTTAAAAGAATAAATCTGTAGGATACGGTGTACTAGTATACTTCATGAAACATGTATTACTCCAAATGCTCAAAGGTTTCATATATGGAATAAGTCGGCGTGATTCATAAACATGATAGCATGTTGATTGTGTATGTGTAACGCATGTTTTACAACGCAATCGAGATACTACTCTTGTTTAAAGGTACAAAAGACCAACCTTGAAGGTTTCGTATTTGTCTCTGACGTCCAGGATGTCTCTTATAACGGCACAAAGCCAAAAAAAGGAGGAAAGAAAATTCAAAGCTACAATTATCATTACTCTTGTGCATTAGATAAGGCGTGAAATAAACGGCTTAATTACCCCTATAAACATAACGGAAAATAGGATTCTAGGCAAAGGAGAAACACGAATTCACTGTTTTTTGTTTACTACTATAGACCCCAAGTGATTTCGAAAGATACTACTCCGTATAATAATAAACTGAAAAACAGCTAATTGTACTTTTTTAACTACCTTTGCATAAACGAGCGCACTATAGAAAAACCGACAACTGTTAAAAGAAGGAAGAATAAAACAGACATTGTAATCACCATCAGGCTGTCAAGGCCTCAGCATTTCCAAATAATCTCTCTCTTACTAACCACCACCCGACCTCCGCCCGCCGCACCGCCGCACCACCGCACCAGCCGCCGCAATAATCGGCGCGCTCCACCAGTTTCACACAAACTAGAATTCAATCAAATGGAAATCGTCACCGGAGACCGGTACCTCGACTCGCTGGTAAAATTCGTCGAGAAAAACGCCGGCGGATTAATCGACGGAACAACAATCCTGAAACTTAACCCGGTCGGACTTCACTATGTGCAATCGAGGCTAGAAGCTTTGCATGATCTGGAGAGGTTCATAGATGGAGCTCCGGTTGACTATCTTCGCGCTTACGTTTCTGATCTCGGCGATCACCGCGCTCTTGAGCAGCTGCGGAGGATTCTTTGTCGGCTCACTATGTTGAAAATTGTGTCGGTTTTGCCCTCGCCGTCGCGTGATCCGACGCCGGTGTCGTTGCTGTCGTTTGGACGGTTGAAGGTGTTGGAGCTCCGTGGTTGTGATCTTTCCACGTCCGCCGCTAAGGGGTTGCTACCGCTTAGGCATACTTTGGAGAAACTTGTTTGTCACAATTCCACTGTAGGTGACTTCCTTTCTTTGTTTTTTGTTTGCTTTCTTTAATTAGAGAATGTGATTTATATTCGGGACGATGATTTTGCCAAGGCATTAGTTACGAGTACTTCCTAGGTAATTCATTAGCCGACACCAAATTACGACGGTTTAGTGTAATATATAATATATAGTAACTATGACGGTTTCAGATGACGATTCATGTTAACCGACCCCAAATCTTTTTGTTGTGGTATAGCAACGATAGTTTTCAATTGTCATTATCAAGCAAACGAGAATGGTTGTACTTGGGAGTAGTGAGATAACCCGAAATGTCATTGTTGCTTTCATGTTTACCCTTCATTTGGTATTTTTGGTTATAAATTCGTGCAACCTTTGCGGTTTGGATTATCTTATGGAACAATTAGTGATCTGACTGAAGCTAGTTTTTTAATTCCTTATTAGAGCCCTACTATTATCGATCAACACTGAAAACTATCAAACTCAAATGTTTATTCAGTGTCGATGCTCCCTAAGTTCTCTCTAGCTTTATGATTTGCTTACCTTGGTTAAAGATTGTTTCTTGAAAGGAAAAAACGTCAGTAAAAAAAGGAAGGTACTCAGGTAATAAAGGCACTGGATAGGGGTTAGCTCTGTAAATGTGTAGAGCCAAGTGTAGTGTGGTGTAGTACTAGGCACAAGGCAGCAATAAGAAGCGAATCCTCTATCATGATGCACTGAAAATGTCAGTGAGGGCAGTAGTGGAAGTCCAAAACCGTCCAATGAAGAGTAAGAAGAAAGCAAATCGCATTTCTAGTCTATGTCGGGTGAATTTCCTTAATGACGCCATGGAAATGTTGGGTCAGGAAGCTAAACTTATTGAAGTGCTTCAGAGACTCTCACCCTCGTCTTAAAACAATAGAAGGGTTGTTTCTGTATGACCCAATCTTTTCTGCTATAATGTTTGAATTTTCTTTTTCTTTTTTCCCTTTATTTTGTTGCTTCTCTCTTTGTGGCAAGTTTTCTGCTTCAAGTCCTTTGACTCCTCATACGAGCTAGATTGAGGAGGAACTGATGCTCTTGTGGCTATTTGTATTGACCTGATGATTTTCCTGTATTGAATGACAGGATGCACTACGTCATGTGTTTGCTGGTAGAGTTGCAGACATAAAAGAGTCGCCGCAGTGGAACCGACTATCATTTGTATCATGTGCATGTAATGGGTTGATTTTGATGGATGAGTCATTGCACCTCCTTCCGGCCATTGAAATCCTTGATCTTAGCCGAAACAAGCTTGCAAAAGTGGATAATCTTCGGAAGTGCACAAGGTTATCACACTTGGATCTTGGATTCAATCAACTGGGATCAGTTTCATTGCTGAGAGAGGTAAGTATCGTAGTTGGTAGGGTAATATGAAGATTGCACAGCAGATTTACTGGAGAATTCAACATGACTTTTTGGTAGCAGATTGCTAATTTTCTATTTTCTCTGTTAGAACTTTGATGAGAAATGCGGTAATAGTCTATATGGTCACACCTGTTATGGATTTTGATGCATTCTGGAGTTTGATTGCCAGACCTTATAGGGTAATGGCTTCTGGTCTTTACAAGTACTGTCACTTTTCATTGGTTTCAAAATATAATGGAATGAAGCAAACTGTGTCTGCGCATCTTATATTGTAAAGTAGTAGTCGGTCGGTGTTATTCTTGACGCAATCTTCTTTATGGGTCATTGAATAAAGCAGCCTCTCTATGTTCCAACATAGGGGTAAGGCTTCCGTGCATCCGACTCCCCCTTACCTTACCATAGGCAGGAGCCATTAAGGCACTAGAGTAATGTTTTTGTAGTGCTATAGCTAAACAAATTGGTTTTGTGCTCCAAAGTTGTTTAAGATCCTTATCAGAATTGGTCATTCTGTTTTGCTTTACTAGTCTTGAATTGGCTTCATCAACGACCTGATTCCAAATGTACTTTGGCATTTACATTAATATAAGTTCCCTGAAAATCTGTTTTCCCTTGCTCTCTTTTTCTCCGCAATATTGTATTATCTCTCATGGAAACCATTTGATGGTTGAGCACTCTGCTCCCCAATTGGTCATCATTTTATCATCATTTTCCAACTGAATTCTGGAAAGCACAATGGAGCATTAGCTCCTGTATTAAATTTCTCCCCAAGCTGTGATAGTAACTGATGGAAATCACCTACCTTTTCAGAATGTTTGCAAGAATTATACTTGGGAATTTTTATTTTGATCAGTAAGATAGGATATCTCTATTTTCAAAAGGACACCAAGGGGGTGACTCCCATATACAAAAAGTACTTGGTAATTTCAGTATCAAAACTTCATGTCTGATGCTTTACTGATATCTGTAGGGGTTGTGACATGGTCTTGGGGGTGCAAGGGTTGAGTAAAACGGGACTAGCTAATTGGGCTTTAAGCGATATGGCTATGTGGAAAGGAGAACAGGTCATGCCAAAAGGGGCTCTGTTCATAAGCTAAATGTGCTCAAACTGAATGGTCGATAAAGCTACTTGCAGATAAGGTCTGAAGGAATTTTTTCAGTGGGAGATTGGGTATGGTTGTTATTGTAATCTTATGGACGACAATACTTTCGGGAAGGAAAGGAAAAATAGAAACTGGCTCATAAGTTATAAGTACTATGGTCCTTTTCAAGTAGCTGCAGCCTGCAGCTATCGGCCCTTGCCTTATAATCGATTTTTACAACATGATTCCTTTAATGTTTCAAGCCACATAAGTCATATGGAATCTCGTTGGATATAACCAATGGCTGCTCATTCATATTCCACCCTAATTCAGGGGGAATTTCCTGATTAGGTCCAATTCAGAAAGCCATTTTAAGGATATTTAAGAATTCTGTGCAAGCTTCATACTTGGTACGATCGGAAGGCTTTTCAGAAATTGAAGCTACTCAGGAAGCTACTGTTGACTTCGAAGAAGTATTTTCATGAGTTTAGTATTCCTATACAAACCTGACTTAAGGACAAGTTTTTTTTTTCCCCTTTTTTGATGGAAGGTATGGCATAATCAAACAGTAGAGCTAGCAGTGCAGTTTCTTGTTGGCGCTAAAGTTGGTTATGATTCTGTTAAATGCTTAGCTTTCTCCATTGTTGTGGTCCGCTTTACAACCCCTCGAATTAGCTTCATCTAGCTGTATCTAATCCAATTGAACATTGTCAATTGGAAACATTTCATTCATTCAGATATTAT
Organism: Spergularia azorica; assembly: GCA_038382645.1. Lineage (NCBI taxonomy): Eukaryota > Viridiplantae > Streptophyta > Magnoliopsida > Caryophyllales > Caryophyllaceae > Spergularia > Spergularia azorica. Next base: position 6,336,499 of record JBBYHQ010000010.1, on the reverse strand, counting down.
GAAAGATGTCATGAAAGATCTCATAATTATTTCTTAAATACTATTGTTGTCTCCTGCATAAAATCTGTCATCTCTACCATTGAAGATTGAGCACTGTGCTCCCTGATTCGTCTTTACATCGTCACCATTTTCCAATTGAACCCAGGAAAATCCAGTACGTTGATAAGCTGTATCTGCCTTCTTGTATATTCTATATGTGTAAAAATTTGGGCTCTAGTTACAACTTACAAGTAATTATTTGCCTGTAATTGTAGATTTAGTTTGGTGTGTGGCTTTGTTTTTGTGCTTTCTCATGTTTTGTGTTCCTTTTTGAAGTAACTGTATGATGTTTTTGGATCTGATTTTGGTTGGGAGTTCCTTGAGTTTTGGCTGTTATTGCTGCTATAAGCAGATATATCCTGACACGCATGTAACTCTAAAAGCAACCTGTAATTCTTGTTATTCACTTAACTATGCAGGTTACATGTCATATAACAAAACTTGTTTTGAGAAGCAATGCATTGACATCGTTAAGAGGGATAGAGTCTTTGAAATCAATTGAAGGACTCGATGTTTCTTACAACATCATCTCCAACTTTTTGGAGTTGGAAGTCGTTTCTGTCCTGCCATGTTTAAAGAACTTTTGGCTTGAGGGGAATCCTCTTTGTTGTGCTCGATGGTATAGGCCACAAGTTTTCAGCTATTTTGTACATCCTCAACAAGTGAGTTTTCTGATATCTTCCTCTCTTCTTCTAGCAAATATATTATGTAAAGTTTCGTAGATTTAGCTAACTTATATTATAAATGCAGACTATATTTCTTCCCAGACCCCCTCCCCTCCCTCGAATCTATATGGGAGAGACCACCTTCTAAGAAGGGCTTTTCCACTCACTGGAATCATGTGTTACCCCTCTGAATCATGGCTCTACAAATTTAGATCCAGCAAATTAAAACTTTTGTGTCTTATATAAATGTGGAGAAAGTTAGCCAACTGTTTCTTTTGGACAGAAATCATTGCCAACTTGAGGTGTACATAGATAGGGAACCTTCAAGAACGGGCACCTCCACTCAAAGGCACAGACATCATGAGTTAATCCCTTTGGGAAATCTTCTATCCTGAACCGTAACTCTTTGTATAGAGGAGAATATTCAAGGTTGATATGTGTAGTATTACGCTCCTAAATGTTTTCTGTTGCCTATTTTTTTTAATTACTCGAGTGTTTTTATACAACAAGTACAACAAAGCCTTAGACCCATTATGATCTGGGGTCGGTTAACATGAACCATTATATGAAACCGTATGTCAGCAGAAAAAAGAGTTGAAAGTAATGAGAGCACAATATTGAGACAAATGATTTTTACGAAATTTGAAAATAAGTCAAACGAAAAATTGAGAGAAAAAGCAGAGAAACACATTGAGACAAAATAATGACAAAAAGGCTCAGAAACAAGGGAAAAAAATGTTTGAAAATCAAACAAAGGAAAAAGAAATGCAGATATACAAACATAAGGTCAAACTCATGGATTATGTGTCTCCATGACACCTTCGTCATCTATAGTGTTCTGGTGTTGACAATTATTGACTGCCTTCAGGTGACATTGGATGACAAAGAGATGAGTACAAGAGAGTTTTGGAAGAGGCAGATAATTGTTGCTAGGAGGCAGAGAAAGCCTGCGAGCTATGGATTTTACTGTCCTGCTAGCGAAGGCAATGAGAGAGAGGGGCTTCTAAATGGAAAAAGGGTAAGCGATTTGTTTATACTACAAATTGTAGTAGTGCTCGGTGATCATAGTTTACTTAGAGTATTGCGCATGTTCAAGCTAGAAATATCATGTACCTTACCTGACTTTGTTGAAATTGATATAAAGTTCTGCGTGTTATCAATGTGCAGAAGAAATTTTCTCGTCTAGCATGTATAGAAGGTGAAGAACATGGAGTTGACATGCTTTGTGAGCAAGATTCATTGTCCTGTGAAAATGATAGTCAAGGTGGAAGTGAGAAAGCTGTTTCTGATTGTGAAGGTGGAATAAGTAGTCTACTAAATAGAATTGAGAGTATGAAGAAAGAGCGTCCCAAGCTGTGGCTAGAAGATTTTAGGGGTTGGGTGGATCAGCAGCCCGAATACTTGATGGATGATAGTAAGCATACCCCGGCTTTGTTATCTTTTGGCAGAAGCAATTTGACAGCTACAAGTAACGAGACACATGTTGGAGAGAGTTCTAGATACTCAGGATACATATCAGATTCAGCCAGTGGTTCAGGGGATGATAAGAGCATGAACTTTGTGGAATCTAATGGCTCCTTTACTGGCTCATTTTCTGCTAGGACAAATGTAGAAGATTGTAATACATGTCTCAGTAGTACACCGGTTAGGGAGTTGGGGTCATCTTCTAGGCTTGGTAACTCACCTCCACAGTATCGGGAGGATATCCTCTATCGCCGCCATTTCCTGGAGGAGGAATTTTTGCAGTTGTCTGCCGAGTCTTTTTCTGTTGCATCTCTTGACAGTGATACAAGCTATGATGAAGATGATGGGCATCAACACGGACAACCTGCCTCCAAAACTGATCAGGTTGTTGGTGACGAACATTTAGCCATAGATATGAACTTCAAGTCTTCGCCTCTCGTGGTAATGAAGGATGCCTGTAAACATTGTGTTCCTGAGATAAAAGCTTGGGGTTCATCTGATTCATGTGCTCAGGAATCGATTCATGAGATTGACGAACGAGAAAACTATTCTGAACTATTACATGATGATAGACCTCATGTTGATGACGATGCTGAGGTTGTCACTAACAACCAACAACATACTGAACATTTTGTGACGAAAGAGGATAAAAAGAAACCCAAAAAACGAGTTGTTTCACTTTCAGCTGTTTCCTTGATGATGCTTCAGACGAGTAACATAATCTAAAGAACATCAAAAGGTGAAAACTCTTTCTCTGCATACTGAAGGAGACAGGGGTATCATCCTGTTTCAAAGGCTGATGAGTACCTTGAAAAGTATCTCACAGAAGAGTGAGACTGTTATTCCACCTGGGAAAGGGGTTCAGTTGCTAGACCAAGTTATTGTCGCAGATTCAGCTGTTCAAGATACTTGTAACCAGTACATGCGCTGCAGCCCGGAGAACGGTATGGTCATTATGATTGATTGTACAAACATGCTCTAATGCTTGAGCCCATGATGGATTTCTCTTGGTTATAAGCTTAAGTTGGTAACAATTAACTGATAAAGTCTGGCCTCGGAAATAAAATGACTAAGGGCTGGCTTTGGATTTGGAGTAATTGTTAAGGGAGTAATGGACCAAAAAGAAAGAGAAAAATAAGGAAATGGTGGTGGTGGTGGATAGAGGAAGATGAAGGTGAGGGAGGAATGATTACCTCATGAAGGGGGGGGTAATAGTTACCCACCTCCCCCCTAGGGTAATGCATTACCCCTATATGGGGGTAATGATTCCCCCTCCACCCCTTTGCACCTCCCTCCACCACCACCATTTCTCCCATTTTCCCCCTGTTATATCATGGGGGGAAATGGGAGAAATAACCATACGACTATACAAGTCTTACTTTCCTAACAAGGTTTGACTTCGGAAAACTTTTGATCACTATAATTTGGGGGATCGTGTCTCTGTGATATTGTTAATTGGTTCTTACTCCGTACTTAGTATCACATATATGTGCATATATTCACTTCATTCATTCAGGTCATTATTGTAAAGCCATTTGAGTTCCTCGCCGAAAAAACTATCCAACATAGAGGATTATATGGCTTTCTTCTCTTATATATAAGACTATTGGCCCTTTACTTTACATGTATATAACCTATAGAGGTATTGTATAGACTAAGGTGACCCTTCGGCGTCAGCATTCTGAGACTTCTTTATTTCCATAACTCTGATATTCTAGACTTAGTTGCTTCTTTAGTTTTTGAGTTCGTGTTGTCCCGCCATGCTGGCTGGAGCCTTCTTTGTTGTTTGGCATACTTTCGTCACCACTGACAAGTGTATCTATTGGTCTTTGATGTCTTATTGGTCTTTGGTGTGTTTTTAGAGATCACTTTTTTGGTATTGTCTTTTCTTTGTTGTTTGGGATACTTTTGTCACCTTTACAAATGTATCTGTTGGTCCTGTGTTTTTCAGAGATCACTTTTTTGGCATTTTTTTTCTTTTTCTTTTTTTTGTTTGTTGTTGTTTAAGTATATGCTTATTTGGTGTTCAAGAAGGTGTTGAGGTGAGCTCTAGAGTTGTAAAAATACCCAAAGCATTTTAAGTGTGATATGCTTGTCAGGGTTCTTGTGACAATACTAATTAATGTCTGCTTTTCCTGTATAGGTAAAATTCCGAATGTTGGCAGAAGTTTAAGTATGAGGAACTGTCGCGAGAATTGAAATTAATTAGAGGATTGGTGAGTAACCGAGGACAAGGTGAGACAATTTCCAGGCTGTGCAACTTTGATTGCTGAAGTAGCTGCCGCGAGATTTGGGGTTCAGGCTGCAATACGCTTGGGTTTTCGGGACATTATTCTAGAGAGTGACGCACTGATTATGATGCAGACCTTGATAAACAAAAAGTTGGCCTCCGGCGTGGTCGATCTCCTACTTGAAGACATTATCGACCTTGGTAGTAGTTTTCACGACTTTGCTATTTCTCATGTTAAACGGGCGGGCAATACAGTAGCTCACTATGTAGTTAGGCTTGGTTCCGTTGATGGACAAGAATTATTTGTCGTAGATACTTTTCCGAAAGGGGTTACAACCCTTGCGGAATTTGACATGAATGAATGATCCCCCAATCCCGTTCTTGCCTTCAAAAAAATGTGAGACAATTTCCATCAATTCCTATCGATGTGGAAAACGTGTCTGGTTAGAACGGACCATTCTTGCGACGGATTTTTTATCTTATGTCGTGTAAATTGGATATGTATCTCTGTCTTTATTCCTAAGTTATCATTATACGTATGAGTGTGGCAACTGTTTCCATTAGTGCATCTTAAAGCTCGACAGACAACTGTAATTGAAACCAACATATTGACATACAGTCATGTAACGCAATTACAGCCTCTTTTAGTTTATTTGGCTACGGCATTTTCATTGGGGGTTTCCTGGGTTGCATCGTACATCCGATTCCCTTTCAAATGACTTTAGGTACATAAAATATGACAGCATGTCGTTCTTGTATAGTCCGAAGCGTACATATTACAACACAAACCAGATATTACATCATTAATTTAGGCACAAGAGAAGGGAAATGTCAAGTAATAGGTCATGTCAAGGGGCCTCAAATCGGCTGTGCAACTTTCTGGGAAAGAATCTGAGCAATAGCTCGTATAGTATTCGGAGTAGTTCTGCAGCATCCTCCGACTAGCGATGCGCCTGCCTCTTGCCAGTTCCTGACATAAGATACGAAGTCGTCATTTGTAGCCCCTGATGTCTCCTGTAATAGCCAACAGATTCATCATTCTTAGTCGCTTGCTAACATTGAAGAATGACAGCAAAGGCCAAAGGCATGCAGCAACAGAAAATGACTAAGCATGCACGATCGATCTTGACAAATACCCTAAGAAGCTTTTATAAGAACAAACAGAACAATATATATACCGAGCAAGTACTCCGTAAACAAAGAGAATAAGAACGAAAACCGAAATACTTACCACCCATTGTTTTGTGGTACCATCATATGTCTCCCCACTATTGGGATAAATGACTATCGGTTTATCAGTTGCCTGTGTGAAGAAACAAGCTTGACGTGTTAGGCTACGATTGTAAACATGAACAGATTCGACCATAAACAATGTGGTCTCTTATATAATCTCAAGAATCAGTCAGCAAGGGGTCGGGGTAGCTATGCTGTCTAAATTACACATAATAAGCTTGTTGAGGAACAGTTTTGTTATTGGCGAAACAAAGATGAGATCTTAATCCTAGAGGCAGGCTCCTGAAAAATCAGGAGACACGCTTCTAAAGATTAGTTTTAAAGAGTCCAACGATTTGACATTGTCAGGGATTCAACCTTGGATAAAAATGCAACATTGTTGAGTCAAAATTACAGGTAGAACTAACCTTCTTGATAGAGAGGATAAGACTATGCATAAATCTCGGAGAAGTACAATTTATCCCAACAGCTGCCACATGTTTGCATGAGTCTGCAACTGCAGCACAGTCCGAAATGGAATCACCACCAGCAACATTTGTCCCATCTTTGGAAGAGAAAGAGAACCAAGCTGGAATCTTGATGTTTTCTTCCTGAAGAAGCTCGGAATACGCCTGCAACATATCATGATACTCGTCAAGAGACAACACATAAGGATACGTAATGTTTTAATGAATCGCAGTAGCAAACTATAGTCGGTACCTTGGCCTCCAACTTGTTTGGAATTGTTTCAAATGCAATTAAGTCAGCTCCTGATTCTGCTAGAACTTGAACCCTTCTTCTATGGAAGTCTTTCAATGATTCTAAAGTTACTAACTCTCCATAATCTCCACTGTTGAGGACAGCAAAAAAAAAAAAAAAACAGAGAAAAATTCCTTATGTTATCAACTTTGAAATACGTTACCGCTCTAGTTTTGACTCGAAAAGATATATTTCCTTCGTACAGTTCCAAATGACCCATTTGATTATTATATATGATTCATTTGACTGTAATGTGGGTGATTTGGAAGCAAAAGTTATATTTCCTCCATTCATTTTTTCATTATTACATATGATTCATTTGAATGTAATGTGGGTTAATTGGAATTGAATGGATGGAGTACTATATATCTACCGCAATAATGCTTATAATTTACCGACAACAACGTAAAGCCTCACCTATACTCGGAACCATCAGCTAGATAAGCCCCATAGCTACCTACGGAAGCTGCGACTAGGATTGATTGTCTGTTCACATCCATTTCATTTTCATTGTTATCGAAAGAAACTTTTGTGGATCTATCATTATAAATATCACGTGCTTCTTGAGCGATTTCAACACTTTTTCTGAGCAATTCTTCACCTTCAACTCTAGAGAAACCCTTTTCTTGAAAACCTTGTATTGTAGCCTGCGGGTAAATTTTTTTTTTTTTTTTTTTTTTAATTTTGATACAACTGGAAAATCGAAAAAAAAGTACGTAATTGTTCTAAGATTGTCTTTGATATGCTGAAATGGTACCTGATAAGAAGCTGATATTATAACATTTGCACCAGCATCAAGGTAATCTAGGTGTACCTGTCATATTAACCGAATCATCCTTTATTCTTCAGAAACAATGCACAGAACTTAAAGTTTTCGAGACGAAATTATAACAGAGACTATAAGGAAAGTACATACACATCCGTATCTACAAACTACAGTTCATCACCCTAACTTATAAATCAAAGTGTGCTAATGTCACTGATTCTAATGCTATGACTTTACGGACATGTGATCACGGATGGTCTTAAGAGCCAATTTAACCAAAAGTCCAAGTTAATAGTTGAGTCTTAATAATTGGTTTTATATCTTAGCACTTCCCCTCACATGAATGTCCATTGGGCTCTAGTACCATCTGAAACAACCAACTCAACCAAAATTCTAAACTAATGGTTGAGACTCAATCATTAGTTTTATACCTTAACAAGCCCTCTCACATGAATGCCCTTTGGGTTTGAAGCGTGGATATAATGCACAAGCCCGCCCATACCATCAAACCATGTGCTTTAGCGTCCACTTGACCCTGAGGTTTCAAGTTCAAATCTTGAGAGCCCCTCTCCTTTCAGATGGAATTTCATTACAAGGTTTGAATCGCCTGTGTATTTATCATCCACGTCTCAAGCCCTATGGGCATTCAAGTGAGGGGGAATGTCACATATAAAAAACAATTATTGAGCCTTGACTATTAGTCAAACTTTTGGTTCAATTAGTTATCTTACCGATGGAATCCGTCGAATGATCTCAAAATCAAGAGTCACCATAGGTGAAGAGGTGATAATGGCAAAACGACGCACCCGGGAGTGAACAAGCACATTCTTTGTATATGTACTGAAACAGCATACTCAATCTGGTCACACTTTAGAATCATACAAGTAGATTATGACGGTGTCTTGGTTAGAGTCACACGATTCGAATTAACCATATACATACGATACCAAGTTACCAACCCTCTAACCATTATAGATCAAGCCACCTCCTGAACAACCAACAGTCCAACACTACTACAATCCGTCAATCCCCTTATTTTCCTGACGCTTTAACGGCGACACTAAAATTTTGCCAATTTAAAGCGAAAGCATACTCGCCACGGAAATTTTCTAAAGAAAATCGAGACTGATTAATCTATGCGCACGTAATATTTGGAAAGAAAGAAAACCTAACTTCTTCGTTCTCTCACATTTCTCATCTTACACCTCTCACAACTGCAATCAACTGCTCCAGAGACACAAGCACCGACTCTTCGCATCAACATTTGAATCATTTGCTCAAGGTACGTATGTATCTAAATTAGCATATGATCAAAATGGTGATAAATTTGGAAACTTTTGTTTAATTGTAGTAGTGTTCAAAGTTTATGTTTTGGGTTTGATTTTTGTTAGGATCGTATATCGATTTTGGATAGTTTGTATCAGATTAAACGCCATTCTAGGATCATTTCTCAGCATTAGAAACGAAACTAGTGCTGTTAGTCCAAAATCGAACTTGCTTGATTGCATCCTCATGTGCACAACTTTTCCCTTGCAGTCCGTATAACTTTCTGCTCAAGATTATTCATGCAGCCCATCATATACTAATTTAAACCTACAGATCTTAGGTTTAATCTGAAAAATGAATGACTCAAAAATTCGTCATAGTTTGTGAGATATGGACCTCTGAGTGACATCAGGTCAGTCTCCTGTTATGCAGGTCACGCATTCTGCGACGCCTTGAGCCTTTAATAAATCTACACCATAGCTTCAATGGAATCATAAAAGGTGTCCTTATAAAGCTTGAAAAATGAAATTTCCACCCATATAATAACCATTGACATATTCTATCTATATCAAAATATGTGAAGCTCCAAAGTTCGATGAAAGTTGCTGAAACAGTTCCGATAAGAAACTCTTACTGGCCTGGACAGCCTTCACTAAATGATAAACTGCAACAAAACCATATATTTTTTTTCTTTAATTCCAACTCTATGATTTAGTTGATCCTTTAGCTTTCCATTAAGAAACACAACGCTGAAAACTAATTTCATTTGCTTGTTCAAAGAACTTTTGCAATCTGAGGCCGCGAAATTGAACTTATGCACTTGTTTCTGACATGCTCTCTATAAACATCTGAAACTTTGATGGTCTACTTTCATATATCATTAAACCATAATACTTTATATAAGGATTAACGTGGTACCATATATTTTGATCACTTTTTTTATATAAGTCCCAACTAAGGTTCTTGAGATGTTACTTTTACATGGTATAACTTATTAGGATTCAATGCTTTATGTTGTGTAGACATGGACACAAGCTGGATTAAATTGCCAAATAATCATTCCGACTACATAAATGGGTGTTTGAAGTTTCTCGAAATAGCTGAGGAAAATCTTGTGGAAGGAAAAACTAAATGTCCGTGTAAGAAATGTAAGTTACGTTATTGGTTCACGCTTAATGAAGTTGAAGGGCATATTCTGTTTAAAGGTTTTTACCAGGATTATACTAATTGGATATGGCATGGTAAAGGTGATCTTCTTGATAAGCTGCATGAATCTAATGTATTGGGCACTAGTGAAACACAATTAGTAGGTTATGATGATATGGATGGTTCTAACAAACAAATGTACGGAGATAAAGTTCCCAAGCGTCCTGTGGGTTATGGGCATGGTGTTAAACAAAGTGACGTATTTGGGGTTCGTAATGCCCTAAAGAAAGAGGAATTCAAGAGCAACAACAAAGACACATTAACCATGGAAAAGATTGTGGTTGATTTGACTGAGAAAAACAAGGAGCTGGTAAAACAACATGAAGCTTTGCAAGCCAAGTATGATGAAAATAATCAGTTGTTGAAAAAACTGACAACACAGTTTGTGGACGTGCTCAGTACCGGAAAAGCATCTACTGATCTTTTAGACCTCGCAAAGACAATCTTACAAATGGGAATCCAGAGGTACTCTTTCTGTCTACTCATTCTAGCCTGTAATGGTCCTATAAGTAATATATCTTATTATTAGTGTTGCTCGACTATTTATGAGTGGAGTTAGTTCTTTATCGCGAGATATGGTGTAAGAGAACTCTAATCTGGCCGTTAGGTTTGTCACTGAGAGTCGGCTGATTTTCAAGATGTTCTTGTTGGAGCTTCAAAGTTCAAACAAGCTTGCTAATGTGGGAGATTTTCATGTGCTAAAAAAACATCCTAATCTAGTAGAATTTTCTGCTTTTCAATGAAACATCCTCCATAGTAGACATATATAGTCCCCACTCATTGAATTATCGTCCCTAGTTTGAGTGCAACCTTTGCACAATCCCGAATGCAACTATATTTCGATTAGAATTGTTTCATGACACTTATTCAGGTACCCTAAGTTTAAAAGGCATATCACAATGGCTTGTATCCGTGTCATGATGTACGAGCTGTGGATGGCTAGGAATAAGTGTCGTAATGAGAGTTTTTTTTCAATGCCTAGGCCGGAATTGTGTTAAACACTATTGTTCAAAGAGCCCGAAAGAAGATAAGGAATGTATGTAAAGTTTAATGAGCTAGCTTGGATTAGTAGTAGTTCTGTCTAGCTGCTATCTGTCAAAGGTTGTCCTCTGTTTTTGGCGCCTGGTACCCTTTCTTGATCTACATACTTATAAGGATTCAATTTGGGAAGTAAAAAAAAAAAAAAAAAACTTGGGCAACGCCGAAACTTCGTGTGTTTTTGGCAGTAGAATTCATGTATTTATATATTGGACTATTGGTAATGTACAGTACTAATGTATGTTAAGAAATATGTTGTAATGCTCCTTGCAGTAGACCAGTGATGATGCTACCATACTTTTTTTTTTACTTTGGCTTTGTCACGCGTACACAGACGACACATGATTTGTTTCACTATTATAATTTGTAGGTTTCGGATTATAGATATAGTGATCATGCTGGATTTGATTCAAAGAAACAATCATTTTTCGACGATCAAGTTGGTTAGCTGCAACAATGCTAGTGAACTTAACATTAGATTTAAAAATTACCAAGCTTTATTAGTTTGTTTGGATTACTTAAGCTTTAACCATTTTATTTTAAACTATGCAACATTTTTGTTAATATTAGAAATGTATGTGTAATATATAATTTTGAGTGTTGTTAAGATTTGTGTATCTTGATTGTTTTATCAAATTGAGAGTTCTACATGTATGCTTATAGACTTATATAGTGTAGAACAATCAATAGACAAAAATAATTTGATTATTCTTGAGGCTTTTCGTCGTAATACACAATTAGCAGGGAAAACTTTGGATGACTATATAAAGCATCGATATTATTATCTTGACGCATTTGTGTGTCGGAAAAGGTGACACAAAAAAAACATCCAAAAATTTTGACACCTCAAGAAAGCCACTTTGCGTCGAGAGAACAAGGGATTTGTGGTCTAGTAGCTGTTTAAACCCAATTCAAAAATTTACTACGGATTACTTCTAAAAGAGTAATGATCAAGTACAACTGATTATTTCCTGTCTTTTCCCGTTTGGTTCGCAATCTTGTCAAAAGCTAATTTCCTACACTATTAATAGACTACTACTCCCTCCGTCCCAACTCAAACACCCCGACCCATTTTTGTAATGGAATAAGAAAAATTGATATAGTAAGTTGAGTGGGGTAATATTAGGAATACGGAGGAGAGAGAATGTGAGGATTAATAAAAGTAGGAGAGATAATGTGAGAGATGATGTAATAATTTAATAAAAGTAGGAGAGAGAAATATGTCCCAAAATATATGGGGTGTTTGAGGTGGGACGTCTCGAAATGGAATATGAGGTGTTTGAGCTAGGACGGAGGGAGTACTCCGTAGTTTTTAAAGTTTTCATCATGCATAGCAATTTCTAGCACATACAAGCGCGCAAATGAACCACTAAACTTATTCTCTGACTAGACAAATTTTGGCTCTTTTTTCTGATAGTGATTAGTGGTACTGTATATGACTTGTTCCATAATCATCTCTTTTTTTTTATGCTTTTGTATTCCACTCTCCTTTGTTTTTGGTACAAACAATCAAGCATGTGTACTCATAAATAAAATAAATAGATGCTGAGAACATCCGAATAACACCTTTAATTACCCCAAATAATTTTCATTACACTCCAACGTTTTTGGCCCATAAAAGTGGAATCTTCAACAATCATGTAACTAGTCTACTTAGTAGAACATGTTCATCCAAACGTTGTACAGTATGAACTTTGACAACGAACCGTATAACCTGAAAGTATACATTTTTATGATCCACGTTGGTCTAATGGTTGTAAAATTAATGTTTCTATAGATTGTTTCAATTCAAATCCAATATCCACACGACCAGACTCACGCATCATTATTAGTTGCTGCTATGTACCATAAGAAAAAGTTGCAACTATTCCTTCTAATAAAACTCAAAATTTGTGAAGACATACGCAAACGGGATTTAAGCTTTTGGATTAGTACGAGTGAGTTGAAGATTAAAGAGTGTGAGTCACGGTAACCTAAAGATTTGCGTAAACGAATGTTTTTGTTTGACAACTGACATTACAAACTTTAAAAATTCACAATAACTTCGACCTTCGTCAACCTTTTTTTCTTAAGGCGCTTTTCAATTTAGTCCGTGTTCAAGACAGGTAAGATCGTGCATGTAAGCAAGCGACAATATTACATTGATCTATCTCCGTAATGAGCACCTGCAATAATCTCAACCAAAGTCCTATTTAGGAACTCTAACGTCTCTAAGCATGCATATATGCATACAACATTCTACTGATTACGTATTCTTAACGTACACACTCTACAAGGTACAATCACAATAATGCAACCAGAAGTTTACACATAAATTAGTTAGCTCAACAGGTAAAGTCGTTCCATGCAAATTAATAAACGAAAACGTCGGAAAAAACGTGTAACAAAATAGCTAGAGGAAGAAGAATATCTGACCTGTCGAATGAGATGAGGAGAGTGAATCAAACACTTAGCACTCCAAAGAGGATCATTAAGATCAGCACCATGTCGTTCGAGCTCGGTCGCAAGCCCGCCATCCAAAACTGCATAATTATAACCCGATTTCTCTAAGAAATCACTAATGAATCTGCTATGCTCCTTACCAGATGATGCAGAAGATGAAAATGAAGTCATATTATTTGCTGTAAATTTCACTAGAAATTGTGTATGTAAGTTTATTATAAGGTCGTACGTCGTATTATTTTGTTTAAAGTAGTGAAGAAGAAGTAAGTTGCCACCAATGTTGTTGTTGAGTATCTAAGACGTTGCCACCTGCGTGCTCTTTTTTATAAGCATGGAGTGGGAAGAAGACATTGACAGTGCTTTTGTTTGTTTCTTAACTTTTGCCAGGAAAGTTGCGTTCATGTCTTAATTTCTTGTTTTATAATGCGTTCAGTACATAGTGTAGATAAAATTGAATATATAGTCTTATGTTAATTTAGATTGTGCCAATCACTTGTAAATTGTAATGATGAAATAGAAGTCATTGAATATGTCTAACGACTAGCGAACTATTCTAATATGATTTGATCAAACTTTATTTAAAAATGACCCAAAAAAAACTTTAATTTCTTTTACAAAGAACCGAGTTAATTTGATCTGATATGTCGAATTCATTAAGAGTTTGTAGATGTGTATATAGATGGATTTGTGAACATAACTTAGAGGCGTCTTTTAGGATCGGCGAGAATTTCGGGTGTAATGGTAGTTAGACTCAGTGGCGGACTGATAGTGATATTGAAACTTATACTCCGTATCAACATTAGACAAGTTTAAATGTTAAATCATGTAAGTATATTTTAGCGACTGTTGGCGAATGTTTATAGATTGTTCTCTTTTTGCGCTTAGATTACATTTTGTTAATGTTCTATTCTTGGTGCCTTCTGATTAACTAATGTTATCAATTATGATTCCTTAACTAGTTTAATTGAGCACCCTATCGACGTGTCAGCTTCATCTACAAGCTCTCATAGGTGTATTCATTATTCAAACTATAGTATAATAGCATTTCAAGTTGCATCTAGTACTTCAACGTTTATCTATGTACTCTGCTTTAATAGGTGCATTGTAAACAGGTTGCGTAATACTCAAGCCGTTAGAACGAACCTCATTACAATCCATTGTAGAATTTGCGTACAAGGGAAGTGGTTTTACGTAGGGAACTCTCCGATCATTCATCAGGCATCCATCACCTTATTTTGGGATAGCAGAAGTTTGCTACCAAATGCAAAGGGCAATGGATATGCATATTGCATGCGCAGTGCAGTGAGTAGCAATACTCGGAATAGCAGCACCAACCTGCTCAGAGTCCAGTTTGTAATCGTTAAATTTGGGTCTAGATTTGATTTTGGTGTTAAATCTTGCGTTCCCAGAAATACTGAACCACTGCTGTAAACTTGGAAGTATATGACACTATCTGAATTTGTACAATGAGGTGGAAAAAAACCTATGCCATCACATTTACACCACCGGTAAATATAGATACACTCATATAAGAGGCAGTATATGTATAATATACACACCAATCTGTGTCAAAATTTGATATTTACTTCTCCAGATTGCCGCGAAGGATCACAAATATGAATTCCAAACAGAAAACAGGTTCAATCCACGATGTGCCGTCAATCTCTGCACAACTCAAACATCTCTTCAATGAAGAAACACTACAGGGCACAAGTTCTCCACGATGTTACTCTGACACTGCTGATCAGAAAGCGAGCACATGGCAGTAGATATGACTTAAGGACCACGTCTCTTGAGAAAGCAGAAACAACGAGGAGCTTGATCTTCTGGGATCATCCCTCCCCCTTTGCTAGTGTCGATTGCTTCAAGCATCTGCACTACTTCATCCATCTCAGGACGTTTCTCTGGCTGGGCGTCCCAACATCTCTTCATTACGTTTGCAAAGGTACTGGGGCAACATCTCGGAATTTCTGGTCGTAAATTCTGTGAAAGTAGTGTCGAAAATTGTTAGGATGCCACAAAGATTACATATATTTTCACAAGTAAATGGTAACAGAAGCAATTAGTTTAAGCTCCCCATATTCCCAGTGCACCCCTGGACAGAAGACAAAATTTTCACTCTGTTTCTAACGAAGGCAAAGATAACGCAACTTTTGTATGATGTATAAAGAGCCAAACAGGAATTTGTGTTGAAATAGCCAGCTTCTTTATATGGTGAACTATCAGACTTGCATCTAACATGAATTGTCCTCGGTCTACCAGAAGTATTCTCGCTGTAATGTTACAGCCAGGCCTAAGACTGCTCACAAAGGACCTTCCAACTTTGCTAATGTGAAAGCCTCATAAGAGGAAAACTTGTCTGATGTGGATGCAGCCATGTAGGTAAACATGTTGCACAACACTACATTGACTGATTAAGGTACGTGAATGAACTCCCAGGGGCAAGTTCCAATAGAATATAATCCGTGGGTGCATAGCAAGATCATATAATTCATTGGCAGCGCTCCCGGTAGACCAATACTGCAAGTAGGTATACACTCATACAGTGTATCACTTGATACAATTTACAAGTCGCTTGCTCGTACTGAAGGTTTTGGGAATTGTGGCATAAAATATGCTCAACCAGCCAAAACTTTTTTGGGTAGGTCATAGTTGCCTGATAACTGGAACACAAATGAGAGGCTTTGCCAGACTGGGTTTGTCCGTGATTATTGACGAGTTTTGATATTCCCAACATTGTGCTGGGGCTTTGCACGCATAAGATTAAGGTGAAAATAGCAGGCCACTGGATGAAAACCCCACCATTTCACCTTTCTCATATGAGTGCAAAGCCCCAGCACAGTAATGGGGCAAGCAAACCTCCTCTGCTTTCTTTTTTGTTTTTTGTCTTTTTTTTTAGGTGAAATGGAGGAGGCTTCACTAGAATAAGTACAGAGATACAAGTTTCAGTGTGGCCTCTCTGGAGATCTTGTAACATCTCTGGCATGATAAGAATAAACAATCGCGGACTAGCAAGCTATTCAGGCAGCAGAGTGAAGGACTAGTTAATAAGGAAATCCTCCATCTTCATTTCATGCCTAGAAAGCTGGATATTTGAGAACCCTGCAGTTTAACAGTTTGTATAACTGAAACTGAAAGTTAACTCTACTTTAAGGGGGCCAAGGTGTGCAGCCCTTCTTAGGAGAGAGCCGCTCCTCCGAATGCTGAGATGTAACTAAGAAACATACCTTTGTATTGTAATAATTCTACTTGGTAAAATAATATTTGCAAAACTTCCTACTCTCGGCTTCTAGAAACAAAAGGCACGAGGACACAGACACGAATTATTGATGGCGAGGAAAGTAACTAAGCAAAAAGAAATTAAAGATGACTAACCCGTGCAACAATAGCTGAGGATATTTCACTAAAACTAAGTTCAGAATACGGCATAGCACAGCAGTACACTTCCCATAAGCAAATGCCAAAGCTGTAAACATCGCATTTATGATCATAGGGCATCCCATCCAGTACCTGCAAGAGATAACCATGCTTTGATAAGTGGTATTTAACATTATGTTACCTGACCTAGCTTGTCTACGTTATCTCTATATTAACCAATACTCTCACTAAAAGGTAAATCAAGAACATTCACAAGAAAAAAGTCTATTGCAACTGTACTAAATGTAAGAAAAAAGAAAATAAGTGGAATTTGAAACTTCATCTTGGCTTAAACCGCGAATTTTTCATATTTATTTCTCATTTTCTGCTATTTACACTGCTATCTAGACGTCCAAAAACAGAGAAAAACTGCGTACCTCAGGCGCCATGTAACCATAAGTACCAGTAGCACCAGTCATATCCCTTGGATTTTGAGCTTCAACACGAGCAACACCAAAGTCGGCAATTTTAATTGTTCTTTCGTAATCTAGCAGCATGTTTTCTGTTTTAACATCCCGGTGGACAATCTTCTTCGAATGTAGGTAACTAAGACTGCAAAACAATTTGGGATATTTTAGCACGATTGACTACTATCAATTTGAAAATCTGAAGGTACTTCTACAAGTTTAACTCAGTCACTCACCCTCTAGCAAGCCCTAGAGCTAGTTGAATCACTTCCTTAAATGGAAGCTTCTTTCTCCTATTCCTTATTAAGAACTGCTTAAGAGTCCCTCCAGGAATGTACTCAACAACGACACAACACACTCTTGAAGGAATAGGGTTACTAGCAAAACTTGAAGGATTTTTTTGAGGTATTTTCAGATTTGATGTTCCCATGGAAGCGCCAACAAACTGAAAAAAAAAAAGAAAAAGAATCTGTGAGTAAAGAGATTCATAAATTCTGAGGGGGCTAGAGTAAGGTCATTCAGTCAGAGGCTTTCTAGTTGAGCCTTATAATGATGCACGAAACAAAGTATGACAGAAGAATAATTGCTGAATGAGAAGGCAAAAGCAGCTTGAAAGATCTTTACTTTGGTCACATTTAGATGATCAAGCTTTTGCCAAACAGCAACTTCTTGTTGAAATGATGCTCGTAATGAAGCAGCATCAGAAGCTGTAGCCATACCTTCTTCCCCCCAGTCCAAGAGCTTCACTATATAATGATACAAAGATAAATGCAAACATTAGCCAAATTTTTTAAGCCTTATGTAATACTATCATGATCCTCAAGCTGTATCACATAGCATGTAGATCAATCTTAACATTTCATATAATTGGTACATGATGGCACAATGACCATTCTTTTCATACCAACGGATTTCAGTTTCTTTATTCTAATGTCTCACAAACAAAGCGGATTTAAAAAATTGACCGCTCATCAAGGTTGCTCAGACTTCTCATTTTGCATAAAAACCTGAAGCATCAAGTATACTCTAGCAGGGAAAGTACAAGAGAACATATTAGTATCTGGCACAAGCAAAAAATAAGATTATGTTTTATTTACTAGCTCATAACAGACCAATACCATCAACAAATAAAACAAAATGCACTACTTGACATTGGTCAGGATAGGACTGTAGGAGACGTAAACTTCAGTTCCGAGCTGATGGAATTCCTAAAAGATCAACCATTAGCAGCTCATGTCCACATTAACTCTCTCAAATACACCAAAACACAGCCTGATGCTAAAGCTTCACAGGCACGTATTCCATTATTAGCTAATACAAAAATCTACTCAGGGTTCTGTGACATTGGTCATGATCCCTCAGGGTTAATATTTATGCATTTAACAATCGGAGAAAACAGAAGCCTAGTCTCCTACATTGTTCCAAATCCCTCAGACTATACCATTCACAGCATCAAAAATACAATCAGCTTGACATAAACTCAATCAGCAACAATCCTAAGCAAAGCAATGCGCTCAATTAGACTAAAGACAACAATCCTATCTCCCTGCAAAATGTTCTCCAAAGCAGACATTCAACAATATAGCTCATAAAATACTCATCATTTTCAATTTAAGCATCTTCCCCACATTTGACATTTCCAATTGATGCATACAAGCTGCTCCACACTAGAATTACGCGGTTTTTTTATCAATGAACGAGCAAGTCAATGTACAAATAAGTCAGATACACAAGGATAATCATACATTATAAAAGTGCAGAGGAACAGAACACGAAATAATTGACAAAACGAAACCTCTACTCGATCAAATTAGCCAAAGAAGGCTAAACCAAAGTGAATTCGCAAATTTCCATCATCCGAAACACAACAACAACCAGTCCACAACAACAGCAAAGCCCGAACTTTAACAAACACAAAGAAACACAACCAACCAAAAAAACAATCAGAAAAAGTCGTGATATATACCTGCAACATCTTGATCACCATACGTTCCACGATAAACAGACCCATAAGTACCTCTAGCAACACAATGCTTCAACTCCAATTTAGACAAATCAATCTCCCACTCCTCTTTCGCCCTATGCGCCTCTGCTGCCTTAGACCAAACCCTATTCAACCTCTGGTCCAACTGCATATCCAAATTCTTCAAATCAATCTTATCAGCCCTAACCATCATTTCACTACCACTTAAGCTCCCTCTTCCCTTCAATTTCGACCCCGGTACCCCGTTTTCGCCTTCAGGCTGACGCATCCTCAAAAACCCCTTCTCCTCCTCCTCCTCCTCCTCCCTTGTTCTTGCATCCATATTGCACAAAAACAACAGGAAGCTAAGCAGGATCAAACAACCCACCAAAAATTCAACCTTTCACAACAAATTCAACCAAACTTTATTTTTTGCGTACCCAATAATTAATCAACTTATATATGATATAAATGATTGAATTGACCCACTTTGATTACAAAGCAAGCTGTTTTAGACTAGTATAAATTGGAATAATCCAATTTTTGACTAGTAATTATCACAATTATAATATATATGCATATAATTTAAAAATAACCCAAAGTTGCTTAATTCATACAAAAGAACTACTACTACCACTAATATATACAAATCATTCACAAAACAACCAACCCACACTTTGAACAAGCAACAAGCAAGAATAATATTGACATAATCAGCAAAAGTGACAGCAACGTTGACTAATGACTAACACAGCACCCCCTTTTTATTATTTTTTTAATATAATTCACTTAACCCACAAACTAAAATGAAAACCCATCAAAAGGTAAGAAATTTGGTAATTGGCAAAATCCACAATTTGGACCCCATTTTTTTTTTTATAATTCCAACAAATAATATGAAAAAACTATAGTATAAATTAAAGATGCATGTTTATATAAAGGGTATATAAATAAGAAATAGATTCAAAGGTCAAAGTAAAACATTACTACCAAAGGAGAAGGGGATGTTTGGTTGAAGAATAAAAAAGGAGCCGTCGACATTGAAAGTAGTTGGGGTCCATTATTTTGTAATTTTAATTAATATTATTATTATTTGAATGCGAGTTTTTTGGTGACTTTGCATTATCATTAATTTGGAGTTTGCATTTTGCTGAAAGTGAAAGAGAGAGGAAGGATGAGTGGAGAGTATGTTGTATCCATTTTACATACAAAGAGGATTGAGGAAGACGACACCCTCTCTCTCTCTCTCTCTCTCTCTCTCATAATAAGAAAAGAGGGCAACTTTGAGTTGGGTTTTGCTTGTTTTCTCAATTGCGCGGGGCTTTTTTGTGTCGTTACCACATTTGCCCCTCAGTCTATGGACTCTTTTTCTCGTGTCAACCGTCCGGTTTAGTTTGCATTCAAGTCGAGTTAATCTATATGAGTACTCTATTTGTCTCGTTTAAAACAGACAAATACTCTGATTTCTTTATTTGGATGTCTAATCTCAAACATTCCGTCTATTTTGGGACATGTTTTCTCTTCCACATATTTTGTTTTTTTTTTTTGTACAAAGGAGCAGCTAATGTTGCGGGGGTGGAGATATGAGGATTTATACCCGGAACAACCCCCAGGCGGGTTGAGTTCCTAACCACTAGGCCAACCTTGGTCCTCACATATTTTGTTAATCTTCACATCATCCTTCGCATTATATCCCGTGTTTTTTGCTAATTCTCACATATTCTCTTAGTCTCTCCTCCTTTTCACTTATATTTCCCACCATTATCACTCAACTTAGTTTATGAATTTTCCTTATTTTACTTCAAATAGCCCATTGGGTGTTTGAAATGGGACAGATGCATAGAGTATAGTTTATGTAGGCAAAAGTTTTTCATGCAAGAGTTTAGCATTGCACTCGGAACATAAACTCTAAACTTCTAAGTAAGCGGGTAAGTTGTGAACCGTGTCAATATAATCAAGTAATTTTGAGTTGTGTAATTTCTATTTTAGATTCGTGATTCACATATTTCATGTGATGGTTTTGACAAACCTACATTTTTGAGCATTTATATATTAGTACTAGTTTTAAACTCGTGCGTTGCACGGATAACATATTATATTGTGTTTAATAATTCATATACAAAGTCACGTGTTGAACATTTTTCTTAGATGAGCAGATGTAGTGTTTATATATTATTTGTTGAATTTGGTTTTGGAATAAACACAATATTCTTTTTGTAATTTTCGTTAGATGACTATTGACTAATGCATTCTCATACCAAACACATGTACAAACAAAACGCTTTGATTAAATTTAAAATCAGATTTAATGAGATGTGTGCTATAATTTTATCTGTTATAAGAAATGAAAGTCATGACTAATTATGTAGTGTCACATTTTAAAAAAATTTAAATCACAGTTTTATGAAAGTTTGGACTCTCCCTAATAACTCTTGTGAGAACCTCTCATTGTTGTGACTCTCTCACAATTTCACTTTTTTGGACTCTACTCTGTGTAATTTGATATGATAGGTAGTAATTCTAGGATTTTGATGTAAAATCGAAGAATCACAAAGAAGCTTAGGATTGCTAAAATGGTGAAGACAATCGAAAGAACTTCTTATTGAATGATTTGCAGCTGAAAGCTTAATATCAAATGAGAGAGAATCGTAATGTTTACAATGAAATTGGCAAAGATGAATGAAATGACAGCTTAATCCCCTATTTATACAAAAGCCGGATTTATTATAACAACCCCCCCTCCCCCCAAATAAAAGTTAGTTATAACTAATTCTGTTATAACAACCTCCAAGTGGCTGGCCTCTGTTGAGCTGGACAAGGCTGACGTGGTCAGACCTATAACATTCTATCCCCCATTAAGATAAGATTCTCCTTAACTCTGAGAGAAGGCAGAAAACCTTTTTGTAACAGCCCGATCCACCGTCCGTCGCAACACAACCCAATAAGATGGGTAGTCACCTGTTATGCCCATATATCCTCTCCGGGCTCTAAAAGTTGAAGGCCTTGTTGGTAGTATGATGGTAGGAATATATTATAAACCGATCATATGAGCTTTATTTTCCCAATGTAGGACAAACCAACTCCATAATCCACTTTCCAAATTCCGTAGTGTTACAAACTCCCCCACTTAAATAACGTGACGTCCCCGGCGCGCCTCAACCATTTCATACCAACATCAACACAGGTCGAAGATCTCCCCCGCTAGATGGCTGACATGGGCCTAACACCAGCACTCAGCTCGCGGTCGCAGGGTTGCTCTGATACCATCTGTAACAGCCCGATCCATCGTCCGTCGCAACACAACCTAATAAGATGGGTAGTCACCTCTTAGGCCCATATATCCTCTTCGGGCTCTAAAAGGTGAAAGCCTTGTTGGTAGTATGATGGTAGGAATCTATTATAAACTGATCATATAAGCTTTATTATCCCAATGTAGGACAAATCAACTTCATAATCCACTTTCCAAATTCCGTAGTGTTACACTTTTCATCAGATCAACAGCTGCTTCCCAGGTTGCATCCTCAGGAGTTGAATTTGACCATTCACAGCCTCATTTTTCTCCTTAACCATCTTTCTCTCAAGAATAGAGACAGGTTCAGCTCTGATTAGTTAAGGCTCATCAATATCAGGCATGAAGGTACTCATTGGTGCAGGACCATGGTGAAACTTAAGCTGGGAAATGTGAAAAACTGGGTGTATTTTGAGCTGTGGGGGCAGCTATAGTCTGTAGGCAACTTCTCCTACCCTCTCCTTGATAGAAAAAGGTCCAAAATACTTAGGAGATACCTTTGCATTTGACCTCACTGCCACCGACTTCTGCCTGTAGGGCTGCAATTTGACATACACCAAATCTTCCACATTGAATTGCTTGTCAGTCCTTTTCTTATCTGCCTGACTTTTCATCATGTCTTGTGCTCTTTTCAGATGGAAAGTTAGCATCTTAATGCACTCTTCCCTGGCTGCCAGGCTTCTGTCCACATATTCTACATGATTGTCCCCCATTACATAAAGTATATGTAGGGTAGGAGACAGACTGTAAACAGGAGTTTTCTGAGCTGCATTGTGGAAAGAAGTGTTGCATTACCACTCAGCCAGTGGGATCCACCTTGCCCATTCTTTAGGTTTATCCCCTTCCATGCACCTTAGATAGGTCTCCAGACACCTATTCACTACCTCAGTCTGTCCATCACTCTGAGGGTGGTATGCAGTTGACATTCGGAGATCCACCTACTGCAGCCTGGATAGTTCTTGCCAAAAATTACTAGTGAAAACCCCCTGTCACTCACTATAGTCTTAGGCATCCCATGCAACTTAAAGACCTAGTCAAAATAGGCTTGGGCCACTGTAGCTGCTGTAAAAGGGTGAGTTAACAGCACAAAGTGTGCATATTTACTCATCCTGTCCACCACCACCATTATAGTGTCTTTTCCCATGGATTTTGGCATCCCTTCGATGAAATCAAGGGAGATATCAACCCAAACAGCTCCAAGAATGGGTAATGGCTGTAATAACCCAGCAGGATTTTGCAGTATGGGTGTACTCCTCTGACACACCAGACATTCTCTCACATATACCCTTACTTCATTTTTCATAAGTTTCCAGTAAAAAAAGGGATGACAGTCTTTTGATAGTAGCCTGAACTCCGGAGTGACCTCCCAGAGGAGTATCATGCATTAAGGATATAATTTTCAACCTTAGATCCTTATTATTCCCCACCAGTAACTTCCCTTTCCTCGTGAGTTCTCCTGAAGACCAGGTGTAATGTCTTTTGTCTTCTCCTTCACTCAACTGCTTGATTATCTGCTGTGCTTGATCATCTGCTTCCCAGCTACCCTTAACTTGCTCCAAAAGGTCAGTATTAATGTGAGAAACCACTATGGACATTAATTCCTGCCCTGAGATCAACCCTGTTAATCATCGATTTCACTTTCAGCTGAATTTTCAGCTTCAATTCTCCTGGACAGAGCATCTGCAGCTGAGTTATCAGCCCCCTTTCTGTACACAATTTCATAATCCAATCCCATGAGCTTTGGTAGGCATTTACTCTGAAAGGCAATGGTGATTTTCTGCTCCAGGAGATACTTCAGGCTGAAATGGTCAGTTTTTATAATGAAATGTCGACCAATGAGGAGAGAAGCCATGTTGGCCTGGAATCTTGTTTGCATCCATACTAAATACAGCTTTCTTAATTTCCTCTGCTGTGATTTGGGAGATCAGATGTTGTTGGTGACTGCTATTGAGAATTGCTCATTTCCTCACAAAATCATAATTTAACTTCTCTACATTGTGGTCCTGTCCCAACAGATACTGCTAGTAATTCAGAAAAGCATCTACCACTCCCTTTTGATCTTTATGTACCATCCCATGTTTGTCTATAATTTGACCAATAATACTCTGATTCTTCCTTTCAACAATTTTAGCAAAGAAAAATCTAGAGCTGCAATCAGCTTCATTAATGTACTTGACTTTGGCCCTCTGACTGAGCATGATAAGTTCAGCCTTCTTGATTTTCAGGTATTCATCCTTTAAATCATTTACATAATATGGAAATTATTAGCTAATTTATGGAATATAATATAATTTATGGTGATTATGGTGGTAAGCTAATTAATGAGAAATAATAGTGTTTCTAATAATATTATAACAAAGATTAAGCATGTGTTTAAAATATACTACTCAGTAGTACTAAAGCAAATTTGTATATACAAAGAGTTAGTAATTATTTCATGAATAGGGTTGAGCATGGTGTATTTTGTTATGTAGCATTGGGTCATGAATTTATCTGTACAATCTGTGTTTTTTTTTTTTTTTTTGGAGTAACATTGTTTCATATTATTATCGGAATCAAGTTTGGGTTGGACATTATTGTGTTATCTAGCAATAGTTCATGTATTGGGTTTGGTTGAGTCAAATTCCACAACGTCGGGTTATTGGATTTCTCGGATCGTGGCACCTTTGATGCAAACAAAGGTGACTTATTATGATAAAAATTAGTACATAAAGTTCTCTGTTTACAACTTATATGTTAAAACCTAGTTCCCTCGATGAGTCTATTTGCACCCATGGCCGAATGCTTAAAGCGCGATGTAATCCTACCATTCGACTCTTCCGTATGGTAATTTAGAGCCAAAAGAGTTATATTTCAAAAAATCTCAACAACATTAAGCAATGCTTATATGTAGAATATCAAGCGCATTATAAAGAAATGAATGAAATTCAAGCAGTATAAATTTTTTCTCTCTATGCTAGAGTATAGTGAAGAAAGTATATATGTCTGTACAAAGAGTAATACTTTTGTAAAAAAAAAAATTAATAAATGAATACGAAGAGTATGATATAAAAGTTTGACCATAATATATTTTCTCCTCTTTTTTTTTTTTTGGATTCTCCTGATTACTATTGTTTCTAATTTTTCAAATGTTTCGTTTGCTTATATGATTTGTAGTTTTCCCCTTAATTTTCTAGGTATGGTAAGAGGGGGTTAGGTCATATTAAATTCATGGCATGTCGAATCGAGACAGTTTCGGTTCGGGTTGCTATCAAGTTGGGTATTATAGGGTAATTTTTTTGTGATGTTAGTTTTCTTTTATTTAGATCTTCATTGGCCCTGGTTACTAAAATTTATTTGATTTCATCATCTCGAATTTTGTTCAATGTTTTTTCGGTTTTTAGACATACAGTGAAATTCTTACTCCCCCCGTCCCAGCTCAAACGCCTCGTAGGGTATTTGTAGTGGAATAAGAAAAATTGATATAGTAAGTTGAGTGGGAGAATATTGGGGAAAAGGAGGTGAGAGAATGTGAGGATTAATAAAAGTAGGAGAGATAATGTGAGAGAGGGTGTAATAATTTAATAAAAGTAGGAGAGAGAAATATGTCACAAGATAGATGAGGTGTTTGAGGTGGGACGTCCCGAAATGGAATATGTGGCGTTTGAGCTGGGACGGAGGGAGTGTTTGTTAAATTGTACGGGTGGAAAAAAAAAAAAGAGGGGCAAATGTAGGGACGAGAGTGTAAAATTCATTATAGGGACCAATTAGTTTGGGTTATGCACATTTTAAACATGATTGCTAAATGTAACTATTTTTTTATTTTTTTTTTGAAACGAAATGTAACTTTTTTATTACTATTTAACGTAACCGGATAAATTACATACTATATCCTCATATCTCTAAAATAACACAAATACCCTAAACCCAAATACACAAGGCATGTATATATTCCTTTCCCCATCTTCCACAATACTAATCATCTATGGTTACATTAACTTACTAATATAACAATGGGAATCATGCTAAAACTGATTATAATTCTTGTAGAAGTAGTTGAGATTTTTAACCTTTTGTTTTATTTCTTCCTCTGATGCTTTAACCCCAATGATAGTCATTTATTTGCAAGATATGTCTTAAGATTTGGATCCCTTCAATCTCATCATAAAGTAGTGTTGTACGTAGATGCAAAGTCTGCGATGTCTCGCACAATTGATGATTGCAATGCGGTTGTGCTATAGCCCTATATGCCTATATATATGTTGATGCGGTTTTAGTTTATCTTAGAATCAATGCATGAGCAGTTCCTATCCATATGAATTACACGAATTGACATCAACTTGTTTCATTGTATATGAATTATGAACTAGCATGTTTCAATCCGAATGGATAACGCAGAGTAAACACATCTGGTTCATGAACTGACAAACTTGTATCCATTCTTTTTTTTTTGGACAACGTCTGAATAATTTTTGTCCGTACAATGTATACGAACGAAAGTATACATTCAATCACACTGCAACAAGATATTTTTGTCCGTGCAGTGTATACGAACGAAAGTACTTGTCTCCATGTACTAATTACATGGAGTAGATCATTTCACTCCGGGAATATTAAAAAAAATGTGGAAGTTCCGACTTCATATACATTGCATGAAGGAACATGCGAAATAGCTCGATTTGCACGACTTAATAAGCAATTACATACCTCAACTTCATCATTGTTTTAGCTTTAAGGAAATCATTAAGGGTAATATTGGGAGAAAATTGGAAAAAATAGGTTGCCTTAGTATTTTTTAGGTTACGTTTAGTAATGCCGATTTTAAAAATACTCCATTCCTTTTATTCCATTGTTTACGTTGGGCCTGGGTCCCCTTCGCAAAACACGGGCCAACGTAAACAATTGGATGAAATGTAGGGATTAGTGAAATCTGGGTCTAGTTACCACTACATTCGCTAGAATGTTCCAACATCTCCCAACCGGCCAACCTCAACATTTTGCGTTGCCTATAAATCAACTTTTCGGCTTCTTTTGCCGCCCACACATAACATATTTTGAGTCGCAGGGTGAGAAAGAAAGGAAGAGAGAGAAAGAGGAAAGAAAAAAGAGAGAAATAATGAAAAGATAAACCAAATGAGGGCTTGATCGGTACGACGTTGAGCATTGTGGCATTGTTGTATGTGGAATTGTTGATGGTGCGTACATGAGACGGATGAAGCGTGGCGCATACGTGGCTAAAACAGCGGATGAGGAAGGCAATTTTAATCAAGCTAAACATCTGTCCAAGATTATCAAGGACTGTAAGGAGAAGAAATGAAGAGGAAGATACGAAGATTTGAAGATAGTACTTATGAAGATAATATATACTCCCTTCAATTCAAAAAGATTTTTCTCTTTCTTTTTACAGTTTTAACTTGTCATGTTAGGGACTACTTGTAGACTAAATGGAAGATCCATTTGTCGTAAAAAGAGTTGGCAAACTGAATTTGCAGAATAAAATATGTACTAATTTTACGATAAGTGACTGATTCATTTGATATAAAAGTAAGTCTCAACATGACATCTCAAAACTGCAAATAGAAAGAGGGAAATCTCTTTGAATCGAGGAAGTATATGAAGATGGGTTATGTAAAAAGTTAAATGTAGGAACCTAGGTAGAAAGTATGAAGAAAATTATTTAGGGCAGTAAATTATATGTAATGGTAACTTAGAATCTCTAGTGGTTTTATGGAGAAATCATTATCGCGGTTAATATGGTTTTAATTAAAGTCACAATTTGTAGTTATGGAGTACTAATGAGAAGAATTTTGGGTATTAATTAATGATATTAAGAGTTTATGGAATTCGCCTCGTCTTTTTTTTTTTTTTAATGTCGAAGTATGAGATTTACGATTTTGATTTGCATATGCAACTGAAACAAATTATTAGTGACATTTCAATAATTTAGAATCGGAATTATTGGGTATGATTTTGTTGATTAATATACAATTAGAAAGGGGGAAATTGAGTGAAAATGAAGAGGGTAGGTATATTGAGGTGAGAGTTTTACAGATGGGATGATGCGGCTATTAACAAGAGGTAAAAGACCAAAATCAAAAAAGTAAAAATTACCAGACCCTAGTATCAAAAAATTGAAAACTTCAGACCTCAATATGATAGAAAACTCACGACTGGGTGCATTCCTTGTGGTATCAGTGTCCGCAGACGCATTAAAAATTTTGTTGCATTGTGCTCTTTCCCAATTCCTACTTTTTGTGATTTGTATTCTAGTAGAATTTTTGCTCTTAGGTAGGCTTTGTTTGATCCAAGTTGAGTATTGGACTAGCCATAGAGTGATAGAGAATACCATCACCAGCAATGGATACTAGCTTGTCGTTTTATTATTTGTATCAAAAGTCCTGAAGCATGTGCTCTAGTTGTGCCCACTGCGATTGGAAGGCATTTTTTTGTTCTGATTTGATCTAATTTGAATTGAACTTATCTGGTTTGATTGGATTTGAATTGAACTTGATTTATTAATAAATTAACTGAATTCAAACGAATTAATAACTAGAAATAGATTGTTACTCCCTCCGTCCCGATCATTTCCTTACCTTTGTGTTTTGCACAAAGGCTAAGGAGATGAGAGAGAAACGAATAAACAATGAAATAGCATATGGGAAGTGGGGATGAAATGGTCCTTTTGTTAGCCAACAAACACATGAGGGTGATTAAGTGAGGATATAATGGTCATTTTACAAGCCAAAAAAGACCCAAGAATAGAAAGGTAAGGAATTCATTGAGACGGCTCAAAAAGGAAAGGGTAAGGAATTGACTGGGACGGAGGGAGTATTTGGATAATTTGATTTGATTTGAATTAAACTGATTTGATTTGAAAAAACTGTTAATAAGTTGAAATGCACATAACGTTAATAGAAGTATTACTTGCCAACTATGAAGCACGGACACTCCCTTTTGACCTGCGTATCCCGTAGTCGTGTCGTGTCCATGTCGTATCCTGTCCAACACCGACACTCTCAGATACTCTTACTATACAGGCACTATGGAATATAAAGCTATGAAGGATTCCATGGTACACGACGTGCACCGAAAGGTACTGTAACAAAGGTTAGATCTACCGTACATCATGTTAAAAGAAGATCTACACCGTTCACTAATTTTGAATTATTTATATTTTGTAAATTTATATATAATTACTTCAGAAATAGGAAAATGCTGTAAAATAAATTTATGAAAAGTATCTTCAGTATTTACCTCGCCTGAAGATTGTTGTCACCGGAAAATATCGCCGGCTAAATTGCATCGTCGGAAGTAGCCGCCAGACGATCGTCGGAAGTAGCCGCCAGACGATGAAGTTGATGATATGAGTAAATTAGGGGGAAATTTAACAAAAAATAGGGGAGGCCAGAGTCGAACCCCTGACCAAGAGGTTGATAGTGAAACGGTTTGATACACACCACTTAGTAGTGGTAAAAGATGGGTTTTTATGCATTCAAATTAAATGGTTGCTTTTGGATCAATTTGTTAGCTAATTTTATCATTTGTGTATTTGTGCTTTAACATAAAAATTAGCGATTTTGTATGTATTTATGGCCTCATGATTGATATGCAATTGTGTGGAACGACAATGAGGCGATGAAAGAAGATCCAAGGTTTGTATGTATTTATGGTCTCAAGATTGATATGCAATTGTGTGGAATGACAATGAGGCGATGAATGAAGATCCAAGGAGCGATACGACAAGATTTGGAAGTTATTTCAGTCCATTTACAAAAGGTTAATTTTGAAACTTCATAACTTTCAAACCGTTTGAAATTCTGCAACGAAACGAACGGGAGATTAAAGTTCATGATCTTAGCTTTCCAGGAAGTGGTCGCACATCCTCACATGCCAAGTAACGAAGAAGTTATGACCGTTTGAAACACATCGCCAGAGCCAGTCCGTTGAAGATGACTCGTCTGAATGAAGACGAGTCGTCCAGACTGTCCGGACGACTCGACCCAGTCTGGACGACTTCACCCGAGACCTCAGAGAGATGTGGACGACTCGTCGGTATCCAGACGAGTCGTCCCACTCTGTCGGCGTATAAGACGGGTTTCCTAATCCCGTTTTGTAATCTTTTAGTATTTATACTTTAAACTTTCGGTAGTTTTAAAAATTCAGTTTTCTCAAGACCAAAAAGTAGAATATGGAGCCCACAAAAGAAAAAAGTAGTATTTGGAAGAATTATGCAAGGCTAAAGACTTTTTATTCTCGGATTATTAATCGAACCTATTATTCACGGACAATTGTGAGTTTGATTTCTAATTCTTTATTTCGTTTGAGTATTGTTTATTCTCTTGCTATCATTGTTGTTAATGATTGTTTATCACTAATTAGCCATAGGTTAAATCATATTGCTAGATTCTCAATTAAAGGATTAATTGTTTGATTGTTGAATCGATTAGTAGAAACTAGGTCTAATTGCATGCTGATCATCTTGATTAGATTTAGGGGAGAATAAACATATTAATTGAAGATCGAAACCGCGTGTGTCTAGATCTTGTTAATCTTAGTTGATATCGTTTAATTGCTTTATGCTTTCGCTGGATTGAATTTAGGCGCGCGTCTTTGTTATCCATCGATTAGGGCTCTCCTCTTAGCTACAATTAAGAAACGATAGGAAATTATATTTCTACAACTAAGTACTCAACGAATTAGGATTAGTTGATAACTAGGACCAATTAGGTGAACGATAGTAGGTATTAAGTGTTCGAGATCTTTTCCTCCATTTGTCTACAAATTACTCTTTTGCATTTTGATTACTTGATCACTTATACCCATTAACCCCGCATTTGTTACTTGACATACTTAGATAATTACAGTTCTCTGTAGATACGATCCCACTTGCCCATTTACTGCGTTTATAGGTTTGTGTGGTAATTTATATTTGTTAGGCATACGACTTTAGTCTGTCACGGTTGATAGAGATTATACTATTATATTAGGAACATTACTCTGTTCTGTTGTAGTGACACGGTTTAAGTAGGACTTGCAGTCGTGAGGTTACTAGCTAATAAACATGTAACGTAACATTTTTGAGTAGTGAGAATGATAAACATTTACATTTGAAACGAAGAACAATGAAAATTGTAGAAACCGTTTTTTATGGTCATTTTGTAGAAATCACTATGACTAACACATATAATAATACTTTTACAACATGTTGTATCAGACCATGTCACATTAACATACTCTGTATAGTTGTTTTCGGTCATTGTTTAGTTCATGATATCATTACTCTCATACAAAAATGTTCTTATGAGACTCTAGCTCAAAAGCGTCCTCTAATCTTATGTAACATTGAAGTTTGTTAAAATGGAAGGCCGATTATGAAATATAAACACAATGTATAGTTTTTACGTGCCTAGGAACTACATTTAATTTTCTTATTCTTGGCTTATCTTTTGACTCACATAATACGTACTCATCCGATCCCCATGTATGTTTCTCGTTCTTTTGCAAAAGTTTATTCATTTTTTTTTTACATATGTAATATTATAATGTATACTCCCTCCGTCCCCTTTAAACACCCCGCTTTCCTTTTTTGGGTGTCCCCCTTTAAACACCCCATTTCAAAACTTACTAAATGAGATAAGTTTTCACCACACATCAACCCTCCACTATCTCCAAAAACAATAAACAAACCTCCCATTATCTCCAAAAATAA
>JBBYHQ010000010.1:6274320-6304548 GCA_038382645.1 Spergularia azorica | reverse complement strand
GACGACGATTCATGTTAGCCGACCCCAAATCATTTTGGGAATAAGGCTTGGTTGTTGTTGTTGTTGTTGTTGTTTTTTTTTTGCTTGGGCTGCTATTAAAGAGAAATTTCCAACACCAGACCTCCTTAAGAGGAGAGGTTTCAGTTTGGCTAGACGTTGTTCCTTGTGTTGTTGAGACCAAAGAAAGCATTCATCATGGTTCGCTATCTTGCCCTTGGGTATTGTCTCTGTGGCATATTTCCTTGTCCTTGTTTGAGTTAAGTCGGGTTAATCCTCATAAGGTGAAAGATGTTCTCTCCGCTTAAAAAAGAAGGATGGAGAAAGGGTGGATCACTGAACTTTGGAAGATGGTTCCACTAGCTATCCGGTCGTGTGTTTTGATCGAAAAAATCATTCCCTTGACACACGATCAGTTAAAATATTGATTTTGGAGGTTGTTGTATAGTTGGAGTCAGGTGTTACATTCTCACCAACACTTTACATTCTTCTCTTTTGTGGATAAAATTTCTGACGATAGTTTAAGAGCTTAATAGCTCTCTATCTATGGGAGTCTCCTGTAAGGTGTCTTTTTTCTAATTGGGCGTCACCCCCTTGGTGCTCTTTTTGGGTATATTAAAATTCTCACTTAATAATCTTTTTTTTTTTTTTTTAAAAAAACAAAGAAAAGAAAAAAGAAGAAGAAAGACGATATGTTTTTTGGCATCATGATTACTAGTTGAATTTTTATGTCATTTGGTTGAATAGGACATGTGCTTAAACTTTATAGACAAATTGCTTGATGACAGTTCATGTCCTCCCCATCCCAGTAGAAAGGAGATCAAGAGTTCAGTGGAACGAGTATTTGATACGATTTTGACAATTCGTATAAAAATCACCCTAGATATATTGAAACATGCTTATTCAGTTATACTTGTGAAAGCATCTTTCCATATGGTATTTATTATGTGTTTATCATAATGGGTTTAAATTTCTAATGCAGGAGTCAAGATGTCAAAGGAGGGGTAGCGTCATGCTGAAGCTTTTGAACCTATAGAGAAATTTTATAGACTAAGGTGAGCCTTCGGCGTCAGCGTTCTGAGACTTCTTTACTTCCAAAAGTCAGATGTCCGTGACTTAGTTGATTCTTTAGTTTTTGAGTTTGTGTTGTCCCACGATACTGGCTGAAGCCTTATTGTTGTTTGGCATACTACCCTTTGGTGTGTTATTGGTCTTTGGCATGCTTTCAGAGAACACTTATTTGGTATTTGTTTTTTCTTTGTTGTTGTTATTTGGCATACTGTCGGTGCTTCTTATTTTGTGAAGTAGCAGTTAGTCAGTGCGATTCTCGAAGCATTTTTCATTTTGGGTCATCCGTGTGCAACCTCTCTATGTTTCAATAGGGGTAAGGCTTGTGTACATCCGACCCCCCTTACCCCACCTTATGGCGGGAGCCTTTAAGGCACTGGGGTTAAAGATGTTGTTGTTGTTGTTGTTGTTGTTATTTGGCATACTATCGTTACCTTCAACAAAATGTATCTATTGGTCTTTCGTATATTTTCAGAGATCACCTTTTTTTTCTTTTTCTTTTTTGTGTTGTTTAAGTAGATGCTTCTTTGGTGCTCAAGAAGGTGTTGAGGAAAGTCCTAGAGTTGTAAAAATACCCAAAGCATTTTAAGTGTGATGGTTCTTGGGACACTACTAATTGGTGTCTGTTTTTCCTGTATAGGTAATAGTCTGGAGGTTAGCAGAAGTTTGTGTATGAGAAAATGTTGCGAGAATTAAAATCAATTAGAGGATTTGTAAGTAACCGAGGACAAGGTGAGACAATTTCCATCAATTTCTATCGATGTGGAAAATATGTGTCTGGTTAGAACGGACCATTCTTGTGACGGATTTTATCATCTTATGTCGTGTAAAATGGATATGGCTCATCACATGTTCAATTCTATGATTGGTTATGTCTCTCTGTCTTCAGTGTCAAGTTATCATCATACGTATGAGTGTGTGGCAACTGTTTCCATCTGTTCATCTTAAAGCCCGACAGACAACTGTAGTTCCTACTTCTTTTGTTCTGGCCTAAATTAACATATTGACAGAGAGAGAATGTTATGCAATTGCGGCCTCTTAGTTAGTTAATTTGGCTACAGCATTTTCATGGGGGATTTCCTGGGTTGCATCGTACTTCCGATTCCCTTTCAAATGACATTGAAATCTAGATGAATTTCATTTATTGATCAAGGGTCAGTGGTCGAATGTGGTGTTTCATTGTATACTGAGCATTTCCAAAACTGCAGGCCATATACCATCTTCCGGTAATGGAAATTTTAATTAACTTCTGTGTACTTTGGGTATTTCCATTTCCAATGGAGCCGAAGACTAATTATTCTTTGCCTTTGGGATATAATGGAATAAAGCAAAATGACTTATAAAACTGTCCGTGCTTCTTAATTTGTGAAGTAGCAGTCAGTCGGTGCGGTTTTTTAAGCAATTTTCATTTTGGGTCATGCATGCGCAGCCTCTCTATGTTTCAATAGGGGTAAGGTTTGCGCGCATCCGACCCCCCTTACCCCGCCTTATGGCGGGAGCCCTTAAGGCGCTTGGGTAAAGATGTTGTTGTTCTGTGTACTTTGGTTGAAGGTCTTGGAGCTGTATGTAAAAATTTTATCTTGGTGAATCGCCATTCCTCTGTCCCTTCTCAGATATTCATATTTTGTGTTATTGAACTTGCAGGTTGATAGAAGAGTACTTACAGCAATACGGATGGCCGAAACAGAAGCTCGTAGACTACTTAGCCAATATGGCTTGAGACCTACATCAAGTTGGCGACAATTCTCATTCACTAATGCAAAAACAATGCACAAGGCATCGTCTTCAAAGAGCTCTTGCTTATGTGTCAGCCCATTCTTGCTAGTGGTTTATTGTATCATGCAACTGCTCGCAAACATGGATGTCGAGGTTTTGGAAAACGAATTGCAGATATCTTTGAAGCAGCTATGTAAAGCTCACGTTCATTGCAGAACATGCTGAAAAGCCTGAAACTGTGAAGGTAATCAAGGCATGCTTCACAGCATCCAGTTCGACTCACTACACTTGTTTGTTTTGAAATTACAGGTTAGGAAACAACCGTAGCTTGTGAAACTTTACTTTGTAGTCTTATTCATGTTAGCACCAAAATATAATAGAACTTGAGTTTACATGTGTGTATAATTTAATTATTGGTTTATGAGCATTAAGGTTTGACCTAGTGGTTAGGAATTCAACCTGATTAGGTGTTATCTCGAGTTTGGATGCTCATATCCCCACCCCTACAGCCGCTCCTATGTAAAAAAAAATGGTTTATTGTTGTTCAATCATAGTGAAAATATATGTGTATATATACAACTCAGCTCATCAAAAGTGAGACGAACTATTTTTTCCCCCTTGTTTCTCTAAACTGAATCATTATGTATGATACTTGTGAAAGGCAAAGTCTCATAATATGAGACTGTGTCACAATAAATCATTATTGTACTGCTTTTAGGAATGGTTTTAATCCGCATTTGTTGTGATGTAAATCAGTCACTAAAAGAATATAATGGTCACTAAAAGCGTAAAAAAGGTCACTATAGAAACGAATAAGATAGTCTCACAATAAGATATATTACTCCAAAAGCAAAGATGTTCTACTACACATCTCCCCTGATTCATAAACATGACAACATGTCGTTCGTGTATAGTCCGAAGCGTACATATTACAACACAAACCAGATATTACATCATTAATCTAGGAACAAGACGAGGGAAATGTCAAGGAAATAGGTCATGTAAAGGTGCCTCAATTCGGCTGTGCAACTTTCTGGGTTAGAATCTGAGCAATGGCTCGTATAGTATTTGGAGTAGTTCTGCAGCATCCTCCAACTAGTGATGCGCCTGCGTCATGCCAGTTCCTGACATAAGACACGAAGTCGTCATCTGTAGCCCCTGGTGTCTCCTGTATATAACCAACAGATTCGTCATTCTTAGTTGCTTGCTAACATTGAAGAATGACAGCAAAAGCGTGCAGGCATCAGCAACAGAAAATGACTAAGCATGCACAATCGATATATCAGACCAAATAACATATGTAAACAAATAAATAAAAAAAAGAAAACTGAAATGCTTACCACCCACTGTTTCGTGGTACCATCATATGTCTCCCCACTGTTGGGATAAATGACGATTGGTTTATCAGTTGCCTGTGAAGAAACAAGCTTGACATGTTAGGCTATGATTGCAAACTGTTCAAAGATTGAATACTGTCGGGGTTTCAACCTAGAATGTAAGTGCGACATTGTTGAGTCAAAATTACATGAATAACTAACCTTCTTGATAGACATGATTAGGCCCTGCATAAATCTTGGAGGAGTACAATTTATCCCAATAGCTGCCACATATTTGCACGAGTCTGCGATTGCAGCACACTCTAAAATGGAATCACCACCGACAACATTTGTCCCATCCTTGGAAGAGAACGAGAACCAAGCCGGAATTCTAATGTCTTCTTCCTGAATAACCTCGGAATACGCCTGCAACATATCCGTGGTCTCAGTCAGCTAGAAGTGATGACCACATGACAAACTGATTTTATCATAATATATGCCAAAAGACAACACATAAGAATACGTAATGTTTTAATGAATGTCATTAACAGACTGTTGTCGGTACCTTAGCCTCCAGCTTGTTTGGAATTGTTTCAAATGCTATTAAATCAGCTCCTGATTCTGCTAGAACTTGAATCCTTTTCTTATGGAAGTCTTTCAATGTTTCTAAAGTTACTAACTCTCCATAATCTCCACTATAAAGAACAGCAAAAAAAAAAAAAAAAAAAAATGTTATCAACTTTGAAACAGCTCAACTTTGCTCAAAAAGATCTATTATGGATTACTAGTTTCTTAGCCCCTCGCTCTTTTCCATTTCTGGTGGTGGACGATTAGGTTGAAGAATCATTGTTTTGTATAGTGAGAGTATCTGAGAGTGTCGGTGTTGGACACGGATATGACATGGACACGAGACGGAAACGTTGGCCTAAAGAGGATAAATTATACCATGCTCTCCGGAGCACCAGGAGTATGGTGGTCCTTCTCACAACAACGTAATTTACTGACAACAACGCAAGGCTCTCACCTATACTCGGAACCATCAGCTAGATAAGCCCCATAGCTACCTATAGAAGCTGCGACTAAGATTGATCGCCTGTTCACATCCATTCCATTTTCATTGTTATCAAAAGAACCTTTTGTGCATCTATCATTATAGATATCACGTGCTTCTAGAGCGATTTCA
The DNA here is from genome assembly GCA_038382645.1 of Spergularia azorica. Lineage (NCBI taxonomy): Eukaryota > Viridiplantae > Streptophyta > Magnoliopsida > Caryophyllales > Caryophyllaceae > Spergularia > Spergularia azorica. The sequence continues at coordinate 6,299,268 of JBBYHQ010000010.1, read as the reverse complement.
ACACTTTTCCTGAGCAATTCTTCCCCTTCACCTCTAGAGAAGCCCTTTTCTTGAAAACCTTGGATTGTAGCCTGCATGTAAAAATTTGTTTGTGTTTTATTTTTGTTTTTTGTAATTTTTATACAATTGGAATTCAAAAAAAAAAGTAAAGAATTGTTCAAGACTGTTGTTGATATGCTGAAATGGTACCTGATAAGAAGCTGATATTATAACATTTGCCCCGGCATCAAGGTAATCTAGGTGTACCTGTCATTTTAATCGAATCATCCTTTAGTCTTTAGAAACAATGCAAGGTTTCGAGAATAATTATTGTGCTATATCGAATGACAGAGACAATAAGGAATGTGTGTGCACATCCGTATCTACAAACTGTAGTTCATCACCCTTATTTATAAATCAAAGGGTGCTAAGATCACATAATGTTTAAACTAATATCTAATGCTACAACATTACAATTTACAAACTCGTGATCACCGATAGTCCTAAAAGAGTCTAACTCAACAAAAGTCTAGACTAATAGTTAAGCCCCGGTAATTGTTATTTTAATCTCAGCATTCCCTCTCACGAAGACCAATGGGCTCTGATACCATCTGAAACAATCAACTCTACCAAAAGTCATGGTTGAGGACCAATGATTTTATACCTTAACATTCTCACTCACACGACTGACTTTTGGGCTTAAACCATGGAGATACTACATAGGCCCGCCCTTACCATGAGATTGAGGATCCATTTGATCCTTAGGTTTTGAGTTCAGTCCATCTACTTTCAAGTGGAATTTCAACACAAGGTTTGGATCGCTTGAGTATTTATTATCTACGTTTCAAACCCAATGGGCATTCACGTGAGAGAGAGTGTTAACTATAAAAATCAATTATTGAGCCCGAACTATTAGTCTAAGCTTTTGGTTCAATGGAATCCGTTGAATGATCTCAAAATCGAGAGTCACTATAGGTGATAATGACAAAACGACACACCCAACAGAGGGAGTGAACAAGCACCAGGGCGTGATTCATTTATTACATGTACTGAAACACCATACTCGATCTTTGATTAGACTTTAGAATCATACAACTATGCAAGTAGATTATGAGGCTGTTGTGGTTAGAGTCACACGATACGATTTAACCAAATACGATACAAACCCTCTAACCACGAGAGATCAAGGCCATCAAGCTACCTGAACAACCAACAGTCCAACACTATTACAATCCGTCAGTCCCCTGGTTTTCTTAACGGCAACACTTTTCCAATCAACTAAATAATCTCTGCGAGCCTAATATTATTAGAGAAAAAAAAAATTGGGGAAACCTAACTTCGTTTTCTCACATTTCTCATCTCACAACTCCAATCAACTGTTCCCCAAGCACCGACTCTTCACATCTAAACTTGCTTTTAAATCATTTGCTCAAGGTTCGTTTATATATTTCTGTTTTCTTATTCATATGATAAATTTGGGAATTTGGGCACTTATTTAATTCTAGTGTTCAAAGTTTATGTTTTGGGTTTGATTTTTGTTAGAATTGTATATCGAGTTCGAGTAGTTTGTATCAGATTAAATGCCATCAAAACTAAGGCAATCAAAACGAAACTATTGCTGTTAGTCCAAAATCGAACTCGATTGCTTCCTCATGTGCACAACTTCTCACTTGCAGTCCTCCTAACTTTCTGCTCGAGATGATTCATGCAGCCCACAATATACCAAATTAAAGCTACAGATCTTAGGTTTAATCTGAAAAACGTATTACTCAAAAATTCATAATGGTTTGTGAGATATGGACCTCTGAGTGACATCAGGTCAGTCACCTGTTATGCAGGTCATGCATTCTACCACGCCAACTGTGAGCCTTTATTAATTCTACACCATAGCTTCAATGGAGTCGTAAAAGGCGTCCTTATAAAGCTTGAAAACTGAAATTTCCACCCATATAATAACCATTGACACATTCCTTCTTTATCAAAATATATGAAGCTCCAAAAAGTTCGAGGAAAGTTGCGGAAACAGTTCCTATAACATACTCTTACTGGACAGTTTTCACAAAATGATAAATGTAGCAAAAACATATTATATTTTTTCCTTAATTACAAATCTATGATTTAGTTAAATTCTTTAGCTTTCCAGAAAGATACGAACCCGCCGGAAACTAATTTGATTTGCTTGTTCAAAAAACTTTTGCAATCGTCTGAGTATCTGACTATGCGAAATTGAACTTATGCACTTGTTTCTGATATGCTCTCTATAAAAATCTGAAAGTTTGATGTTCTAATTTAATGTTTTCTAAATCATGATACTTTATGTAAGGATTGTTTCATACTTTCATCCTGGTTCAGATAACAAGATCGAAGTTTTGATTGTAGGAATTAATGTGCTACCACATATTTTGATCACTTAATTTTTTAATAAGTCTAACTAAGGTTCTTGAGATGTTACTTTTACATGGTATAACTTATTAGTATTCAATGCTTTAGGATGTATAGTCGTGTAGACATGGACACAAGCTGGATTAAATTGCCAAATGATCATTCTGACTACATGAATGAGTGTTTGAAGTTTCTCGAGTTAGCTGAAGAAAATCTTGTGGAAGGAAAAACTCAATGTCCATGTAAAGAAATGTGAGTTACGTTATTGGCTCACGCTTAATGAAGTTCAGGGGCATATTTTGTTTAAAGGTTTTTACCAGGATTATACTAATTGGATACGGCACGGTAAAGCCACAGTGGCGGACCCAGGGATGCACAGGGGGACACGTGCACCCCCATTAATCTGGGAGTCTTTTATATATGTTTAAGCTGTCATTTGTATATCATCTATTAAATGCTGGAGTAGTGGTGAGCTGGGTATGTTTTCAAGGGATTGGGTCAGGTTCAATTTCTACCAATAACATCGCTAGGATTCGAACTTCAGACTCTCGATAAGCAAATCATCTCAAAATCCAACTGAGCTAGATACTATTGATGCTATATTGTATGCCTAATTATATTCATCATCTATTTTAGATATGGTTCAATATTTTAGTATATATATGTTCTTTTCTTCTTTATTTGAGACAATTATTAATTTGATATTTGTCTTTTATTTTGTAATCTGAAATGTTGCTACTTCGAAAACTTTTTTCTAAAGAATTCTTGGACCCAAGTTTAATGTGTAATGTTTAGTTTAAAATTATATGATATCAAACGAAGTTTTACACCAATGTAAATAATAATCCGTCAAATAAGATGTTGAATGTTTATGAGTGTTTTTATCAATTCGTAGCTAAAATTTTGCGAATATCCCACTTTCTTCCAAAAAAAAAAAAAATTTCTTATTTTCTACGAACATAATTTTAAAACTCCAAAAACACGCTTTGACTACCGATTGTATGCACCCCCACTCCTCAAATCCTGGGTCCGCCACTGGGTAAAGGTGATGTTCTTGATAAGCATTTGCATGTATCTGATGTACTGGGAGGTAGTGAAACACAATTAGAAGGTCATGAGATTGAAATGGATTGTTCTAACAAACAAATGTATGGAGATGAAGTTCCTAAGCGTCCTGTGGGTTATGGGTATGGTGTTAAACAAAGTGACGTATTCGGGGTCCGTAATGCCCTAACGATAGAGGGATTTAGAAGCGGCAACAAAGACACTTTAACCATGCAAAACATGGAAAATATTGTGGCAGATTTGACTGAGAAGAATAAGGAGCTGGTCAAACAACATGAAGATTTGCAAGCAAAGTATGATGAAAATAATCAGTTGTTGAGAAAAATGACAACACAGTTTCTGGACGTGCTCAATACCGGAAAAACATCCACTGATCTTGCAGACCTTGCAAAGACAGTCTTACAAATGACAAATCCACAGGTACTCTTTCTGTCTACTCATTCTAGCCTTTAATGATCCTATAAATAGTTATTTATCTCGAGATATGGTGTAAAAGAACTCTGATCTGGCCGTTAGGTTTGTCACAAAGAGTAGGCTGATTTTTGAGATGTTCTTAGTTGGAGCTTCAAACAAGCTTGCTAATGTGGCACTGTGGCAGGTGTTTATAAGCTTCCTAATCTGGTAGATTTTTCTTCACTGAAACATCCTCCCTGGTTTGAGTGTTTTTGACAAGTTTGGTATTGAAGCTTTCACCACTTTTCTTTATTTACAATTACGTTTAAGCTGAATTACACAGATAATTGTTAAGAGAGTGTAAAGGGTAGCTGTGATTGTACATTTGTACAGGGCACTCTAAAAAAACCTTAGCACAATTCTATTGCAACTTTTCCGACTATAATTGTTTCATGTCACTGAGTCAGGTACTAAGTTTAAAAGGCATATCGCAATGACTTGTATTTGTGCCGTTATGTACCAGGTGTGTTGTTTGGCTGTGATGCTTATATTGCATGTGTCTCACAACACATGGTTGATTTCGCTATTTGATTTGTAGGTTTCGGATTGTGGATATGGTGGTCACGTTGGATTTGACTCAAAGAAGCAATCATTTTTCAACGATTACGACTGAAATAGGCAATCATTTTTCGGCGATCAAGCTGATGATGAGGTGCAATAATTCTACTGAACTTAACATTTGGTTTAGAATGAAAATTCTAAGCTTTACTAGTTTCTTTGTATTAGTTTTAGGTATATAAAATGTACCATTTCCTTCAGTTGGCTAAGTTATCTTAATGCATAAGTGTCGGAAATGGTGACAAAAAAAAAAAAAAAAAAAAAAAAGACAAATAATTCTGACACCTTAAGAAGCCACTTTGCGCAGAGAAAACAAGGGGTTTGTAGTAGCTTTTTAAACCTGATGACAATTTCACTACGGACTACTTCTAAACTAGTAATGTTCAAGTGCAAGTGTACAACAGATTATTTTCGGTGTTTTCCCGTTTGGTTCGCTATCTTATCGTGAGCTAATTTCCTACACATATAGATGAATAGACTACTTGTTTTTGATATCATGCATAGCAATTTCTAGCACATACAGAGGCGCGCAAATGAACCAGTAAACTTATTTTCTTACTAGACTAGTTTTGGCTCTTTTTTTCTGATAGTGATTAGTGGTATCTGACTTGTTCCATAATCTTTCTTTTTTTTTATACTTTTGTATTCCACTCTCTTCTGTTTCAAAAAAACAATCAAGCATGTGTTCCCAAAATAGATGCTGAGAACACCTTTTACTCTTAAATAATTTTCATTACCCTCCCAACTTTTTTGGCCTATAAAACAAAGAAGGATCTTCAACAATCATGTTCATCCAACCTTGTACTGTTGTACTGTAACATTTTTACGAACTTTGATAGAAATCACTTTTTAACGTTCTAAGTTGGTCTAATAGTTAGAAAACCAACGTGTATATCTATACGTATTGTCCCAAATTAAATTAATATTTCCACCCCACAACATTAGTTATTTTGCTGAGTAAAACAAAAATGAAACGATATATACCTTCTAACAGAAACTCAAATTTTGTGAAGACGTATATATGCAAACAGCCGGGGTTCAAACTTTTGGATAAGTACGGGTGAAGACTAAAGAGTGTGAGTCACGGTAACCCAAAGATTTGCGTAAACGAATGTTATTGTTTGACAACTGACGTTACTAACCTGTAAAATTTACAATAACCCCGACCTTCCTATCTAGAACATTTCTTATTTTTTTTTTTCCGCATTAGAATGAATACCAAGCTAGAGATCAAATTTTGTTTTTATAAGACATCTGTCCGATATTGTACTGTACCACCGTTTTTCCTTAATACGCTTTTCCAATTTAGTCCGTGTTCAAGACAGGTAAAAAGGCTACAAAATTACATTGGGCTCCTTAATGAGCACTCCTACAATCTCAACCAAGTGTTCATACATATATCAGTAGAGTACATATATATTAGGCCCTATTTAGAAACTCAGCTCTAAGCATATGCATACAACATTCTTAACGTACGATCACAAAAATAGCACTCAGCTAGCCCAACAGGTAAAATATACCATGCAAATAAACAGAGAACGTACGTTCGAAAAAACGTGTGTAACAAAATAGAGGAAGATCAGAAGAAACTAACCTGTCGAATGAGATGAGGAGAATGAATTAAACATTTGGCACTCCAAAGAGGATCATCAAGATCAGCACCATGTCGTTCGAGCTCGGTCGCAAGCCCGCCATCCAAGACTGCGTAATCATGCCCAGACTTCTCTAAGAAATCACTGATGAATCTGCTATGCTCCTTGCCAGATGATAATGAAGATGAAAATGAAGTCATATTTTTTGCTGTAATTTTTCACTGGAAATTGTGTATGAAGTGTATTATAAGGTCCTATTATCTTTGTTTAAAGTAGTGAAGAAGAAGTAAGCTGCCACCAATGTTATTGTTGAGTATCTAAGACGTTGCCACCTGCATGCTTTTTTTTTTTTTTATAGCATGGAGTGGGAAGAAGACATTGACAGTGCTTTTGTTTGTTTCTTAATTCTTTGCCAGGAAAGTTGCGTTCATGTCTTAATTTCTTGTTATAAATGCGTTCAGTGTTAGATAAGATTGAATATATAGTCTAATGTTAAATTTAGATTGTGCCAATCACTTGTAATGATGAAATATAATAGAAGTCATTGAGTATGTTTAACTACGCAAATTCTCATAAAAGACGGTCTCTCACTAATTTATTGAGAGACCATTATACTATATTATAAGGTGACTATTAGTAATCGTACTAATTTACCATTATAAATCACATTATCTATGATTTTGGAGGATCTCATCATATATAATTACTAAAATTTATAAAGTCATTTGCAAATCTCAGATTAAGTGTCAAGGTTTTTAACCAAAACGATGACCAAAAGTAGTATAACGATCACTAATTACATTAACGGGGTCACGATATAAATAACATGGTTAGTCTCTCAATAAATATTAAGAGACGGTCTGAACTAATTAATCTAATATGATTTGATCAAACTTTATTTAAAAATTACCCAAAAAAAACAAAAAAAAAAAAACTTACTTTTACAATGAACCGAGTTAATTTAGTCAGATCTATCGAATTTATTGAGAGTTTGTATGCGACTATAGATGAATTTGTGCACATACCTCGGAGGCGTCTTTTTGAGTTTTGGATGTAATGGTTGTTAGTGATATTATTGAAACTAATATAAACATTAGACAAGTTTAATCATGTGGGTGTATGTTAGCGACTTTTGGCGAATGTTCATAGAATGCTTTTTTCCGCGCTTAGATTACATTTCGTTAATCAATGTTCTGTTCTTGGTGCCTTCTGATTTACTAATGTTATCAAATACGATACCTTACTAGTTTAACGGAGCACCCTATCAACGTGTCGACTTCATCTACAAGCTCTCATAGGGTGTATTCATAGTACGAGTAATAGCATTTCAAATTCCATCTAGGTGTATTCTAAACAGATTGCGTATTACTCAAGCCGTTAGAATCCATTGTAGAATTTGCCTACAAGAGTGGTTTTACACTTTTACTTAGGGAAACAGAATTCTCCGATACTTCCTCAGGCGTCCATCACCTTATTTTGGGATAACAGAAGTTTGCTACCAAATGCACAGGGGAATCAGGAATGGGTATGCCCAGTGCAGTGGGTAGCAATACTCGGAATAGCAGCACAAACCAGAGTCCAGTTGTAATCGTTAAATTTTGGGTCTAGGTCTGATTTTGGTGTTAAATCTTGCGTTCAGAGAATCACTCCTAGTAAACATGGAAATATATGACACTATCTGTATTTGTACAATGAGGTGAAAAAAATACCTATGCCATCACATTTACACCACCGGTAAATATAGATACACTCATATAAGAGGCAGTATATGTATAATATACACACCAATCTGTGTCAAAATTTGATATTTACTTCTCCAGATTGCCGCGTAGGATCACAAATATGAATACCAAACTGAAAACAGGCTCAATCCACGACGTACCATCAATTTATGCACAACTGAAACATCTCTTCGATGATGAAACACTAGAGGGCGTAAGTTCTCCACGATGTGACTCAGACACTGTTGATCAGAAAGTGAGCACATGGCAGTAGATATATGACTTAAGGACCACGTCTCTTGAGAAAGCAGAAACAACGAGGAGCTTGATCTTCTGGTATCATCCCTCCCCCTTTGCTAGTGTCGATTGCTTCAAGCATCTGCACCACCTCATCCATCTCAGGACGTTTCTCTGGCTGGGCATCCCAACATCTCTTCATTACGTTTGCAAAGGTACTGGGGCAACATCTCGGAATTTCTGGTCTCAAATTCTGTGAATATAGTGTCGAACATTGTTAGGCTCCAACAAAGATAATATATATATATATATATATATATATATATATATATATACACCTTCTCAAATAAAGAAAATGGAAATAGAATGAAGCAATTAGACAAAGCTCCCCATATTCCCAGTGCACCACTAGACAGAACATAGAATTTTCATAGAGGAATCTGTTTCCAATGAAGGCAAAGATAAACAAAAAATTTGTATGAAGTATAATACAATAAAACAGAGTTTTTGTGATGAAATGCCCAGCTTCTTTATATGGTGAACTATCAGACAGTCGTTGCATCTTACATGAACTGTCTGCCTAACAGAACTGTTCTCGCTATAATGTTACAGCCAGTCGTAAGATTGCTTACAAAAGGCCCTCCAACTTCACTGATGTGAAAGCCTCGTCTGAGGTATCATGGTAACAAAGGTAATGTTCATGTTGATGTGGATGTAGCCATGCAGGTAAACTTATTGCACGACACTACATTGACTGATTAAAGTTCTTGGAATGAATTCCCAGGGCAAGTTCCCAAAAAGGATATAATCTGTGGTTGCATTGGCCATTTGCGAGATCATATTATTCATTGGCAGGCCTGCCTGTAGACCGATACTGCAGGTAGGCATACGCCATAAAGTGTATCACTTGGTAGTAATTACAAGTCGCTACTCGCTTGCTCGTACTGAAGGTTTGGGGAATTGTGTCAACCAGCCAAAACTTCTCTGCGTTGATTATTGTGGCCTGATAACTGGAACATAAATGAGGCACTTTGCCATACCAGGTTGTCCTTGATTTGTGGCAATGCTATGTCTCTGCTTGCTGGTAGTCACTCTGAGACCCAATCACATCTACTGTATTGGCTGTGCTTACGGTACTCAAGCCACGTGTTTACTGCTTGTTCTCAGGAGAAATGACTTTGACATCATGGTCAAATGCAAGAGGCTTCACTGGAATAAGTACAGAGGTACAGGTTTCAGTGTGGCCTCTCTGGAGATCTTGTGTAACACATCTGGCATGATAAGACTAAACCGCGGACTAGAAAGCTACTCAGGCAGTAAAGGACTAGTTAATACGGAATTCCTTCAACCCAGAATTTTTAGGGCCAAGGTGTGTGACCCAAGCCTCCCAAATCCCAATAATGCTGATGAGTTGTAATTAACAAACATAACCTACCCTCTGTAATAATTTTACTTTGTAGTAAAACAATATTTGCATAATCTCCTAATCTTATCTACCAGAAACAAAAGGCATAAAGACACGCATACAATTATTGATGGCCAAAAAAAAAGAGTATTCAAGGAAACTAACCCGTGCAACAATAGCTGAGGATATTTCACTAAAACTAAGTTCAGAATACGGCATAGCACAGCAGTACACTTCCCATAAGCAAATGCCAAAGCTGTAAACATCGCATTTATGATCATAAGGCATCCCATCCAGTACCTGCAAGAGATAACCATGATTTGATAAGTGGTATTTAACAGTAAGTTACCTGACGTAGCTCGTCTACGTTATCTCTATATTAACCAATACTCTCACTAAAAAGTTCATCAAGAACATTCACAAGATGAAAGCCCATTGCAACTAAATATATGAGAAAAGAAAATAAGTGGAAAGTTGAAACTGCATCTTGGCTAAAACCGCAAAATTTTCATTTAATTCTGTTATTCACACTGCTATCTAGACGTCCAAAAAGAGGAGAAAAACAGCGTACCTCAGGCGCCATGTAACCATAAGTACCCGTAGAACCAGTCATATCCCTTGGATTTTGAGCTTCTACACGAGCAACACCAAAGTCGGCAATTTTGACTGTTCTTTCGTAATCTAGCAGCATGTTTTCTGTTTTCACATCGCGGTGGACAATCTTCTTCGAATGTAGGTAATTGAGACTGCAAAACAATTTGGGGAAATTTTAGCATGATTGAGTACAATCAATTTGATAAGCTGAGGGTACTTCTACAAGTTCAAGTGAGAGACTCACCCTCTAGCAAGACCTAGAGCTAGTTGAATCACATCCTTAAATGGAAGCTTCTTCCTCCTATTCCTTATCAAGAACTGCTTAAGAGTCCCTCCAGGAATGTACTCAACAACGACACAACACACTCTTGAAGGAAGAGGGTTACTAGCAAAACTTGACGGGTTTTTTTGAGGTATTTTCAGATTTGATGTTCCCATGGAAGCGCCAACAAACTGAAAAAAAAACATGCGTCAGTGAAGAGATTCATAAACTGAGGGAGCTAGAGTAAGGTCACTCAGTCAGAAGCTTGAAACTAGTTAAGCCTTATAATGATGCACGAAACAAAGTATGACAGAAGAATGACTGCTGAATGAGAAGGCAAAAGCAGCTGGAAAGATCTTTACTTTGGTCACATTTAGATGATCAAGCTTTTGCCAAACAGCAACTTCTTGTTGAAATGATGCTCGTAATGAAGCAGCGTCAGCAGCGGTAGCCATACCTTCTTCCCCCCAGTCCAAGAGCTTCACTATATAATGATACAAAGATGATTGCAAACATTAGTCAAATATTTATGCCTTATCAAATACTCCCATGATCCTCAAGCTGTATCACATAGCATGTAGTTCAATCTTAACATGTCATATGATTGGTACATGATGGCACGATGACCATTCTTTTCAGTACCAACGGATTTCAGTTTCTTTATTCTCATGACTTACAACAACAACACACAAAAAAGTTAAAAAAATAAATAAATAAATAAACATTTACATTGACCCCTCATCAAGGTTGTTCAGACTTCTCAATTTTCATAAAATGCCAAAGCATGAAGTATACTCTGGCAGGGGAAGTACAAAAGAACATATGGTATCTGGCACAAGCAAAAAAAAGATTATGTTTTATTTATTAGCTCATAAGAGACCAACACCATCAACAAATAAAACAAAGTGCACTACTCTAGCATTGGTCAGGATAGGACAGTAGGAGATGTAAACTTCAGTTTTCGAGCTGATGGAATTCCTAAAGGACCAACTATTAGCAGCTCATATCCACATGAACTTTCTCAAATACCCCAAAACAGATCCTGATGTTGAAGCTTCACTGGACCCGTAAAGTATAAGATTATTCAGAGTTCCGCTATTAGCTAAAACAAAAGTCTACTCAGGGTTCTGTGACATTGTTCATGATCCCTCAAGATTAATATTTTTGGATTTGGCAATTGGAGAAAACAAACCCTAATCTCATACATTGTTCAAATCCTCATACTATACCATTCACAGCATGAAAGACACAATCAACTTGACATAAGTTTCAAACAGCAATGATACAAAGTCCAGCAATGCGCTCAGTAAGACAAAAGACAACAATCTTATTTCCCTGCAAAACGTTTTCTAAAGCTTATAAAGTACTCTAACCAATTTCAATTTTGAGCATCTTTCCCCACATTCGACATTTCCAATTGATGCATACTAGAACTAAGCGGCATTCATCAATGAATAAGTCAAATACAGAAGGATAATCATACAATATAAAAATGCAAAGGAACACGATATAATTGATAAAACGTAACCTTCACTCAATCAAATTAGCCAGAGAAAGCTAAACCAAAGAGAATTCGCAGACTACCATCATCCGAATTTGACAAAGAACACAACAACCAGGCGACAACAACAGCAAAAGTCGAACTTAAGAGAAAAAGTCATAACATACCAGCAACATCCTGATCACCATAAGTTCCACGATAGACAGAGCCATAAGTACCTCTAGCAACACAATGCTTCAACTCCAATTTAGACAAATCAATCTCCCACTCCTCTTTAGGCCTATGCGCCTCTGCTGCCTTAGACCAAACTTTATTCAACCTCTGGTCCAACTGCATATCCAAATTCTTCAAATCAATCTTATCAGCCCTAACCATCATTTCACTACCACTTAAGCTCCCTCTACCCTTCAATTTCGACCCCGTTACCCCGTTTTCGCCTTCTGGCTTACTCTTCCTCAAAAAACCCTTCTCCTCCTCCTCCTCCTCCCTTGTTCTTGCCTCCATATTGCACAAACACCAACAACAGGTTGCAGGATCAAACAACCCACCAAATATTCAACCAAACTTTTTTTTGCGTACACAATAATTAATATTAATCAACTTATATATGAATATAAATGATTAAATTGACCCACTTTGATTACAAAGCAAGCTGTTTTAGACTAGTATAAATTGGAATAATCCAACTTTTGACTGGTAATTATCACAATTATAAAAATAATAACCCCAAAGTTGCTTAATTCATACTAATCTATCTATATATACAATCACCACAAAACAAACCAACCCACACTTTGAACAAGCAACAAGCAACAATATGGACTTAATCACCAAACGTTGACTAATACCCTTAATTATTTTAATATAATTCACTTAACCCACAAACTATTTACTAGAAAACCCATCAAAAGGTAAGAAATTTGGTAAAAATGGGCAAAACTATAGTATAGTATAAACTATAAACTATATATATGCGAAGAAAAGAAAAATGATTTCAAAGGTCAAAGTAGGAAGATACCAAAGGAGAAGGGGATGTGTTGCTTGAAGAATAAAAAAGGAGCCGTCGACATTGAAAGTATTTGGGGTCCATTATTTTTTGTAATTTTAATTTTTAATATTATTATTATTTGAAATGCGAGTTATTTGTGACTTTGCATTAAGATTTTTGGAGTTTGCAAATTTGCTAAAAGTGAAAGAGAGAGGAAAGATGAGTGGAGATTGTTGTGTCCATTTTACATACATTGAGGAAGACGACACTCCCTTGGGAGAAAAATAAAAATAAATAAAAAAACCAAAAAGAGGGCAACTTTGAGTTGGGTTTTGCTTGTTTTCTCTATTGCGCGGGGGTTTTTTCGCTTCACGACATTTGCCCCTTTGCTATGGGCTCTTTTTCTCGTGTCAACCATCCAGTTTAGTGATAATTTCGACACAATAATCTCATATCTCAAAAGATCAATGCCCATGCCGAGTCTTGACTAATTGGCGATAATTTTTTAGTCATATTTTTCTATAGAATTTTTAACTATGATATGTTATCATTAGAATTGTTTGTGTCTAGCAACTTGTTTGATAGTGAGAAGCTGGACAAAAATAAATGAAAAGTGAATAAGCATTTTCCAATGATTGATTTCCATATGTGCCAAGGAAATGAGAGGAAGGGAAAACAAATTAGAGGGGGGTTTTCTAAAAGAAATATGTTGTTTGCTTTTCCTTCCAAATTGGTGGGATTTGGATGCCAAGAAACTACAATAATTTGGAAAAAAAAAAAAAAAAGACGGTGACAGTATAGATTAGGCAAAAAGGAATCGAGATGAGTACAAATTACAAAGTATATATGTGAAGAATAAATTGTTCCATATGGCTAAAAGAATTATAGTGAATTCGAACTAAATCTAGAGCCGAGCTCCCTCGAGACGTCGAGCCACACTATTAAGTAAGACGATCAAGGTTTGTTTGTGTAGCGGTGTAGCGGTTAAACAAAACAATCTGCCTAAGAGTTGTTTCGGATTCGAATCCTTATATCTCATCCGCATAATGTTCATAATTTGATTAAAAGGGCGAAAATAGCAATTTAGCCCCGAACTGCATGGAAATTACCAAAAACGAAGACATACAACAAACTCCAACATGAAAAAAATTATAAAAAAAAAATTAATTTTTTGGCTTTTGCTATTTGAATAACACAACTTTGAATTTATAGGAAAATAAAGTATTAGAGAAAGTAGTTGAATTTCACATGAGTGAAAAGCGAATGGGGCAAATTGTTACCATTGCACGTTGATAAATTCTTGGGGCTAACCGTTAGAAAATCAACCAACCATGGGTTGTCCCGAATTCGAATCCTCATATTTACACACCCCGCATCATTAGACATTAGTCGCTCGCTTGCTCCCATGGTTGCTTCTATTCTACGTAGACATGGACTCTTGAGCATGGGCTTCGGTGCTTCACGGTCTGGTGCATAGTCGAAGCCGCCTGCGACAATTATTCAATTCACTACCAAGGCTCAAAATCGATTGATTGTATTTATTGGCGAACGAATCAAAATCGGAAAGAAGCGAGTCGGAGAAGAAAGAATTCAGAGAAAAGTTGTTACTGTTTTCGCCGTCATCGACATCCCCGACCATGTCTATCCCTCTCCACGCCATCACTTACTATATCTTCGGAGACCGCCTCCGCAATGCAGTCTTGTTTAATGATCCTGTCATCGAACTCTAGGTCAATTGTCTCGTAATCCCGTGTTTATGATTAGAGAGTGTGTGAGTAGTTTTTTTTTTATTTTCGTACATCGACGAGAATACTAAAATTAACTACTATCTAATACATCCTCCACAGGAGGCAAAATAATAAGTTCGTCATCAAAGAACTGTGCCAGACCCACAATATTTGTAATGTCGACTTCCAGTTGACCGAAATCTTCAATAGTCTGCAAAGATATCCGAGGAAGAGTCACTCTCGCTTCCCTCGCCATATGATCTGCCATCACGTTGTGCTTCATGCTGACAGCCTCTACACTCGCATGGAGTTCCATTCGGAGCTCTCTGCATTTCAAATAGATGTTAGCTAACCTATCTATGGGTTGGTCAGGTTTCCCAATCCCATAGACTACCAGCTCACAATCACAAAAAATCGTAAAATCACATCTATTAAGATGTTTCATCCAAACGAGTCTCATAAGAACTGCAAGACCTTCAGCTAAAGTAGCATCAGTCGCAATTATATGAGCAACAACACCCTTACTCCATCGACCGTTACAGTCCAGGACACAAGCAGCCAGCCCCGCGCATTTACTCCCTTCCATGAAAGACGCATTTGTAAATAGAACCGGGTTGGACCAAGGACAAGGAGGCAGGCTGTTTTTAAGAAGAGTGAAAGATAGCTGTTGAGAAATAGCTGGGGGGGTTAGAGTATTTGTGAGCTAGTGTTTTGGCAAGTGGGAGAATCGTATTTTCCGAGATGTTCTTTCTCTCATAAATCCAGGAATTCTCAATTGGGTTTGAGCCCTGACTCAGATTACAAGCCATCCAGGGGCCCTCGCCCACTTGATACCAAGCTGACTCCAAATGTAGAGGTTCCCAAATTTCTAACGCTCGAGGGCAATCCCGAAAGATATGCAATATAGTTTCATTGGACTGTGGACAAAAAGAGAAGGAAGACGGAATGGGAATGTTCCTCTGAGCTAGCATAACTTTGGTGGGCAGTTTATTCAACTTCATAAGCCACATAAAAAACTTGCCTCGAGGTGCACAATCTAGACTCCACAGTTTATCCCAACTCTTGTCTATACAACTCACATTTTTAGTTTCCCATAAACTGATCAAGAAGGTTAGTTTTTCTTCTCATTCTAACTTAAACCGAGACAATGCTGCATTCGAGTTACTACTTTGCCTATAGAAGCTTGAATTCAAGACGCGTGATTTTTTCTGGGCTTGCCTTAGGATTAAGACCTCATTCTCCCTTCCCCTGGCGTAATTGTTCATTAAATCCCTCTTATCCAAGTTATTCATCACAGATTCATAGGTACGGTAAATAAGATAAATGTTTATCGGAAGTTGTAGTTTCCTTGGAAAATAAAATAGTACGCTTGTTTGTCTTTATTTGCTCCCGTTTTCAGTCCTAGCCAAAGATGCTAAAAGCTTAATTCTCCATAGGAAACTGATAAACCAATAGTCATTTATCCCAGTCTCGGAAAAACATTTGTATCTTATTTACTCTTGCTGAATGTGTGTCATTATTCAAATATTGGCAAGATGCTAAGAACACGAATTTGTCGGTTACAAGAGGCGGCAAGGGCTCGAGATGAAGACTTTGTGTAATCTGCCAGTTACTGGAGTGAGATAGGGTTATTGTTGGTTGGACGGTGCTTCAGTTTTACTCCAGATGTTGCAAGAGTAATTGGTCGGATTCTTTCCCAGAAAGTTCCACAGCCAATCAGGAGTTTCAGCGCAAGGAATCTAAGCTATGCTGGCAGGCTTTACTCTAGTACAGTCAGTATTGGCTAACATGCATTCTTACTGGGCAAAGATATTTATCCTTCCAAAAACGGTTCTAACAAAGATTGATACAATTTGTACGCCTAGACTAAAGTCTGCACATCAAAAGAATCAGGAGGTCTGGGATTAAAAGGACTTGTATGCCTGAAATAAAGCATCAGGTGCAAAGTATGTGTTTAGGATTTATGAAAAAGTTGACACACTATGGATAAGGTGGGTGCATAACATCTACAGTAAAAGTGAGGACTGGGAGAGTTATTCCCCATCGGCTGATTCTAGTTGATACTGGAGGAAAATGTGCAAGATTAAGCAGAGCTTCAGCCAACTGAGCGTAAACAAGACTTTGAGCAGTAATGGTTATACCATAGCTGCAGGATACAGGGTGATGGCAGCTGATAAACCAAAAGTGCTGTGGGGAAAGTATATCTGGAATAGGTATATAATCCTTAGGACCAGTTTTATAAATTGGCTAGCAATGAGGAGACGACTGCAAGTCAAGGAGAAACTCAAAAAGATAGGAGTATGCAGTGAAGATTTGTGTTTCATGTGCCATCAAGTTTTAGAAACACATGAACACCTGTTTTTTTACTGTGTGTATAGTGGAAAATGCCTTGCTATTTTGAGCAGAAGATTGGGCATTTATATTCCGAGCAGCAACACAGTCGAGTGGTGCATCAAAAGGAGATTTAAGTCGAAGATTAGAGGCATATCAACAGGAGCTTTGGTATGTAATCTTATATACAAAGTCTGGATAGCTAGGAACAAATGCAGAATAGATCAAGTTATACTTAGGCCCGAGGATTTAGTGCATAATGTTTTTGAGGAAATCAAAAGTAGGATGAGGAAGAAGGCAATTAAACTTGTTCGTTATTTATTGCTTCTCCAGGGATATGCCCCTTTGATGGTGTAAATCTCACTTGTTTTGCAATTAAACTTACATTTCAACAACAACAACAACAACAAAAAAAAAAAAAAAAAAAAAGTTCCACAGCCAAGTTGAGGCACTCTCTGTTTTCAATCATGCAACCTACATGCCAATTCTCCTTTTGTGCCCACAAATGTGATGTACAAGTTACCGAGGAATGGAGATTCACTAAGGATGAAATGTACACGTACATGTGTTGGAATTATGGTTTGGATCGGATATTTACTTGTATGAGATTGAGAGACGTTTGGTTGGGGGTGTTGGAGATTTATTTTTAGGAATATATCTTTGCTTGATTGAACAAAAATGACATGGGACAACACTGTTAAAGTTTAAGTTTTCAAAACTTTCATTGTGAATTCTCAATTTTGTAGTTCTGTTTGTAGATATTTAGTGCCCTTTTAAACACTAAAAATTTCATAGCTGATACTAAATCCTTTTGTTTACATGGATTTCATCTCAAATGATCAAGCTAACAAAACGTGGGAGACTTGTGAATTTATGAGACACTGATTGACTCGCAAGTAGCCTTTGGCTGTCTTTAGCAATAACTCTCTTATCCTATATAAGGTTGGCCATTACTCGGTTATATGTGCTAGCATTCATGATCATAATAAAACCTGATAACATGGTGACTCATATGACCTGATCTACAGGAGTTTACTAGATCTCGGGGTGTCTGCCAGTTGTGGATTTCCGTCTCTCTCAACTCCGGGTTACATGTTGAAACACATGGCCATATCCTACTACAACCCCTGCTCTAAACAGATCGAGGTGCTTTGTGTCGCTCCCAACCTTGTCTATCCTTGTTGCTTTAGAGATGTTGTATACGTTGGGGGAATCTCATATAAAATTGTTAATTTATAAGTTCCATCATTACTCTAATAAAAACACTGAGTTTTAAAAACTCAGTAATATATGCATTACCTGCCCAAAATGGATTGCCTACAGTAGATAACTTGAAGAGAAGAGGCATAAGTATGCCAAATTGGTGTATCTTATGCAGGAAAAGAGAAGAAAACTAGGACCATCTCTTCTTCAATTGTAGTTACTCAGATCAGGTTTGGAGGGATGTTCTTGGTTGGCTTGGATACAGAAGGAAAAACATAAAATATCAAGCAAGAGTTGAATTGGCTTTGGCGCAAAATCAAGGGGAAGCGGGGAGAGCATCACCTCCTTCGTTGTGCATTCACTTGTACAATATACCAATTGTGGAGGGAAAAGAATATGCAAGTTTTTAGAGGCATCGAGCGGAATTTTCTACCAGTTGCTCTAAGTATTAAATTCAATGTATGGACTAGAGCTATAGTTCGATTTAGTAGTTCTATTCCTAGTAACTAATGTACTAGGTAGTGGTTAGCTCGGGGTCGTGTATTACTGTCCTTTGGAGAGTGTGTGTACCTTTTGTTCTTCTTGCCTTTAATGGAGGAATAAAAGTCTAAATATTTCCAAAAAAAAAAAACATTGAGTTTTTTGAAATCCAAAATAAGTTTTATAACTTCATTTTAACGAATCATTGAAGTCCCTATTATAGTATACAACTAGGTTTGAACTTTGAAGCCTTTGGATATATAGCACAACTTGAGAATAATGTATTCATATAAATAACTAATTTTTGAATTATTTCTTTCTATCTATCTTTTATAGATGACTCGATTATAATTCGGTTCATCAAAAATAGAATGATATAGTGTCGTAGTATGTTGTTTGATATGTCATGGTGGAACCGTCATCTAATGGACTATCACTGAGTTGCCCGCTATTTCTTATTTGATAAATTATACTCCCTCCATCCCAACTCAAACACCACATGCCCAAAATACCCTGTCGTTGCGAAGGATGTACACACTAATCGATTAATCAAATATCCAATAAAAATTCTACAGCAAGTTAGATATCTTGACTAATTCGCCATGCAATTTTTTTGGACCTTTGAGTAACCGATTAGTGTGTACAACCCCCTCATTGACGATTCATTTTTTTATATGGGATGTTTGAGATGGAACAGAGGGGAGTATACCAATTTTTTATTGTTGAATTCTTTCACATTCTACATTTATCTCTCTGCATTTTGTTTTTTTTTTTTTTTTTTTTTTGGCGAGGCGAAGTTGTAGCTTATGATATGTAACTAGTTATGTATACATGTCAACTTAAGTTGTCCCTTTATTCTGCGCTCACACCATCACACGAATAAGGTTGTCGTCATTTAAAAACAAACGAGTGTGGTGAGCCGAAGTGACGCTATGAAGCGTACGTTGGTTACCTTCACGTCTCACAGTTCCATCATGTGTACTACGGACAAGAGCTGGAGTTAGCTCTTACAAAGTTCTTTGCAGTTTGTTTTATTAAATCTGGCGGTGTTGGCATCCATGTTTGTGGGCATTTGTAGGACACAGGAAACCACAAGCCAAATGGCTAATAGTGCATTAGGCATTGTTTAACTTCAGACACTAATGAATGACTATTGTCCCCCGACTCTACCTCTTGGTCGTTTATTTAGCGGCTACTGGGTGTCAGTCCTTAAGTCGTGATTGCCAGAGGAGAAATGCTAGTTATAATTACTTTAAAACACTGCAGGTTAGCATTCTCTTTACTATTGATTTTGTTTTTAAATCAAGACTGCCATTTTACACATGCAGGTCGGGCGGCCGCACAGGGCCCCGAAGCCCAGTCCAGTTCACAGTTAAAAAAAAAAAAAAAGAGAAAGAACACATAAGAAGAACGCGGTTATTTCTATTCTGTACCCAGATTTTCTCTTCATAAACTTCCCTATCTTTTTCCTCAAATCTCTTTCTTTCCTATTTTCATCAATTAAATCAGTCCCGAATTATCTTGTACTCCCCAAAATTGTTCACACTCCCAATTTAATTAGTAAGTTTCCTAATAAATGTCACTCGGTTAAGTCTCAAGAATTTTTTTTCATCATCATCGGTAAGTTCATCTTTATTTTTTGGTTCATATTGATTTTTGTATTGATATAATTTGATTGTGATTTTAATTTTAATTTTTTTCATTTTTTCGATCAATTTTGTTTCGGATTATAATTTTCTGTTTGTGATTTTTGAAGGCTTGGTAGAGTTGTTGGGGTCCTACTTGGGGACGTTGCAGCATAGGATAAATTTGCAGCATTGCTCATTCAGCCAATCCGAGTTGTTTCTTCTGATATCTTTTATGTTGTAGGGAATAATTGAAATATGCCGCCCAAAAGAAATTATGAATCTGGCCATGAAAAACGTAAGAGAAAGAAGCAAAGGGAAAATTTAGCCCGTTCCCAAAGAAAAGCTATAGAAAAGTTTGTCAAAGAGTTGCTTGTTTCCTCTATTAATGAAAATAGTAGCGGTCAGAATGCTCTTGATTTGAATGAGAATGATGTTGATTTGAATGAGAATGCTATTAATTTGGATGCGAATGATGTGAATTTGGATGAGAATGTTGTTAATTTGGATGACAATGCTGTTAATTTGGATGAGAAAGTCGTGAATTTGGATGACAATGCTGTGAATTTGGATGATAATGTTGTGAATTTGGATGCCATACGCGATGAAAATGCCAATGATGCACCTTTTCATGATGATAATGTCGATCAAAGTCACATTACTCCACCTTATAATGTTGATGAGAATCATAATGCTGATATTGGTGTTGATTGTGATATTTATGATCCTATTAATTGGGATGCTTTAGATGCCATAATGATAGACATTGTAGCAGTTAGGGGTCCTAAAAGAGATTTGAGTGTTGAGATTTGCCCAATGATAAATTTAACAGTCACTTTTCTTCAAATTTTTATACTAGAATTTTGCCGAACGGGGAAAAATGAGACATGGAATGGCTGGTTTACTCAAAAAGCCTTGATAAAGCTTTCTGTTTTTGTTGTGAAATCTTTAGAAAAGGTCAAGGCAGGGGTGAATTAGCAAGAGGAGGGTACAATGATTGGACTCATCTTAGTGAAAAGACTTGAAGAACATGAAAGAGGTTTGGAGCATCTTAAAATATGACCACTTGGTATGATTTATTGATTTCCGTTTAAGATTGAAAAAGAATAAAGCAATTGATGCATTGACCTAAAAACAAATAGCAAAATAGAAAGAGCACTGATAAATGTTTTGTCAAGATTTATTGCAATTGTGAAAAATTGGAAAACATAATCTAGCTTTTCGTGGTGGAAATGAGAAATTGTATGAGAATGGTAATGGGAATTTTTTGGTTTTAGTTGAGATGTTGGTCGAGTTTAATCCAGTTATCCAAGAGCATGTTGGTCGCATAACGAACAATGATATTCATTTTCATTACCTTGGCCATAATATCCAAAATGAGCTTATAGACTTGCTTGCTTCTGCTATTAAATCTAGATCATTAAGAAAATCAAGCAAGCGAAGTACTTTTCAGTTATAATTGATTGTACTCCTGACACTAGTCACAAAGAGCAAATATCTTTGATATTGCGATATGTACACTTTTCGGGAGCTGAGTTTTTGATTGAGGAATCTTTTCTATGATTCTTAAATGTGAATGATACAAGTGGTCTTGGACTTTTAGATGCTCTTCTTGATGAGTTGAAATCTCTTGGTCTTGATGTTGATAATGTTAGAGGTCAAGGCTATGATAACGGTTCTAACATGAAAGGAAAATATCAAGTTGCAAAAGAGATTGTTAGACATAAATCCTAGAGCATTTTGTACTCCTTGTGGTTGTCATAGTCTAATAAACTTGACTTTGAATGACTTAGCAAATACTTGTGGTAAGGTAAGAGAGATTTTTGGTATTGTGCAATGCATTTACACCATATTTGCTAACTTCACAAAGAGGTGGCAGATTCTAAAAGCTAATGTGAAGGGTTTAATTCCAGAGTCATTGTCAGCAACTCGTTGGGAAAGTCGTGTTGATATTGTTAATGCCATAAGATTTCAAATGGGGGACTTTAGAGAGTCCTTACTTGAAGTTTAAGAAAATGATAATGATTCCAAGGTAAGAAGTGAAGCTAAGTCTTTAGCAACAAATGAACTTGGTGATATTGAGTTTATGGTATCGATAGTTATTTGGTATAATACATTGTCATTTGTTAATGAAGTTAGCAAACATTTGCCGACCAAGAATATGATAATTGATGTGGCTATTGCACAAGTGAAGGCATTGATTTCTCCTTTACAGAAGTATAGAGAAAATGGGTTCTTTAAGGCCATCGATAAAGCTCAACCGATTGCTATGGACTTGAATGTTGAACCTGTTTTTCCTAAAAACGTGAAATAAGGAGAAGACGACAATTTGATGAAAGCCCAGATGATCCTTCACGATTATCAGAAGAGGAATCGTTTAGGGTTAGGCTATGTTTGGTAAAACTAGCTGAAATAGTAGCTGAATTCTGAAATAATAGCTGAAAATTGAAATAATACCTGGAATAGTAGCTGGAAGTTTTTAGCTGATAGTTATTGGGGTGTTTGGCAGAATTAGCTGATATAGGAGCTTTTGATATATATAATTACATAAAATGCATTATTTATTTTTAATCTCATTTTAATTTAGTAAATAAATGAGGGTAAATTAGGAATAAAATTAAGATAAGCTAGCTTATTTCAAATAAGTTACATGGTGTAACTTCTTAAATAAGCTAGCTTATTTTTTAAGCTAGTGGTGTTACCAAACCAACTTATTTGGTCAAAGAGCTCAAAAAACTAGTCAAATAAGTTAATTTGGTCAAATAAGCTAGCTTATTGTGCATACCAAACACAGCCTTAATTACTTCATATGTCTCGTTGATCAAGTTATTTCTTCCCTTGAGAAAAGGTTTGAACAATACCAAAAATATGAAAATGTTTTTGGTTTTATGATCACAACAGATAGGCTATATTCATTAGATGATTCGGCATTAGAGTCAAGTTGTGTTAATCTCGCAAATGCTCTTATAAAGAATGGGCAGTCCGATGTCGATAGGAGTGCATTGTATTTCGAATTGAAGTTTTATCTTGAATTCATGCCTAAGAAAAATATGAGTCCTATTGATATCTTGAATCACATTAAAAGTCTTGGTGGTTGTTTTCCTAATGTGATGGTTGCGTATAGGATCTTGTTGACGATTCCCGTTACTGTTGCTACCGCAGAAAGAAGTTTTTCGAAGTTGAAGTTGCTAAAGGCATATATGTGATCTACCATGTAACAAGATCGACTTAATGGTTTAGCCATGATAGCTATTGAGAATGATCTTATGGATAGTGTTAGTTATAAAGAATTGATCGATGACTTTGCTTCAAAGAATGCAAGGCGAGCTGCACCATTCAAGTGAGTTTATTTTGGTGTTGTAGTCGTATGAGAATGAAACTAATAAGTTGTTTTTTAATATTAACACTTTTATGTTTTTTTTTTTGTAAGAATTTAGTCTTCATTCTTCCACTATGGGGGAAAAAGACAAATCGATTTAGACTCTCAACAATTTCATCATGAAGGTGGTTTTTAGCAAATGAAAGTAATCTAACACTAACTACATACTTATAATCCACTTCAAATTATGCTCGATCCTTCCAAAGTTTCTCGAATTGCGCTCGAACTAGATCATGTATACCATAGCCGAGAGACTAGCACGGTACCACTTGTATTTCCGATGCTTTGTACGCTTTTGCTGCGATCCCCAGCATAGTTCTCTCTTCAAACTCCATCCGTTTCTCTTCATTCCAATCTAATTAAAAACAACCTACCATACCTCCTTGGTAAAGTTACAGCTAATAACGAGATGTATGTGGGATTCGCCATCTTTCTTGCACGGTATACGTCTATTCACAATCACCATCCCTCTCTTCATCAGATTATCCAGGGTTGATAAGCTTTTCTGTGCTGCCAATGTACAAATAAAGTTGTGTCTAGGAAAATTTACAGTGCTCCAAATTACTCCGTGGCCCTGTATTTTACCTTTGCATCCCCTGAAGTGGTTGTAAGCTTCTTTAAGACAATTTTCCTCATTTCATCCATAAGAGTATGGGCTTATTAGCATTAGAAGCATTTCCCTGTGACAGCAAAATCTCATCTCTAAATTCAATTATTCCTTTCCAATTTTCAAAGTCATTAGTCATCCTATCCACATTCCAAATATCTTTCTTGTTAAGGTTATAAGCTATAACCCACCTTAGCCATAAGCATCCCTGATGAGTGTAGATATTTCAAATCTGCTTTGAGATTAAGGATTTATTCCAAGACAATAGTTCTTTTATACCTAAACCACACTCTGTCCTAGGAGAGCAAGAGCTTAGCCAGCTAAAGAAGCTAGTATGTTGTTTGACTTGACAAGTCTAAGGCTATGTTTGGTAAAAACTAGTTGAAATAGTAGTTGAACGCTGAAATAGTAGTTGAATGTTGAAATAATAGTTTACTGGCTGAAAGTTTTTAGCTGATAGTAATCGAAGTGTTTGGCAGAATTAGCTGATATAGGAGGTGGTATATATAAAATTACATAAAAATGTATTATTTATTTTTCGGAAAATTCACGTGGTGCTCTGAGATTTGCAGTTTTGTATACAGTGTCCACAATTTGAACTTTGAGCACACTGTGCCCTCGAGGTTTCAATCTTCGCACATGGTGCCCCTAATTATAACATCCGTTAAAAATGAGTCAATTGTCATCCATCAAGCATATAATTAGGAATATTTTAGGATTATTTAGAGGAAAACCCACCCACTTCCTCCCTCCTCCCTCCTCCGACCAAGGCCTCACCCTAGCCACCACAGGTCCGCATCCCACTACCATTAGTCACACATCGCCCCACCCACGAGCCAACGACCACTACAGCCTATTA
>JBBYHQ010000010.1:6234296-6249303 GCA_038382645.1 Spergularia azorica | reverse complement strand
CGAGGTTGCAACTGCAAGAAATCAAACTGTCTCAAAAAATATTGTGAATGTTATCAGGTATCTTAACTTACCATATCTGTCTCGTCTTTACCATTGATGATCATGTCATGTAAACAACTTCTTCTTCTTTTGAAGGGTGGTGTTGGCTGCTCCATTAACTGCAGATGTGAGGGCTGTAAAAATGCATTCGGAAGAAAGGACGGTGAGTTCCTAATGCTACAGCAAATTATGCCTCTTAAACACAGCCATTTTGGTGCTGCCTCTTGATGATATACTGCCTGAATAAGAATCTGATTGAGCTGATTCTTAACATTCAGGGTCGACTTCACATGCAATGGAAGATGACACAGAAGAGGAACAAGCGTTGGAGAGAAGAGTAATAGAAAAACGCCTGGATCCTCCTGGATTCCGCATTGATGACAGCAAGAACTCAGAGTTTTCCCTCCCTAAGACACCAATAAGGCATTACAGGTTTGATTCTTCAAATTTCTTCCAACCATACAGTCTAGTACATTATTGTAATTGCGGGTGCTGATTCTGCAATCTTTTGTGTCATAGGCCATCAGTTCCGCTGCCAACTTCCTCAAAGGGAAAGCCGCCAAGATCTTCTCTAATGACTAATACTTCATCCTCTTTGTTGCACCCTATTGATGGACAAGGAAGATCAACATTTCTGCGCTCTCAGTCCAAGACTGAGAAACATCACCAGAATGTCGAAGATGACATACCTGCAGTACTGCAGAATGTCAGTCCACCAAGCAGTGGCTTAAAGACACTATCTCCAAATAGCAAGAGGATCTCTCCTCCTCACCATGGCAAAGGACAGTCTCCGAAACTCAGGACCAGTCGTAAATTGATCCTGCAATCGATTCCATCATTTCCTTCTCTTACTCCTGGACGATAAGGTAAATCACTTTCGAAAGGTGATCTGAAATGAAACAAGTATCATCATCTGTAGTTCGAGTTAAGATGCGTGCTTAGCGTAGCAGTCCCTTCGTATTATCAGCTACCTGTATAATAATGCTGTATCTTAGTTTTCATACTGCTCATTTTCCAAATAGGTTCGTCAAATTATAATGTGAATGTTTAGAGTACTTAGGATTTGATATATGAATGTAAGGACAGTGAAATCCCTCATTTCGCTCAGTGCTAAGCTCATCTAGCACATTCACCTCCTCTGTAGAATTCTTGTAAGATAAACAAATGACCAAAGCTATATGTTCATTTGATTTTTACTATATATCTTCCTAAATTCCACTGGTGTAAATAAGCCGATCTGAACCGAGTATTACACTGTTCTATAATTCATCTTCACTAATCGAGTAGGTCATTATCGAGTCAGGTTATCATCAGCTCTTTTGTCATGTCGAGTTGATATAGATCTTGTTGATACTTGATACGTATTCCAAACAACCTGAGCAACCTTTTAATCATGTTCATGTGATACACAACTTGAATACTTGGTGCATTAGAGCCTTTTTCTTTTCTTTTTGGTGCGCGTGTTTGTTAATTCTCGTTTTTGTTCAAATGGGTATTTGAATTGAGACCAACTCAATGAATACTTGGCAAGAATTCGAGTATCGACCATGACTCTACAATTCAAACTCGACCCACAACCCGACCTACACTTCAACCTGACTCGACTCATTAACGCTCCTACTTATTACGTTCTTCTAAGAAGATGACACTACATTGTTCGGTGTTTATCACGAAACTGTTTTACTGTAACTGTACCTCACATAAGTCAT
This sequence comes from Spergularia azorica, assembly GCA_038382645.1. Lineage (NCBI taxonomy): Eukaryota > Viridiplantae > Streptophyta > Magnoliopsida > Caryophyllales > Caryophyllaceae > Spergularia > Spergularia azorica. The sequence continues at coordinate 6,247,555 of JBBYHQ010000010.1, read as the reverse complement.
GTAGTCGTGGCCCATTGGATTTGGGTATGTTTTAGGGTGGTCAAGTCCGAAGGTGAGACAATTGGAATGGGGTCAAACGCAGCCCATACATGTGACATAAATGAAGCAGGTTCACATGGGCAATGGGGTCATTTCGATGGGGGGGCCATATAGAGCTGTTGGTTCACATTATCAACCTTTCTTTTCTACTGTAAAATTCTTTTATAATCTTCACCCAACAAGCCCTCATTATGTCCTATTGACCTGAATCTTTCATTCTTTATCAACTCATGTTAGCAAAGATGAAGATGAGATGTGCGGATGTGCTACTTCTAAAACACTTGTCTAGCTGTAACATTAAATATTGCAAGGAAAATTAGGATCTAATCATACTAAATAAACTCACGAGTAACGACTTTTAGGTTAGAGTTTCAACTCCTCATTAATACGATCTTAGTTTTGTGTCGATGAGTGATTTATGGATTCGTCTTTCGTATGTACTAATGCTAACATCGTGCTCAGATATGTAGGGTGCTAAGTGGTGGAATTAGAGAGGCTGAAGCATATAATGTTCATGGGATCGTAGTCTAGTTTACATTAATAGTGTTGCGGTGCAGAGTGTTGTTTCGATCATACCTCCTTAAATTAAAAGGTCGTTTTATTAATACAAATTCCGTACAATAGACATAGCTTTTCATATATTCTCTCGCACAGATCGTCTCTTGGATCGTTACATGTAGTAATCTATGATCAAACATCGGATGTATATAGAATATGAAATTGACAACAGATATATATAATTGCATTTCACATTTTGTACACGCTATGTGTGATGATGACACGAAGGAGTTGTCAAAGTGGGGTGAGTATGCTTAAAGACTAAAGCAAAAACATACTTGTATGTTTAATTTAGTGGTGCTGAGTTACATCAAAAAATTCAAGTGTCCTTTGGACTTTGTTTAAAGAGTGATTTTAAGGTCTGAAAAATTGCGTATCTATAATATCCGGGGCAAAAAATTGATTTTAAGAGGTAAGTGAATTGTTTTACGGTCGTATTGTTTATAAAGATTTTTATTAAGACGCCATTATATAGAACTTGGAGTATATTTTAGGGAGTAGTTTCTTTACGATTGTGATTCGTTTGAAATTCAACTCAATCATGACTAAACTAGTCTAGCTCAATGTTACATTTCTACAAGAAGTAAATCAAAAGGTTTAGATTATATTATCTATAAATTGTTCTACAACACATCTACAGTAACAATGATTCTTACCAACTCACATCCGACCTGTTGGTTAAAAGGTGCTTTACGTTCACCTATAGGGCGGTGTTCGAGAGTAGGTACCACCAACAATAACAATGATTCTTACAAAAAAATTAAATCGACAGTACGATCATTCCGAAAATTACATAGCTAAATTAAAACTTAATCACAATGCAACCTTAACTTGGGATAGAATACAAAGAAATACTTAGGGGTCGTTTGGATAGCATAAGAATTAAATTCCTATAGGAAATATAATATCCCGGGAAATTAATTCCTATGGTATATTTCCGGGAATTTGCCTTACAACGTTTGGATACCATCTAGGAACTTAGAATTCCAATTCCTCCACTTCTACAAAAATGGGTGATCCAAACAACCTTACAAAAACCCAATTTCTAGGAAAATGAAATTCCTATGAATTTTGAGGGTATGCAAACGACCCCTTAGCTTGGGAGTGACAAAAATGGAGTGCAGTGAAAATTAGGTTTGGGTCTCTATTCAAGTTTGGAAATCAATGCTACATTGCTTGCTTGAAACATGACATGTTGACAATGCAAACCAAATTTCCTAGAGCCGCGCTAAAGAGTCTTTTCCATCCTTTTAATTCACTAACTACCCCCATTAAGGTTTAAGTAATTACTTCTTGCTTACTTTTCGGTATATTGTTAATGCAATAGACTAAAGAAAATGAATCACATTTTTTTGACACAAAGTCTTTGAATTGATTTTAACTTAAAAAGCGATGAATTTAATTCGGTTCATATTTCCAAGTTTATAACAACAAATAAATTGTCTATTTTGTGAATTCGATTCATTTCAGATAACTGACCTGGAATAAATCGTGATCAAATAAGATAAATAAGATGTAATTTAAAATAACATGACTTCAACTGCTAGACTATATCATGGCATTGGATGGTATATTCACTCTTGTTTCTTTGTCAATTTCATCCGGTTTTTGAATTTTCTTATTCTAAAAAAGTTAACACATAGAACTGTGCGATGCCTTCTCCCTAATCTCGCTCTAACGAGCAAATACCCTTTAAGCATCTTACGCCGTTATAACAGTAAACTCAAATAAAAAGTTGAACACACCATACATTATAATAAAATTTCGTGATCCCTACATGTGCAAATCTGAAAACCGTCGATGGTAAAAGTGACAAATACGAAGGACGTCACGGGCATTTTCCGACGTTTAATAAACTGATTATATTACTGTTAATTACTGTTTAGTGCATAGTACGGTAGTTAGCAAACCCAACAAAAATTCCAATCAAAGTGCAATCCTGTAGTCTAACATAGGTGGTTGTATGAATGCGGTGCTATCTGCTCTAGGCCGTGCTACTCGCACACTTGCATGTGCAATTTCCATTTTTAAATTATTTCTCACAAATCATATTTTTTTTTTATTACTTTATTTCCAAAATCTTGAATTATGTACGTTACAAATCTCTCCTTAACACTGACTTAACACTACAATTTCATCTTTTTACTCCACCATTTTGAGAGAGAGAGAGAATACATACTCAAAGAGTGAAGACTGAGGACTGAGGAGAGAGAAAGCTTCATTTAGAAGATACAACAATGGGGTGACCCAAGAAGAAACGCAGCTGGGTTTCACTCTATCACAGCTGCTCTGATCTTTTAGTAGAAACTTTTGGTAGTACCACATTGTTTCTATTTTCGTCACATCTCATTTTTTTTGGTATGTTTTTAATCTACATTATTTGTTTCCTCATCTTGTTTTTTAATGTATTAAACTTGTTTTGTCTACTTTGAATCTAGATGTATTATTTATTTTGTTGTATGTTCATTATAATTGATATTCCATATACATATACTCCATTTGTCGATTTATGGGTCATCTGTAAACAACTCTTATAGTTTCAATATAGGGGTACGACTGCATACATTCGAGGTTCGACCCTCGTTATAAGCGGTAGCCTTTGAAACACTAGGGTAACGTTGTTAGCTATTTTTTGGTTTGCATTATTAGTATTTATTTCTGTTTATTAATCAGTTTTTTTTTTCTTCTTCTTTTCTTGTAAAGATCTTAACTTTTTGATGTTTGTTTGTCATATATTGCAACCCATTTTGTTGACGTCCTGTTGTTTATTCGTTTTGAGGATTAAGACAAATAACAAATTGACGAATAGTATTGGACCCAGTGGAATTTCTAGTAATCAATCATTATGCTTTATTATTGAGTATGAAACCATGAAACTATGAATAGAATGCACATATGATGATATAGAATAGCATCAATCTTGATTTGGGTGTGTAGATAGGTTTTAAATGACATAATTTTTGATGGGTTTTGTTAAAAATTGCAGGTTGGTAAGTGGTAGTTTGGGAGAAGCAGTAGTTAAGTAGATAGTAGTGTAGGAATCAGTTGATTGTTTGAGATACTGGCTTGGGAAATCATTCAGACCTGGTGTGGTAACCAGCCTCCGGTGAGGGCGAAACCTGTTGTTTGGTTGTTTCTTGCAGCAGTCATGTCGACTTTGTTGCACTCCGAATCCAGGCGGTTGTATTCGTGGTGGTGGGATAGCCACAATAGCCCCAAGAATTCTAAATGGCTGCAGGAGAATCTTACTGGTATGTTCCTTGGAAATGGATCATTGTACATTTCGGGTTTATTAGATCCTCCCCCTCTTAAAACAAAGCTTTGTCTTGAAGATCAAACTGTTAGCAAGATAAATCGCAAATACTATGATGAGACAGTGTACAGTGGTTCAATTTGATGGGGAAGTATATGTATGAATGTATGTATGCAAATGCATGGTACTAGAGAAGTTGTATGCGAGATGTTAATGTTGCAGTTCATTTTATAATTACTGGCTCTAACTGTGTTGACACTGTGTTCCAACTTGCTGGATTGGACTGTGTTATGCTAGAATCAAGATTTGTGTATGTTTGTCCAAAGCGCTAACGTCTAGGTTTTCTTTCGTCTAACTCTCATGTCAGTAATTGCTTTTGTGTGGATGATTTGCTGAATAGTTTGGGAAAGAATTGAGAATCCAATTGATTGAGTCACCTCATCTTGTGTTTCTTTGTAAGGGGCTAATGTGGATTTTTGAAATGTAAGAATTTACGGGTGTAGCATCTTGAAGTTATCTACTGGCAACAGATTGAACCCTGGAACTGTAGAGACGAATTTACCGATCCCATTGTGTCTTTGTTTGGTGATGTTACTTGAGTAGTTTCAGTAAGAAATTACTCTTCAGCTGTGGCTGTTGTGTTTTGATAGTATTCTTTTGGTCTTGATAGTTCTTGGCATTTCCATTGTGCTGCTAAAAAAAGGATGAAGTGAACCGCAATTGATGTAGAATTTCTTGTCCAATTAAAAGTAGGCATACACAAAGATGACTTTTCTTGCCTATGTTTTTCTGTGCTAGGTTGATGCCTGCCATATAATTATGTAATTTAGAAAGGACTGGCCTAAATAATTTGAGTGTCTAAGCAAGATATGTATGTTGGTTTTAAATCCCTTATGCTTCCTCAGATATGGATGCCAAAGTAAAAGCAATGATCAAGCTCATAGAAGAGGATGCTGACTCGTTTGCTAGAAGGGCTGAGATGTATTACAAAAAACGGCCTGAGCTTATGAAACTGGTTGAAGAGTTCTACAGGGCTTACCGTGCATTGGCTGAAAGATACAATCATGCCACTGGAGAGCTCCGTCAAGCTCATCGAACAATGGCACAAGCGTTTCCTGATCAAGTTCCCTTTTCATCAGCTGATGATGCAGCCTCAGGTTCTGAATCAGATAACCCTGAATTACCGCATCCAATTCGTTCGTTCCTTGACCCTGATTTTCAAGGTGATTCAACCACCAGTTCACAAGGTATTAAAAGGAATGGAGCTTGTAATGAAGAGTCGAGAAAAGCTTATGGCAGAAAAGGTCTGAAACAACTTAATGATATGTTTCGGGCAGTTGAAGATATGGCAGCCAACAATGCAAACCAAGAGGGATCTCAGCACTCAGAAGAGAAACAAAATTTGAGGAGTCAGATTCATGATGAATCTGAGCGAGCCAGAAAAGCTGAAACTGAATTGCTTACCCTAAAGGAAATCCTTGCTAAGTGTGAAGCTGAAAGAGATGCCGTCTTCCTCCAGTACCAGGAGGCTTTTAATAGACTATCTAATCTAGAAACAGAACTCAGTGAAGCCCAAAAATGTTCCAAAAGTCTTAGTGAGGTTGCTAGTGAAGCCAAGGCTGAAATTCAAGCATTGCAAGGAACGCTTAAAAGTCTTGAAGCTGAAAGAGATACTTGTCTTCTGCAATGCAGGCAATCTTCAGAGAGGTTAACCGCTGCTGAAGGTTTGCTCAATGAAGCTCAAGAGGACTCAAAGAAACTGAGTGAGTGTGCTACTAAACAAGAACTGGAATCTCATAATGTCAAGCAACAGTTAGCTAGATTAGTGGTGGAGAAGGAAGCTTCTGAGCTTCTATATAAACAGTGTTTGGAAAAGATAGCTGCTTTAGAGAAAAATCTTGCAGTTAGTGAAGCACAGTGGAATATGCTTGTTGAACAATCTGAGAAAGCAGAAACTGAAGTAAAAGCATTGAAGGAGGAAATCAGGAAAGCAAATGTAGAAAGAGACACTGTGGCTGTCAGGTATGAGGACAGCTTAAAAACAATTTCCGAACTACAGCAATCGTTAAGTGAAGCTCTGGCAGATAATGCACGGCTTAACTCTGAGGTGTTGTTGGGTTCAGCTAAACTAAAAGATGAGGAGGAACGGCGTGTTCAGTTTGACAAGATGAATGAGTCTTTGCAGCTGGAGGCAAAAACTTTAGCACAGAGCATAACTGCAGCAGATGAAGCAATCTCACAGAAGCAAGCTGAGTTGGAAAAACTAATGCTCAGCTTACAACAGGAACATGATCGCTTTGTGCAAGCAGAAGATACACTCCATAACCTGCAGAATCTGCATTCACAGTCTCAGGAGGAGCAGAGAGCTCTAGCACTGGAACTGGGTAATGTGCTCCAAATGATGAAGGAACTGGAGATCTGCAAAAGAGATCTTCAAGTTGATATTGAACAATTGAAGGACGAAAACAAAACCCTAAATGATTCAAATAATTTATCCTTTATCTCAGAAAAGAATTCCCAAGAGGAAATTTTGAGATTAAAGGAGGTTAAAGAGAGACTGGAAGCTGAGGTTCTACGTCAGACAGAGCAAAGTGATGCACTGGGGGTTCAAGTTCAGGATCTTAAAATGGAAATTGAATCTTCATACAAGAGATACCTGGCTTTAGTGCAGCAATTGGAGTCTGTTGGTTTAGATCCAGAGTGTTTTGACTCAGCAGTTAGGGGTTTGCAAGATGAAAATTCGAGGCTTAAAGAGATATCTATAAAAGAGAGGGGCGATAAAGAAGTTCTTCTCAAGAAATTGGAAGACATGGAAGAGCTTCTGAGGAAGAACGCAAATCTGGAAAGTTCCTTGTCAGAGGTAAATGCTGAGCTTCAGAGATCAAGAGAACAGTCCAAGTCTTTGCAGGGATCTTGTCATGGTCTGACTGAAGACAAGTCTGCTCTTGTTGCCGAAAAATCTGCCCTTCTTTCCCAGTTACAGATAATCACTGAGACAATGCAGAGTCTTCTTGAAAAAAACACCTCACTCCAAACTTCTCTTTGTGGTGCAACTTCTGAATTGGAGGGTTTAAGAGCGAAATCAAAGGGCTTAGAAGAATTCTGCCAGCTACTCACTAGTGAACGATCTTATCTGCTGGATGAGAAAAATAGTCTCGTTTCCCGGCTGGCAATGGTGGAGCAAAAGCTGGAAAAACTGGAAATGAGATTCACGAACTTAGAAGACAAGTATTCTGATCTTGAAAAGAAAAAGCAATTGACACTCAGCCAAGTCGACGAGTTGAGGGTTTCACTTGATATCGAAAAACAAGAACGTGCATCTGTTGTTTCGACTAGTGAAGCCAGACTATCAGGTCTGGAGGGCTGCATCCTTGAACTGCGAGAAGAAAATAAGGACAGAAAGAAGGAATTTGAAGAGCAGCTAGAAAAAGCTGTGAATGCTCAGGTTGAAATCTTTATCTTGCAAAAATTTATTCAAGATATGGAAGACAAGAACTATTCACTTTTGGTTGAATGCCAGAGACATGCAGAACGAGCTAAATATTCTGAGCAGTTTATTACAGAACTAGAGAGTGAGAATATGATACAGCAAGTGGAGGCTGAGTTCATGTTGGGTAAAATTGATTCACTGAGGGCAGGAATCAATCAAGTGTTAAAAGCTCTTGATATCAAACATGGGACACAAGCTGAAGCGGAACAAGATTTCCTTCCAGTTGTACTTGCAAAGATTAGAAACATTCAGAAATCTCTGTCAGAAAGCAAGGATGAGGATCAGCAACTTTGGATGGAGAAATCCATCCTCTCAACTCTACTCTCACAGCTTCATGCTGAGTGTAGGGAGCTTGCATCAAGGAAAGCAGCCCTTCAGCAGGAGTCTTTGATGTTCACTCAGCAGATTTTAGTGGTGAAAAATGAGAAGCATCAGCTAGTAGAGGCAAGCAGGCAGCTGAATTTGGAAATCAAGAAGATAGAAGAAAGGGAAGAAGTATTGAAAGCTGAAGTGGAGAACCTACTTTTGAATCGGAAACAGTTGCAAGAGGACAATTTCACGCTACAGGAAGAAAACATGAAAGCTTTTGAACAAAACAGATCTCTTGAGGTGGAGTTGCTGCATACCAAAGGAGAAAAGAGCACGTTAGAAGAGCAAAATGGTGTAATTCTTGTTGAAGCTCTTGCCTTGAGTTATCAGTCTGTGATCATGGAGCGCTATGGGGTCGAGAAAGCAATGGAATTGAATAAAATCCTTGACGACATGAAGTGCCTCAGCAAAGCTTATAAGGAACTTGAAGATGTAGCCATGGGATTGGAGGGTAGACTCGTGGTGAAAGAAGTGGAAAATTTGTCTTTGAAAACGTCAATGGAAAAGTTGGTAGAGAAGCAGCATGAACTGAGTGGTTGTAATGATCAGTTGAGACGTACAATATCAAATGATAGGGTTTTGCTGAGCCAAAAGGAGAAACACCTTGAAGAAGCAGAACTAAACTTGAAAATTACACAGAATGTAAACACAGAATTGTGCAGCACAATTCAGTGCCTTGAAAAGGATCAAGAAGATCTAGAAGGTATTAGAACAGTTCTGGAGACACAAATAGTTGAGTTATCGGAACATAATAATTGTCAGAAGAACGAACTTGTACATCTTCGAGAAGAAAATGAAAATCTGGAGGCTGAGGTATGTAAATTGCATGAAAACATTGAAGAATGTAAGATCAGAGAAGTGATTTTGACCTCAGAGCTTAATGAGAGAAGCAGTGAGTTTGAACTCTGGGAGGCTGAGGCTGCATCCTTTTACTTTGATCTTCAAATTTCGTGTGTACGAGAAGTTCTATTTCAAAACAAGGTTAATGATCTTGGTAGTCTGTGTGAGGATCTTGAAGAGGTAACTAATAGGAGAAGTGTGGAGATTGAGACGATGAAGCAGAAAGTTACTTCCTTGGAAAATGAAGCGGAAGCACTCAAATCTCAGCTGACAACATGCCTACCACTTATTGCCTCCCTCAAGAATAACGTTGCATTACTTGAGAAAAATCCAGTTTTACAGGTAATCCTATTACACCCTCTTTGTTCTTTTTTATTTTTTTTCCCTCATTATAGTTGATGTCCAATTTTGCTCATAAAATTGTCTATGCTTCTTATCTTGTGAAGTAGCAGTCAGTCGGTGCGATTCTCAAAGCAATTTTCATTTTGGGTCATCCCTGTGCAGCCTCTCTATGTTTCAATAGGGGTAAGGCTTGCGTGCATCCGACCCCCCCTTACCCCGCCTTATGGCGGGAGCCTCTAAGGCATTGGGGTAAAGATATTGTTGTTGTTGTATAGTTTATGTCCAATTGTCCTAAGTTCACGTTACTTACAATTGCCAAAACGTATAAGATGACATTCTTGTACCTTAATTATACTCTGCATTAGCCTCGCTGCTGAATAACCTTGTATTAGCTTGAACTGCAAATAATGATTGTGGATGTCATTCAAGGCGTACGTTTAACTACAAAATGCTATGCTTTAGAATAATAAGAGAGTATAATTTTTCATCTTTTTTAGACCCTTATTAAACACACTCCATCCCATCCAAGCTCCTTTTTTTTTTTTTTTTCTGTTCTTTTTTTAATTCTTTAGTAAGTGAGGATATCAATATATCCAAAATGAACACCAAGGGGGTGACGCTGACCCCCATTTACAAAAAGACACCTTGGAGGCAACACCCATACAAAACAGAGCTACTTAAGCTCTTTGGGAGGACATATTTACATTAATAAGATCCTTCCTTTAGCACTCATCATTCATGCCGTTTACAAATGAACTTGTATTACTTACCAAGCTACCAGTACCATGGATAAGTTGACTAGTGCATTATATGAGTCATCAACCGCTTTAGGATTCCGGATATCAAGATCAGCATTTCTTCTAGTACTCAAAGCACTTTATTTTGCGGCGACATTGGAACCCATGGTTATAGACCTGAATCCATCACCATGGCCATTACGAAGAAGTTATGGGAGTTGCGAAGGAAGCTTCGCAATATGTTCTTTAAAGTAATTGCCCTATAGATAAGATGTTCCAATCAGGCCTAAACACGACAACCTCCTGGATAGCATGTTTATTGGTGGTATGCACCATTTATTAACAGCTTATGGTAAGGCCAAGAATCTTCGAGATCTTTACTTTATGCTCCAGGAGTCCAATTAATCCTGGCTTGTATTGGACTAATTGTAGGACTTTGCTTTAGGCTCCCTATTATCTGAGCTTCTATCGGAGGGTTTTACTTGATGTCTATCTTTTTATGTTTTGATTCTTAATGACAATCAATTGTTGAATTTCCTGGGACTTCATAAGAACACACGACTTAGGAGGATGGAGGTAAGGGGACCAGAGTACCTTTGGAAGATTCCTCTTGTAGGCCCTCGCACCTCCCATGACAAACATTTATACCACTAGTCATTAACATCATTCCGGCTAACCTTCCTAGATCTAATGCATATCTTTGATGGGAGGTACTAGGCACTGGCAGAACTTAATCCAATATCTGAGCATACCATAAACTGTATACTAAAAGCCATGACCAGAGCTGCTTGGAGTTTCTGTCTCCATAGCTTCCTATAAACCCTTTTGCACTCCTCAAAAAATCTATAGTTACAAGGAAAAGATATGCCACCATTTTTGTACTTTAAAAGCTGCATTTCATGGCGAATTTAGTGCATCTAATAAGACATTAAATTTGTTTTCTTTCCTTTTCTTTTTTCTTTTTTCTATTATTTAATATGAGGTTAAGTCATTAGAAAGTTAGTCTATTCGTCTTTTCAGTAGAAATGGCCCAAGAAGCTGCATTTTATGGTGAATCTAATGCATCTAATAAGTCATGAGGTGTTTTTTTTTTTTTTTTTTTTTTTTTTTTTTCTTTTCAAAAAAAGGTGAAGTCATTAGAATGTCAGTCTATTCATCTTGTCAGTAGAGATGGCAGAAACTTAAGCTAGATTCGTTAATGCAAAGTGGCCAGGGCGCCTTAATAAAATGAAACCTATTGTTTTGGGTGGATGGAGTGTGACAATGGAAAAATCCTATTTGTGCCTTCCTCTCCACATATTGAACTCCAATACTTTAAAATTTGCCTGTGCTACTATCTCCATATAATGCCAAACTTGAGAATTTGTGTGCAGAAAAACCATGGCTTTGCAGAGAATATGTCGACATACTCACAGGGCGTATCCGAGCTGGAGAAATTGCAGACTAGAATCAAGGTGATTGAGGACATATTGAACAGAGAAAAGGAAACAACTGTCATGCAGGAAAATGCAAATGCCAACATTAGACTTGAAGCAGCGTTGAAGGAAATTGGGCACCTGAAATCACAGATCAATGAAAAGAAGCTAGAACAGAATCAGTATAGTGCCCGGAATTCTGAATGTGAAACTTCAGAAGTCAAAATAGGGGAGGAAATGAAGGATATTCCATTGGACCAAGCTTCTGGCCGCTCATTCCGTGGAAAGAGTCAGAGAGGCAGTGCTACATCTGATGATCAGATGCTTGAACTGTGGGAAGCCGCAGAACAAGATTGCAGAAGTGGTCCGTTGATTAGTGAGGTGCTCGAACATGGAACGGATACAATAGAAGATGAAATTGTGTATGCTTCGTCTGGGGCTCTAGATCAAAGTGGGTATGATCCAATTCCGGAATCACATTTTGACAAGGATTTAGGAATCGACAAGTTAGAGGTACAGAGGAGTGGAAGGCAGTCGAATAGAAAAGGCAGCAAGAAAAATGCCCTTGAGAGACTTGCTTCTGACTCGCAAAAGCTGGTGGGTTTACAAGTCTCTGTCCAAGAACTAAAAAGGAAATTGGAGCCGAACAAGAGAAGGAAAAAGACTGATGATCCAGAGTATGACGCGTTGAGTGGACAACTACAAGGTCTGGAGAATTCTTTGGTCCAGCTAATTGAGATGAATACTGAACTGAAGATGACGATTGAGGGGACTTCAGTGACTTCTGATAGAAGGATGGTTGGAGAGTCAGACGAGGCTGTGAGTATCAGGCAGAATAGAGTTGAAGAGCAAGCGCAGAAAGAGGCAGAGAAGATTGGGAGATTGGAGCTAGAGATGCAGAAAATGCAATATGTTTTACTCCGTATGAAGGATGAAAAGCACAGTAAAAGCAATGACAGTGCCTCTAAAAGCAGCACGGCTGTTCTGCTCAGGAACTTTTTCTACAGCCGTGAAAGGAAGAGCAAAAAGCCGAAGAAGCCCCGTTTTTGTGGCTGCATAAGAACTGCATCTTTCAAAAAATGAGTAAGAAATTCTCCTATGTTGTTCGAACTTGATTCATTGACTCCCTGGCATTTGGAGGGATCCTCTGAAATATTAGGCTTATAGAGTAAAAGCTAAAAGAAGTACTCTAAACTTAATTTGTCTAGACCTAAACCCGTTCGTGTACGTTTAAGATCGAATAAGTTATTGTCGCTATCTATACCCAATATGTAATCTTAATTAGTTTTATGCAGGGATGTCCTTGATTCCGATTTTGAAAGCTGATTTCTAATTCCCGGTTTGAAACCTGTTTTCGGCACCATATATGTTCTTTGGTCATGCATTTTACATTGCTCATGATCAGTTTAAAAAATAAAAAATAAACATTGCTCATGCAAGTTAGGTTTTTGCTACTCTGGCTGGTTGTTAATATTAGCCGTCAAGTTAGTTAGTTAGTTGGTACCCATATTTATTTTGGGAGGGGGGGGGGACAAAACTAGAAGAGATTGTAACCAAAAAAAAAAAAACTAGAAGAGATGGTAATAGAATCAGTTGATTTTTAAGGCAATGTAACTCATTTGGTCATGGGATTAGCAAAATGGATTAATGTAGGTTTCATAAAAAAAAAAAAAAAAAAAAATGACACTCTTACCAATTGGGAATGAGTTTGATATTCGATCTAACAAGTACGAGTAAGGACGTAAAAGTTAGCGGATGCGGCGTATCCTTCAAAATAGCTTAAATCAGAAGTTAGCAATCTTATTGAACCAGTTTTAGTCAAATCCTTGAAAAAGCTGGTACTCTATATTACAATAGTTTAAATGATTTACCAAACACCGTGTATACTATATACAAAAAACTGGTCTACAAGATAGAGAAAAAACGAGAAACGAATGGATAGAATATGTCAAATTCATCCATCAAAATTATTACATACACCATTAAATATACAAACATACGGTATTTATTTACATCACCTAATCAGTAATGATGATCACTTCAACAATCTCTCTCTCCCTCCTAATCCCAGCTAAGACGACAGTCACAATTGACAAATACAACATTAACGTGTTGACTATGTCTTTATTCTCTGGCTTATTAGGGCAATAGCAATGGAAGAACCCGTTATTGAGTTCTTTGTATGCCACGTCATTTTTTCACCAACCCCAAAATAT
>JBBYHQ010000010.1:6197193-6213185 GCA_038382645.1 Spergularia azorica | reverse complement strand
TATTCTGGCTTTTGAAATCTCCTAGCATTCGGGTCTTTGACTTGAGTGCGGAGTGACACCTCTGAATTTCCTTAATTATGTTTTGGCTCGCTGAAAAATGTTTTTTAAAAAAAAAAAATTTGGGGGTGTTACAACCTTGACCAAAACCTGTCAACTATGCCACCAAAAGGATGACACATGCCCTAAAATAGGGTAGGGACAAACCCAAACAAAATGAACGTCAGCAAAGGGCGGAGTAAGAAATTACAAAGTAAATAATACCGCAGAAGATACGCGCCTTGAGCGATGCGCGTAGCTAACAAAGAATAAACAACAATTACTCCAATTAGTATAGAACAATAATCAGGAAGCTGCGTAATCACCATATCGCTACAATTTCAATATTTATTTCTTACATGTACATTTATTCGTCACGCTATGTTCCTACCCCAGAGCCGCCACAATCTCGAATTGGATCGAGGTAGAGTACATTTAAACGATTCCTAACGACTTAAAGTGTGCACACCCTTCTCTAGAGATCCACTAGGATGCATACCTCTAGGAGGAAAGCTTATTAGAAAGCCGGTAGATACTGCGGCCACAAAAGTACCTTGATCAGAGGTATATACAATGATCGATCAACACCATATCACAATCACTCTAGGTGGTAAGATTCATTGTTGTGTATTTTATTTCACCGCAAGCGTTAACGAAGTAAACAGATCGATCTCAGGAGGTGCAGTTCAAGTACTAGTCGATCTAGATTACGAGATATCTACGCTAAATATAACTTTGGCTAGTTGTGTAAACTAATGTGTCTACAAAAATGATGTAGATTGGACAAGTATTGAAAGGCTCCAGGGCGATAGACCTCTCCCTAGCTAACACGCATGACTCAATCGTAATTCTCGCTAATAGGTCAATATAACAGTTATAAGGCGAGCTTATGCCAACAAATGTAACTAATATGCCCTCCCGGGCTCAATTAGATCTATCTACCTCATGTAAGGTCCTACTCCCATAGGTAAATTACAAGCAATAAAAGCATTACGAACAGCATAACAACGCTCAACTATCATTCTAACATACTCTCGTAAGAAGAATTATAATTCAAGTTAAGGTAGTTCTAAATTGAATCTCAACTCCCGTATTTTAATTCAATTAGCATAATCAAGCAACAAACGAATCTAATCTAACCCATAACCTCAGCTCCCGCTTTTAGATTATAGAAGATAGGAAAAACAATTGAATGATAATAATCCAACCTTAATTAACAAGCCCTAATAAAACCGGATTCATGACCTAAAAATTGGGAATTAACAATAAATCGATAGAGGACTACTCACTACGCATGATTGAAACAATAAAATCAATTATCAAACAAGAGAGCATAATTGAAAGTAAATTGAGAAAGAGAAAATACTGAATTTCGTCGTAAATTAATGAAAATAATCTTCAAGAACAACGTACATCGTAGTCTTCTATAGGGCATGAGAATAATAATAAAACCAAGTCTTGGAATAAATTGAAGAAAATAAAAGGTCATATATAGTTTCCCAAGAATTAGATCGAAAATAAGAAAGCCTATTCGGCTCGTCCGCGCATGCCACAAGTCGTGACACTTTCTTCCTTATATCGCCACGAGTAGTCGTGGCTGTCAAAACCTTAAAATCTCAAAAGTTACAGTCCCAATCACGAGTAGTGGCACTTTCTGCCTTACTCAGCCACGAGTAGTGACTCTTCGATTTTTGCCTTTTTGTGTCTCGTCTTCAATTCCGCTCCTTCACCGCTACCAAAATTTATCAGAATGACCAAGGAGGCAAGATACAGAGTCTCGTCGCCAATATAGTATAAAAGACAAGTTAAACAATTCATATTCATGAGAATGACAAATCCGAACACATAAATTGAATAATTGGATAATATATGAAGAAACCGCTACCAACCTTGCAATAATATGATCCAATAAGCGCCACCAAATAGCATAAAACCTAACATATCATTCACATTACTTTTCGTTTCATCCGTTTTAGGTACATTATTCGATAAATTAATTTATAAATGGCCGAAGCAGGAAATCAATAATCAATACATAAATCATAACGAACAAACTCAAATCAGAAGCAAGATGCTCCACCCGGCTGAGTGGGCCGTGGATCACAAAAGACCGAGAGGTCGAGGGTGTTGAGAGACCCCGAAGGCCACGGGAGTGGGAGGCCGAGAGGTCGTGGGAGATGCAACAACAACGTTCAATGATAACAAAATGCGATACCGATTCAAGCAAGTATGATACAAATGAGAAGATGAGCATAGGATGATGAGAATGAGCATACAAATGAGAAAATGATCATCAAATTATAGAATGAAAACTAGTAAACTATATATATTATTTGTTCTTAATTTAATTTGCTCTCTATTATCTCTCCACCAAAGTATTAGCATGGTCATTTGATTTTTTTTTTTTTAGCTAGGATCAAAGAAATGCAATGTTAACGGACGCAACCAACGAATGTTTCATGGGACATATCATGCCAATTCAAGTGGAGTGAGGGATAATGACCGGGCCGATCTGAGATGCAACACAACTATGGTTCAATAGAACGAGACAACATAAAATAATTTTTAACCCTGCCCCAGTTATCCGGAGATTGAATAATTCACATAGTTGTTTTAAAGGAGGTTGCTAAGAGATTTCAGAGGAGGTTCCTAAGAGATTAAGAGCCCATATGAGTTGTTTTAAAGGATTGATAGTGCTACTCATACCAACAAAGTCGACTTTCCTTTTAGGAAGCCCACCTGAACTCCATAGTTAACCGTGCTTGATGGAGAGTAGATTCAGGATAGGTGACCTTCTGGGAAGTTTTCTCAGGGTGCGCATGAGTGAGGTCAAAATGTGCCGAAATGACTGGTGTTGGTCTGTGGGGTTAGTACACAGTCTGACAAGCTGTCATAGGTGACTACTTTCGGTTCAGGCAATGAGCCGGAGTGTTACAAATGGTATCAGAGCAACCCTGAGACCGCGTGTTGATTTTTTGGTCAGGAGTGCCCAGGTCAGCTGTCTAGCGGGGGAAAGATCCCGAAGTTAGACTATGGTTGGCTGCCAGGCGCAACGAGGACGTTGCGGTCTTAAGAGAAGGTGAGTGTAATACCCCATATTTTAGAAGAGGTTCCTAAGAGATTAAGGGCTCATATGAGTTGCTTTAAAGGATTGATAGTGTTACTCATACCAACAAAATCGACTTTCCTTTTAGAAAGTCCACCTGATAAGAACTCCACATTTAAGCGTGCTTGATTGAGAGTAGTTTCAGGATGGGTGACTTCCTGGGAAATTTTCCCAATGTGTGCATGAGTGAGGTCAAAATGTGTCGAAATAACCGGTGTTGGTCTGAGGGGTTAGTACACAGCCTGACAAGCTACCATAGGTGACTACTTTCGGCTCAGGCGATGAGCCAGGGTGTTACATTCCTCTTTCGATCTTAGTTTTCATTTTACTTCTTTTTACAATTATATATATTTTTTTAAAAAACAACTATATTTAAGACACCATTTTTTGTGATTTGGTGGTTTTTAAATCCTAAAGTTGATTAAGTGGTTTATAAATTCATTTTGATAACTTTAGTGTTCAATAAATCCAAGTTTTAACATTGGTGATTTTTGACTCCCACTCATCCTACTTTGGTGGCTAAAATGATACTTCTTTGGTACTATGGCTTCTGAAGTTATACTCTAACCCAAGCTTGAATTTTATGATTCCTTTACACGCATATATAGTCGCCTTCCTTTACACGCATTTATAGTCGCCTGC
This sequence comes from Spergularia azorica, assembly GCA_038382645.1. Lineage (NCBI taxonomy): Eukaryota > Viridiplantae > Streptophyta > Magnoliopsida > Caryophyllales > Caryophyllaceae > Spergularia > Spergularia azorica. Next base: position 6,209,401 of record JBBYHQ010000010.1, on the reverse strand, counting down.
TTTGATGTGGGTGCTCGTGTCGTGACGTGGTAGTCCCTTTGCCGAAAGGTATACTTTCTCCGTTTTCCTTTAAACATCCTATTACCTTCGGCATTCGGATTAAGGCGGTGTAGTTTGTTCATCATTATTGGAGATAGTGAGTAATTTGTTTATTATTTTTGGATATAATGAGTAGTTTCTTTATTATTTTTGGAGATAATAGATGGTTTGTTTACGGGGCATTATTTTTGTAGATAGTGGGGTATTAAACTATTAATGTGTGGTGAAAACTTACTCCAAATATAAAGTTTTGAAGCAGGATGTTTGAATTTACACACACTGAAAGGGAAACCGGGGTGTTTAAAGGAAGATGGAGGGAGTAATCATATAACAAAATGCTTATAGTAAGTTGGTGTATTAATTCCTATTTGGCGAATTAACCAATACTATTTTGCATGCCCGGCGCACGCCCGTGCTGCATATTTATATTATTATACTCGTTTTATAAAAATGTCGGTTTATCTTTTTATAATATTATTAGCAATGATAATATTGTATTATCTGTTTCTACTCACTTACTCAGTATCATATTATAATTTCATTTCCACATTTACATCACCCGTTTTACTATCTCATTTTCATTACTCAATATCATCACCTGTTATATCACATTATATTTAAAATATTTTATTATAACTTAGCTTACCACAATAATCACCATAAATTATATTAGTTTCCATAAATTAGTTAAAACTCCGAAGTTAGCATACTATATGATTACCTAGTGTTATCCAATTAATAAGTGTCAAGGCATCCACCTACGAAAGACTTGGTTTCAGGTTTTAATATATAGTATTAGATTCGTGAGTTCGTCTAAACATCACAATTTTTCCTTCTAGCTTGAACAAGGTTCATACGGAGTGAATCTCCAACCTCACCGCAACTCATTTGGGGGAGACTCGACTATGCACACCGACCGAAGGCGAACGAGAGACACTCCAATTAACAAATTTGTTAAATATCATTTCGAAATTAACATTTCATTCATATCCATTTTGGTGTAACCTAGCCTCGACTCGCCTCCGCAGTCCGCACCCACCTTTGATCCGAACCGTGGAACTGCAGAACGAAGCACAAAATTGCAGCAACGCAAATAAAAGAAAGGAAAGAACCAGACCAACATATGCTTGTCTTCTCCAACACATTTCTTCCGGTATCTGCTAGAACCCTAAACCCCCATCTCTCTCTCTCTCTCAATCAAAACTAGCAGAATAAAAAAAAAAGAATGGGAGGATCTGAAGCAGCAGGAGGAGAAGTGTCCCTAAAAGATCAGGGCAATGAGTTTTTCAAAGCTGGGAATTACCTGAAAGCTGCTGCCCTTTACACTCAAGCCATTAAAAAAGACCCAAACAACCCTACTCTTTACAGGTTATCACTACCCTTTCTTCTTGTTTACGCTATGGCTTTCTTATTCACTTTGATTATCTTCTGTATGTTTGATGTTTATTGCCCAAACTGTTGATTATTAGCCCATGTAATTCATTAGGGAAATAGGTTGAGAGCAAACCCTTTAATCGAAAATGTTGATGTCGGTCCGTCGGAAATATTTATTTAAGTGTTACTGAATGGGTATGGAAACTGGGTGTGATTCTTAAAGGACAGATGGGAAGGATAGAGAAGTTTTGTGGGTAAAGTTGGATACTTTGTATCAAGGTTTGGGAAAATGGGAATTGTAGCTGTAGTTGAACTATACGGCGGGATCATTAACGTGGAACATCGAAGTTTGTAGCTGATTAGGTTATGGCATTCTTTGGTTGAATTGGTTGACAATCAATGGAATGCCTTGGGTAAGCTTTTGATCAAGTATAGGTGAGAATGTGAGATACTTCATAGGTTTCAAGCAAACTCTTTATTGGAAATGGTATGTTGGTATATAGGAGGTGTTTCTTAAGTATGAAAACTGGGTGTGATCCTTGAAGCGACAATTCGGCAGCTTTGGGAACTTTTGTGGGTTAATGTTTCAGACTTTGTAACATGTCTAGTTCTTGTGAAAGGTTTGAGATATGTAACGTGTTGAACTATACCAAGGGATTATTAATGTGGAGTATCGATGTGTATAGCTGATTAGTGTATGGTATTATTTGGTTGTATTGGCTGGCAATCAACAGAATGCCTTGGGTAAGCTTTTGATCAAGTATAGGTAGTGGTGTGGGTCTCTACTTCATGGGTTATGAGGCAGACCCTTTATTGGAAATGGTTAGTTGGTTTGTGGGAGATGTAGCTTAAGTGTTACTGAATGGGTATGAAAACTGGGTGTGGTCCTTGAAGGACAATTAGGAAGCTTTGGGAAGTTTTGTGGGTTAAGGTTAGATTTTTGTGAAAGGTTTGAGATTTGAACTATACCACAGGGATCATCAAAGTCAAATATTGATGTCTGTTGCGAATTACTGTAGTAGATTGAAATGTGTCACATAGTTTTCTATCAGTTGTTAAGGTGATACAGCCCGTGCTGGTGGCAAAAACAATCAAAGGAACATCGTTTTTGGTGGATTGTAGCTGTGATGATCTTTTAATTCCTTCCATTAGTGCCAGCTGTGACCAGTTACGAATTGTTGCTTGCGATGTTCACTAAATTTCAAGAATTTGTCACTAGCTTTTAAAGATTTGTTCATATCTTGGACTTGTGAGCATTCTGTCTATAGACTTTGTTATACAAATCATTTGGTCAACTGATGCCAATCGTTCATCATTCTGCTGTAGTGGTCACCCAAATTTTAGGTACATTTTGTTAGTTGGTTGACATTGATTTTTGTTTTGGCTCATACAAGAAAATAAACTATCGATCAAGACTAATACACGATTAAAATGTAATTGCTAACAAGGTGTTAGGCATGTCCACGTGCTGACCATCAGATTCTCTCTACAAGAACAGAAGTCAGAGTACAATGACAGCTTCAGACTTTGTAGAATGCCTAGGCTGGCAGGAGAGAAGTTCATATGCTACTTGTCATACCATAATTGAATTGATGTGGAACTCCTAGCAATGCTGAATACTCCTAGATGAGTATTTCCAAACTATATGACATGGGATACCATACATTTTGAGGGGCTGCCCTTGGCCTACAAGCTTGGGCACTGTCCTCAGACCCCACCTCGCTAACCTTGAACAGAACCCTTGTCATAGTCCTTTGAAGCTGGTCTCATACTGATTTTTGGCTTGATTCAAACAAAAACAATGACACAAAACTAGAACGAGTTTTTTTTTTTTTTTCTCTTACATTAGAGTCTAACCGTTACATGTGTATATTCACAATTTAGAAAAAGTTGCAAATAGCTGTAATTAGAAGAGGGGCTTATTTTTACAAGCTGGAAAATGGCGAATATCAGTAATATTTTACGCCCAGGCTATTAATCATGCCAGACTTCAACAGCTTTTTTTTTTCTTTTCTCTGAGATCAGAATTCAACAGCAAGTTAGTTGGCAGCTTGAAGACATAAAAACGGAGCTTTTTGCTAATTATAAAATACATGCTTATTGTTTCTGATTTGGCTACGAGATTTGTGTCTATGTGCTACCAAATACTGATATTCCTCTCTCGCATGATTCTGTCTTATGATTCCACAGCAACCGTGCTGCCGCTTTTCTGAACCTTGTCAAACTCACAAAAGCACTTGCTGATGCTGAGATGACTATCAGCCTTAATCCAAACTGGGAGAAGGTACTTTGTTTTTTATTCGTCATTTTCATTATTTCTTAGTGAATGGAGCAAGTATATACAATCTGAATTTTCTTCATTTAGGGTTACTTTAGAAAAGGATGCATATTGGAGGCCATGGAACGATATGATGAGGTATCCTTTCTTATTGGATCATTTGTGCTGGTTTAATCTAAATCCTCAGGTTTAGCAGTATATGATGATTTCTTCGAACACTGTAGGCTGTGGATGCATTTCAAGTCGCATCAAAGCATAATCCACAAAGTACTGAGGTAGCAAAGAAAATCAAGAGAATCTCACAATTGGCCCAGGATAGGCAGCGAGCTGAGGAAGTCGAGAAGATGAGGGCTAATATTGATTTGGCAAAACCTTTGAGTGCATTCAAATCTGAGTTGGTAAGTAAAATCTAACCGGCCTGACATTAGATTAAAACAGAGCGAATAGAACAGTGTCATCAGTAAACTGCATGGATAGCTATAGAATATCGAACGCACAAGGACAATGAAAAGCTGCTCAAAAGTCGTGAAAAATATGATAATGTTAATATTGGAGAACTAGAGAAGTACTTTCATGACCGCAGTCACAAATACACAAAGGTTATGTTTGGTTGGAGGGATTATGATTACAATGTAATGGGATGAAGTGTAATACAAAATCAAGTTTGAGAGGGAGATAGAGGCTCCACTAGAGGGTTGAGGGGGGATGAAGTAATTGGTACACCAAAATAATGTAACGACAATTACATGGGTTTTAGTTTAGAATGATGATTACCTTGGTCCCAATGGAGATTTCATTATAAGGTAATGAGGATTTCACCCTGCCCCCTCCTATTTTGTTTTGGGCTAAATGGGTGGTAATGGTGATTACATTACACCACTACAACTAAACATGCCCTAAGAATCACTAGTTAGCCTCCTAGTGCAATATTAGTGTGGTCGGAACACCCTGACAACCTTACAAAATATTAACTTTAACTCAATCTATTAATCTACTATGCTGTTAGGTTCGTCATGGCTTATAATTGGTCATGTGCGATATTAATCAAAAGCACTCGGTTCAAATTGCCGTGTATAGATATCTTGTCACTTGTGCCTTAAACTCAATATCTCTTGAGTCCCCGTGATATATCTGCCAGTCTGGGCGCTTGAGATGTAAACAATGGGGCTCACTTAAAATTGTTTATTCGCTATGGATTGTCTTGTTCAATTAGATTCCTCCACTAACGTATGTGCCATCATTCAGATGGGTAATAAACAGAAGGTGCAAGGCTTAAAGGCCTAAATGTTGTCATTAGTAATCATATATCATGCAACTGTGTGTTTGTTTATTTTGAGACTTGACTCTTTAACATTTTGGTCTATTTTGTGTTCCAGGCAGAAAAGTATGGAAATGAAGAATGTTCAAGCGATGTCTTTTCATTTCTTGTTGACACTATGGAAAATGCTGTCAAAACGTGTCATGAAACCTCAAAAGTGGATCCAAGAGTGTACTTCCTTCTTGACAAGGAAAAGTCAGACACTGAGAAATTCGCGCCTGCTGTAAATATTGATAAGGTCTGTACTGTTTCCTTCAAGTCTTATATTATTGTATTCACAATTAGTAGTATTAAGCTTATTGAAGAGATGAAAGTTTGAATTGATAAAAAAAATCACCATGAATGTAGGTCCTAGCCCATTGTGTTCTTTTTCTTGAACTAATTATCCCCTTTGTTACATATGCCAGGCTTTTGAATCACCCGAGACACACAGTAGATGCTTCTCATTTCTCAGGGAGTACGCCGTGGATTCCTTCTCTAGGGCTGCTTGTCTTGTCACTCCCAAAAGTATCATATCTTACCCCCAGGTACATAGAATATAGGAAATTTCCTGTTGCTTTGTTCATTTTCCTCTTCAACTGCTGCTTATGTCAAGAATCAAGGATATGTTGATGGCTGGTAATGAGCTGATGCGAGCTTATTGCAATACGGCCACAGGCCACTGATCGCTCACATAGTGAAAAATAAGCTGCAGTGTATTGTCCTTACATATAGCTAAAAGGAGCTCATTTTATTATACCCTGATGCTGGTCTCCTTATGTCCTTGATTCTAACTCCTAGACTTACTCAGTACATAGCACTAGAAAAAGGTATTAAGTTTTTCAATACCAGACATTCTGAAATGCATTCTGTTCATATATCCCCCAAAGCATGAAGAAACAAGGCCATAATTGTTGGGGAGTGATTCTTTGCTTATGTGATGATACACTTCAGTCATATAAATGGGTCTAGGTGACGATTCATGTTAGCCAACCTCGAATCATTTTGGGACTAAGGCTTGTGGTATAGTGAGCTCAATGTTGATTCAATCATTGATAGAGAGGACTCAGTTGTTGTTGTTGTTGTTAATATGTTGTGGAGTTAGGTAAATGGCTTTCTTTCTTTGGAATAAGTAGTGTTGCCTTGGAACTTGTAAAATTTTGTGTGGCCTCCTTTGGAATAACAAAAATTAAACTGGAAAGACGTATGTGGTCCAAAGGAGAATGGGGGTCTTGTTATAAGACACCTCCGCAATGTCAATGAGGCTCTCAGGGATAATTAACTTTGGAGTTTTGCCATTAATCTCTGGTTTTAAGCTTTTTAAGTCATGTGTGGGTTTAAGGTGAACAGTGGAGCAAAAGTTCTTTTTATTGGCATGATATGGTGTGGGGATCTGCCTTTAAAAACCCTTTTCTCTTCATGAGTTGCATTTAATGAGGATGCCACAGTTGGTAATATTATTTTACGGGATGGTAACTACTATCATTGAGAAATTTTGTTTTCGAGGTCCCTCAATGATTGGAAGGAACACTCAGTTTTGAATCTTTTGGATTTACTTTCTTTTGTTGAACTTGTTGGTTTTGTTCCAAAAAATGACGAGGTAAGTTGATTGCCTGGCGAAATTGAAAATATTCAGGGTTAGGACTTTTGTCGATATTTTTCGAAAACTTGTCCCCCTTGCTTGGGCAACTAAAAATTCCAACACTAGATTGCTGCAGTTGTTTTAGTTTGGGTAACTGCTGTTCTTTGTGTTGTGAGACCGAAGAAACCATTGATCGTCTTTTACTCTCTTGTCCTTGGGTCTTCTTTATGACATATTGCTTTGTCACTGTTCCGGTTGAGTTGGGTTCATCCACAGAGAGCTAAAGATCTCCTCTCTGCTTGGAAAAGGAGAATGAAGAAAGGGTGGCTAGCTGAAGTTTGGAAGGTGATACCATTAACTATGTGGTGGACTGGTGGTGGACTGGGAAGGACAGAAATTATCGCATTTTTTATGGCATTGGTTGGGCACACCAAGACTTGAAATTTCACTTTTTGAGGTTGTTGTATAGTTGGAGTCAAGTTTTACATTCTCACCGACACATAAAAGGCGTAAAACAGTAGTGGTATGTAATTTATCAGTGGTGTCGTTCTCTTTCCTATGGGTTTTTCTAGGCTTCCCCCCCCCCTACCTTTACTATATGTGTGGTGCAGGTTGGGAAGCTCCAACCTAAAGAAGAAATTACTACAAATCAAAAGCTAACTTCTCAGATTTTGGTTAGGTGGGGGCTTTGTAATATCTATTTATCTTAACGATCCATAATGCATTAAAATAAGCAATGGGCTCAACATGAAGGGCCTTTAGAATGTCTGAAGTAGATGGGAATCTGATGAAATATACCGCCAATGCTTTGAACCTTCTTGTGGGGTACAATTCTTTTTGTGGATAAAATTTCTCATGATAGTCCTAGAGCTTAGTTAGCTCTCTTTTGCTTACGGGCGTCACCCCTTTAGGTGTCTTTTTGTATATGGGAGTCACCCCCTTCGTGTCCTTTTGAATATAATGATATCCTATAAAAAAAAATACTTTTGCATTTTTCTTTAGGCAGTACATTGTTTCAAAGTTTCCAGAAGAAAAAGCTATGTCATTAGGAAGGTTAAGTTTTTATATTAATTGAAGTTTGTGGGATAGATTGGTGGAGACTTGAAACGCGAGGAAGTAATCACATCGTAATGGGCAGAGGAAGACCTAAAATGACTTGGATGAGAGTGATCGATAAAAATATGAATGTGTTGGAGGTGTAGAGAGACAGAATTCTTGTGGAGAATGGAGTTTGACTTTTTACGTTTTCCTTTCTTGAAACGTTTTTCTAACGAGTTTCACTCTTTTCTCATTTTTTTTTTTGGCCTGTGTGTGCGTGCGCTTGTGCTTCTTACTTTGTTTGATTTTAAACCTTCGTTTCAAACCATTTCACTACTTGTTTAGACTAGTTCCCTCCCTGTTTTTAACTCTGTAGCGTACATATGGTTCTCGGATGACGATTCAAAGACTAATGATTCTTTAGTTTTTGGGATATAATGGAATAAAGCAAAATGGCTCATAAAATTGTCTGTGCTTCTTATTTTGTGAAGTAGCATTCAGTTGGTGCAAGCAATTTTCATTTTGGGTCATCCGTGCGCGGCCTCTCTATGTTTCAATAGGGGTAAGGCTTGCGTGCATCCGACCCCCCCTTACCCCTCCTTATGGTGGGAGCCTTGAAGGCACTGGGGTAAAGATGTTGTTGTTGTTGTTGTTGTGTGTGTGTGTGTGCGCACATGTGCTTCTTCCTTTGTTTGATTTTAAACCTTCGTTTCAAATCATTTCACTACTTGTTTAGACTAGTTCCCTCCCTATTTTTAACTCTGTAGCGTACACATGGTTCTCGGATGACGATTCATATTAGCCGACCCCAAACCATTTTTGGACTAGATCTTGGTGGTTGTTGACTTAGGTCTCTGCCACCAGATTTACTGATTTGATAATAAATAACCCGTCAGTGGAAAGGCTCGAGAAAGACAGTAAGAAACCGTATTGCGTGGGATTGGGATTGGAAGTTCCAACTTTTACGTGCTGCCTAATAACTCTCTGAGGGTTTTGGTTTATGAATGAGCAGATGAAGTCCTATTCACTGAAATGGTATTTGGTGATATGCCAAATACCTGTCAAGAACCTATTTAATTATCTTTATGCCCATGAATTGTCCTTCTGTCAATTCTCTGCTTGGGCTTTGCAAATATCGTATAAAAGAGCTCATTTCTTATGGTATTGGCACGTTGCCTTGATGGCTTTTCTGGGGACGAATTGGTGACTTGGTCTTCTGCTCAATGGTCTCCGTAGACACCACACACTTCCTGTCCTTGACAGCCCAAAGGCATCTTTTGAATGGATACTTGTTTCTTAAATCTACCTTTTATAAGATAGCTCTAATTGCCACACTCGAGAGTGTACAAGGCAAGGTGTGGTCTTGTCTTTGATAGTGGATGAAGACTTCTAGTTTTACTACTCATCTATCCGCCTACTGGTACTATTTTGATAAAAGCCATGGTCATTTGGATATATTATGAACTAGTTAATATTTGCAGCTGTTTGGTCCAATGGTGGGTTTAATTTTGATATTTTCCTATAAATAATCTACCTTTGTTTTACAGGTTAGGTTTGAAAATCTAACAACGTACGCCTTTGTCTTATCTCGTGAAAATCACATTTGAACAATTTCTTTTATATAATGAGTTTTGAGTATATCTGACCCCCTTACCTTGCCATAAAATGGAGCCGTTGAGGCATTGGGTTACAGTGTGAGTGGTGTGATGATATTTAATGAGTTTAGTATTCCCTTATATGTGAAGAGTAGATGGTGATGCAGAATGCAGTAACATAGTAACAGACACATGGTGCTCTGTGGGAATTTAGAACGTCAACCATACAGGTTAAGGCATAAGACATAGTGAGACATCCCTTGTGCTACATCCATGGCCTTTATTGGTTGCTATAGATGATGCATGTACATGCAGTTATACCTTAGTATCTTGGTATTTTTATTATGTCTCATTATGTGGCAGATAGCCACATACTCTATAGTCTCGATGTTGTCTAGAATTTAGGACTTAATATCTGCACTGGCTATAGACCTTATAGACCTGTAACTTATTCTTTCTTCTTGCTGCTGGGTTAAATTTGTCCTTTCTGTACTGAGTAAGCGATTAGATCAGCACATTTATATGGCACCTAGTATTGGGCCTTGAAGTAGAGTCGTAGTTATTAGATGACTGTGTCAAAGATGCCTATGCAACAATGAATTTTGTGGCCATATATGAAAGGATCAATTGAGAAATGAGGCGAGCAAGAAGAACGTAAGAGTTACATCGGAGTGTTGAAGATAAGGTGAGAGATTCACTAAGGTGGTTTGAACAGATGAAAAGTAGATTTAGTGATGCACCGTTAGAAGTCTTGAACAATGGAGAACCAATGAGATTGTAAGGGGTGGTGGAAGCCTAAAATGATGGGAGAAGGGTGAATGAAAGGAATATAGGTCTCCTTGGTATCTGAGATCTTATGTTGGAATTGTCGGTGTGAATGGAAATGATTCATGTGGATGAGAAGATGGTGTGTCACTTGTTTCTGTCCGATTTGTTTCTTTTTACTTCTTTTTTGTTTGGCAATCTTTTTTATTTCATCATTTTTCTCCCATGTTTTAATATTACTTCTTTTTTTTTTTTTGGTTGTTGTCGTCTACAATTTCTTTCATTTAAAACCCTTATGACCTAGTATTAAACGGATATTATTTTATTTTATCTTTTTAACCTGTCCTTGCCTTTTTGCTACCTTCTAGTAATTGTTTTTGCACTTACTATTGACTGGACCGTACGAACATAGATCATGTTATCTGATTCCAAAGCATTTTGGGAATAAGGTTTTGTCTTGTTGTGGTTTGTGTACTCTTGTAAGTAGCTCCCACTTGCTTAGCTAGTTAGGATGTGGCTGCATACTTTCCTCTACTTTAGGTATTTTGAGCTAAAACTGCCTCCTTCATCCATCTTTAGTTCCTTTTTGGGAAAACGATGTTAAATATGCAAAAGGAACAATTGAACACAAGCCATTTTTGTACCTAATCTATGTTGAAGTTATCAAATTAAATTACTATGTCTTTGCAGGTTTGGAAGGGTCAAGGATTTAGAAAATGGAAATACGGGCAAAATGATGGTCTCTTTGTCCAGTTTGAGTCCCCCCTTCTACGCAAATTGTGGTTCATCCCTTTTAGCAGTGAGAAAGGGAAGATTCTATGCAGGTGAAATTCTCATTCTTTTCCTATTTACATCCTTTCCATTTACACTATCATGAATTTGTAGTTTATGTAACCCTTTTGTGTTACCGTGAGGTCATTATTGGCATCTCGTCTGAACGCTTTTGAACTTATGTGTAGCCCCTCTCCCTTGGGCATACCTAGTCATGTAATTGATGTCATGTCATAGTAGTATGTGATAGATAAAAAGAGTTGGTTTACTCTCTTTTATTTCAGAAACTAATGGAGTTTGTGCAATAATATTGTTTCAGGGATCCTGAAGCTTTGGACATCAGTGCCCATGAAGTCCTTCCACGTATCTTCAAACAATGAAAAGCTCTTGATATCTTTTTCGACTTGATGATCTTTCTTACAAGGCACCGGAGCATATGTGGAATTTGCAATTTCTTATGCTGGATGTAACTGCAAAAGGGTGCTGAAGTCTAGCAATGGTCATGAAAGTCTGTACTCCGATGCCATCTGTATATACACAGTTCTGATCGCCTCATGAGAAATCTGGACTTCATTGTGACTAATTGTTGTCTTCGTCGATCGTCTTCACTGCCATATTGGCTGGCAGTTTTTAGATCATGTTTGATGCCCCACACAGACGATGTTGGAGTAGCATCGGGAGAGTTTTTTGGTCATTCGGGTCAGGTTCTCGTCTGTTCATTTCATTGTGTTGCAGTTTATACAAGTTGATTGAACGAGTTCAGGTCACTATATGCAATTGATTTGATAGATAGGGTTTGAAGTTTCTTTACCTTACATGCCGTGAATCGGTGGAGTTATTATGTTAAATCAGTCATTTTTCGCTCAAGACATTTGTTCTTGAACAAGATCAATACATGTCATTTTTAATCAAAGGGGTTTGACATTTTACCGAAAAATAATCTTTCTTAAGAAATATGTTACATTTTTAGATTAGATTAAAATGGCACGTCGTATATGGCGATTTGGAGTTTCGATTCGATGGAGTATATTGTTCTGAGATTTTGAAATGGAGTACTTTCTCCGTCCCACCTTAAACGCCTCATATTCCGTTTTAGGATATCTTACCTCAAACATCCTATCTATTTTGGAACATATTTCTCTCTCCTACTTTTATTAAATAATCACATCTTCTCTCACACTATTTCTACTACTTTTGTTACACCCCACATTTTCTCTCCTCCTTTTTCCTAATATTACCCCACTTAACTTATTATATTAATTTTTTCTTATTCCACTACAAAAACAATGCGGGGCGTTTAAGCTGAGACGGAGGGAGTAGTGTTTTATCAGTTTGTGCACGTTTGAGCAAGTAGTATGCGTTAATAGTGATGGTCAATTGGTCACTCATAGGGGAGAGCTGATAAACCAATCACTGTGATTGGGTATACGGACCCAATCACAGGGGCAAAACCGTCCATTTTCTATCAA
>JBBYHQ010000010.1:6173871-6184462 GCA_038382645.1 Spergularia azorica | reverse complement strand
GGGGTTAACAGTTTTAGTTAGTGGAGTTACGACTGGAGTTATGCAGTTTAGTTAATGCAGTTATGCGAAATCAATGGTTGAGATTACTTCTCACTTCTCACCAAATTATCACTTCTCACTGGATAGGCCCCCTATATATAGAAATAAGATCTCGTGAGGTCCTCCTCTCAGGTGAGGCGTGAGGTCTAACCTCAGACGTTAGATCATAAAGATCCTACGGTTCAATACTGGCACACGTCATAGAGGGTAGTTCAGTAATTGCGAATCATAAACAAAACCCCCCTTCCTTCTTATTTTCTCTCTCCTCATTTTTTCAGAAAACAATTTCTGCTTCCTTTCACATTTTCTCTCTCCTCTCTCTTGCTCTCCGGCGACTTATTCTTCCTTCGCTGCTCTCTTATCCGTCGTGTCACCGCCGATCTCGCCTCCGCCGTGTCACCGCCGATCTCGCCTCCGCCGTGTCACCGCCGATCTCGCCTCAGCCGTGACGCCGCTGCTCTCATTCACCTATTACCGCCACATTTGATGGTTTTTTGAAGGTATTCGCTGATTTTTAGAAGTTTTTGCGTGTTACTCAAGCTTTCATTTGTTCGATTTATTGTGTTTTAATGCTTATTAAGTTTGATTTATGTTGATTAGATGCTCGATTTGGTGTTTTCGAAAGTTTTGCTGCATTTTTGGTGTTATTCAAGCTTTCATTTGTTCGATTTATGTGTTTTAATGATTAATAGGTTTGATTTATGTTGATTAGATGCTCTATTTGGTGTTTTCGAAAGTTTTACTGCATTTTCGTGTTATTCAAGCTTTCATTTGTTCGATTTTGTGTGTTTTAATGCTTATTAGGTATGATTCTGTTGGATATTCGTATGATTGGTCTTTAAAGTCACACCGATTGGTTATCGAACTACAGGGGGCTGGTCTAGGGTGTATATTAGTTAATGTGATTTTAATAATGTGTGTGTGATTCTAATAATAAGTTTGTGATTCTACTTGTTTATTGGTGTGATTTTTTATTTTGATTCTTTTCGTTGTTGTGATTCTATTGATGGTTGGATCGAGGGGGCTTGAGATGACAATTTGCCCAGAGGGACCTTGGCAGGGGATTTAGATGGTTGTGGTTTTGTAGTTGAAGAGAACCTCAAAGGTGAGGTAAACTTCTTAGAGAAGATACAGAAAATGTAAAACTGAACATTGTAGGAGAAAGAGTTTAGAAGAAGATTAATTTTTCATTCGAATTTGTTAATGAAATACAATGGCTATATATAGAGCTAGAGTTACAAGAGAGTCAAAGACTAGAAGTTGACTAAAGCTTCCCGCCAATAATAACTGAATTCTGTTACAAATAACAGAATCCAATTTAGGCTATGATTAGGTATGGAGTGGTGCAGGGCAGCTATGTGCACCTGTCTACACACCCCCCTCAAGTTGGAATGGGGGAACACTCACCATTCCCAACTTGAAAGTGAATGCCCTGTGTTGATGCTCTGCTAAGCCCTTGGTCATTAAGTCAGCAAGCTGCAGAGCAGATGACACATGACTCGTCTGAACAAAGCCCTCGAACACCTTGTCTCTAACATAATGAGCATCGATCCTCAGATGCTTGGTACGCTCATGGAATACGGGGTTAGCCACGATCTATTGAGCTGCCATATTATCACAATTTAGAGTGATAGGGTAGGTAACTTCAACCTGTAAATCATGTAGTAAGCCAGTGAGCCATTCCAATTCACTGGTAGTAGCAGACATGGCTCTATATTCGTTTTCTGCTGAGGATTTAGACACCGTTTTTTACTTTTTGGTTTTCCAGGACACTAAAGAAGGTCCTAGGAAAATGCAAAAGCCTGTAAGAGACTTGGCACTGTATGGACAGTTGCCCAAGTCAGCATCTATATATCCTTGCAAGGTCAGATCACCATCCTTAGGATATAGCAAACCCAAATCTGCAGTACCCTTTAAGTATCTTAAGACATGCTTTGCAGCTTGAAGATGAGGTTGTCTTGGATAACTCAGAAATTGACTGAGTTGCTGTACACTGTAACTTATGTCAGGCTTTGTCAAATTCAGGTACAGCAGCTTCCCTATCAACCTTCTGTAGTGTTCAGGATCAGGTAATGGATCACCTTGATCAGGTGACAACTAGGAGCTGCTGGTAAAAGGAAAAGGACAGGCATTGCAGTCACTCAGGCCAGCTTCAATCAGTAGATCTTTGACATACTTTCTATGATTTAATAGTACCCCTTTTGATGTCTGAGCAACTTCCAGACCCAGAAAATACCTCATTGATCCCAAGTCTTTGATGGTAAAAGCCTGATCTAGAGATTGTTTCAGGCTGCAGATGAAGTTTGCATCATTACCAGTGATTAGCAGATCATCCACATATACTAGTACCAAAGTGAATAAACCAGCTTCTTCCCTGGTAAATAATGAATAATCCTGTCTTGATTGCTTGAATTGGAGCTTGTTGACAAGGAACTGAGTGAGCTCTTTGTTCCATTGCCTGCTGGCTTGTTTGAGACCATATAAACTCTTTGTGAGTTTGCAAACTTGACCAGGTTTGGCCAGATCATATCCTTCTGGAGGTAGCATGTAGAGATCTTCTTCCCTTTCAGCTGAATCTTGTCAGAATTGGGGTCCTGAAAATGACATCCAATGTCATTAAAGTAGACCTTGAAGCCAAATTGTTCAATCATTTTCCCTACTGATAGAAGACTATGAGAGAAACCAGGAACAAAGAATACTTCAGGTAGAACAATTCCATTTGTAAGGGGAATTTTACCAGCATGTGTAACCAAGATAACCTTGTCATCAGGTAAACCCACTGATATTGGTTTGGCTAAAGGCTGAAGATCAGTGAAAAACTGAATATGTGGACACATATGATCTAAGGCACCAGTGTCAATTATCCAATATATTTCACTATGAACCAAATTAGCCATATATAAATCAGTGGATAGAGTATTACCTGCAAAATGTGCCAGATTCGCCATACTCCCAGATTCAGGAGTAAGGCTGCAGGTAGATTGTTGTTGATTGACATTCCTTGCAGAGAAACCAGAAAATCCAGATGTAGATGCATTGTTTGCCATTTCCTGATCAAATGGTGTAGTATAGGATGAACCTTCAGTAGCAGTTGCTAATGCTGCAGTTTTCTGCTTGTTTCGAGTTTGTAGATCATTGTACCAGTCGGGGACTTTCTTCAACCTCTTGAAACATTGTTCGTATGTATGCCCTTTTTTCTTGGACCAAGTACAGACACTCTCTTTCTTTGCCTTCTTAAGCTCTCTGTAATCAGGCATTGTGGTAGATTGAATTTGATCATTATCCTGTGGCTGAAAACTTGGCTTTGGAGGTTTGTAAAATGCCCTGTTAGCAGCAAAAGCACTTAATTCCTGACTAGGAGCTCGCAGAGATGACATGGTATCCTGTCTCTCAAACCTCAGCAGTTGACTGAAAACCAGGTTAAGGGGAGGAAGAGGCTCAGTGGTGAGGATGCTGGTTCTGACAGTCTCAAAAGATTCATCCAACCCAAACAAAAACCTAACAATCTTGCGCTTTTTATCACTGTCCACCATTCTTTTAAGCACAAGACATGAACAAGCTTCCATAGCTCCACAAGTACAGGTTGGTACCTCATCCACAGCAGCCACATCCTCACATAGCTGTTTGAACTTACCATAGTATTCAGCTAGGGTCTTATTATCCTGCTTAAGGTCATACAATTCAGATTCTAACTGATACAACAACAGATTGTCTGATTGACCATATCTTTCTTTAATCTCATCCCATAGATCTTTTGATGTCAGATTATACTGTAAGGTTCCAGCAATTACAAGAATAATGGCATTTAACACCCAGCATTTGACCATATGATCAACAAACATCCACTTCTGATAAGCAGCATCAGTCACAGCAGGTTTAGGCATTGCACCAGTGACAAAAACTAATTTGTTCTTGCCAATTAAAGACATCTTAACAGTATTACTCCAATCTATATAGTCACTGCCACCAGAAAAAAGGTACTGAAACCAATGCAAGAGAAGGATTAATGTCACCTGAATGCATGTAATAAGGATCAGTGTAATAATTGGAGGCCTGAGAAGCATGAGAAGTCGAGGAATCGTCGGCCATTGTAGCGTAATGATGAAGATATAGTGCTCTCCACCCCAAATTATCCAATTACTGAAGAAATAAACTCCAGGAATTCCAAAAAATGAAGATTAATCAAGAGAAAAAATCTCTGAAAATGCAACAATTTCCAGATACCAGTAGATTCTGAAGAAATAAAATTCAGAAAACCAATTCTTCAACAATTATCAAATCAGCTTAGTGAATCTTAAACAGTAAGTCACAAATTTGATCAATCAATCGATCAAATTCCGGAAACTTATGAGTGAAGCTAAAACTGACAGGATTTAGCTCAAACAAACTTCAAAGAGAAGCTACTGTAGACGCGAAGAAGATCGCAATAATATCGAAGAAAACTTGATCGATTGCAATAAATCGACCAAATTTAGCGAAAAATTCCGACGAATTACAATACATTCGACGAAATGCGTAAGATTGAAGAACTTTAGTGCAGAATTTGCGTGAGAAATGGATCGAACTTGTCTGATACCATGAAGAGAACCTCAAAGGTGAGGTAAACTTCTTAGAGAAGATACAGAAAATGTAAAATTGAACATTGTAGGAAAAAGAGTTTAGAAGAAGATTAATTTTTCATTCGAATTTGTTAATGAAATACAATGGCTATATATAAAGCTAGAGTTTCAAGAGAGTCAAAGACTAGAAGTTGACTAAAGCTTCCCGCCAATAATAACTGAATTCTGTTACAAATAACAGAATCCAATCTAGGCTATGATCAGGTATGGAGTGGTGCAGGGCAGCTATGTGCACCTGTCTACAGTAGTGCTTGGATGTTAACACAGTAACTAGTATTTTGGAGTTATATGTTAGAAGATGAGGTGTGCAACTTGTGTGACTCGACTACTTTGACGTTGATTAGCTCAAAGTGGTAGAGCATTGTGCTTTTGGCACAAGGTGTGGTCTAATTGATAGTTCTTTGTGATTCTGTTGGTTTATTGGTGTGGTTTTATATTTTGATTCTTTTAGTTTTATGATTCCATTGATTTTTTGAATGAGGTACTTGGTGGAGAGTTGTTACTTGTTGCTGTTGATTTGAGCATCAGTAGTTCAATTATTGCAGCTACTGTAGAGGAACGGTAAAGAGAGATTGAGGAATCCTTTGTGTAGTGATACTTGCAGTTTAGTTGTTGATTTTCGATTACTTCTGTTCAATTTGGACTAACTGAGTTCGAGGTTCTTAATGAGATCTCTGAATATTTGCTGGAGTTTGTGAGGATTTGGTATGATATTGCTGGAATGCGCTTTGGGCAAGTGCTCTGTTTAGAGCAATCAAAATATGGCAGATTCAGGAGGCTTTTAAAGCATTCCAATTATTATTCTCAGTGTTTGGTGTACCTACTGTACATTGGAAAAAGTAGTAGCTATATTCGGAGGGTACAAATTATGTTTTGTGGGAAACAGATTTCTCTGGTTTAATACTCTCATATGATAGGAATGAAGTGATTGAATATCTTATAACTGCTACTGTTATCCGATCCGCAGAGGCGCAGATTATGCTCATTGTTGGATGCCTATACTGTTTCATTTTTTGCTGTGAACATTGGTGTTTATTTTGCCTCTTGAGTCTGCTTTTTGTCTATTATCTGTAGTCTACTAGCTCAACTGGTAGAGCGCCCGTCTAATAGACGGAGGGTGTAGGTGCGAGTCCTACGCAGACTAGATGTATAGTTGAGGCTTGAATGTGTATACTTGATAGATTTGGACCCTGATAGCGAGAATTTCTGCAACATGGGAATCATATGGTCATATGAAGTGATGTGGTTATATACTGTAGAATCTTGAGGAATTTAACACCCCTCTTCAGTGCATGTTGCACATACAAATCAAAACTCAATGTCACTGCCATCTACTCAATGTCACTGCCATCTACCTCCTCTAACCTCTTACGAGTGAAAGGGTAGAAATTAGCTCCATGCTTATTACGGAAATGTTGGAAACCTACATTTGAAACATGCTGCTTCTTCAAATCAGCAATGACACAACAAGGGGAATTGTAGGAAGATGTCTCAGTTATTTCAAATAGATTTGTGGATTCAAGATCTGATCACATGATTACTGACCTATCAATGAGATTTAACAAATGCTCGGCTTCGGATCAGATTACAGACAATAATACCTCAGTGTCTCAAAAGTTGTCGCTATTGGCCAGGAAATGTTAGAGCTGTGAACAATCAAAATGCACTCCTATATGCTTTTATAATAATCAAGTTATGCAAAGTCTGGTCTGACCTACCACAGTACCACTCACTCAACCACTAAACACAAAACTTTTCTAGTACACTTATGACGAGCTGCGTACATACTACGTCCACACAGAAGAGGATAGCAAGTTCAAGGAAAGTGATGCAAAGCTACAATCCAACAAACACAGAAAATTGGTATTAGGTCGTGTAGGATTCGAACCCACACCAATGTGCATATTGCACAAGGCTCTACCATTGAGTTAACAACCTTTTGCAATTAAAGGAAAATCAGAGTAAAACCAAGATTAGAAGTCTCACTTTATGAGAGCAAAAATGTTGACACCTCCTTCATTCGAAGTGGAGTTATTATTCCACACACACTGACAAATAGAACTCTCTTACTAGCAAAATTAAATAAAATCACACGCACTGACAAATCAAATCACATACAACAACGGATAGAATCACACACTCCACTGAATAGAATCACATACACCGTCGAATAGAATCACATACCATTGAGCCATTATAATAGAATCACACTTACTATCTAATAGAATCACACTTGCTATATTATAGAATCACATAGACTTACTAATGGAATCCAACACTAAGACAAATGGTCACATAGACAAACAAATAAAATCACAGACACTAATAAAATCACACATAGAATCACACACTCCACCGAGTAGAATCACACACTCGGACGCCAATGGATAGAATCACACACTCGGACACTCCATCTGATAGAATCACACACTCTATTCGATAATATCGCACACAAAATCGAATAGAATCACACATTCCATCCGATGGAATCACACGCACCATTGAATAGAATCACACGCACCATTGAATAGAATCACACACTCCATCGAATAAAATCATATTGTTTTCATAATAGAATCACACAAGTCTACAATAAAATTACATGAATGTCATATACAATCATAAAATTTCAATGACAAGTCTAGAAAATGTTTAGAGACTAATGAGTGAAGACAGAATCTAGGAAAATGGTTTGATACTTGATTAATCAAAGAGCTTTTAAAGACGTAACACTAGGAAGGTAGACTGGATTCATTACCATGTGATGAATTAAAGTTTAAAGAGCTTAGATCTTCGAATAATGTACATAACAGATACTTATGATCTTTGCCGCAGAGCTTTCATGTGGTCTAATTAGAATCACAAAAACAAACTAAATGAATCACACACACTATCTAATAAAATCACATAGACACACTAAAAATAGTTACACACCAAGATATAAAATCACTCAATCTAACAAATGAAATCACATATACTTACAAATAGAATCAAATAAGACTAACATATAGAAGCACAAAGACAAACACAATTTGAATAGTCTTGTTGATTACAAGAGACGAAGGAATCCATTAATTGTACGTTTTCATACTAAATCACACACACTAACTAATGAAATCACTCGCACGAACTAATAATATCACAAATTGAATAAGACACATTATTAAATAGCATCACACAAAATATAACAAAGAAGTTACACAAGCATAGTTGCTTCGAAATGATTGTGTGATTTGAAAATCAAATTCGAATAGGTCAGACAACGAATTCCCAAATCCTTTACCGAAATCAAATCAATCGAACACGAATCAAAACCTAGGGTTTCAGACCTTAATCTAATCGAAAAAAATATCAATTGAATCGAAATGTTTATGAAAATCTGAGATAATGCAATCTAACATTAAAAATTACTATAACGGCTACTAAGAGCAATAAAATGATTACAAACCATGTAACAAAACGACCGACCATTTTGTGACAAATTAAATTAAAGTAGTAACTAATTGGGAGACCATTTCTTATGCAGTTATGTGATTTTACCGATAGTAATAATAATATAAAGCTTATAAAGCTTTAGGCCTTGTATGGAGAGGTGCTAGGGAAAAAGAGGCAGCTTGAATTTTTGCTGATCACATGATTAAGGCATTATATTATAATATATTATCCAATAAAAAAACACCAATAATTTCAATTTGTTCCCTTGTAAAGATTTGTAGACACAAATTGATGAAGATCATACTGTGTAAATCTTTATATTCAGTTTTAAATTTATTTTTCTATCTTATATTATTCTTTTGCTTTTAGTTTATAGATGTGTTCGAATTGCATTGCTATTTATTCTTGAGTTCGAGACTAAATAAGGTAAAGTCTCATAGGTTACAGTCTCACAGTAAATTATTGTAAGACCACTTTACTTGGTTAAAAAGTGATCCTTGTGACCATTGCATTGCCTTTCGTAATTGTTTGACTTTACACCTAACCACATTCGTTGTGATTTAAATCAATCCCTAGAAGAAGTATGATGGTCACTACAATCGTAAAATAGGTCACTATAAAACGAATGAGATAGTCTCATAAACCGTCTCACATAAAACTTATTGTTTTTGAATGAATGATATTATTTGGGAAATTTTGAGGATGCACCTATTATATTTTTCATTTTATGAAAACACACCTATTACAATTTTGGTTTTTCTAACGTATGCCCATTGGACACATTCTAAGAATACATTTCCTACCTTAATTAAGTGAGATTATTTAGTGAGGAACCACTTAATGAAAGTAAATAATAAAAAAATCTCTAATAGAACCATATATCACTTTTTTGGCGAATAACTAGCAGAGATTTGTTTTTCTTCTAGTTTATTTTTAGAAAAACGATACTTTTGGTAATCACTTACTCCCTCTGTCCAAGCTCAAACGCCTCATATTTCATTTTGAGACATTCCACCTCAAACACTTCATCTGTTTTGGGACACATTTTTCTCTCCTACTTTTATTAAATTATCACCTCATCTCTTTCATTATCTCTCATTCTTTTGTTAATCTTCAGATTCTCTCTCCTCATTTTTTTCTAATATTATCCTAATCAACTTATTATATCAATTTTTGTTATTCCGTTACAAATAACCTACGAATCGTTTGAGCTGGGATGGAGGGAGTAATAATTATTAATTAACACTCAATTGGATGATTTTTAGCAAAAAATTAACTTAATAATCACAAAATTGCTACCGTATTTTACAATCACAAAATCAGAAAATACATTGGATAGCTACATATGTAGTTCCACTAGAGGGTGTTATATTTATTATTAGGATTTATTAGTTGGTTGTAAAAAAAAAAATTATTTTTCACAAATTAGATACACCGTATTTCTTTTGAAGAGAGACACAAATGGAGTAGGGTAGTTCACTACCATTTTCCCCAATTAGTAGATTGAATTATGGGCGAGGGCCAGGCCAAGGGTTGTATCCAGCAGCAATCATTCCTCGAGTGATTCTAGAATAGCCGCCGGTCACCGCCGGTCACACCAACTTTAACCATGGTTAAAAATAAAATTTAATAGATATAGATTTGTTATTATTAATTTACCAAGTAATTACCTCAGCCTAATTGGTTGAGGCTTGTAGTTTCTACCATATGACCTGGGTTCGAGTCTCCCCTAGAACGTTTTTCATTTTTTTTTTCCAGATTTATTCCTCCTTTCTTTTTCCTTTTTTTTCCAGATTTATTCTTCCTTTTTTTCCCGTGTATATCTCCAAATTTTCGAAATTAGATTTTGAAAAATTCGTTTATAATTTCACTTTTTTTGGCGAAAATTTTGAAAAAAAAAAAATAATATATCAAAATTCTGATTATCTTGAATTTCGTAAGTTGGAGAATTTAAAAAATTAGGAAGGTTTACTTAAACTTTTCTTCATGTTTCGTCGATTTTTATAATATTTAATTCAAAAAAAAACTTGAGATCATATTTTACCGCATGCATTAGATAACACGTAAAAACAATTTTATAATTGTTGCCATTATCATTCAAGGTTAAAACTATTGTAAGTCGTAATTTGAAAAGTAAATGCGAGCCAACATGTAAAATCCAACCTTTTTATAATAATTGACATTTTATCCATAACTTATAAGACACCTATATAGGTTGTACTAAGTTATTAGCTTTCTTAGTTTCGATAAGAAGCTAATAATGGTTCTTAAAATTATTTCAATTTACAAGTAAGCATAAATACAGGTTTTGTTCTTTAGAACGTACATATAGCTAAAAGTACAAACATGACGAAACTACGCAAGATTACATTCAAAGTACCAAAGCAATCTAAGAACGAATTTTTTTTCGAAATAGGGCTTAAAAAATAAATATTAAACAAAATGGGTTGGATTGAAAAATGTTCAATCTTATGGGGTGCACGTCACCCCATTTAGGT
>JBBYHQ010000010.1:6147002-6163581 GCA_038382645.1 Spergularia azorica | reverse complement strand
GATTTCATAATAAGAATGAATGGTCAGATTTATTTCTCTTATCAATGGCTACCAAACCTTCGTAGCTATTGTAGAATCCCTCACAAAATATGGGTCATTTTTTTTTATCTTTCTCTCTCCTAATTTACCTATTCTAACAAAATTTTCCAGATCTCATTATCCATATTTATGGAAATTATGGAAATTAAAAATATATTTTATTTGTATGGCTTCCTGCCTTTCTCCATGCATATACGCGCGTGAGCCACAAAAATGGTGATTAGAATACCTTTATTCCAATCACCGTGATTAGCTTAGCATTCCTGCATTCACATGTGGGCCGGGCCCATGAACATTGAATTCGTTGCCCAAACATCCCACATAATAAAGGAAGATCCTTATACCCCCACATGATCAGGATTAAATGTCTGTACACATGTGAATTTGGGAGGATCATTGCACGCTGTTAATATTGTTGTCAGACTTCCAGAAATTTATCACTTCTGGCACACGGCACACCTTATTATAACCTCTGGCTGTTTTGCTTTCGTCTCCGTCATACCATCCTTATCACTCTGACTAGCTTATCTACAATATTACTACGACTTGCGGCTTCGTTTGAACTTTCTTTCCCTGCGTGTTGAGGAAGCGCGCATACACTTGTTACGGCCTGCGAATTTGCATACAGTTGCCGACGATAGTGTAAGTTGGATAGTTATTTGTTCATAGAATTTGTCGACGCATCTACTTGACCTTGATATATCCTACCTTCTTCGCAAAATGTACGTAAGGCAATACGTTCTCTCGTAAGTGGTAGCAGATTGATATGTGTCCAACGACTTATTTAAGTGGGTGTTTCTTGAGTTATCTTAAATTTGTTTGGCGTTCAAGTTCGAAACAAGAAAACGCAATCATTTGAGGTGGTTCGCCTAAAATACGACTACCATTGATCTTCATTTTCGTGTGCCTCAAGTTACGTTCCTTTGTAGAGTGTGATTATTAGGTCCACTTATCATGAATTTTTTGCCTCCATCTCGTTGTCAGAACGTACTTGGGCATTTGTTATCATGAAATTAAAGTTTGTTTCATTCATAGCCGTTTTCATGAAACGGATAAAAAAAGCCCACTTACAGTGAATTTATTCATTCATTTGATGAATAAAATGAAAACTATTCAAATGCACACAAAACTATTCATTCATTTGTACACTTCTCTTCTTTATATTTTATTCTGTTTTCTGACAAGTAGCAAAATGACAATGTTTTGTTTGTGCGACATGCGAAACGATATTTGTTTAAAGGGTTAATGGACAAAAATAAAATAGAAATTCAGGAATTGTTTGGTAAAATTATCGTGCTTTCGGAATGTATCAAGTTTTTTTTTTTTTTTTTGGGAAAATGTAAGTAGTTTTATTTCAAAGAAATGTATCAAGTTATCAACCGTGTAAATGTAATTATCTGTTACTCATAATTATATGGTTCTTGTTTTTCAGATTTATGTCACTTCTATTGTGCAAATATTTCGTACATCTCATAGGTTGAATTTATTAAGGATGAACTAATTGTAGCACGCAAATCGTAACCATGCAATATTATTGCACTAATGAACAAGTATTTTACTACAAATATCACTAATAATAACCATGCAATATTGTACTCCCTCCATTTCAATATATATGACATTTACAAACTACGAGCCAAGTTTTGACTTTTAATTTCATTAAAAAATATTTTGTCAAAAATTATAAAAATTATAAAAGTTATATAATTGGATTCGTTGTGAAATATACTTTCACAGGGTGGCGCTAAACGCAGCAATAAACCGTCTAAACGCAACATAAAATAATAACCTAAATAAATATAACTTTTTAACTTCCCTAAAATACCATTTTCCAATTTTAATTAGGTAAACCAAAGCTATATAAAAACCTAAATAAATACTAATCAGATAATTTGTTCAATAATTTCATAGTAATTTATTGTGATTATGACGGACGAGATTCCTAACGATTTTTTTGAGGTAAGAATGAATTTTTCGGAAGTGTCAATCGCCCCAATCGACACCTTATAAGGGGGTATCGACTGTCCTGGTCGGCACCTTATGAGGGGTATCATAGAAATTTCAAGTAAACTGAAAACTGCGAAAAAAGAGTATAAATTTACGCAAGTATGGCCTTCGGCGACGTCTGGTGGTGATGCGGTGTGGGATTCCGGAGGCGACAACTTTCGGAGTTGAGGAAGGGACGACAGCAGGAGGACCGGTTGGGCGATCGTCGTCGGTGAATGGCGTGACGATCGTGTGGCGAAGGCGAAGAGGGTGTGGTGATCGTGAGAATTGGTTGGTGTCAGATCAGGATTGAGATAGGTTTGGGGGGGGGGGGATTTTGGCAATCGTCTGATAGATAGGTTTGGGGAAGGATGAAAATGTAAATCACATTTAATGTTTGTGATAATTATTAATTTAAATTATTATTTTATGCTGTGTTTAGGCGCTTTTTTGTTGCGTTTAGCGTCTACGTATTATAATTTCATAATTTTTACCTAATTTTTACCTTTATAATTTGAGAGATATCGAAGATAGTTAAATCGAGAGGTCATATCCCGCCGTAAATTTTGTAATTCCACACGCATGCAAATGCAATAGCATACTCTTATTTTTTTCTCAGGGATGAGTTGACTTAGTGAAGGTGAAGCCAGAACCATGAAACTTGTCCTCGACGATTTTCTCAAGTTTCTCCGCCATTGAAGGACTCAAGTAATGAGCCCAATCTCCAATCTCGCCTTTCCGAAAAAACCACTCATTCTTTACATTGGGATAAACCTCAGCACTTTTGCCAGGGGCAGCAACGTCTTTCAGACTGTCGAAACTGCATAGCTTGATGATATCCTCGACGACACCTTCTCCGTCTTCTTGTTCCGAAATCGGGCACCCTACGAACTCCGCAATCCGCTTCACATTACCCTTGGGATCGGCTTTCAAATCCTCGTACTTGATTATCAAGACTTTGTTCGGGTTTTGCAAGCTCTGATTCCAAAACCCTAAAACGTGGTCTTCAAAAGGACCGAACGGGATCGCACCACTACAGAACATGTTTGAGTAATACCCCAATAGTTCGGGTTTCAGGTTCGAACCTCCGTCCACTGTCTGGTAGAAAAGCCACGAGGAAATCAAGGTGTCGAATGGGTTTCTACAAATGTAGATGATCTTGCATTTGGAGTCCTTGATTGATGTGGGTAGAGCTTGGAAGGGAACATGTGTTCCGAAAATCCTAGGAGTAGGAGAGTTGGTAAAATCCGGGGACTTTGATTTTACGTAAATGTTTGACTCTAACTGGGGCACAACCTCATGCGGGTTGTGCCCTAGTAAGGGACTCTGGGAAACAGGGTGGTTTGCACGGTTGCAAACCGCGAAAACCAAGGCTTTGAGCCAAGTGGTGCCAGTTTTTCTTATGCTACTTATGATGATGTCCGAGTCCTGAGCCTTAAAATGGTTTTGGAATGAAATGATAGGTTTAAGGTCACTCTCTAAGGCCCAAAACCCTTGGTAAAGGTACATGAGATAATGATTGAATAAGAGTTGTTTTGGGAGGGACTCTGAGTTGCTCTATTTCCTCCATGGAGATGTCATAGGAGCTCATTTTCGAAACTTATTAGCTACCACTTATTTTATTTTTTTTGGTTTGGTTATTATGATGGATTTTCAAGATGCATGTCTACTGTTTCAGAGAGAGAGATGTATATATAGTTGAAGAAGATTACGTAAACCGTTGGCCTAGCAAGATGGCATATATATGAGACGCGCCATTTTACCTTACGGTAATTGAGGGGGCGTTTGGTTCATCATTTTTGGGGGGATTGAAAATGAATTCGATTACCACTCCGTTACATTGTGTTTGTTTTCATATTTTTTGTTTTCAAATCTTTTCCTACTCTCTTACCATTCCCCCAAAATGAAACTCACCTAAAATCTAAGGTAACAATTTGAATCCCCCATTTTATAATTTTCTCTCTCCTCCTTCCCCTCTCTCTCTCCTTCCACACCCCAACCCCACTGCACCACCCCGCACCACCGCCGGCGATGCAAGCCCCGCCACCACTGTCGCCGGCGATGCCACCGGTCGACCGACGACATCACCGGACCCACCAATGCCGCCCTCACTCACCCCTAATATGTTTTTAGTACATTTATGAAACTGACAGTAAAATTAACATATTTGCGATTCTATAAATAGAAAGAATTTTAAATTGATTTAATTTCTAAATCAATGACCCTTGATTGTCTCTCTTTGCTTATAACCCAACATTTACCAAATTATACAACAAAATTTACTGCATATTTGATTAATTTTACTACAAACTAACCATAGCCATTTTTTATTTGTCTACATATTGACTCTTAGTATTTTTGTAATAATTATTATCCGTGATACATGCATGTCATAATTATGACATATATAATATTTGAAAGATAAAATAGAGAGAAATTACCTTAGAAAAACCCTTACATCAATCTCATTTATTTTGACCTAAAAAACAAATCTCATTTTTTCCTCTCTTCTTCTGTTATTCACAGACATATATTTACGCTACCGCCCCCTCATCATTATATCAAAGATTTACCAAAAAAAACTACTATATCAAATTAAGCATCAACCCCATTTTTTCTTTTCTTTCACTATCTTCCCCTAACTTTATCTCATCACCACACCTCTACCACCTTTCATGTCGATCTAATCGAGCAACAACAACTCAACTAGATTGGGCCAGTCGTCTTTTGGCATGATGTCAGGTTCGAAATGACTAATGAACATGCATAACTCTGATAATGGAGTACAGATTACTCTACAACCACAAGACACAGTGGGCCGACACCAGTACAGTACATGATGGCGATTGATTGGAACGCTAACGGTCATTAAGACATTAATTTAACGTACTAATTAAGCATGCATTTTAATTTTATGGTTATGGTATACATTTCCTTAGACATCCAACCGGATTATCAGAGAGATATGGATGATATTCTTGCGAATATGGTAAAGGAGTAAAGGACCACTATATTATGAGAGATCGATCGACACCTAATTTATAGGCATGTACCACGATATATCAACTTGTCCAACAAATGTAAATCAAGCACCACGCCATTGTATAAGAAATGTAACGCACGATATTTGGGAAATTCATAAACACAATATAACTCTAATAATTTGTTATGCTTTGTTACATTGAATTTAATGTAATATTCTATTTATACTAATATATGACTTGACTCTTACTTAATCT
Organism: Spergularia azorica; assembly: GCA_038382645.1. Classification (NCBI taxonomy): domain Eukaryota; kingdom Viridiplantae; phylum Streptophyta; class Magnoliopsida; order Caryophyllales; family Caryophyllaceae; genus Spergularia; species Spergularia azorica. The sequence continues at coordinate 6,158,317 of JBBYHQ010000010.1, read as the reverse complement.
AACAACATACTAGCTACCATAACTTGAATATTACCTAAATATTTGAGTTGTCTTTAAGATTATTGTTGAGTCGTCTTTAATAAGTATGGTCGTATGCAAGATAAGGCTATACGCGTGCGTAGCCACTGCATGCAGGTTAAATAAATGTGGGGCTCTCGGCTACGTTATATGGATAAGTTATATATGCGAGTCGGTTTCTTTTTAAATACTCTTTTTTTTTCTTTCTTTGGTACAAAGAAGAAAAAGAAAACAACCAGCTAATGTCTTTTATATCCTCCGACGGATGCAAAATAATAAGATTATCATCAAAGAAGGCGGAGGTTCCAGGGATCTCCATGATCCCCACTTCACTAAATTCAAAGTCATCAGTCCTCCTGAAGGTAGTCTGTGAAAGAATCGCTCTCGCTTCCCTCGCTATATGATCCGCTACCTTGTTGTACCTTATGTTGACAGTCTCTACATTTCCAGTACACATTAGTTAGCCTATCCATGGGATTATTCCTGTCCATAATCCCATTAACCACCAGTTCACAATTACAAAGTGTTTGGATCCCATGGAGTTGAGGTGGAGTTTACCTAATAAGGTAAGAAAAAGACATGTGGCATTTTATTTGTGCATTTAAAGATTTTTTTTTTTCATTTGCTTTATTACTATTTATGGCAAACTCCATCAACTCCACCAAATTTTAACTCCATGGGATCCAAACACAATCACAAATGATGGTGAATTATTGTCGATTCTGTCTTTTCAACCAAGTCAAGCCCAAGAGAACCGCCATGGTTTCTGTTAAAGTATGTAGCATCAGTAGCATAGACACGCGCAATAATCCCTGCATTCCACCTGCCATCACCATCTAGGACACAAGTAGCTAGTTCTTTCGATTCTTTAGATTTGCCATACTTTTATTTTAGGGTAACATTTTCTTAGTAAAAAGACCATTTTATCCTTTATTAAAGGTGAGATAATCCCATTGAACCAAGACATTAGACTCATTACATACAAATGCCCTTTGTTGAAGTGAAACTCAAAATACTTCATATATGAGTGCCCCACATTGGAAAAGGAGAAGGAATTTGCCTACCTCATATACCAAGAGTTACTCCTTCTATTGCCAATTAGTTTTATGATGGAACTTCCTTGAGCTTATTAAGTGGACTCTCTATTTTCCTTACAGATATGGCCCAGGCCCGCGTAATTTCACACCCCTTAATGTAAAAAAACCAAGGCTACTTTGATCCACCACTATTCCTGCACTCTGACAGGTTTTTGATTTATAAAAACAATATTCTCACAAGGAGTATTATTCATTGAGTTAGCTTTTAATATATAGCATAAGATGTGCACAATATATAATAATGTTGATCATTATCGTTTGGAAACCGTGCACCAAACAAAGAACCAAACACAACAACACTCTAACTTGCTAGTACACAATTCCAAGTGAAATTAAACTACCATATATGTCAAGTTATCAACAATGACCTCAAACGCTGAAACGATGAGATCAGATGATGATAATGAAGTAGTAGTACAAGTCTCTGATGAGGAAATTGAAAAGCTTTTGGAGTCCCTTCCCAAGGCAACATCCTTAAACGGTACGCTTTCGTTAGCAAAATACCAAGGTTTTTGGTACCATTCAATGGTTTTCAAGAGAATGGTTGCGTTTCAAAGACATTTTCATGCTAAAGACACTGATATTATCATTGCTAGCCACCCAAAAACTGGCACAACTTGGTTAAAATGCTTACTCTATACTGTTGTCAACCGCAGTAACCACCCTCTTAATCAAAGTCCGATACTAAACCATAATCCACATGAACTTGTTTATGACCTAGAATACGAAATTTACAACCCTAAGAGCCAAAATATCATGACAAGAACTCTTATCGATGAGATTCCACCACCAAGGCTTTTAAACTTCCATTTCCCTTGTTCTTCCCTACCCCAAAGCATCAAGACTTCGAAATGTCGAATTTTGTACATTTCTCGAAATCCCTTAGACACAATTGTGTCACAATGGCATTTTTACTGCACCAACATGAAGAAGAAGATGATGATGGTGGCTCAAGAAAGCGGCCACCGTGCCGATAATTCATTTAAACCTCCCCCTATCGAGGACTACTTTGAGGTTTTTTGCGATGGTAGAATCCTATATGGACCGTTTTTTGATCACTTGAATGCATTTTGGAAGTGGAGCTTAGAGGAGCCTAACAAATATGAGGATTTGAAAGTGGAGCCCACTTTTTGGTTAAAGAAGATTGCTGACTTTGCTGGGGTGCCCTTCTCTTCACAAGAGGAAAGTCAAGGGGCCATTCAGCAAATAATTGAGCTTTGTAGTATTGGTAACTTGAAGGACTTGAAGGTTAATAAACAAGGACGGCTTCGCAATTTAATTTTTGATAAGAAGGACTTCTTTAGAAAAGGGGAGGTTGGAGATTGGACTCGCTACTTTAGTCCTCAAATGGTAGAGACGATGAATAAATTGATGGATGCTAACTTTGGTACCACTGGTTTGTCCTTCGATTTAGTTGTTTGATCTGATATATGGTTTGTATGTGAAATGTTTTTATTATTTTGCTTTTTTTTTTTTTTTTTTTTTTTTTACGTATTTTGCAATTGTTGTTTTTTTTTTTACATAACGCTTGTGCGGTTTGATATAATTTGTATTCGTATTCACACACTCTGATCTTTAATTTAGTAACAATAATGTGTAATCTATCTATATGATTGTGTATTCGCGCGTGCTTGATTTTGTTTATGATAGTAATGGAATCTTGCATTTCAAATAAAATAAAGAGTCTTATATTGTAAGCCAATTCTACAATAGCTACTAAACCTTGGTAGCCATTGTAAGAAGAGCAATAATAGCCCTTTGATTTTCCTAGTTAAATCTGAATCGTTGATTAGTTTGACCATAATTAATAATTAAAACTGATAAATATATTAATATTATTTTTTAATTTTTTAATTTTTTAACCCCATTTTCCTCCTCCCACCTCCCCCACCCAAACGGCCACCGCAGGTCCAATCAAACCACCACCAAAACGTCACTTGGCACCACCATTGCCACCCACGGTCACCTGTAACCACGCGCCTGGCCCTTTGCATCACCTACGCCATCTGATTCCATTCTATCTTTCTCTTCTCCGTTTCTATGGGCAGTGACAGTTATGAGGGGGCGGCGACTTGGAGGCTGCTATGGCATTGTCGGAGGGGCAGCAGGCTTTCGTGGGGCGGGAGCGTGCGGGTTTTCATGGGACGGAGGCCCGAGAATCAAAGCGGAGAGGACGGGAAAGAGGAGTATTGGGAGGAGAGAGAATCGTGCGTGCATAGCTCGGGGGAGAGATCACCTTCATTTGCCGCCCGGGGATGGTTCTCTTGAGTGCAATGGTGGTGTTGGGGTGCTAACCGGAGGTGGCTAGGGCGGTAGTAGGGTTGAGGGGAGGAAGGAGAAGAGGGAGAAATCTATGAGGTTGTATTATTAATTAGTATTTTTATTTAATTTTGAATTTAATTAATTGAAAAAAATTATTAAATATGGTCAAATTTACCATGGCTACCATACCTTGGTAGCCATTATAGAATCGCTCTAGATTTGTAGTTCCTATCACACAACCACAGTTCAAGTCTTCACCATGACATATTTAATTGGGCCAACATTTTAACCCAAATATTTGAAAATACATTTTATATTTTTAAATTTTGTGCCAAAATTTTGAATAAGAAAAAAAAAACAAAAAAAAAACAAAATTGAATCTACTAACTTTTAAGAAAAAATTGAAATTTCAAACTTTTGTGAATTTCTTAAAATTTTGTGAGGTGGTTATTTTAACAATTACAAAAGTTCATTGATCTTACGAAAAGTTATTTTCAACATTTGTACTTTATGTTTGTTCGATTTTTGTTAATTTAATTTTTAAATGAACGCCAAATCAAGCTTTTCCGCAAACAATAGTTAAAACGTACAATTAATGTATAGTGGTCATCACCATAATCCAACTAATCGATAATAATTACCACTTCTCATTGTTCGATTCAAAAACTAGTTTTAAAATTGTTTTCATAATACTACAAATCTGATAAAAGACTTATATGAAACTGGATGTACTCATGAAATTCTTAGCCTATTTAATTTCAATCGGAAGTTACTAATGTTTTCATCGAATATCCAACGTAAGGCTTCACGGTTTGTTCTTATAACCAAATACGAATAATAAAAAGTACTACATATCGAGTTTTGGTTGAAAAACACAAAAACTACGTTTGAAATACAAAAGCAAAATCAACAGCCTCTCTAAACGACTGGATTTACAAATACTTAACTAATTAAAAAGGTAGTAAACAACCCAAATATAAAATTGTGCGGGTTTGTAATGCAACTTCATAAGTTCATATTAAATTTGGTGGTGAGGTAGACTCAACAAGTGGTCTAGTTCTAGTATACAAGCCACGGATCAAATAGAGATTGTACGTAGTGGATTCCTTAGGTGGGGCCAACACCACTGCATGTCCCTACAATTCATTATATTTATGTATCATGGACGGGTTAAATCTCAAATGAAGGCCACGTATTTGGCCATTAGGTTAAGTCGTTAAGGAGAGTATTGGTTGGGATGCACTGGACTTGATTTAGAAACGTCGACCTTCTAATTAAATTAGTGTATGATACTTTATGAGAAATTAAAATAATTGTCAAAATCATGCGAATAATTTATTAAAATCAATATGTCATCTTCTATGAGACTTTGTGATTATATATACTAATAATCAAGTGCAGTACCGAGTTAGTCAACAACATAAATTTAACTTAACTTCACAATTTTATAATACAATTATACAAATGAGATTACATTATCTTTGATGACTAGTACGGTGTATACTTTACCACAATTAATTAAGTAAATAAAGGAATTTTTTTTTTTAAAAAGTTAAAAAAAATAAATAATGAAAGTGATGTAAGTAATTAGGTAAAAAATAAACAAAAACCCTTCTTAAAAATACTTGCCAAGCAGTCGAAGTCGAACACAAGACCTAAATCCTATTTCTTTCCCTACTAAACCATTTGCTCTAAGATTTTAATTCTAGTGTTATTTGTGATAAATTAGATATTACTATTACTACTGTACACATTAAAAAAAAAAAAAAAAGAACATCATCATCAAGTCATCAACCTTTGTTCTCTCGTCGGTTACAGTCCGGCCATCTCACGCCCGAAAAAAAATTCTACATGTTTGATTAACATTCTATATGTTTTGTTCTACCGATCATTCTTCAGTACCGTGAAATTGAAATCGGCCGTTGTTACGCATCAAAATCAATCAAATAGAGAGAGGAAACTATTGGACCATAAAAATGAGGGAGAAGAGACTGGGCGTCTGCTGAGAGTCGGCCGGGGAGAAGGCGCCGCCGACGAGAAGATCGGCCGCCGATTAGAATGTCGGTGAGGAGGAGAAAGGGCGTGGAGTCCGGGAGCATGAGTTGGGTGGAGACCGATGGTTGCGTGGGTGATTGATGGGGGGCTGCAATTTGCAAATGGGTGGAAATGAGTGGGGGCAACATTATTCAATAAAAACTTATTAAGTTGTGATTAGGTGTAGTGAGGGTGTACCATATTAAAACTACTTAACCATGGTTAACTTATTTTAATGGTGTAGATCTCTTATTACATAATTAATGGACAAGATTTAATATTTTTGTGTAACAGGCAATAACCGGCGGTTATTCTAGAATTTTTGAGCCCAATTAGGTTTACAACACCTTATCCTAGATCCTTATTGGGTATATATTGGGGAGGTGGACAATCTAACCCCCCACACAATGAACTCAAAAAGTTCACAAAATGTGATCACACTTTGGTTGAGGATTAAAGTTAACAAAGTTAATCTCCCTTGAAGTCGTCTCCAGCTCGAATCCTCATATTCCCACCGAACCATTAGTTCCTTTGCTGTATCGAAAAAGTATCCGTTTGGTTGGTCGGTCTAATATACAAATACTTAAACACGAGCTAGGTCCAATCCCAACCTACCAAGATTCGGGCCCTTTTGAACAATTGGGCCGAACCGGTGGGCTTGTGCCGTTGTGGCTTCGGAAGTTAAAGGAAACCAGAGAGAGAGAGAGAGAGAGAGGAAATGACAAAATTGATATGGCTTCAAAATGCATTTTGGTGACAGGTTCTCCAGTAAGTAAACCAATTAACCAAATATTACTACTATCTGATTTATTTCTTTACGTTTAATTTGAATTCGTCTCGTATACGCAAAACAAATTGATGACGTTTCAGACACTGAACTAAAATTTGGGATTTGCAGGGTATTGGTAAGACAACCCTCATAAGCAGAGTGGTTGAAAATCTCAGAGCTTTAAACCCCATCTTGAAGATTCAAGGTTTCTACACCCGTGAGTACCTTTTTTTTTATTTTTTTATTTTTTTTTATTTTTAATAATTTGGTGGGTGTCTCTTAATTTGTGCGATTGATGATGGGTTTGGTTTGAATTAGGTGAGATTAGGGAAGAAAATCAGAGGGTAGGATTGGAGGTGATCACTGTAAATGGTCAAACAGCTCCCCTTGCTTCTATCAGTAATTCCAGGTATTTTATTCTAATTCCTCTTATTTTTATCTCTTGCACTTAATTTTGTCTATTTTTATGTTTTATGTTTGATTAAGGATTATGCTCTTTGTGCTTGTATGATACGGAGTACATGTTAGAGTGTTCCCCGACATCAGTAGAAGTATTGGATTAAGAGTTTAAGGTTGTCCTTTGTTGTGTGCTAGTATGATGGCATGAATGCATGTTTGAGTATTGTGGGACAATGGTAGAAATACGGGGCGAAGAGACTTGTTTGTAGATTAGTGGGGTTCTCGTGTAATTACCGATTGGTTTTAGGACGGAAGTAGGTTTATGGTTGGTTAGCCTGACTTGATTCCATAGGCCTGCTGTCTTTGGTCTAAGATTAGGAATCGTCGTGAGATGGGAAATGCTAGGTATTTGCAAGCTTGTTTGCAATGGCGGCAATTTTTGCTTGTTCAAATAGGTTGAAGTAATTACTAATGATCGGCTATTCGGCTAACAGTCTACGAGCAATTTTCATTATGGGTCGTCTATTTGAGTATATCCAGTGGAGTCAAAGACTAACTTTTCTTTGACTTTGGGACATAATGGAATAAAGCAAAATGGCTCACAAAACTGTATGCTATCTTTATTCTTGGAGCAATTTTCATTATGGGTCATTCGATAGTAGCCTCTCTACGTTTTCAACATAGGGGTAAGACTTGTGTACATCCTGCCTCATCTTACCCCACCTTATGGCGAGAGCCGTTGAGGCATTGGGTAATGTGTTGGCAGTCTCTCTATGTTTTCAATGTAGGAGTAAGGCTTGTGTATATCTGACCCCCTTTTACCCTGCTTTATGGCGGGAGCCTTTGAGGCACTATGGTTATTGTTGTAACAGTCTCTGATTCTGCAGGTAAACTTATGAGCCTTTCTCTAGCTTAGTTTCATGCTATGCAAATTTCTTGTTACAATTTTAGCCTGACCATATCAGCAGTGTGACAATTCCTATGATTCTTCGTTCTTTTATGGTTGGGAACGATGTTACCATCTCTAGGTTTAGCAGTCTAAGAAAGCGGAAGGTTTAGATGTAGTTGGGCAACTCTCCATGTTGAGGGATTTTATTTTGCTTGGGTGGTGTTGACAACCGTTTTTGCTAAGTTAATAACAGGATTTTAGGCAACTTAGTGATTGCATACCTCCACAAGCTATAACTATATCAACCCTCTGAGGAATTACCAAGAAATGGGACTTCTTTTGAAAGGGAAATGCATAAGGAGTTCCTGAATTAGAGTCTTGGGCTCTTCGTTCGTCAAGAGACTCTAGCAGTTTAGCAGACAAGATCCAATGTTCCAGCTTAATTCTACAAACCTGGTCCTCTGTCCTTGTATTTTGTGTGCAATGTCCTTTCTTTTTTTTTTTTTTTTTTGGTTTTTGGTTGTATTAGCCCCGCCGAGATCTTCTGGTATGGCCTGACTGAAGTGTTCATAGCATCTCTGCATCAATGTAGTATCAAGATGTATGAACAGAGTTTTTGGACAATTATTTTGGTAACCAAGTTGTCTCTTTTTGGTTCCCTAAAGTGACAGATTTTCATTTGCTTTTAAGAAATGGCATCATTAAGGTCTCTTAACATGTCTTTTTTAAGTATGTGCCCTGACTCCTGAATCCTAACGGCCTTTTACAGTCTTCAATTCCGCCATCCCCAGAAATTGTTTCCTCTGTCCCAATCCACTAATCTTGAGCTAGTCCCAGAGAAAATTGTGCCTCCCTAGATACGGACCAGTTTCCACTTTACCAGTTTCTCTCCCTTAAACCCTAATCGAGGCCAACGGTTAAAACCAGTTTCAGTCTATCGTTGTTCTTGAATTTCATGTGCTTAGTTCACTTTGGATGGAAATCAATGCACAACCACTCACAACGGAAGAACAGCATGTGTTTATATGGCTGTTTCTGCCAAGGATAGTTTTACCATTAGGTTACAATTTTTCTCTAATAAGAAAATCACCCTGTTTCATTCTAGAACCAAAAAGGAACAATCTATGTTATGTGAGCAGTGAGATCACCAAAATGACATTATGAAAAATTACTGTCACCAAAGTGGACATTCAATACACCAAGGTGGAAATTTCCTTACATTTATGTTATCTCAAGTGTAGACTGACATTAACAGCGATTGAATATATAGATAGTCCTATAATGGAGAACCACTATTATTACAGCTTGAGTCTTGATTATTGAAATTTGTTTTGATCACCCAGAACCACAAGGTAAGGTTAAATGCGGCTGTTGAATTTTCTTCAGTGTAGTTTCGACTTCATCAAAATGTGAGGGTAGTTGTTCATCAGGTTGCATTATCATTCGAATGGGAAAGTAACTCTATTTCTTTTTGGCACCAAAAAGGATCAACATAAGTTATGTGAGCCGTTACATCACCAAACGAACATTATGAGAACTTGCTATTACCAAAGTGGAAATGTCCCTTAGTTTATGCTATCTTGGTGTAAATTGCGATACTGGCCCCAAAATTTATTCAATATATCCGAGAGTTATGTAGTGGAGACCCATTTATATTCACGGGTTAAATTTGGATGACTGGGATTTCTTTTATCCTCTCTTGCATACTTTTTTCAAAATCCAACTTTTCTTTTATCAGGTTCATGATGACACGGACTTGTTTGTCATAGACGAAGTTGGCAAGATGGAGCTGTATAGTTCATCATTCCTCCCTGCAGTTATGAGATTACCGAACTCAAACATTCCACTTTTGGCTACTATACCAGTCATTAAACATGGCAGAGATATACCTGGAGGTATGCTATTGAATACCTCATGGGTTTTGATCACCGCTATATATTGCGTGCATACGTACATCCTTATAGCATTCAGAATTGAAGAAGTATGTCAAGATGGTCCCTAGCTTTAGCTCATGTTAATCCTTGTGTGCGAAACCTGAAAGTTGTCATTGTTCAATTTGCTATCATTAATTGGTTCTGGTGATGGTATCGATTATTCTTAATTTTATGTTGTATTGAAATGCTTAGCTTAACATCAGTGGTTAAAGAGACCAGATTTCTGCACAAAGTTTGTCTGAAGTGCACGTTCTGTGTTGTTACCATGTCCAGAAGTTGTTTGACCTCTTGTTATAGTCTAAATCTATGTCAAATCTTAAAATCCTATTTCTGGGAGGTAAGATTTGTTAACACTCAGAATTCAGATGACACTGAACGTTTATGGTTTAAAGGAAGCTGATATGCATCAGAAGTTGTTTCATACAATTCGGAACTGTCTCAGATAATTTTGTTGGTAACCTTTGTGCAGTTAAAAGGCTAAGAAATTATCGAGGTGCAACTCTCAACCAGCTAAACGCTGATAACAGGGATGAATGTAGAGAACGTGTTTACTCTCAAGTGCTTGATCTTCTGGAGAAGCCTTGAAATTCCGAATACATGCTTGCACAAACATGCCTCCAGGAATCATCCTTCTTGAATCTCCCTTGTTTCAGGTCTTGTATTTTGCAGACTGTTTCATTTTGGTTTGTAATTATCTCCTGTTTACTAGCATTCAAATTACTAGGAATCTGGTAGTGTTTTGATTTTGGCTTGTACAATGGCATTGTTGCCGTGTGGCTGTGGGGAGCTCACTTCTCTTCAGGGAAAAAGAAAAATTTTATGCTTCTATAGCCGCGAAAATTCTCTTTGATAATACAAAGCCTCATATGAGATCGCTACAAAATAACTTATTGACACCATATTGAGTCTTGTTGACGGGAAAGATAAGAATTTCACAACCTCACATTCTACTCTGTCGCAACCAAACTTCTTATATGTTTGCACCCCGTAGGAATTCTAGTGTTATCCAAACAACCCTTAATTATGAGTAAAAAAACAAGATAGACTTTGAAACATGATATAGTAACAATATGCTAATGAATAATGCGACACCGTATCATTGTAGCTATATAAGTCGTTTAATGTGTCTATGTTATTAACTCAATTGTGTTGGTCGACATTGTGTATTGTTATGAACACATTTAATAGTAAACGTGAAGCATAAGAAGGAACTACGGCATCAACTGCTAACGGCCCACTACTTTGAGATCACTTAATCTTTGTCAACAATGTTAATCTTTGATGTTCAAAAAATCGTCAAAACTCCCAATTAATACGGACAACTACTTCCCACCACCTATCTACACCTACACACACACAAACACAACTATATCTCTCTATTGCTTACTTGCTACTTCTCCATCCTTATACAACTTTTGATCCGTCCTCATATCCTCATCCCGCAGTTTTACGTGATACCATGTCTTCCCTTACTATCATCACCCTCTTCGCAGTTTTACTCACACTTTTCCCATCCTCTTCAGTCACCAGTGCGTCAGATTTCTTTGGGCCTATTCTCTCCCCTATTGCTAGTAATATACTTTTACCTCTTTTCTACGTACCATTGTTTTATTGTTTGCACCATCCGGTTTAAGTAATTAGTCCGGGTTCGAGCCTAGTACGAGTTCTCAACACTGTTGCAATAATGGGTTTTTGAACTCCTAGATCTTAAGTCAAAGCTAGTCGAGCCTTGTACCAACTCAACCAAGAGCTCATGTAATAACTGATAAAGAGTAGTAGTGTGTCAGAAGTTGTTTCCTTTTGATGTTTCTACTGTTTTTTGTTTTTTTTTTTTTTTTTTTTTTTTTTTTGGTGTGCAGATGGTATATGCAATGAAGTTGGATGTGGGAAAGGAAAATGCAAAATGTCTGGTA
>JBBYHQ010000010.1:6069147-6080678 GCA_038382645.1 Spergularia azorica | reverse complement strand
TTGAATTAAAAACACAATTTATAAGAATAATGTCTTTTTGTTTAGATGTGTTATTGGTTTTGTAAGTTTCAATCGCAAATGTTGATATACTTTATATGTACTTCCTACCATTCCTACCATATATAACTTCCTACCGGAACGTATATATATCCCGCAATTTCCCTATTTTCTTGTAGTGCACTAATTTTCATCTTTCAATGTGCATAGTTTTACATACGGCACATCCCAGCATGGCAGCATTTAAGCTTAGAGTAAGACTACTCCATCCCATCAAAACAATAATCCAGCCAATGAAAAACCATGCAATTAGCCAAAGTGCCAAACTTGAGTATTACGTAACGATTGACCAAATGTACAAATATGTAGGAGTAAATATTAACAACACTTAAATTAATTAATGATGGTTTACTCCAAGACAAGCCAAACATAAATGAAGACAAAGTTTTCACACTCCACACAATCACTGCACACTCCACAATAATAATCACTCTATTCACTCACGCTCTCTACATAAGATCACTAATCAATCCAAAAATATAATTTTCACCCAAAAATACCCTCTTCACTAAAAATCTTCTTCTACACTCCACTGACATATTTGACACTTTTGTCCTCACTCTCTCTCCTATAAAACCACCCCCCCCACCACTTCCACATCCAAAGTACCTGCCAAACCAAAAAACAAAACTCACTCACACAAAATAAACCTCTCCTCCAACAACACTCCACTCCACTCTCAGGTCCCCCACTCCCTCAACATTTCCTTTTTTATTTTCTTCTTCTTCAATTTAAATTAAAAACAAAAAAAACAAAAAAATACATGGATAGAGGAGTGGCAATTGGTGGGCCATGGAGACCCGACCCGGTTATGAAACCGGAGTTAATATTCAAACCGCCGGAGACTCCGAAAGAGCCGATGGAGTTCCTTTCTAGGTCTTGGAGTGTTTCCGCTCTTGAGATTTCCAAGGCATTGACTCCTCCTTCTTCTAATTACAAAGCTTCGCTTTCTAAGGCGCTAATTGGCGGCGGCGGCGGTGGTGAAGGTGTTATACTGGAGGACATTGTGGCGGAGGACGCGGCGGCGGTGGGTGGTGGTGGTGGTGTTAGTGGGAATCCGTTCTCTTTTGCGTCGTCTGAGACTTCTCAACTTATTATGGAGCGTATTATGGCTCAGTCCGTAAGTTTTATTCTTCTTCTGATTAAATAATAATAATGTTTTTAAGGTTTCTTATGTTGGACATTATTCTATCTGAAAATTGATGGTTTGGAATCTTGTGTCAATTTTATTTTATTTTGTTGGAATTAATAACTGCTAAGGTATTTGAAAAATAACAGATACTCCATAATATTGGTCGATATGAAATTTGTTTAATTTTGCCAAATTGTTGATCTTTGTTATAGTGTTACGAAATTCGACAATTTCACGTGACGGTTCATGTTAGGGGATTCTAAATTAATAATATGATTAAGGTTTATTGTTGTTGTACTCGTATTCAATGTGTATTGGTTCTTAGTTTGACAAAATTGACAAGTTGATTTATCAGTAATAATTACTGTACTCCTAATTACTAAGTAGGAGTGACATCTGTTCCCCGTCCATTTGGATTAAGACTCTGGCCCGCAAATTTGAGCAAGCTAGTTAACCCGAGATGAGTCTGATTGAACAGGATCGTTCTTATCTTTCGAGAACTAAAAAAAGAAAAAGAAACAATCTCACAATCTGTGTATATTGTGTAAACTTAATTGTACTAGTTCCTAGGAAAGGAATATTTGAGTTTAGAAGTCCACAAAATCCGGCAAATACGAGTATATCCTCATGTTGGCTTCTTCTACAATCTAATTTTATTTTATCGTTTTCAGGTTCAATGAATTGTTTACGTTTTTCAAATTAGGTGATGAAAATTTCAATAGAAAGTAACAATTTGCTAAGTAGTGTGAGTGAGTGAACATGTAAAAGTGGTATAAAATATGAATACTCTCTCATGTTGGGAATGATCTTTTGATTTCTTTTTTAAGTCAGTTTTAAAATGATCTTTCACTTTTCTTATTTGTAATATTTTTTGTGGTCATAATTATTTGTGACCTACCAACTTTCATTTTCCACCATATCTTACTTTCTAAAAAAATCCGCGCTATTTCATTGTGGAATATCAAATAAAACAGAGGGAGTATTTGGTTTGATTTTGCCGAGTGATGTAGTGATGATTATGATTTATGAACGAAGTGGTACTGTATGTAGTAGTGGAGTTATGCCGAAGTTGTAATATAATGAAATAATATTAAGATTGGTTTTATTTTTTTCTTAATGTGTGTAAATTGATGTAACAGCAAGAAGTATCACCCCGCACTTCTGGTCGGCTTTCTCACAGTAGTGGCCCACTTAATGGATCCTTGACTGATAGTCCCCCGGTCTCTCCATCCGAAATCGACGATCTTAAGGTGCGTCCGTTCGTACTTTTCCCGCTCCGTCTTATTGTACTATTTATGTACATACAATCGTTATCATTATGCTAGATTTTCTCTAGTACTTGTCATGTCACTAGTTATGATCGAGTCCAATGTGTACAAACCACTATATCGATATCACTGTACTAATTAGCGAGCCGTGTTGAGAAATTCAATAAGTTTCGGGTCATTTTCCGAGTTGGTAATTATAGACTCCTTGAATGAACCCGACGGACCTGAGAACTCGCGTATATATTAAAGCGTTGTTTATCGTAATTTAGTGGTTTTTTTTTTGATAAACAATTTAGTGGTTTTTTATGTCTTAGAGATGTGTATTGGAGCAAAGTCAGGACTCAGAAGTAATTGTCTGATGGTCTCTCGGGTGACAAACACGAAAACTGACACAGGACGATTCTTTGTGATACTGGGTCTTTCTCTCTCAAACTTCCAAATCCTCTGTGTTTTTTAATTAATTAAATTAAATTTCTCTTTGAAGCTTTAGCAGAGAAAAGTGGAAAGGAGTGCGTTTTGCACTGTCACCTAAGTAAACCCAATGATTCTTTGCTTTCAGCATCCCATAAACTGTCAATTTTCGTGCATTTTCCCACAGTTTTCTATTTCTCCCATTTCCACAAGTTTCACTTGAATGGCAAAAGATTTTGGTACTAGAGGAAACTTGTGGAAATGGGCATTTAAGTGTTCATTGTTGAGGAAATTTCTACAATTTATTGCTTGAAAGTTGTCCTAACAAATTGTCTTGAAATAAAAGCCATTGTTCAATGGTATCTTGATGAAAAATAGCCCATCAAACGATTCCTTTTCAAGATAAAACAGACGTGGGTTTTATATGTGCAGCGGTGATTTATTGTGCACAACGTCTGAATTGATCACTGAATATGTTAAGTTTTGATTGAAAACATTTTTGGTGACCACTCTAGAGTACTAGACCATTATTTGTTACTTATCGCCTCGAGAAAAGTATTTACTGAGAGGATAACCAACTTGACATCCATTTATGACAAACCGAAGAGTTGGGTTTTGATTGATGTTAACGCATCTCTGATTCTCAGGAATTCAGTATGTACCTTGTTAAAGTAGTGACCTACTCTATTTCTTTTAAGTTCAGTCAGTTTGCATTTATAGGCACGTATTAATCACCATGTTGTGCAGAGTTTACCATACTATCAAATCAAATAATGTCATAGACAGATTTAATGACCTATGATTGATCATTTCTTTTGGCTGAAATGCAGTGTCGCTTAAACAATCTGTCGAACGGCCAATACAGATCAAACAACCACAATGGTATGAGCGTTAATGCAGGCGCAGGCTTCGGCGTTGTGCCTGCTGCGAGTGGAAAGACTGTGGGGAGGTGGCTTAAGGACAGAAAGGAGAAAAAAAAGGAAGACACCAGGACCCACAATGCGCAGGTGCACGCCGCTGTGTCTGTGGCAGGGGTTGCTGCAGCAATCGCTGCCATTGCTGCTGCGACTGCAGCCTCGTCTGGATCCAGGAAGGACCAAGAGGCGGCTAGGACTGATATGGCGGTTGCCTCTGCTGCTACCCTTGTGGCTGCTCAATGTGTTGAAGCAGCAGAAACTATGGGTGCAGAGCGGGAGCATTTAGCTTCTGTTGTTAGTTCTGCTGTCAATGTCCGTTCAGCCGGTGATATCATGACTTTGACGGCAGCTGCTGCAACAGGTATCTTTGTTCAATCATCATTTAGCTTATCCCTTGAATTTGGAAGTTCAATGACATTTTCAGTTAGAAATCATTCTCAACCCGCAATTCCATTGTTTATTTTTTTGCAGCACTACGTGGGGCAGCGACACTAAAAGCACGAGCTCTGAAGGATGTTTGGAATATAGCAGCTGTGCTTCCAGCCGAAAGAGTAACGCCTGGCAATAACGGCAGTAATGCATCGAGTCGCAGTCACAGCGGTGAGATTGTTATTGATGAGAATTTTCTTGGCATCTGCAGTAGGGAGTTGCTTGCCAGAGGCTGTGAGCTTCTTAAGCGCACCAGAAACGGTATGTTCTGTTCGAGGGATTCTTAATTTCTTGTGGTGCTTCTTTTTTGCAATCTGTTGATTTTCTCTTCCATGTTGAACTAATCTACTACTGTTACCTGTTGCAGGTGATCTTCACTGGAAAATTGTCTCTGTTTATATCAATAGAATGAATCAGGTATGTTGATTAGGTTGCAATCCATGAAATTCAGTTAAATGCTGGTTCTTAGCATGGCATTAAATCCCAGGTGTAGAAATCACAGTCCCGATTAAACCCAAAAACCTCGATATATCAGCAACGTCTTAGTGTCACAGTCGTCATTTAAAACCTCACTTCTCAGTAGTAGTCAGGACAATCAGTAGAATAGTTCAAAACTGATGCATGATAACTTGAATCCTGAAAAAGTAGGCTCATAGTGATTACTTAATGATTTCGAATCGATCAGATTATAGGCAGCTTGAGGAATATCTTTCTTTCGTAGCCACAAAAGCTTTCAAAGTTTAAAGGGAAAGCAAACCTGAGTGGATCAAAGTTGGTCAGTCATCATTGTGATCTTCATTCTTCCTTTTTTTTTTTTTTTTTTAACTGCCTTCTTTTTTTTGTTGTTCATTGCATTGCAGGTTATATTAAAGATGAAGAGTAGGCACGTTGCTGGGACCATCACCAAGAAGAAAAAAAGTAAGTATATGCTTTGCTTTAATCTCCTTTCATAGGGATTTGAGAAAGGAGAATTCTTGATGATGTTATGAAGATTAAAAGGCAACATCTTTATATGTAATCTGCGCTCATTGAATTTAATTTATTTCTTTGTGATTTTGTTATGTGTAGATGTGGTGATTGAGGTCATCAAAGACATGCCGGCATGGCCGGGGCGTCACTTGCTCGAGGGTGGCGACTGTAGGAAATACTTTGGACTAAAGACCATCTTGCGTGGCGTTGTGGAGTTTGAGTGTCGTAACCAAAGAGAGTACGAAGTTTGGATCGAGGGAGTGTCAAGGCTTCTAGCTTTGTCCGCAGAAAGGAGCCACAAAACTCGGATCTAGATTACGCGTTTTAGGTGCATTGTCGTGACAAATGTGAGTTATGGACCTTGTGGTTGTTGTAGGGATGTTTTTGCAGGGGGATTGGGTATAATCATAATTAGACTATAGGTTATTGGCAGTAGTAGTAGACTAGTAGTAGTAGTAGTCGTCGACTAGTCCTTGGTACAACTAACAAAATGTTTTGAAGCTTGGTGGGGGTTTGTTTATTCGTTTTTCTAATGTGTTTCTACCCAATGTAAAAAGCGGTAATTAAAGAAGAAAAAGTTGCAAAAATGGGCTTATCTTGATCTTTTTTGTATTTTTCTTTTTACTGCGGAATTTTGCCAAGGGAACTCAAATTTATATGTTGGTTTGAAGAAAAGTGGTTAAAATAAGATTTGAAGGATCGAAAGTAGGAGAAAACCATGTGAACCAGGATTAAAAAGTGGTGGTAAGTTGTAGAGGAAGGAAAAGGAGGATCTTGTTGGAGTAGAGGCAGTCAAAAAAGAGAAAAGTGAAAGATGATGATTTTGGAGTAAAGATCAGACAAAAACCCAAACAGATTCCCTTGAGCTTTATTTTATGCGGCTGTGGGGGTGCATTCCTTTGTGTTTAGTTTGTGAAATTGCACTCACGACATTTTGACACACAGTGGCGTGGATCACTTGAATAATTTTTTCTAATGGTGGTGTTAAAGATGTTGATGGAGGACTTCTTTAGATCGACATTGACAACATCGTTGAGGTCGACGTCTAGGTTCGCTTTTGACGGCAACTATGATGTTGGCGTAGTGGTGGATTTGACAACGGTGGTTCCAGTGGGTCGAACTACTTCTCTTTTCTCAACACTCAATTAGCACGATCACCGAGCCTTGCCACCTTTGCATTGGCCATTAGCCCCACCACCGCCATTTTCGCCGGCAATAACATTTGATCGGAGGATAACTTATTGTCTTATTGATACCATAGATGTTAGAGAAACAGTGTCAAGTTATTGTTTGGAAAAGACCAAAAATAAAACCATTAGTTAGATGCAATGTGGGGAGGGTGGGTGACTAGGTGTACTACTTTTTTTTTTTTTTTTGACGAAGACAAACTGAAATAGAAATACATAAAAACACAAACACGAAACCGAGGAAAGATCAGGTTCCGTGATGACGCTCAGCTCATAGAGTGGGTGTTCTAAAGTACTATAGAAACATGGTTTAACTATGGTTAACTTATCTAAGAGCTAAGACTACTTTGCTATTAATAAACGTTTAGGATTACAAACTTGGATATTGTCATTACTTAAGGAACTTGGCCTTAAAAACCACAATTCTGATAAAGCGTGACAATCAAGGTGTCAAGCTGCCCTTTCTATTGTTGCGAATCTTGTTCTACAGGAAATTAGCAAAACACATAGAGATTGATTGTCAGTTTGTCATTTCACTAGAGATAATGTTTATCAAGGAATTATCATGATGATATCATCTCTTAGGGAACTATCATGCCTCTTATGTTCCCTCTCGACATCAACTTGGACTAAAACTCTCACTGTATCTCAACACAAAGACCTACTAATTAACAAATTGGGTGTTCAGGAATCCCCTCATTCTCATATTGAGAGGAATGTAGAAAGTAAGGATCAAAGTTGAGTTCATCTAATCATTGGAGTGTTGTTTTAACAAATAAGAGGTTATACGTTCAAGTTTTAGTAA
The DNA here is from genome assembly GCA_038382645.1 of Spergularia azorica. NCBI lineage: Eukaryota > Viridiplantae > Streptophyta > Magnoliopsida > Caryophyllales > Caryophyllaceae > Spergularia > Spergularia azorica. Next base: position 6,073,503 of record JBBYHQ010000010.1, on the reverse strand, counting down.
ATGCGTAAGAAATACTTTCATTGAAAAAGTGTTGTTCCACCATTAAGAAGGACCTTGATTCTCTTTTGGACCGTAAAAGGCATGATGCATGAACTGCTTCAATTTAGCTAGACTATCTTGACTACTCTCTTTTTAGAGGGGTCGGGTGCAAAGCCCAAAATTTACTACAGAGGTCATGAAGGTAATTAGGCCACTAGAAATTGTATAAGTTTATGCTCATAATGTAGAAACAAAATATAAAAAAAAAAAAAAAAAAACATGAAATGGAGTATTTATACAACACAGTCTCTTGAGTCTTTTCAGTTTTCACAACGAGGTCTAGGGTCGTAAACTCGTACCTTTGGGAAAGTCGGCCCATTTTAAAATGTAATGGGTTTAGGGCCATTGAAAAAGATAAAAAATTGGGCTGGACCTGGCAAGCCATATCATAATTTTCACAAACGATATGATCTCTACAGAAAATTAGCCCAACACATAATTACACATTCATATGTGATCATATATTCATATCCATAGATGTAGTACAGCAGCCAGCAGGTAGCACTTGCGAGTTGTCATTTGTCAATCTACAAGACAGTGAAGAGAAGAGTGGTTCAAAATGTTTGAGTAGAGATGAAGCCTCCCAATCCCATAGTACTAATATCTTATGCTCCATATTCTTTCAAGGGACATTTACTATTATTTCGATTTAATCGCATTCAGCAAGTGCAAAAGGTAGGTTATAATCTTAACGTATCAATATTCTAATAAATAGTAAACAACGTTTGTCCTAAACTCATTAGTTAATCTTAGGATTTTTTTTCTGTTAGTGTCGATTTAACCTCTCGGATAGAGCTAGATGGATTTTACTCGATCCTTAGCAGTACGAATTAACGCATGACTAGACAAAACATAAGATTAAGTACATACTAACAGAGTAACAGTCCTAAAAAAGTCCTTTCCTCAAACTCTTTGATCCGTGTCTTATTCCATTGAAGTACATATGTAAGTGTCCTCAAAGGAAGGTTTCATAATTTCTCCACATTGTTCTTCTTAAGAACACATAAAAAAAAAAAAAAAAAAAAAAAAAAAAAAAGGTGAATATAACCATATACGATTGACTTGATAACTTTTCTATTAAGATCATATTTAAGCTATTAACACGATTATTACTTTTATGGCGACACACTGAGACGATGGTTTCACCGCAAATTATTGCCAAACTACTCATCTCATGTGCAAGAAAAATCCCGATATAATCGGACGAATAATGACACCAACTCACAAGTCGCAAGTCACATGAGACGCAACCTGAGAGATTGAACGTTTCATATACTAGTATGATGAAAATCAACATTGATAGAAAACATACACTAGTAATAACAACGTACGCAGTACAATTCCACATACCAACAGCAGCCTCTCATTAATTGCACTGCTGATTTTGTTTCATCATCAAATTTCGCGTCCACAGTTTCAACATTAATTGCAATTACCTGACATACACTTCTTTCAACTCTCCCTCCTCTAAAAATTTAATAATATTATTATTACACTTATAATTTCTTGGTTACAAACTTAGCAATAATTTAATAATAACAAATAAATACTAAAATATACTATACTATAGTAATACTACTCTACTTAGCTACACAGTGGTAGTATCTTCATATCATATGATATGACAACTAGTAGAGTACTGATGAAGACTCTTCTCCTAGCTAGCTAAGCTACGGCATGTACAATCTGTTACCACACTTGCATCGCCAAGCTTCCGGATAATACTCCAATGGCATACTAACACCTGGCTGAATCGGCACGTGGACCGCCTTACACGGCGTACACCGCCCGCATTTCGATCTACACGTCGGAGGGGACGACCCGGGCCCTATCAAACTCCGCCTCGCCAAGCCGGGCTCATCATAGTACGTGAGCCTGGCTTGGCGAATCGGGGTCGCTTTGTTAATAATCATTAGTAGCATGATCAAAGTCATTAACAAGGAGGCCGAGAACCGGGGGCGGTTCCGGCCCATTGGTGGGATAATAGAGTGACCTACTTGTGCCGAACACGTCTAATATTAACGAATACAGAAATTGAGTTACTGGCAGTAAAATTTGAAATGAGAGATTGTTTGTGATGAGAAAGAAGTGGGGTTCTTTTTTTTTTTTTTTTTTTTTGTTGGGTGTGAGAAATGAGGGAATTCAATGTTATGAAATGTAAAGTGTGGGAATTATTGTGATTTGGATTGAGAGTCCAAGTCAAAGACTAAGACAGAAGCTTTATGAGTGAGAGGACCTCCCTGACTATTCACTCTTTGATGTTTTTTTCTTTGTAAATAATATTTGGACAAAGAAAAGAGAAGAGAGTATCATGGGACCTACTGTTGATTGTGCTGAATCCTGAATGTGAAAGAGAATGGTGAACATACAGTCATACAGATGATTTTATTTACTACTGCACTGTATGTTAGCCTTTTGCTATTCTCTTGCTGTTGCACATGTGTTGCTTTATAGGGGCACCGGACAAATTTTACCCCAATTTACATGAGAATTTCCCTTCAATTCTACGCATGCAACTCCACCAGCTGTGCCTGTTGCTGCTGCTACTAGGGGTGTGCAAATGCGGGTTCGGTTAACCGTTTCACTTTTTTTTTTTTAATTTTTCAATCTAGAAACCCAGAAAGTTTATGTGTATGAATGCTCTTGAAGATATGGTGTTGTGCTATATGCCCAGTTTTTGAGCGCAACTTAGTGTGTACTCGTTACGTTTTCTTGAATGGTTAACGTTTTGGTTTTAAAATGCTGAGATTTTTAGCTGAAATGTATACTTATTATGCAGTTTTGTTGATAATGATAATGTTTCACACCCTCTCAATGGGTTTGAATTAGCTAGGGTTTGATAATTCAAAGCGTAGGTATTTTTCAATGAAAATAAAGGACTTTATTATCATCGGTTTTCTAAGGTGTGTCCATAGGGCACATGATAAAATTCTAATTTATTTCTTAATTAAGTGATATTCTCGCTTGAAAAAATAAATCATGAAATCTTATTGATTAAATCATGAGAATATCACTTAAATAAGGTAGAAAATTAAATATTATCATGTGCACTATGGGTACACGTTAGGAAAAAAACCTATTATCATTCAAGTTAAAACAATTTCTGAAAATAATATGTCCATCCTCTTAAAAGTCTATTGAGTAGAAATCTTTATATCCAATATTTCAACGACTACAACCGTACAATAATTAGAATTTAAACTATTGAATCAACCCAGGCCAATTGGAATGACACCATTAGTCATGTCACCCGATTAGAAGAATATGAATATGAACAAACAAACGATCCTAAATAAACTGCTTGGTGCATGCACAAATGCACGATAGGTCTATTGAAAAAACGACCTACTTCAATAATTAGGGTATGTTTAGTAGCCAAGTAAAATGCAATATGTAGTGTTTTGACAAAGCCAGAATGCTACTCATAAATGATAAATGCCAAATTATTAGTCATTAGTTACTACTCATCACCAAATTTTACCATAAAATTGTTTCAAGTTACCAATATATATATATATATATATATATATATATATATATATATTTAAACTATAATAAACAACATCACTCATATTTTTCGAGGAATAAAAGAAAAGACTTGTCATTCAAATTAAACATTTTCGGAAAGTAACAGTCCATATGTCCCTCTTCTTAAAATTAAAGTCTCTTGAGTAAAATTCCTTACGTCCAAAATGTTTCAACAATTACAACCATACATACAATAATTAGAATTTAAACAATTGAATCAACCCAATTGGATCGAAGCCATTAGTCATGTGAATGAAAAATAAACAAGAAACAACAAAGAATTAGATGAAATAGTAAGTCTATAGCCTAAACAGCTTGGTGCACGATAGGTCTATTGAAAAAATGACCTACGTACTTCAACAATAAGTCATGAAAACAACATCAATGGTAAGTGCCAAATTATTAGTCATTAGTCACCACTCGCCACCACGCTTGCATTAGTCAACAGGTCATATTCCCCAATAATGTCGTCCATGGTATGGTTAGGGATGATTATAGATTCAAAACACTATTAGAGCCGTATAATAATTCTACATTAAAACTACTCATTTAACTCATACAAATCGAGTTTACTAATGTCACATTATGACAAAAATGCGAGTATTCTCAATTTTCCACCAATGATACCATTTATGGTATAGTTGGGGATCACAAATTCATTATAAACCCTCAACAGTAGAACCACATAATAATTCTACATTAAAAATACTCATATAGTTGGGGATCACAAATTCATTATAAACCCTCAACAGTAGAACCACATAATAATTCTACATTAAAAATACTCAT
>JBBYHQ010000010.1:6030978-6044203 GCA_038382645.1 Spergularia azorica | reverse complement strand
GTTTTCTCCCCCCCCCCCCAAGCCACCAGCTGGCTTCGCCGCTGTTGGTGGGTATTTGAGTGATTTGGGTACCAAGTATCGAGTTCGGAAATAGTCTCTTTGAGTTTTAATATAGGGGTAAAGCTTGCGTATATCCAACCCCCTCGAGTAATGTAGCTGTAGTATCTTATTGAGGGTTGAATTATGACATAAACGAAATGAGACAGATGGTGTATCCTTAGCTTAAGCAATGGTAACTGTGCATTTTTTTTTTTTTTGTATTGGAGTTTTATCAAACAACCATATGGAAGTAGTTAGGAAGCTTGGAATTGTAAGTGAAATAGAAATGTCACCTAAATTTTGTGTTAATGTGTGTATGGCTGTTAAGCATATATATTAGTTTACATGATTATCTTCGAATTGAGTTTGTCGATTCATGTATTTCGTTCTGCTAAGAGGATTGTTGCAATGTTGCCTGATGTATTTGCCACAGCAATTGTAGATTATATTTTTCTTTTGTTAATTGTGAATTGAGTTATCTATTGTTTCATTTTTCTTTGTTAATGCCTTGCCTCTGCTTGAAAGGCACAGGAATGTCGTGAACGTGTCATTATATTTCGTTATGATCAATACATATACAACTTTATGGCAAATCTTGATCATTGCGTAATTTTTTTGCTAAATTAACCTACATTTCAATGTTGCATTAAAAGCGTGTTTGTAATGACGTGAAAATAAGTTACTGTCAACAAGCAAGTTCACCTTCTCTATAGACTGTAAGTGAACAAAGTTGAGTTTTGAACCTGCATTAGCCTATAATCCCCAAATTTGTTGTTGACCTTGATCAATGATAACTGACTGCCCCTGTTACAACATTTTATTGGCTTGGTCGTACTTTTTATGATTGATCATGGTATTTAGTTTATATCATTGATAACTTGATATATACTCTTACATTAGTAATGATACCTTACTCCCTCTGTTTTTTACAAAGGATTGTCATCTAGTTGAGTTTATCGATTGATGAAGTTTGGTTACTAAATGAAAAGACGTTTCAACTGAAAAGATCATTGCCTATTATCTGCAGTTTTCTGCACCCTAGAATTTCTTGACGTGGTGTTGTGCACTTATCCTTTGTTTGATTGCTCTTTTGTGAATGCCATCTGCTGCACTGGCAGAGGAATGTGGCGAACATGACATTGATCCTTGCCTAAAAAGTCAGATACATCCATTGATTAACACTGACTGGGTTTGGAATTTGACTTGACTATTCGTGACCTGTTCTCCTACTTCTACCTTCACCACTTGAACTTTCATGGCACTTCTTGTTGTAGAGTATATGCTCACTGTCAAGAACCGGTATTTGAAAGCAGACTGATACTTAGGTTATAGTAGTATAGTAACTTCTTCAACAACGTTAGTTGTTGCTACATACCGTGATGGGCTCTCCTTCAGCAGCAGAATCAGTGGACTGCAACTTTATATTGATTTGGCTTATAAAATACGTAATAGAAGTTTGATAGCTAGTCTGATGGCACACAATATCATTTTGACCTTGTTTACTTGCCCTATTGCACAGGGAAAATCGTGCTGGAAGCTTTGGTTCTGACATCCGTGGTTGTAGTAAGTCTGACCCTGTACACATTCTGGGCCGCAAAAAGAGGACAGGACTTCAGCTTCCTTGGCCCTTTCCTGTTTGCTGGCTTCATGGTGTTGATGGTCTTCATGCTCATCCAGGTACACATAATGCATCTCTTACCTATGCCTTTTCTTCCTAAACTGATTGATTATATGCGATCTGAAACCGAGTATTTTCTAATGTGCAGATCTTCATTCCACTTGGAAAACTGTCCCTGATGATATACGGATGCATTGCAGCTATACTCTTTTCAGGCTATATCGTATATGACACTGATAACTTGATCAAGCGTTACAGCTATGACGAGTACATCCCTGCTGCAGTGTCCCTTTATCTCGACATCATCAACCTTTTCCTTGCCTTGCTTTCTTTACTGGAGGGAGCAGACTCCTAAGCTGCTCTATGCGTTTCCTCACCACTACAGCTTTTTCAACGTGCGTTAGGCTTGTGACCCACTACAAGCGTTACACATGAAAGCTGGAAGTTCTGTAAATCCGTCTACTACCATTGATTGAGAAGGAAGGTGTATAAATAGAAATTGAGACGTTCGTATCCTAGAACTAGTAGTCTACTAGTGGTCAGAGTAGAATATTGATATGCTTCTCAATACGTTTGAACATAATTGTTCACTTCATTCTTCTATTACACGCTATGTTGATTAACTGAAATTGTTCGTATCGTTAATGCGTCAATGCGTCACTATCAAATCAGTTTGTAACTAAAGGATTTGTTACTTTTTCTGCTGTTTGTCTACTATGCTTCATGTTCAATTCAGAGTTGGTGTATTCGCCTATTCGGCCAATGATGCTTGAAGATCATCTGCAATTACTTGTTTTGTTCAGCGTGCTGGTTACAATTTATCTTATTTCATGTCTCCACACTGCTTATACAGTTTGTATCAATTGAAGGATCTGGTGAGGCCTTTCTTGCACAATTTTCGACTTTAGTCTCGACTTAAAAACTGCAGAAACGTTTCCCTATCATATCGAAAGCAACACTATTTAGTAGTTATATGTGGGTGTACAAAAAGCTGGAAACTGTTTCTGCTGGAGATGGAGCGGACATTGTTGTGTTTTGAGCTAGTTTAGGGTTTGCTTATTATTTCAGCCAAAATTCAGGCTAAGCAAAATCAATGGCTGTATGTCTTACAGTGATATGAGCCTGGTACACGCTGACTTGAACAGGAGCCAAAAATCCATCGAGGACGAGCACGGTATATGGACTAGGTACGCGAATAACTTTCCATTACAGTGATGCCATGTTTTTTACATACACTCTGCCATGCCCACTGCAAGAGGCTTGCATAATACATCTAAAAGACCTTACATTCATGAACTCGATCTTTCCATGAAACTAAAATTCAAAATTTGACAACTCGTACCACTGGTAAAAACGATGCTCGTATGGACTTCAGGGCGAAATGGTGACATATCACGACAGTGACTTGTGCGGGTGCATCTAGAGGATCATAAGAGTGGTGATCCTTTGATTATCAGCAATGAAGGGATTATTTACTCGTTTTAGGCGCCTCAAAAACCGATAGAGCAATTTTCTCATGACCGTGTGCCCAATGTTTGTAAAAGCATAACTAAGCTGCAGCCAGCATGAGAAGAGTACATCAGCCACCATAGGTAATACCACAGAACGTACACTTTCTTAAGATATACAGTATTTGCACTATATCGCCAGAATTGTACTAGCTACTATACAACAATATCAACTGCCACTTCAAATAGGTATTTATTTGGGAATTGCCGAAGTAACAAAATTTCCATAGCTCCGAAATCTTCCAACAACTACAAAACTTATACCAACAATTCAACTAGTTCAGTTAACATGTCCAAATGATTTTTAACTGCCAAGTAGCTGGCAGAAACAGCAGTTTGAAAGGGGAAGGCGAAAAGGACCAGTTCAATGGGCACATGATTTTCTTCCATTTCCAACAGTTTCTCTCCTACTTTCTTCATTCCCTCCAACTTGGCCCTATTCTTTTTTCAGATAACACAACTTATTTCTAAATAACCAATTTAAATTTTACCATTTAGTTCCATTATTCAATAACTAGATACAAAACCATAGCTAAGCGATCCTCGATATATGTACATATTGTCTACGGGTAAGTGTGTTCAAAAGCACTAATTGGTTTGTCTGGAAGTTGTTGGAATGAAATGGTTAAGTGGAAGGAGAGTATGAATTTGAATGCAAGGAGTCTGAATTATTTGATGTTGAACCCTAGAAGAGTGAAAGGGGGATGAAGAGGCCTTTTTCAAGGCTTAAGTTGTTCAAGACAAAAGTCAATCATTGCCTTTTGCCTTGGGAATAGTCATTTCTTTATAAGACTATACTACCTAATACAATCATATGGACCTTAAAAATATTGTAAGGAGTCCTCAAACTTAAGATTGTTGGTGTGTAATTCCAGAATAGAGATCAAAACTTTGGTATATTGGAACAATTATTCGCAATAACAAAAATACGGTAATATTGTTGCATACCTTTGTCATTCAAATCAACTGATAGACCCGGATTCTTTCGATATTTTTCCTTTGTATCATAACCTACTCCAAGTTGGCTAGTAGCGCTAGTGTTGCTATCAGAACTCTGCCTGCTAATGACTGGTGCTCTCATCTGAGGGCTCAAGTACATTTCCAAGCCAGAAGAAGAAGTTTCAATTTTCTTCTTCATCTTGAACTTTCCCCTGGTTCACAGGAACAGGAAAGAAAAAAACAATCTCTCATAAGTAAATAGCAAAATACACAACAAATGAAAGATGTCAGGTCAGACAATAAACCTATCTTTTCTCTTTTCTAAGTATCTCTGCAACGAGACCCGTCGGTTTGTCTGTCCTTCAACATCTGACATGAACAAGAAAAGAGGCATTACTAAGTTGTCATCATCTAGAGAATTAACGAATGTATATGGGCTTCTATTCATCAGACTATATGCTTTACCGTTATTTAGTGGGAATTCTCATTGTGCATATAGATGTAACAAGCCAGAAGTAGAAACCTCCGAATAGCAAAACAAAGAAATTTTATTAAGTTCTGGTAATAGGACTCAAGCAGCCCTGCGTACGTTGACTGGAAGCTATATGAGATCGATACCGAAACCGTAAGGAACAAAGAAGGAAGCTGCATAAGATAGGCAGTGGCGTAAACAGCCGACCTTTAAGCATTTATTTACACTCCATAAAGGACAATGGAAAGCAAAGGAAAATTTAGTAAAAGCATTGTTCTTCTTTTATCTGCTTCAAAATTAGTTAAATCAAGACCTACCCATCACAGTTTCCTATCTCAGTATCTTGTCATGCAGTCTAGTTGCATAGGTCTGCAATTAACCCAGAGCAGACTATGTGATGGGAGTATATACGCCTGTACAGTTGTATTATACCATACAGTTTTACTCACCGACATCTGCAAGCGATGGTTCCCTGCATGAAGGTGAGAGTGGGACAGGTAATTTCATGCTGACCAGGCATGTCTGCTAAAGAGTAAACTCACCAATATCATAACGCACGAGCTGATCTAGCTCCATCTGAAAGAGAAGTATTTAAGTTTGATAGAGTTGGTGTGCTTTCATTTTGAATGGAGCCAAAGACTAATTATTCTTTGGTTTTTGGGATATATTGTAATGGAATAAAGCAAAATGGCTCATAAAACTGTCGGTGCAATTCTCGAGGCAATTTTCATTCTGGGTCATCCTTGTGCAGCCTCTCTCTGTTTTAATAGGGGTCAGGCTTGCGTGCATCCGACCCCCTTTACCTCACCTTATGGCAGGAGCCTTTAAGGCACTGGGGTAAAGATGTTGTTGTTGTTGTTGTAGAGTTGGTGTGCTTCTTGATCCAATCACACAAATGCCCAAATGTTTCAAGAACATCAAATATCACCATATTTGTACTAGTTATAAAAGTTTGAGTCCGGCTATTTGTATAAGCTTATATATAAGAGCAAATATAACATAATAGTGGACCATAGATCCTCTCTCACACTGTGGTGGTCCACTGCATTTGTCTTTTTATTGCTCTTATATGTATATACGCTTATACAAATACTAGTAAACTTTTTTCTAGAAGTTTTAATGGGGTACAAAGAAGTAGTAGTGAAGAACCAAAAGAAACAATAATCAAGCGGAAACAACAATATGTTTCACTTTAAAAGTTTGTTTTGGATAGAGAGAAGTGGACACAGAGGAAGGAACGGGAAAGGGGTCTAAGTCGTCTAACATCCATTGTTCGGATTTTTTGGGTAATAATAGTAATGAGCGAGGAAATGGAGGAAAAATCTGCAAGTCACTAGGAGGTAGTCTATGTCTTGTTGGTTGTCAATTTAATGACATGCTTAAATGATCTCATTTTTGCCAACTGCAACTAAAAGTAACTCCAGAGTCCGATGCCCTTTTCTTAAGCATTATTTTAGGTTATTTTCAATTGCTTTTACACAGAAAGTTACACGCTATAAAAACATGTTGAAATAAAGAGGTGCATTTCCTTCCAAATTTCACCAATTTTGCAAAAATTTGATTTATTTAAATTTTGAGGGGAAGTAGTTTTCCCGATTCCCTTTCTTTTCTTCCACAGTCTCCTTACACAGTTGTTTCTCAAATAATAGCTTAAATCTCCCCACCCAACCCTTTCCTCTTCATAGGAGTATTTTCTCCCCTGGCCTTCCTTTCTTCCCTTTTCTCTTCGATTCCCTCCCTTCCCTTCCCTTTCCCTTTAGTTTTACCATCCAAACAGACTATAAAGATCCAGATAGGATACTGTTAAATCCTACTCCTTAGATTATTACGATTGCATCGTCAGACCCTAATGTTATTGTGTTAGTTATAAGATGGCAGAAGTGAATTTGCACATGATCACAACCAAGCCTCTTAAAATTGCACAAAGGACGTGTGACATAGACCTATACGTACATCCAGTCCAGCACCATAAGCAAGCTCAACAAAGTCTCAAATTAGAAGAAAAAAACAAATTTGAGATAAACAAACATTACCTAGTAAATACAATCTTAAGGGAAACTTGAAGACAGATTAATGTAATTTGCAAAATCACTACTTCATACGTAGCACTAAACAAAATGAGTATTACGGTGCTCAGGTGAAATAATTTGAGTAGACAACAAACGAAGAAGAGAAAAGTAGCAAAATGTAAAACCCTTTTCTGAGTGAAAGCCACTAAAAGTACTAAACAGTGAAAATGAATTAGGATAAGCAAGTAAACAAAGAATTGACAGTGAAAATGAAACACAAAAAGTAGCACAGGACTAGATTACAAATACAAGAAACTTTTGAGTGAAAGTTATAAACAGGTTATAAGGAGTGAAGAAAAAAAAAAGGAGAGAGAGAGAGAGAGATCAGCAAACACTTAGTACACATGGTTCATGTGAAGGCGAAAAAAAAAGTTTTCAAAACAAACAGTAGGAAACTGGAAGACAACAATTGAGGAAAAAACAAAGTCTATCCCCTTAATCCACATAAAATTTTTGCCTCCACTCTGGCCTCTCCAGCATATTTTCTTCAATCCTAGGTAAATCCATATCACTTCCAAATTTCAATCAACCTTATTGAAACCTTCTTTTTTCATCTCCATCCCCCTACAATCCTAACACTCCATCATTCTTTAACCCTCCTAACCATGGTGCATCACTGGGCCTTACATTGTTTAATCACCATACAAGATTCTCTTCATCTTATCTTCAATATATTCAACTCCCATTTTCTCCCTATACACCTCATTCCTCAACTAACCCTTTCTTGTAAGGTCACAAATCCACTGTACCATGAGCATCTGTGTAATATTTGATCTTCAAATGTGACACTATTTCAGGGTCCAACATTCGGTATCATTTAATAGTGTCTGGAACCTAAGTGTCATGTGGTAAGACTTCTCCCTTCAATCTATTACCACAATTTAGTCCTATCAAACGCCAATCAGTAATAATATTATCATTCCCAAATAACTCGTCGAAGCGCAAAACTTACAATAAGTTTAAACTAAATGTTGCGCACCCTCAAGGACCGAAACTTCTGACCAAATGCTGCAACATAACATTAGTTGATGACTTTTCTCACCAAATGCTGGAACATAACACCAGTTACCGACTTCATGCTTACAGATTCGAAAAGGGACCGAATTTCATGCAGAACCACCACCCAACCAAAATGTCCCAGAGAGGGGGCTTCTCTAAACCCCACCAGCGCTCTTAGTGAAAAAGCAAGGAAAATACAAGGAAATCAACGCCGAACAAAACATCACTCTATCACCTGTAGCAATGGGATCCAACAGCCAGAAACATGCCAGTAAATCTATACGATTTCGTAATGGGCGTTATATCTCCCAGTTATAGACTCATTCCAAGTGACAAAAAAACCAAAACAATCCAGCTTGTGAGGCCATTAATTGATGGAGAACTATTAGTATCATGTGGATGATAGAGTGTAACCTTTTAGGGTTTCTTTGTTTGTTTGGAAATGATAATCTAATCAATTTACTACTTTTTCCTTTACAAATCCTTTCTTCCTAACGATTTTGAAAATGTTCACACCCTTTTGTGATTGGTTTATTTACTTTTTGTAATCGATTTATTTACTACTTTGTTTGACGGTTTCAGAGAACAATTTATATTAATCGAACCCAAATGATTTTGGGGCTAATGTTTGGTTGTTGCTATTGTGTTAGAATCAAACAGATATGACACCATATTACATCCTTCAATTGGCACAGAGAAAATTTCAGGGTCGCTAGTATTACCTGGTACTATGGACTGGAAATTTGATGCATCTGGCGCAGCCAAATTAAGATCAACACTTGAAGTAGGTAACTGGCATGGAGTATTCAAATTTGGGAGGTTCTCATTACTGGGTGCATCCTTAGAAAACTGGATAGGGTTGGCTGCCAGATGCATTATCGTACGTGCCTGCTAAACAAGCTACATAACATTAGAGCCTGAGCCAGGATGTCCAATACATTCTTCTACAAATTGAAGGAGTACCTTATCAACAGGGAGTCCATCATAAACATTGACCTTCCCACTGTAGAAAATAGTCATCTGATCAGATTCCACATTTTCTCCATCTTTACATCTGCAAAGACAGTAATGAGGAAAAAATAAGAAGAATAAAAAGAGGTCAATGTAACGAATTCGACCCGAAGTCCCTTAGAGTGCGTTTGAGAACATGGATCTCATTCTCAAATCCATTTTTGATACAAATCCTATGTTTTGGAATTCTAGAATTTGTGAATTTGGATTTGTATCAAATTCTGATTGAAATTAAACCCCTCATATTGAAATCCTACACCCTCTCTCTTCTCAAACCTCAAGTTCTAGAATTCAAAATGTGAGTTTTCCCAAAAATTGGATTTACATTTGAATTCCACATTCTCAAATGATAGAATTGAAATGATTACAAATTCTCAAATTCTTGTTTCCAAACACTATCTTATTGTAAAGATGATGCTGTCAAAATCAATCTAGAACCACAGAATATCCACTTTAGCCAACAATATCATATAATCATATCAGCTTTTTTACAAGCCTAGGAAGAAAGCAGAAGCTCATTTTAAAGAGACCTAGAGTGGGAATAGAACAGTGTGGGTCTGGCAACCTCACACAAGATGATATTGGTGTCTACTGCAAATGGGCTACTGCTTTTTATCTTGCTCACTAAAACATCTGTACACCTTTTTGGATTAGCATAAGAACCTAAAATTTTCATGTAGTGGTTCAGCAGACGTTGAAGGAGAGTTTTACTGATCAACACACTTTAGGCTGTGAGCCCACATTGCCTGTAGCATACAAGAATTTGCTGGGAGAGAACCTAGAAAGTTTTCAGAAGAAATTAGATTTTGCATTAAGTTCAATCTAGCTTGTAGATTGTTCTCTGGCATCCTAAGCAGTACAGTCTTTTTTAGGTAGCTTTTGAAGTCTGTCTCGGAGGTTATCGACTTATCAACCTTGAAGGGAGATATACATTTTTTTTTTTAATTTTCTTTCATAAAAAGAGACCCTACCCTTCCAAGAACAAATGTACTGTGTGAAGTTGTGAACCAAGAAGATGACATTAGATACTTTATTGAGATCTTCAATTTTTTTATGGTCATTAGTTTGTAAACTTGATTCAAAGTTTGACATCCAGCCCTAGGAGGATGTTAATAAACTAGGCTCATTTCATAATTTGATAAAATTTACCACACTCTTGAGTGAAGCAAAGAGCTTTACAAATAAAACAAGTCTATATGATTTAATATCATAATAAGTAAAGCCACGCCAATGAAAGACATACACCGCATTGTAGCATACCAAACAAGCAAACCAACAAATGCCCATATTACAAAGGGAAAAGACCTGTCAGGACTGCCTTTGGTGTCTGTGGTACAACACACCCCTTCTCTTGCAAGATCCGGCTCACACGGCCCTTCTGGCCGATTTGGATATCCAACCTCCCCCAATCCTGAAACTGAACCTTCCACCTCAGCTATACATAGCTCCTTTATGGAGCTAGATGAATTAGAATTCACCTACAAGTTGCATGAAATAATAACAATAAATCAACCTATCAAAGGATATGTTTACACTTCATATAATGTGAATATATGAATTCGGAAACAAAATCTAAGCCCTTGGACACGCAATAATGGGTTCCCTAGTATAGTTAACTAATAAAAATCAAATAGTTGATTAAATCCTATTCACCTTAGCTATTCATTAAATTTAACCTACATTTCACATGTTGCGCAAAACATGTGTTTGGATTGACGTAAAAATAAGTTACTGCCAATGATCAACTTCACCTTCCTTAGCCAACCCCAAATCTATGATTGACCGTAGTCAATGATAACTTACTCTCTCTGTTCAATCATCCCTGTTTCATTTATGTAGTCAATGACACCTATCTTTGACCGTTAATTATTCCAAAACGAATAGGTAACACTTTAAGATTGATCAACTTTAAACTTTCAGTAGTCGTATATTCTCGTATTAGTACTCGTATCTACCTACAGCTGAGTCTAGAACACAATTTTACGAATTTTAGTCAATGTTAACATCATTCGACTTGTATTGTCAAGCAAGGCCAACGAAAATGAAACCAAGGGAAATCACAATTAGCCGTTTTTCGCAAGTAGTGAAGCGTGTGACATCTCAATTAATGTTTTCGCATATCTAATGACGAAATTCTTCTTACATACTCCTCCGAGATTTTCCTGTTTCTTTTTGCAGTTTTGAGTTGATAAGTTTAGGACTACTTGTAGACTAAATAAAAGACCCGTTTGCCTTAAAATCAATGAATTATTTACAAATTTTTGCAGCAAGTGAACGATTCATTTGGTCTAAAAATAGCTCCTAACATGACACCCCAAAGCTGCAAAAAGAAACAGGAAAATCTCTTTTGGTAGGAGGGAGTATTTAACACAAACCCTAGTTTCGAGCGGAAAATCTTCCAATATTAACAAGTACTAATTCAACCCCCTCTACTAATCCCCCTAGTACAAAACGACACCGTAATCGGCAACACTGCACAGTTATAACTTATAAGCATATCAATGAGCATAAAATTACAATTACTTGATAACTTGAACAATAAGCAACAAAAATAAAGAGTAGACTTGCTTACAGTGGCAGTGTAGTTGGTGGTGGGGGAACTAATCGGCAACGGCGGGCGAAAGGAGGGTTTAACAGCGGCATTAGGCGGAGAAGGTTCAAGCAAGGATTTTAAGGAAATAACTTGTTGGATCGCCTGAGATTTGTTCCACGAAGGTCTTCGCATACCTGCGTCATTAACAAGTAACATTCACACATGTGTCATTTTCCGCCATTTCTTTACTCACACTTTTTATTCTCTCTCTCTCTCTTTTTTTTTTGTTAATTAGAGAAAGAGCGCTCCATTATTGAGTTCCGGAAAACAAGGGGAAAGAAAGTGTGAGGGAGAAGCTAAAAGGAAAGGGAAAAGACCTTTTTCTTTGAGGTAACGGCGGCAGTCTTCGCGCGTGAGCTGCGAAATGTCGTCTTCTGTGAGTTGGTGTAAGGGTTTGTGGAGGACGGACTTGACGGCGGGTGGTGGCGCCGCCGTCACCCCGCCGTTCATTCCGCGGTAAAAATGTTTGACTTTGAGAAGAAGAGTAATTATTTAGGAGGGAGAGAGAGAGAAAGAGGACAGAGAGAGAGTGTGTGCGAGTGGGAGTGTGAGACGGACGCCCACAGAATTTGGGGGAAGAACATAAGAATTGCTAATATTTTATTATTATTTATTGTTACTATACGTATTGTTTTTATATTTTTTAATATTTAACCGTTGTGGGCTTTTGAAGGAGGAAGAATGGTTGGGGAGTTTCCAAGAGAGAATGGTGAGGGGGGGTTTAAGCAGGGGATACTTGTCCCTAAGCTGACACGTAGCTCTTATTTTACCGGATAATTGGTGTATTAGTTAGGGTGTGTTCTTTGCTCTCTTTGCCAATCTACATTTCTACTCACTCCCGTCGCGGCGTCGCCCACGTGGGTTATATTGAGTTGGAATTCATTTTGGATGCATTGAAATTTAAGTTTGGTTTGTTTCGTACCGACTCGTCAAATTAGTATTATATCTCATCTTACTTACAAGTTGTAATATTTCTGAAACGTTGAAGGGTCGGGTAAGAGTTGAAGGAAAAAGAAAGGGGTTGGAATTGGTCTCACGACAGAGGATTTGATAGGGTAGAATAAGAGATGGTGGGGGAGAGGGGTGTTATTCAATTTCCATTGTCGAATACCAAACAACGTGCAGATAAATGAGAAACCGATCATTTTGAATTAACTTAATCATTCTAAAGGTGACCTTAAACAAAATCCTTCTAACAGTGATATTTGGAAGGAAATGTCTGCTCCACTTGTTGGCTCTTGATAAGGGCGGATTTATGAGGTAGCTAACTACCTCAAATCTATCTATATATATATATATGTAAAAGAGAGATTTTTGAAGAGTCGAGGGAGAGTCCAACAAAAGATAAATACTGAGAGAGTTTAAGAAATGAGAAATACCCACATTTTATTATTAACAAATCAAATGGACAATTATTAATAATCCACATAAAGAATCCTTATTTTCGCGAGACACTTTAATAAATGTATCTTACACATTTAATTATTAATCATTCACACTATATTATAGAAACACGCTATAATTGATTATACAATTGGTTATGTGTATCAGAAACTTTTGAAACATATATTATTTTATGTGATTTAATATGAATTTCAATTTGAGATCTATTTATACATTTTCCGATAAGCAATGCTTAATGATTACAATCAACTTTATATACTATATTTATTTTTAAAAAAAAAGCTGTTTTGAAGAGTATAGGTAAGAAATGTTATTTGTACAATTTAAACATGAACAATCTAGACAACTTTGTATTTTAACTGATCAAGATTTTAAAATACATGTAAGCAATATCACAACATTTGCTATGAATTATTTTTATTGAAATGATAGCATAATTGGTTATAAACATAAAAATCATTAAAAATGATATAATACTTGAACCGTGCAACGCAGCCCAACAAAAAGAGAAATACTGAGAGTTTAAAAAATGAGAAATACCCACATTTTATTATTAACAACTCACACGGACAC
>JBBYHQ010000010.1:6009079-6029164 GCA_038382645.1 Spergularia azorica | reverse complement strand
TGACGACAAACTGTGGGACGACAACTCACCCGTGACTTGGCTTTTTTTGTTGTACACATCATCGTTTTTCTTAGGAGTCTGCCACATAGGCGCAAATGGTAGACAATTAATAGATAAGTATAGATTAGAGCATCTCCAATGGTGAGCAACATAGGGTTGTAGTTTAACTTGTCATGTAGGAGAGAAAAGTTTGGTAGCCAAATTATTTTTTTTACTCCAATGGTAAACTACAAGTGATGTAGTTTTGTCTAAAAAATTAAAATAATTTTATCCATCAATTTAAGACACAAATATATTTTTTTTCTTTTTATTTATTGTTCAAGCAATGTAGCTTGAGGAGGCTACATAGCCCACCAAGCTGATGACGTAAGCGGCTTGTAAATTTACCCAATGGTACAAGCAGATGACATAAGCAGTTTTGTAAGCCAAACTACAAGGTTTTAAACACCATTGGAGATGCTCTTAGGGTGTGGTCTTTTAATCTCTTTGCTACTCTTAATTTAACTACTCTGTCGTCGCCAATCTACATTTTTACTCACTCCTGCCGGCCGTAGGGATCGTAATTGGATCGATCGGGTTGGGTTACATTGAAATCTGAATTTTATTTGGGTCAGTTGAAATTTGAGTTTTTATTTATATCGAAACTAATTGAATTTGAACCGACTGGTCAAGTTGGTATTATGTCTCATCTTGCTTATAACTTATAAGTGGTAACATTCCTGAAATGTCGAAGGGTCGGAAAGTAGTTGAAGGCAAAAGGATGGGAATGAAATTTGTCTCACAGCAGAGGATTTGGTAGGGTAGGGTAAGTGATGGCGGCCTGGCGGGGAAGGTGTTCTACAAATTTCATTGTTTGAATATCAAATGTGCAGATATATGGAAAACAGATGAGAGAATTGAAAGATCCAGTTTTCTTCATTTTTAATTAGGTTAATCATTCCTAAGGTGACCTTCAACAAAATCCTTCTAAATGTGAGATTTGGAAGGAAATGTCTGCTCCACTTGTCGGCTTTTGATAAGGGTGGATTTGTGGGGTAGCTAACTACCTCAAAATCCTTATAAAAATATCTAAATATAACCTAAAAATTGGAATAAAAAATGTAGGAAATATGAATTATCCCAAATTTTTGGGACTCATTCGCTCGTAGCTCTTGATAATTTGTCATTCAATACAAACACCCTCTGGAACACACTAATTTATTTTGTCATATAACTTTTCTCCTCATATTAATTAAATTTTCAATTTATAAACTCTCACATGGACAATCCTGTTAATCATCACGGTGCTTAAAGTTTTAAAATTTAATCCCAATGCACTAGACCGCAATTCCTAGATCCACCATGATTTGAGTGTGCATTGTACAAGTTTACGATTTGATTATACTCTTCTAATTGGTTGACTCGAAACTTTCTAAAGTTATCTAAGTGTAGAGTTGACTTGATGTCTTTATCTACGCGTCTTGACAACTTATATCAATCGCAACAATTTAAGGCTCATTTTGTGTCATTTTTACTTAGATTTTTTTTAACCAAATTAAAAAGTTGTGAGGATTCATTTCATGACTATTATGGAAACAATCTATTTAAAGTTAACTTTGTAACTTACTCCTTTACTAAAGTTTAGGATTCAAAAAAGCAAACAACCGAAACACACAAGTGATATCGAACAAGCCATTTTAGTGCACATTTTCCCTTCGTTGTTTCTATCTAAACAAACTCTAAGAATTTAGAAGTTATTCCGATTACCGAGTCAAACGCCCAATGGGTGCTAAAGGACAACAACATTATCTTATTTTAGTCTTTTCTCATACTTATTCCATTCCCACTTCTCTAACCAAACAATCCCTTATACCATCCTCATTCACCCGTAATAGGAGGCCATTTTCGTTTTTCTAAAGAAAAACAAGAGAGTTTTTTTTAATGCTCTAAAATAAAAATTTCTAGCTTTGGTTGCCAAAGAATTTAATTATGCCAAATGGGTCCATGTAGGAATGGGAAATCCGAAGTAAGTCAATGCTTACCTTTTGGTGAAAATCATCTTTTAGGGCCAAAACCGCCATGGTGCACAACGGTTTATGTCTAATTTTCCAAAAAAACCTATAATCGTCGTGGACATCGGTTTTGGTCCAAATCTGTTGTGCGCCGTGACGGTGTTGGTCTATATATGCTACTAAAAAACTCAGACTTGCTTTTGATTTTTCACTCCTACATGAGAACACGTTTGGCATATATATTTTCTTTTGGAGGTCCAAACTTAGAAATAAGTGTTTATGGCGTTATATATTAAGAACTAATATTCATTCATATCAAGTCACGTGAGTCTTCCCTCGTAAAAGAAAGTCACGCAAGGCAAGGGAAAACTCGAGTTTGATGTAGCTTGCAGAGTCACATATGTAATCGTAGTTGATACTAACCCGCAAATTCTAATGAGCAATGCAACGCCGTTTTTAACTTAAAAGAAAAAAAAAAGGGTACGCGGGGTGAGAATCGTCATTTCATCAAAAGATATGCTAATGTATGAGCTGACGACATTCATCGGACTCTCCACGCTACTTGAATCAAACCTATAAAAATCACAACTCAGAATTCCCCAAAAACGCGGACAAAAAACAGAAACCCAGATAAAACTTTGATTAGCAAAAATGGTGTCTGAAACCCCAAAGGTCAGTTTACTGCTCAATCACCTCTCAATTTTTTCGATTAATTAGACTTCATTTTTCCCGTAAACTCCTGATTTTGGGTTGGAACTAATTGTTGCTAACATGATTGTTAATTTTATATCAACCATTTAATCTTGATATAAGTTTTGGGTTTTGTCAATTTGATTCTGTTGTGTACTTTTTTGATTTTCTTTGTTAATATAGTTGATTTGTTGCTTCATTTATCATCTAATTATGATATGAGTTTTGGGTAATTTTGTTTGATTTCGATTGTTAAGAAAGTTGATTTCTTTCTGTGTTTTATGAAGAAATAAATTATGGGTTTCTTTCGAAGTGAGAATTGATCACTTTGGGATGTGATTTTTGCTACTTAGTTGCTGTCTCTCAGTTTGGATGTTGTGTGTTGAGAATTGGGGAAGTATCCAAGGTTACTGAGGAGTGAGGACTTGAGGAGGTCTTCAATTGTAAAAGTTGATTTGTTTCGAAATCGACTTTATAATTAGCAAGTGTGTATCATTGATTTTGGGTTTCAATTTGGCGTTTTTCCCTTCGGTAGAGGGCTTGATCACACCGGTGTCCGATTCTCCTTGAAGCGTGTAGCATAAAATTAGATTCTAAGAAAGTTTTGAAGTTTTGATACCTTTGATCGAACTGTGTCATTAACTACACATGGCAGGGTTTCCTGAACATTGAAAAAGAGTAGATCAGTACTCTCGTTCATGATGAAAGAATGTAAGCAATGTGAATTTAACGGGGTGGCAGCCCCTGGTTTAGTTGGTTTTTGGGATGATGTTATAACTTGGAGATGGTGAGGTGGAATTCTGAGGAGGCTAATGTTTGTACTTCACCTTTTCAATTTTCAATCGCAACGAGAATTTTTTCGACTTATTTCTTGCAAGGTGGAGGGATGGAGGGAGGGGGGGAGGGAGAAAGTACAAATGTGCAAAGATGTTTGGAGAATTTGATCTGTGCTTCCATACATTGTTTCCGTGTATTAGGAATGCCACTATCTGTTCCTTCTGTCCTACTGGAGGTAATGCAAGGGGTCTTCACTTCAGAAGGGCGCCAGTGTGAATTAGATGAGCTTTCTTCCATTACCCCTGCTCTCGATTCGGAATCTTCGTTGCAGGATAAAGACGTTAGGATATGGAAGGCAGGTTCTTGAAGGACTGACATTTTATAAGGCCTTTGAATAGGGCAGGGCCTCCCCCTCATTGTTGGACTGTAAACTGAATATGGAATGCTAAAGCTTCTCTCAAAGCACGGGCTTTCTGTTGGACTTTGGTGTTAGAGAGACGTAACACGAGGGACGTTCTTCGTTAACAGAAAGGCTCTCAACCGTATGTTTGTATCATGTCCTTGTTGTTGTTGTTGTTGAACAAAACTGCCGTTACTAGTTTCCTTTGCACAATTCCTGCATCAGAACATCGTATATCTTCATTAGTACTCTAATATGTGCCATACTTGGCCTCTTTTGCTAATGCTTTACAGGATCCTAGAGAAGAAGTTCTCCAGGCATGGTACATGGATGACAGTAACGATGATCAGAGACTTCCTCATCATAAGGAACCTAAAGAATTTGTTTCTTTGGAGCGGCTTGATGGTATAACTACTCTTTGTTTCCTCCAAATCTTGCACCTTGCACGTCAGTTTTGTACTTCTTTTTCTGGAGAGGCTGTGTGTGTAGGATGATGGTATTGTTTGCATGTCAATTTGTTGTAACTTTAATTACCTGGCACACAGAACTTGGAGTTGTTAGCTGGCGATTAGATGCTGACAACTATGAAACTGATGAGGAATTGAAAAAAATCCGGGAAGATCGTGGCTATTCCTACATGGTAAGCAATTTATTCAGTTTTTTGTCTTGTGTTAAACCTTATCTTTTAGACTCTGGGAAAGTCATTTTATCTACTTTTTTCTTCAGGACTTCTGTGAGGTTTGCCCGGAGAAGCTTCCAAATTATGAAGAGAAAATCAAAAATTTCTATGAGGAGCATCTTCACACCGATGAAGAGATCCGTTATTGTGTTGCTGGAAGTGGTAGGTTTAATAATCCACTCTGGTGACATTCTATCATTTGCTTTGGTTTCCCATTAAATTAAGGAGGGGTATAAGGCAGTGGGGCCAGAATATGGTGATAAGTCTGATAACTGACAATTTTTTCTGCTTTTCCGTCGTGAAGGCTATTTTGATGTTAGGAATTGTGATGAAAAGTGGATACGCATCTGGGTGAAGAAAGGGGCAATGATCGTTTTGCCTGCAGGAATTTACCATCGGTTCACTCTAGATTCGGACAACTACATTAAGGTATGGCTATTGTGGATTCGTCATTTGTGGTATGTTTAATTGTCCGTGTACTGTAATTTAAAGCACTTTGCTTTGTTGTGGTGAGGGCAACATGAAGACAATGTACTGGTAGTTGTTCAGCTTTGATGAAACAGTACTCCAAATAAAGTGTCAACGTATTGAACCAGTAGTTGTGAAACTTTTGTGTTCTCCTGAATTTGAGTCTAATTTCTACGTGTAACTTTGATTTGTATATTGGCTTTGCATAGTAAACCTGCTGCATGCTCAGGAATAAATGGTTCCGCTGTACTAGATCAGTCGAACTTCTATCTAAGCTTCTTTTTCCCCTTTCTTTTGAACTATTATATCTTAGTTCTTATGTGACATGCTGTCTTAAACTTGCTAAACCATATGTTATCTGATTTAAACAAAAGTTAATAGAATTGGTGTTTTTGTCAGATTTATATGGGGATAGATCAGCAGTGTGTAATATATACTATGAGACTTGACTAGGCTAAGTCTTGTTGAATTCCCCCAATTTTTTTATTTTTTTATTTTTTTTTTTTGTGGATTACTTGTTTCCTAAACTTACTTCATTTGGGCTGCTAAGTACTTCAAAATTTCAACCTGTTACTAACAATTGACATCAATTCCTGCAGGCCATGCGGCTGTTTGTTGGTGATCCGATTTGGACTCCTCATAACAGACCTAATGATGATCTACCTGCAAGGTAAGCCTTGGCAGCTATACTCTTTTATGTGTTTGTTGCTTTGGGTTTGCTTTATTCTTGATCATATGTTCATGATTGCAGGAAGGAGTATGTGGCAAAATTTGTGAACAAGGGGACATCTGGTCAAGCTGTCGATGCTGCAGCATGAACATCTAGCTTTTGCCAGACAATAAACCTGTGAAAGATGGTCTTCTACTCTTTACATATATAGCCATACCTGGGGCATAGAGCCCATAGCATTCTCGGTTTGCTTGCAGACTCAATGCGGTTAAGTTTTACGCCCCCTTGTGAAAGTAATACTGTAGTATTGGTTCTGCATCTCGGGTTTGTAAAATTACTTTCTATTGTGTCATTGGTCACTGATGAAACTACCTTTTATCGTCAAGGCAGTTACTTGATCTGAATTATTTCTGTGATAAATAGCACGTTCCAAGTTGAATGGCAACTCTATCTATAGAATTGATGCTGTTTGAATGGCTTTAAACTCGGGACTTCCTGTACGAAGTTCTATAGTGTAAGACATGCAAATTCGCAATTGAGACTTGTATTGACTTTTTATGCCTCAGCTTGAAAACAGTCTAGTTAACTCGAGGCCAATGCAATGAAGCGGTAGAGTTTTAATCCATCCATTCCTTAAGGTCCCGGTGTCTGATATAACTCTTTATGTTCTCGATTTCGAACCCCCTTGGAGATTAGGTACCCTGATTCGGCGTGAAGGTTGTGTAGAACAGTCTCCCTCCATATCATTCAGGCCTACTGAGCTTTCCACCCCTCGAATTAAGGGTGCGAAAGTATAAAGATGTATCAACAGCAGCAATAATGTGGAAATAAAATGGAGTTGGTGAAGTATACAAAGACATTGACGTATAAGCACACCAACTAATGCCACTGATAGTATATAAACTTGCTAAAAATGCATGCTTCAGCAATTGCGACATAAGAAAACAACAGAAAGTGTCAGAGTGACATGATCAAAATGTGTGATATTGCGCAAATGATGTTATGTGTCGAATCAAAATTCCCTAATGTCACAAGGACTTGCAGCTAATTGGTTGTGTGTGGATCAAGTATCAACCTTGAGAGTTGAGACCCTTTGCAATGAACGAGATTTGAGAAACATTTTGTGCATGTTAATAAATCATAAGGCACCTTATATCTTGTTATTTCAGAACCACCTCATAAGAAACAAAGTCCATGTGATGAAGCGAGCGCGTTTTAAAAAGATCGATCTATACGCCTTAAATTTCGCATTATATCATGCAAATTGAAATCATAAGATTATGTTTTATTATATTTTGTCTAGTTTTGCATCCGTTTCACTAGATATATAAGTCTACACTAATACGAATGCATTGCGAGAAGATGTACCCCGCAAATTATATTAAAGGAATGTGTCTAACCCGATACCGTATTAGATTGATGCAAAATTTTGGTTAAACAAGAAGACATAGACTAAATTCGCATAATTCCACAACCCACACTATTTGTAATCGCGAGACCGGTTGTAATGATATCGTCTTACTTTGAATCATCTTTTCAAAAATATATAGTCGCATTTCCGCACTGAAGTGATTGTAATCCAAAAAGATATACTACCTCATAAAGTCATAATAATAATTCTCATCTTTCAAACAAAACTAACCCGTAAAACCGCATTAAAGCGATGTGCCAAACTTGATAGTACTATCAACCGTATTAGTCAAAATCTGCCCAAAAAAGAGTTAAACAAAAATGAAATGACACGCAATGGTAGCTTCCGAGTGCGTCTCAAACCGTAGAAGAAGACCATTCAGACTCAAACTTGTTGATTACGGAGTAATCCGGTAAAATTCCTCCCAATTCCCAATTCCCAATTCCTTCACTTACAAGCTCCCCTTTATTTCATCTTTCTCCCTCGTGACCGTGACTCACTCCTTAAAACTTAACGTGCTCCACCTCTGCCTGCACTCCTCACTTATCTCGATCTCCGATCCTGCAATGCCAATTTCCTTCCTTCTCAAACACGTTACCGACTCCCACTGACTGAGACTCATCACCGACTGAGTTGACTCGGTTACCGACACTCGACTCGTTCGCGTGGTACCAAAAATGGGTGGGGCCCCGTCTACGCCGCGTAATACGACTCACATTCCCGACGATACGGCGGAGTATCTTATCGGCGTTTTTGTCGGCGAAAAGACGTTTCCGTTGACGTCTGAATTTTGGCAGAATTTGTTACAGCTTCCTCTTCACCTTCATTGGCCTATTGAGCGTGTTCATCAAGCTTGCGATTCCCTAGGTCGGTCGGTCTCGGTCCCTTTATTTTAATTTTATTAATTTTATAGTTTCTGATCTTATGAATTATTGCGTTGGATTTGTTGTTTATATGGTTTTGTTTGGATTCCGCGACAAATTGGTGATGCAGATTGCAGAGTGCATCTCCGATGCACATTTAGTAGGTTGGTAGGGGCATGGGGGTAAATAAGGCTAAGCACGTGTCGTGTATGTGCAACGGTGATGCAGGGTGCGTCCTTTCTAATTGAAGTGTGATTGCGGCTATTGTAGATTGGATCATTTTATAATGTGATCAAGATATGAATGTTGAGAATTCGAGTCCATTAAGATTTAAGACTAGTGCTTGGGTAAGCATAGGGAGTGACTTTTCGGGTTGGCAATTGTTTTTGGTATTGGAAACGCATTGGGTTTGTTAAATGGAGTCGGTCTTCTCCGTGTCATGGGTTTAGCCTAGGCCCCATGTCTTTTACAAAGCAATACAATTCAGATCATTCGAATTTGAGGGGTTTTTGTCTGGGTTTTTATTCGAGGGATGCTACTTTTTTTGGGTTATTGGGCATAGTTTTGGAAATGCAGTGAGGCTAGTGGATTGGTTGCGCGTGCTTATAAGGGCAAGAATCTGAAGGAGTTTTGTAGTGTTTTACTGCTCTGAAATGAAGTTTGTTGGTGCATGAAGTGGTCTTGGTTGGTTATTGTTTTATTCAGGGGCAGTGCACTGCTATTAAGAGGCTTTTAGCTGTCAATGACGCATGGCGTTTTTAAGGAATGAATAAGCATAAGTAACCTGCTAAATTCTCTTAGAATACACGTCATTAACGGTGGGTTCTGGTTCTTGATGTCAGTTCTGGCACCTTGGTTTCTCAATGTGTTGTTTTTTACATGAAAAGGTTCAAATTGCTTTCGAGAAAGATCAAATTTGGTAGTCAATGTTATAAGCTACTTGGACAAGCCCCAGAGCATGTCTTCTTTAGATTAATCTCCTTTTAATTGGTTGACTTCTTTAGGGTTACTTATAAGATAGCTAAAAAAGCTGTAAGCTTGTCAAAATAGTGATGTCATGATTCATGAATACTCCTTATAACGTCAACAGAATTCGTTGTCCTCTCTGATGGTGGCTAATCATTCTAAAATATAAAATTTCTCTTTATATAAGAAAAAGGGGTCTTAGTTGTAGACTCTGTAAATTCTGTTCATTTTCTTGAGTAACTTGGCTTATCATATTTTTTTTTATGTTTTGCCGTCAAGTTATGAATTCCATTCTTTTGACCCCCCTTAATCTCACATTAGAGGTCGCAATGAGCACATTTAAATGGCTAAACCCCTTTTTTGTGAACCCGAAAGATCTATTCTGGGGACAGTTGTTTGAGAATGCTACAGAAGCCGATGGAGGCCAAAAGAAAAGGATCAACCAAAGTTTGTTATGTGAGGATAGAAATGAAGTAACGGCAGTAATAGAAGTTAAATCTCTTCACCTTTGATTCCCTTTTGCATATACTGCAGTGAATCTCTCCAAGTATCTCAGCTTAAAGCTGATGTGTGTTCTCAAATTCTGATAAAACTTGGTTGAGTATTTTAAAGGGCTGTGTGATTAAAATTATGGGTGGATTGATAGTCTTGTGGGCTTTATGAATACTGAACAGAAGCAATGATGCAAATTAAAGTGTGCTGGATTGACTATATTATAAGATTCTAAGAGGGAGGGAAGACATAGAATGACTTGGATAAGGGTGATTGAAAACGATATGAATGTACATGCGATTGAAGAGAGCGGAGTGGAGAGAAAGAATCCATGTTGATGATGGGGTTTTGACTTTATTTCGGTGTTTTCTGCGTTTTTTTTTGGGGCATAATTAGCCAGATTGCCGTTGTTATTGTTTTAGCCATTCTTAATTTGTATTGGCTTTAGTAATTTCATCATTGGAGACATCAGAGCTGGATTTATATCTAGTGATCATTGTATAATTAGTAATAAAGATCTTGAGATTCTTGATAGACTCCCTTTGAGCAGTAACTTAATCTATCTATGCTAGGGCTGGAGTAATATCTAGTCAGCAATCTATCGTTACTAGTAAAGATCTTGAAATTTTGGTTAAACTCTCTTTGAGCTGGATTTTTCTACTTCTGCGACTGCGATACCTGATACTTGTGCAATTGTTCTGGTTTTTGCATTGTTTCTTGTGGAACCTGATTTGATAGTATTCACCCTTTAGTTCTGGTTGTCTAGAGCTACAGCCATACTAATCGTATTGTTGTTCCATTTCATGCCCCCCTCTTACAGTGAAGAATAACTACTACACAAGACATCTAGTGAAGCTCTTGATCCACTTTGCACTTTGTTTGGAAGACTGCTCTACAGTTTCCGATGCTCCGTCCATTACTTTTGCCAAGGCTCTAAATGCAGCATACTTGTCGTCTGTTTTCTTGAAGTATGCAATAGAAAATAGCAAGAGTGATAATTTCGAAGAGCTGTACCTTACGTTGGATGATGTTGAGGCTGTACCAAGTGGATTCTCAAAAGGTAATCACCTTGACTTCAATGTTTTGTCAGATTTATATTGTCGTTTAGGGTATAGCAGAGCCTTAGTGCACTTTATAGAATTTGTGAGCATTGGATGAGTATCTCTGTAACTAAGATATATATTAGTTCTTGTATGATTCTTTTAGCCACAAAATTGCTTCCCTGCTAGTTTCTACATGATTTACAGGAGTTGGATCATCTCTCTGTTTATTGGTCTGTGTAAATTTCTTGCTGAGATGTTGATCTCCGTCAGTTGTGTTAATGAATTACATGGAATAGAAAAAAATAAAACTTTTTGTGGATGGATAACATTTTCGTCTTTTTCTGTAAAGGTGTCCGGGGAAGGGGAGCCTTGGCGCACTGGTAAAGGTGTTGCCGTGTAATCGATAGGTCACGGGTTCAAGTCCTGGGAGCAGCCTCTTGTCCAAAAATGACAAGGGAAGGCTTGCCCTCTATACACCCTTGTGGTGGGACCCTTCCCCGGACCCTTGCTTTGCGGGGACGCCAATGTGCACCGGGCTGCCCTTTTATAACATTTTCGTCTTTTCTCAAACCATTTCATCTCAACCTTTGGAAAGACGTTCACACATTTTTCTGTTGTTTTGTAACTACATTTTTTTATATTTGTGTTCCTAATCTTTTGATGGATTTGTAGAACTCTTGCTAAACGCGTTTTCACTACTTCTAAAAGTTGTTCGCAATGATCTTTGACTCTATGGCCTGCACATGACGGTTACACATAACATTCATGTTAGCCGACCCCAAATCATTTTGGGAATAAGGCTTGGTTGTTGTTGTTGTGCATGGATGACATAGTTCTTTATTGTATATTGAAGCTGATTTTCATGTATATACACATTATACACTTTCTTCCTGGAAAGCCGTTTTCAAGGGGACAAAAAACGACTCCTTGCCTTTTCGTCTGCTACTTTTTAACAATAGTCTTTGCTCTAGCTTCCTCCAAGTTTCTACAAATTGATTTGGTCAACCCTCTGATTTGGTCAACCCTCTGAAGAAAGTGTCTCTAGTATCCTGTACTTATTTTGCTATGATAACGCTTGAGTTACTTTCTCTCTTTTACGACCGAAGAAAAGAATTAGATAGTTCTCGCCTTTAGTGAATCGAATTATAATTACAAGCAAATATCAAAATATTGTCGGCCAGTTCTCAAGAATATAGAGCTAAACTGAGTAGGAACATCAGTAAAATAGATCATTGGAACTTCTTCTGGCTGAGCTATACTATATGTTACTATGTCATTCTGGTGACAAGCCACTAGTGTTGCCAGCTGTTCTGGCGAATTAATTGATTGTGTTACTTTCTGGGTGAAGATTTCTTTGATTGGCATCTTGTTAAGTACCGTACCTTCTGTTGTCTTCTTTAAGATAAAAAATTAAAATGAATGTTGAGAAGTCTCCTTGGGCATCTTTATTGTGCTGTTATTGCTAAAATTCTAAAAATAATTTTATCTTTAAGGAGCTTTTACTTCGTTTGGAGTGATACATAGAAATTTTGTAGTTCTATTTAGCTTAAAGCCTTGCACACCTTTTTTTCTTTTTCTTTTTCTGTTGGTTGAGGGTTTGTATTCCAATAAAGTTGGTGTCATAGTATGCCAGTCTTTATCTTATCTGTGTTTAAATTGTGTTCTTTGATCTGCTGTAGGCGAACAATTTGGGTCACATAATGCCCCGAAACCCTTCCCCTTCCCCTGATCAGCAGTTTGACTTTGATTATGAATAATGAGCCTGTTTTATTATATACTTGCTGTGTGAAAAACCGCAGTCACCCTATAGTTTTTTCTGAAATGCAGGCCAGAGCGTTGAAAATTTTGTCATCCAAAGTGTGGTTAAGTTTATTTGCAAAGTTGATGCCAGGTATGCTAATAAAAGCAATAATGTCAATTTACATCTAGGACATGTATCTTGATTTTCCTCCTGATACTGTTTCTTTTGGAATGCTAGTCCTCACACATACCGGCTTCATTATGAACTGCTAAACTTCATGATGGTTGCCATGTCCACTCAGCTTCTATTTGGGCCATCTCCAGGACCGAACGATGTCCATCCATTTACCAATGCAATTATGACACTGGTAATTACAAGATCAATTTCTTGAATGTTATCCTTTTACCTCTCAAGTGTTCAACTACATACTGTCCACTCTTTTAATTTTTAGGAAGCTTCTCTTGTCACTATGGCGGTTCATAAACTATTGCTCAATTACATCTCCCAACCTAGACGTACGTTCAATGGGGCATCATACTCAGAAGGGAGTCAGCCTGGTGTTTTGCAAAAAGTTGGTTCTGCTGCGGGTAAGGATACCTTCGATGTCTATGTCTCCTCTTGCATAGCATGATTTTGGTAGATTTTGAGGAATTGTGGTTGTAGTATGATGAGAATATCTGATGATCACCAACCACCCGCACTTTCCTGTTTTGGACATGGCTATGGTTGCAAAATTTCTCAAGTTGTGAAAGATCCTTCATTCCGTTGTGTATCGTTTCACAAAATGTGAGGTGATGATTGCATTAGTCACATACTGAATTGAAAGCAGATTGTAGGTGCTTAGAATGAAAACTTTGTGACTGTATAAGTCCAAGTACCTTATAGTGTCTACAACATCTTTCTCATCTTTCCGCGAGAGCAAAGAGTTTATCAATCGTAGAACTCTTCTATTGATTTGGTTGCTTTTTCTTCCTATTAATTATAGATCTGTGTATGTTTTCCAAACTTATTCAACCCACTTTTCTTTGTTCTCGGTCTTTCGGAACAGCCTCTCTATGTTTTCAACATAGGGCTTAGGCTGCGTACATCCAACTTCTCTTTACCTTGCTATTGGAGGGAGCTTTTGAGGCTCTAGGGTGATATTGCTGTTGTTGCATCTTGTCTTTGTTCTGTTTGCTAAGTTGTATTATTTATTTAAGTATTGACACCATCTTCTTTTAGCTCTCATTCACATGGATAGCTTAAATAATTTTGTTTAGTTTTTATTCCTCTTATTTTTCTGCGTTGTACCACCCCTTTCTTCTTTTGTTTACGCTCGTTTTCTCCTTTTTTGTTACTTGGCTTTCTGTACCACTTCACTTTGACGGTTCTTTATAACTATTCATGTGAAGTGGTGAGTCATATGGGGACTAGGCCGTTACTATTTTGTTGGATATTTGTTGTTACATTGAATGTTGTCCCTTTCCGAACCGATCTTACTCTTTTGCCAATTGATATCATCAGTTTTTGTTAAGCTTAGCTGATGTAACTTGTAAGTAGCACTGGAGTTGACTAGTTAAGCCTACCTCAAATTTTAGGATGTAACATTGAAGGATGGAAAAAAATGTTGTGTTGGAGAGGGCTGTGTGTGGGAAGAATTCGTGTGGATGATGGGCTTGACTTTATGTCTGTCTTATTTGCTTCTTTTCACTTTTCTTTTGTTTGTTTTTCGAAGTTTCTGTCATCATTTGGGTCTTTTTTACTCACGTTTTTCGCGTTAATTTTTTGTTGAACTTATTTCACTCATAAGTCTAGTTTGCAACTTTCGTTCAATCGCTTGTCGTTTTTTCTTAATTTTCTTTTTATTCTATTTGTTGCAAGTTTTCTTTTTGCCAGTATTGTTTATGTATCTACCTTCATGGTTGGTTTTGCTGATACTTCTGCTTGCACTCACAGCAAATTTGGTATTATTGCCACTCAATCTCTTTGTTGGATCGAACAATGAAGCGTCAAAGATTTTGTTGGGCCAGAGCAGTCTCCATGTGCTTCTTGTTCTCGTACATTTCCGTAAATGTGTAATTGCTGATGATCCTCTCAATGGTAAAAAGGATGACGATGCTGCTTCAGATGCGTTGCCGGAAAAGAAAACATTTTTTTCTGAAAATCCATACTGCAAGGCATTGGAAAATGCAAGGGATGTCGAATGTAAGTACTAAATACTCGTTCTTCATCTTAGCCTTTGCAGCCTTCCGTAATGATTTTAGGCTGATTAGTTTAATGTGTGCAGTTGATCGGGCAGATGTTGAGGATAATGCTCACTGTGGTCCGCTTGTTAGGGTACCCTTTGCCTCCCTTTATGATACACTAGGCATGTGAGTGCTCCCCCCTGTTTCTCTCAAGATGTTAGTTAGGTTTTTTTTTTTTTAAATCTTCTTATTGGAATCTGTTCTCTTTTGTTATTTAATCTTCTCTGCATCTACTTTCCCCTTGAATATCTTAAGTCCTTATGCTACGAAATCTTATTGATCCCCAGGTTGTGCTTCGTGTGTCTTATCACTGTAGTATTATAGATTGTTCAGTATGTAATTCATTGTTTTCGAACGCAAGCTTGGTATAGAGTTAAGGTTTTTGCTTTTGCTTGGGTGTTCTCTGATGTGGGTCTTATGGAGCTTTCTTTGCTAATTGTGTAATAGGGGAGGACTCCTGCTTTTATAGAACTTTCTCTTGTCTCTTCCTTTTTCTTTTTCTTTTTTTCTTTTCTTTTTGTCTTTGTTTTTGACGGGGAAGTTTCTTGTGTCACCCCCTTCTCAAAATTAAAGATAAATCAAAACTGTTCCTTTGTTATGTTATTGAAAGACATAATTCCCCATTAGACGAGGTCCTGCTATGTAGGTCTTGTGATGAAGTTTTTATTTCCCTCTTTCATGGCTGTACTTTCAATGCTAAATGAATGGGGTGGGCCATAGCTTGTAGAAGGTTTGTTGTCCAAAAGATAGGAAGCCTATGCCTTGATTTAAATTTTTTGGCCTCGTACAATGCTATCGATTAAGAATGGTTATATTTGTGATTGTGTGGCGATTGGATGCGGGCCTATGCAGCTATCATTTGATATGAGTCGATGAGCTGATAAGATGTTGTCAAAGTCTTTTTGCTATGATATTTTGCAGTCACTTCAGGTTGTTTTGTCTAGATTCACAGAAAATTAGACCCATCATTGTTAAAACAAAGTCTTGAGCTGCTTGTCTAAATGTTACTCTGAGATCGTTCATCAGTCTAGTTATTCATTTTCTAAACCTATTTCAGGTGCTTAGCTGATGAAGCTGCTGCCCTGCTGCTGTATTCTTTGGTGCAGGGGAATGCAGACTTCCTGGAATATGTTTTAGTGCGGACAGATCTTGATACTCTGGTATGCCTTTTTGTTTTTTTTTAAAGTAACTGTTGTAGTGCCCATATAAGCTCCACTAGTGAATGTCCCACATTGGATTAAGAGAAGGGATTTGTCAACCTTATAAACCAAGGAATTACTCCTCCTATTGTCAATTGGTTATAGGATTATGAAGTGGTCTTTCTCTCTCCTCGTTCCGGGTATGGCCCAGGCCCGACATTGTTGCTAACGTATAGAACTTATGATGACCCCAGGGCTAAGCTTCCATTATTGAGTTACTAAAATTGACATCCTTTGTTTTAATAGTTATTGTTTCAAACGGGATGTCATGCTATCCTTATATCATTGTCTAAGTTACATGTGAATTGCTTATTTCCTGTGGTCTTGGAGATAACGGTTGCATAGAGTATACATCCTAATTTGTTGTTATTTCTAATTGATGAACCAGTTAATGCCTATCTTGGAAATATTGTACAATGCTGCAAAGAAGACATCAAATCAGATCTACATGTTGTTGATTATCCTTCTCATTCTCAGTCAGGATTCTACTTTCAATGCCAGCGTTCACAAGCTTGTAAGATTCCCTAATTTGACCATGTATAGCCTTGCCACCTTGGTTATCATACTGTGTTCCTGGCTTTTGCATCTAATCTTTTTGCTATCTCTCTTGAATTTATTTCTTCCTCACCCTGGGGTTTTCTGTTGGTACAGATGCTAGCTAGTGTGCCCTGGTATCAGGAACGTCGCCTTCATCATACATCTCTTGGTTCTTTGATGGTTGTAGTACTGATAAGGACTGTTAAATACAACTTATCTAGGCTTCAGGTAATTTGAAAACTGCACTTTGAGCAATTTGTGGATATGATGATTGCATCATAACGATTTTTAGGTCGCTAAGGAGCACTGTGACATGATTCACAGTATGCATTCAAAGGATTCGAGAACAGACTTTGCCACCCTTGACTCTTGAGTGAATCTGACTCACTAGGGCCTCTTAATTCGGGGTTCAATAAGAATTATTGAATTTGCTACGTCAAACATAGAAGGTAACATCGGTCAAATAACCTTGTAAAGGGAAGAAGATTAAAATAAAGAGAAAGCATAGATAAAAGCTAAGTTAAGGAGGCCATCGATTGAAGGACAGTAAAGCTCGTCTATTTCTGCCATTGCTACTTTGGTTCGCCAGTTTGGGCAATGCAGATTGTGATGGAACTCCTGTTCAGTTCCAAGGAACCAGTTTGGAATTCGGATGGAGTGATGAATTCCGGTCATATGACTTTTTTAAATGTAAATGTGTTCCTGTGTCAGTCCAGCAATTGTATCTAACTTCAATTGCCTTTGGTGATAGCCTTTGTCTCTTTATTCTTTGTTCTGCTGTTTATCTTTAAAAGCTTTTCCTGGCAGGATGTTTATCTACACACAAACTGTCTGGCTACATTGGCAAACATGGCTCCTCATGTTCACCGTTTGGATGCATATGCTTCACAGAGACTTGTCAGCCTCTTTCATATGCTATCACGCAAGTATATCATCTTTGCCTTTTCCTTTCCTGGCTGTGATTATGTGCAAAATTTGCTGGTAATTATAGTTTTGCTTATATTTGTGCCAGATACACCAAATTAGCACAGATACAAAATGACAAGACCCAAATAAATAATGTCAACTCTACGGAAGGAGAAGGCATTCTAGAAGATGTGGTACGTTATTGGAGGCTTTCATGTGAATCTGAGTTCTGCCACTTGTGGTTTATAGCTTATTCAGTCATTTCTACAAAACTATGTTGGTGAAACGAATTTAATCTTTTGCAGTCCATGGAGTTGCACATTTATACCGATTTCTTACGGATTGTCCTCGAGATAATTAATGCTATCCTAACATATGCCCTTCCACGAAATCCAGAGGTACTATTTGCTAACCTTTTAAACTTCGTAAGGATTTGGTACTTCATGTCTGTGGCCTCATTTATGCCATCTCATTTCTTTATCTTTCAAATTGGATGTTCCCATCAGGTGGTTTATGCAATATTGCATCGAGAGGAGGTGTTCCAGCCTTTCAGAAATCATCCAAGATTTAATGAACTAATTGAGAACATATTCACAGTAAGTTCTTCTGCAATCGAATTTCTTTTAACCCCTAAGAGGAGGGCCCCTTGTTCCTTTCTTCCTTATAATCCAGAAGGAATACTATTGTTAATTTTGCTGTAAAAAAGAAAGAATATTTCAGCTATATTTTGTTCACCCTATTTGGTTAAATTCGCCTTCATTCTTGTTGTGATTTTCTCTACTTTATTTCCATATTTTAGGTCTTAGACTTTTTCAATAGTCGTATGGATGCACAAGAAGTTAACGGCGAGTGGTCAGTGGAGAGGGTTCTCCAGGTTATAATCAACAACTGTAGGTCATGGCGTGGTGATGGCATGAAGGTCTAACTGCTATCATTTCTTCTCTTTATAAGTTTACACCCACTTTCTACTTTCCGTTACTCACAGGAAACTGTACTTTTTGTCAGATGTTTACTCAATTACGGTTCACGTACGAACAAGAAAGTCATCCAGAAGAGTTCTTTATCCCATATGTTTGGCAGCTCGCTGTTTCCAACTGGTATACTCCGTCTCTGTCCAAACTAGAGTCCATTGTGTTTGTAAGTTTCTGTATGTTTACTCGATAAGAGTTAACTATAGATCAGTCTAGCAGTTCTGATAATCTTCCTATGCCCGTGTGCTTATGCTTACTTGCTTAGTTGTGATTTTGACTGTGGTTGTATCTGGATTGTTTCTGCAGTGAGTTTGCCTTCAGTCCTAGCAAGATAAATTTGTTTTCAGCCGACCAGCTTCCAGAGGTAATGACCGATTCCTCCTTGCCTTGAGCTTTCTGATTTTTTCTGTGGAAAAGCCTTGCTACGAGTTTACTTGTAAATTTTCGTTTCTTCATTGCTGCAAATGTTACTTCTGAACTCGTATAAATTCCAAAGCAGAGTAAATACGTTGAAGAAGAAAATCTCAAACTCCAAAATGAAGACGTTAAAGCACACGAAGTCGAGCTCGATCCTTAGTGATTGTGTACCTGGGAGCTGTAACTCTGAAAAGCTTATACTCCGTATGTAAATAGATCAAATAGCCCGATAAGCGATAATGTAATTCTTATCATTCTTTTTTGTTCATATATGTTGATGTAGTCGAGGTCCTTGTTGTAGACGATATATGTGAATGCTGTTTATACTTGTAACAAAGAGACGATATTCACAGTCTTGAGATCTACAGCTCCTAGAAACAAAGTAAAGGAAGAAACTCTGGTAAAAATAATT
This sequence comes from Spergularia azorica, assembly GCA_038382645.1. Classification (NCBI taxonomy): domain Eukaryota; kingdom Viridiplantae; phylum Streptophyta; class Magnoliopsida; order Caryophyllales; family Caryophyllaceae; genus Spergularia; species Spergularia azorica. The sequence goes on along the minus strand of JBBYHQ010000010.1, from coordinate 6,010,306 downwards.
CTGACTTTCTATAATGGTCGAAACCACATCTCCGTTAAATGCATTTCTCTTTTTCTATTATCGCTAATCCTTTTCATTACATAAATCTCGAGAGTTCGTTTATTCCATGTACACTTACAGGCATATATACTCGCATAATTAGGGCTCAAGGATTCAAGGTCATCCAAAGTCACAGATTTGAATTTACGCGCTGTAGGGCGTATTTGCGAATAGTGAACTTGTATGATAATAACTTAGCTACTCAGGACCTCTCTGCTAAGAGTTACAGTTGCAGCTACTGATCTGATACTGGTTTTTTTTTTTCTTCTGTACATAGGAACAGCATTTGCGAGGGATGCGGATATGAGGCAGGCTGGTTTCCTAACCACTAGGCCAACCTTAATCCTCTTGATCTGATATTGGTGCATAGATAGGTTTGCGACTTTAATTTGGTGAATTGGTGGTTCCTGAATTATGAAATCACAACGAACAAGTATGACTGATTCTATGAGTTAGCCACTAGTTGGCTCGTACTATCTATTTATATCCTATAATAATGCCAATTCCGAGTAAAATTATTGAAGACTAAATCAAGGGGAAATTTTAGAATGAATTTGTGGGGTCAATGTAATTAAGTATATTGCATAGTTGCATAATGTAATGAACCCGTCAATTAAAATCAAATACAAAATGCGCTAATTAATCTTATTATATACTAGTATATATCAAAATGAATGAAGATAAAATGCTACTAACTCTACAAGGTAGGCCGCAAGGGAAAATTTAATTAAGCAAAGCATAATTCATAAATCATGAGTGTCCGTAAGGCGAGAACGACAGTCAAGACCAAAAGAAATGCGGCGATGGTGGCCGTGGTGGTGATAGTGGTGGTGATTTTGTTGTCGAGGTTCTTGTTGCGTAAATTAGCTCCCGTGCGACCTTCCGGTCAATCTCGTGGTAAGAACAATAATACTAATCCTGATGATTATGTTGTTGTCTTAAAAGACAGTTGATTTAAGTTGTTGTCCTTAGCTTGTTGATTAAGTGATAATGTCTCATGTATGTATGGTATGGCTTTTGTTTAATTAATTCTGTATGTATTATGTCGTACAGGAGCTAAAATTGTTAAGCTACTGCTTGGAACTAGGGGTGAGCATGAACGGGTACCCGTTCCAAAATCATGGACCCAGACCCGGACCCGTTTCTAACGGGTCCTAAAAATTAGGACCCGTACCCGGACCCGTTGAC
>JBBYHQ010000010.1:5982906-6008979 GCA_038382645.1 Spergularia azorica | reverse complement strand
ATACTTATAACATATACTAGGACTGATTAATCATGATTTAAAGCAAGAAAACGGATTGAAAACGATGGTAATTGAAAAAAGACGAAAAACAGAGGAAAAGAGGAGAAGGTGTTTGCTCACAAAGTTGAACGAGGAAAAGAGGTGGCGCGGTGGTCAGAAGAAGGCGAACGGCGGCGAGCTGGTCGGCGTGCGTGCGGCGAGTTGATGAGCGAAGGAAGAGGAGCAGGGGTGCGTGAAGAAGAAGAAAAACAGGGGAAGAGAGAGAGAGAGAGTTCTGTTTTTATAGGGGGGGGGGTTCGGGTTTCTTTTTTTTTTTTTTTTTTTTTTTTTTGTTCTTTTTTTTTTTTTTTTTTTTTTTTTTTTTTTTTTTTTTTTTTTTTGGCATCACAAAATTGAGTTAAATAAATTATAAAATTACCTTAGGTTGATAGTGCCTATAAAAGTCATATAGGAAATGAAAATTAAAAATTGAAAACAACAAACCACTTTTTCGAAACTTTGGTTTAAAACAAAACTGAAAAATAAAATACAAAAAACGATTCAAACCGATTCAAAGAGAAAAGACTATTTAAACAATGAGTCAAATGTCTAATAGGTGATAAATGACAACAACATTATCTTATTTTCGTCTTACTCATATTTATTCCATTCCCACTTCTCTAATCAAACAATACCTTATATCACCCTCATTATACCCGTAATAGGAAGCCAATTTCCTCTATTTAGAGGAAATTAAAAGAGTTTTTTTTAATGCTCTAAAAATTAAAATTTATAGCGTTCGTTGCCAAAAAAACTAATTATGCATAATGGGTTTGTGTAGGACCGGGAATAGTAAGTCAATGCTTACTTTTTTTTTGGTTAAAATCATCATAGGGCCAAAATCACCATGGTGCACAACGGTTTATGTCTAGTTCTCCAAACAAACAATTTTTTTTACCCGTAACTGTCATGGCGCACATCAGTTTTGGTCTTAAACCATCTCGCGCCATGACGGTGTTGGTCTATGTCACAAAAATAAAACTCGAACTTGCTTTTGATTTTTCAATCCTATATGAACCCGTTTGGCATAATTTTTTTTTTTTTTGGAGATCCAAACTTAGAAATAATTGTTTTAGCATTATTAAAAGATTTAATCTTTCCTCCAAAAAAAGAACGTGAGTCGTGAGGCATGGGAAAACTCGAGTTTTGGTGTAACTCATAGTGTCTAATCATAGTTGGTTGTAATCCGCAAATTCTAATGAGGAATGCAACACCGTTTTGACTTAAAAAAGAAAGTTACGCGAGGTGAGAATCGTCATTTTATCAAAAAGATTTGCTAATGTATGAGCTGACGACATTCATCGGAGTCTCCACGCTACTTCAATCAAACCTATAAAAATCACAACTCAGAATTTCCCCCAAACAAAAAAAAAAAACGCGGACAAATACAGAAATCCCAGATAAAAACTTCGATTAGAAAAAATGGTATCTGAAATCCCCAAGGTCAGTTTTACTGCTCAATCCACCTCTCAATTGGACTTCGTTTTTCCATAAATTCCCCTGATTTGGGTTGGAACTAACTGTTGCTTAACATGATTGTTAATTTCATCAAACCATTTAATTATGCTTTTTGTTGATTTTTTTTTTTTTTTTTTTTTGTGTAATAAGATAGTTGATTTGTTACTTCATTCACCATTTAATTATGATATGGGTTTTGGGTAATTATTACAATGTGAAGATTTGTTGTGTTGATTTCAAAATTTATTCTCCCACTTTAGTTTGATTTCGATTGTTTTTGTGAAGATACCATGCTTGCGGTAGCGCAAGGAGCATGGGGGTCTTCTCACAGTAGAGGTCTTCTCACGGTAGAGGAGTAGAGACCAAATAATTTTTTTTATGGTGCGATTCTCGATGCAACTTTCATTTTGGGTCATCCGTTCATAGCCTCTCTATGTTTCAATAGGGGTAAGGTTTGCGCGCATCTGACCCCCTTACCCCGCCTTATGGAGGGAGCCTTTTAAGGCACTGGGGTTAAAGGTGTTGTTGTTATGTCATGGGTTCACCCCTTTATTGTGAGTTGGAGCACCATCCGGACCATGGTATAATTTACGTGTCGGGAGTTGGGGAAGTATCCTAGTTACTCAGGAGGTCTTCAACTGTGAAAGTTGATTTGTGGAGTTTGTATCATTGATTTCAGGTTTCAATTCGGTGTATTTCGATTCGGTAGAGGGTTTGATCACATACGTGTCCGGTTCTCCTTGACCTGTTCATCCTTAAGCCTGTGAAACTCTCGTAGCCTGAGCTTCCTAGCTGCTTGTAGAATGTTCAAAGTTCTGATAGCAGGGCCAGGGTAGAATAAATTAAGATTCTACGAAAGTATTAAAGTTTTGATATTTGATCGAACTGTGTCATTAACTAAAGATGGTGGGGTTTCGTGAACATTGAAAAAGAGTAGAGCAGTACTCTCTTTTCTGGTGAAAGAACGTAAGCAATGTGAATTGACGGGGTGGCAGCTCCTGGTTTTAGTTGGTTTTTGGGATGATGTTATAACCTGGAATTCTGGGGAGGCTAATTTTTTGTACTTCACCTTTTCAATTCTCAATTGCAACGACAATTTTTTTCGATTTATTTCTTGCAAGGTGGAGAGAGTGAGAAAGTATAATTGTGGGAAGGTGTTTGGAGAAATGATCTGTGGTTCCCATACATTGTTTTCATGTTTTAGTAATGCTACTATTTGTTCCTTCTGTCCTAGTGGAGGTAATGCATGGGGTCTTCACTTCAGAAGGGCTCCAGTGTGAATTAGATGAGCTTTCTTCCATTATCCCTGCTCTCGAGTTGTTATCTTTGTCGCAGGATAAAGACATTAGGATTTGGAAGGCTGGTTCTTGAAGGACTGTCGTTTTTTGAGGCCTTTGAATAGGGCAGAGCCTCCCCCTATTTGTAGGACTATAAACTGATTATGGAATACTAAAGCTCCTCCCTAAGTATGGGCTTTCTGCTGGACTATGGTGTTGGAGAGACAGAGTGACATTCTTTGTTAGCAGAAAGGCTCTCAACTGTATGCTTGTGTCATGTAAAATTCCTTGAGAAATTGCTTCTTTTTTGTTGTTGTTGATCCGACATGTTAAATTCCTTGAGAAATTGCCCAACTAGTGTGACCTATGACCATGTTACATGTGCTTTCCGCTTCACAGTACGGAGGTTTTGTTGGATGCTAGAAACTCCATGGATTTCTTTGACGAGAAGTTAATGAGAAAGGTTTGGAAAATGGCAGTCTTACCCATGGAGATTGATCTATATATATCTCAAACTTTTAGGTTTTAGCTTAGTCAATGTAAGACAAGAGGCTGAACAACACTGTCGTTACTAGTTTCCTTTTGCACAACTCCTGCATCAGAACGTTCTATATCTTCATTAATTCTCTAATTGAGTCTAATATATGTCATACTTGCCTCTTTGGCTAATGCTTTACAGGATCCTAGAGATGAAGTTCTCCAGGCATGGTACATGGATGACAGTAACGATGATCAGAGACTTCCCCATCATAAAGATCCTAAAGAATTTGTTTCTTTGGAGCGCCTTGATGGTATAACTACATTTTTTCCCTCAAAAACTTGCACGTCAGTTTTGTACTTTTGTTTTTGGAGAGGCTGTGTGTGGGATGATGGCATTCTTTGAATGTCAACTTGTTGTAACTTTTCTTACCTGGCGCACAGAACTTGGAGTAGTTAGCTGGCGATTAGATGCTGACAACTATGAAACTGATGAGGAATTGAAAAAAATCCGGGAAGATCGTGGCTATTCCTACATGGTAAGCAATTTATTCAGTTTTTTGTCTTGTGTTAAACCTTATCTTTTAGACTCTGGGAAAGTCATTTTATCTACTTTTTTCTTCAGGACTTCTGTGAGGTTTGCCCGGAGAAGCTTCCAAATTATGAAGAGAAAATCAAAAATTTCTATGAGGAGCATCTTCACACCGATGAAGAGATCCGTTATTGTGTTGCTGGAAGTGGTAGGTTAAATAATTCCACTATGGTGACATTCTATCATTTGCTTTGGTTTCCCATGAATTTAAGGAGGGGTATAAGGCAGTGGGGCCAGAATATGGTGATAAGTCTTATAACTGACAACTTATTCTGCTTTTCCACCGTAAAGGGTATTTTGATGTTAGGAATTGTGATGATAAGTGGATACGCATCTGGGTGAAGAAAGGGGCAATGATCGTTTTGCCTGCAGGAATTTACCACCGGTTCACTCTAGATTCGGACAACTACATTAAGGTATGGCTATTGTGGATTCGTCATTCGTGGTACCTTTTATTGTTTGTGTACTTTATTTATTGAACGCACTTTGCTTTGTTGTGGTAAGAAGGCAGTATGGAGATGATGTACTGGAAGTAGTTGAGCTATAATGAAGCAGTACTCCAAACTCCAAAGTGTCTACGTATTGAACCAGTAGTTGTGAAACTTTTGTGTCCCCCTGAATCTGAGTCTAATTTCTGTGTGTAATTTTGATCTGTATATTTGCGAAATGGCTTGGCATAGTAAACCTGATGCATGCTTAGGAATAGATTGTGTGGTATTGATGTATTAGATCAGTCGAACTTCTATCTAAGCTTTATTTTCCCCTTTCGTTTGAACAATTACTGTATATGTTACTTCTGATAACTTTTTTTTTTTTTTTTTTTTTTGGTCGTACCTGTTTCTTAAGCCTACCTCCTTTGGGCTGCTAATCACTTCAAATCTTCACCCTGTTACTAACAATAGACATCAATTCCTGCAGGCCATGCGTCTGTTTGTCGGTGATCCGATTTGGACTCCTCATAACAGACCTAATGATGAGCTGCCTGCAAGGTATGCTTTGGCAACTTAGCTCCTTCTATATCTGGTTTTGTTGCTTTGGATTTGCTTTAGTCTTGATCAAATGTTCATGTTTCCAGGAAGGAGTATGTGGCGAACTTTGTGAACAAGGGAACATTTGTTCAAGCTGTGGATGCTGCAGCATGAACAATTAGCTTTTGCCAGAAAATAAACCTGTGAAAGATGATCTTTCTACTCTTTACATATATAGCTATACATGGGCATACTCCTGCGGTTAAGTTTTACGCCCCTTGTGAAAGTAATACTGTAATCGTGGTTCTGATCGAATCTCGGGTGTGTAAAATAACTTTCTATTGTTTCATTGCTCACTGATGAAACTACTACCTTTTATCATCAAGACAATTGCTTGATCTGAGTTATTTCTGTTCATAAATAGCACGTTCCAAGTTAAATGGCTATTCTAGAGTCTAGAATGATGCTGTTTGCATTGCTTTACATTTTAGACTTTCTGTACGACTTCTGAGACTTGTATTGACTTCGTATGTCTCAGCTTGAAAACGATCTAGATAATTCGAGGACAATGCAATGAAATGGTCGAGTTTCAATCCATCCAGTCCCTATGGTCCCGGTATCTAATATAACTATTACGTTCTCGAATTTGAGCCCTCGTGGAGATTAGTTACCCTGGTTTGGAGTGAAGGTTGTGTAGAACAGGAGTCTCCCTCCGTACCATGCAGACCTACTGAGCTCTCCATCCCTGAAATTGAGGGTACAAAAGTAAGAACATGTACCAGCAGCACCAATAATGTTGAGATATACGGTGTAATGGAGTTGGTGATTTACAAGTATACAAAGACATTGACGTAGAAGCACACCAACTTATGCCCCAAAATGTATGCTTCAGCAATTGAGACATATAAAGAAAACAACAGAGAGTGACATGATCACAATGTGTGATATTACATGCAAAATGTTAGGTGTCTAATCAAGATTCCCTAATGTCATCAGGACTTGAATTGGTTGTGTGAATCAACTTTGAGACATGAGACCCTTCGCAATGATAGAGATTTGAGAAACACCTTGTGCTTGTTATGTTAATAAATCATAAGCCCCTTATATTCTTGTTTTGAAGCCACCTCGTACGAAACTGCATCTACGTGTTGAAACGAGCGCATTTTCTAAGAAAATTTTGGATCTATCTATACGCCTAGATTTCGCATTCATTTCACTAGATATAAGTCTACCCTAAAACAAAAGCATTATGAAAAGGTATATCCCCTAAAAGTATACACCATTAAAGAGATGTATAAAAAATGATATCATATTAGGTTGACGCGAAATATTGGTCTAACAAGCGGATATACAACAAAAATTCTCATCATTCCACACTAATTGAAAACCCGAGACCAGTTTTGGTAATATCATCTTGTCTTGGATCGAATTTACCCGAAACAGAGAGTTCACACCGAAACAATTGAAGTTCAAGAAGTTTTACCCGTATAATTATTCCCATTTCATGAACAACAAAACCATATTGTAAAATCATTTTTAAGAGATGTATCAAACTTGATATCATATTAGTCAAAATCTACCCAAAAAATGAATTGACACGCAGTGGGGTATCCCAGTTCGTCTCAAACCGTAGATGAAGAAAGAAGACCATTCAGACTCAACTTTGTTGATTAATAATCCGGTAAACTTCCTCCCAAATTCCCAATTCCTTCACTTACAAGCTCCCTTTTATTTCATCTTCTTCCTCTTCCTTCCCTCGTGACTGACTCCTTAAACTTAACGTGTGATATACCACTGTCTGCGCTCTCACTTATCTCTCTCCTCTTGATCTCTCATCCTGCAATGCCAATTTCCTTCCTTCTCAAACACGCCACCCACTCCCACTGATCAACCGACTGAGTTGACTCGGTTACCGACACTCTGACTCGCGATTCTTAATTTTACCAAAAATGGGTGGTGCGCCGTCTATGCTGCGTGACACGAGTCACATTCCCGACGATACGGCGGAGTATCTCATCGGCGTTTTTGTCGGCGAAAAGACGTTTCCGTTGACGTCCGAATTTTGGCAGAATTTGCTACAGCTTCCTCTTCACCTCCATTGGCCTTCTCAGCGTGTTCATCAAGCTTGCGATTCCCTAGGTCGGCTCCTTCATTTTTTAAATTGATTTTTATATAGTATATAGTTTCTGATCTTATGAATTATTATGTGATTGCTGTGTTGGATTAGTTTGTTTATTTGGTTCTGCATTGGATTTGTTTGATTTCCGCGACAGTTGGTTGGTAATGCAGAGTGCATCTCCGATGCACATTTATACAATTGAGCCTTTTTCATCACGAATTGGTAGGGGTTTGGGGGGTTATTAAGCCGAAGCCCGTGTTTTGTGTGTATATGTGCAGCGGTGATGCACAATGCTGTCACCTAACATTTTTGTCTACTTGGACCACATCGATTTGAAGTGTGATTGCGGGTATTGTAGATTTGATCATTTAATATAATGTGATCAAGGACTCCGTGATATGAATTTCGAGTCGATTAAGACTAGTGCTGCGGTAATCACAGGGCTGGGGAATGTCTAGCGAGTGACTTATCGGGTTGGCAATTGATTTTGGTATTGGAACCGCATTGGGTCTGTGAAGTGGAGTCTGTCTTTCTCTGTTTCATGGGTTTGGCTTAGGCAGTTGGGCCCCATGTCTTATACAAAGCAAGACAATTCAGATCATTCGAATTTGAAGGGGGTTTTATCTGGGTTTATTTATTTATTTGAGGGATGTTATCTTTTTTGGGTTACTGGGCATATTTTGCGGAATGCAGTGAGGCTACTGGATTGGTTGTGGGTGCTTATGTTAATACGGGCAAGAATATGAAGGAGTTTGTCGTGTTATACGGCTCTGAAATGACGAGTTTGTTGGTGCATGAAGTGGTCTTGGTTGGTGGTTGTTTTATCCAGGGGCAGTGCACTGCCATTGAGAGGCTTTTAGCTGTCAATTATGAATAACGTCTTTTAGGAATGAATAAGCATTAGTAGCCTGCTATAATCTCTTAGCGGTGCAGTGCTGGTTCTTGACATCAGTTGTGGCACCTTGGTTTCTTAATGTGCTGTTTATTACATGAAAAGATTCAAATTGCTTTCTAGAAAGATCAAATATTGTAGTCAATGTAATAAGGTAATTGGACAAGCCCCAGAGCATTTCTTCTTTAGATTAATCGCCTTTTAATAGGTTAACTTCTTTAGGGTTACTCATAAGATAGTAAAACGAGCTGTATGCTTGTCGAAATTAGTGATATCATGATTCATTGATTCATGAACACTCCTTATAACGTCAATAGGATTCATTATCCTCTCTGATGGTGGCTAATTACTCTAAAATGTAAAATATCTCTTTATATAAGAAAAAGGGGTCTTTGATGTAGACTCTGTAAAATTCTGTTCTTGAGTAGCTTGGCTCAACATATGTTTATGATTTGCCATCAAGAAATGAATCCCGTTCATCTGACCCCCTTGATCTCACATTAGAGGTTGCAATGATCATATTTAAACGGCTAAATCCCTTTTCTGCAAACCTGAAAGATCTATTCTGGCGACAGCTGTTTAAGAATGATACAGAAACCGAGAGGGCAAAAAAAATGGTCAACTTAAGTTTGTATTTTGTGGGGATATAATTCATAGAAAACAATTTAAAACAGTGATAGAACTTAAATCTCTTTAGCTTTGGTTCCCTTCTGCATATACTGCAGTGAGACTCTCCTAGTATCTCAGCGTGAAGATGACACTTGTTCTCAAATTTTGATAAAGCTCCGTATACTTCTATGTGGGATTTATGAGTAGTGACCAGAAGCAATGATGCAAATTAAACTATTTAAGGGTGCTGGATTGACTACTGCCTCCGTCCGAGTTTAAACACTCCATACCCAAAATGCCCCTGTATTGGGGAGAGTATACACACTAGTTGGTTAATGAAAGTTCCAAAAAATTATATAGCAAATTAGAGAAGAGGCTTAGTAAAGTTCCATGCAATTTTTTTGGAACTTTGATTAACCGTTTCGTGTGCACACCTTCTTAAGTGAGGGTGTGTTTTCGATATGGGGTGTTTAAACTCGGACGCAGGGTGTATATTATTAGAAGTGATAAGATTGTAAAAGGGAGGGAAGACATAGAATGACTTGGATAAGGGTGATTGAAAACGATATGAATGTACATGTGATTGAAGAGAGCGGATTGGAGAGAAAGATTCCATGTAGATGATGGAGTTTTGAGCTTATTTTTCGACTTTGCCGCTTTTTTCTTGGGTGTTCTATTGGCTTAATTAGCCAGATTGTCGTTGTTATTGTTTTAGACATTCTTAATTTGTATTGGCTTTAGTAATTTCATTATTGTAGACTTCAGTGGTGGATTTATATCTAGTGATCATGGTATAATTAGTAATAAAGTTCTTGAGATTCTTGATAGACACCCTTTGAGCAGTAACTTAATCTATCTATGCTAGTGCTGGATTAATATCTAGTCAGCAATGTTTGTTTCTACTTGAAATTTTAGTTAAACTCCCTTTGAGCAGAATTTTTCAACTTCTACAATTCCTGAGACTTGTGTAATTCTTCTGCTATTTGCACTGTTTCTTGTGGAACCTGATTTGATAGTATTCACCCTTTAGTTTTGGTTGTCCAGAGCTACAGCCATACTAATCATATCGTTGTTTCATTCAATGGCGCCCTCTTACAGTGAAGAACAACTACTACACAAGGCATCTAGTGAAGCTCTTGATCCACTTTGCATGTTGTTTGGAAGACTGCACTACAGTTTCTGATGGTCCGTCCATTACTTTTGCCAAGGCTCTAAATGCAGCATACTTGTCGTCTGTGTTTTTGAAGTATGCGATAGAAAATAGCAAAAGTAATAATTTTGAAGAGCTATACCTTACGTTGGATGATACTGAGAATGTACCAAGTGGATTTTCAAAAGGTAATCAGCTTAACTACAATGTTGTGTCAGATTTATGATGTCCTATAGGGTACAGCAGAGCCTTAGTGCACTTTATAGAATTTGTGAGCATTGGATGAATGTCTCTGTAACTAAGAAAGACATCAGTTCTTGTATGATAGTCTTAGCCACAAATTACTTCCCTGCTAGTTTCTCCATGATTTACAGGAGTTGGATCTTCTGGCTGTTTGTGTAATTTTCTTGCTGAGACGTTGATCTCCATCAGTTATGTTAATGAATCACATGGAGCAAAAGTAAAATAGATCATTGGAACGTGGTATGGGACTTAACAAGATACTAATCATTAATTCACTAGTGTTGCCAGCTGCTCTGGCGATTTAATTTTAGTCTTACTTTTTTGGTGAATATTTCTTTGATTGGCATCTTGTTAAGTCCCATACCGTTTGTTATCTTCACCTTTAAGATAAGAAATTAAAAAGAATATTGAGAAGTCTCCTCAGGCATCTTTATTGTACTATTATTGCTAAAAATGATTTTATCGTTAAGGAGCTTTTACTTTATTTTCAGTGATACATAGATTTTTTTGTAGTTCTATTTAGCTTAAAGCCTTGCATACCGTTTTCTCTTTTCTTTTTCTTTGGGTTGAGGGTTTATATTCCAATAGAAATAGTGTCATAGTATTCCAGTCTTAGTCTTTTTTGTGTTACATTGTGTTCTTTCATCTGCTGTACATAATGCCTCTGTAAACCCTCCCCTTCCCCTGATCAGCATTTTGTCTTTGATTATTAATAGTGAGCCTGTTTTATTATATACTTGATGTGTAGGACAACCTCAGTTACCCTATAATTTTTTCTGAAATGCAGGTCAGAGCGTTGAAAATTTTGTCATCCAGAGTGTGGTTAAGTTTATTTGCAAAGTTGAAGCTAGGTATGCTAGTAAAAGCAATAAAGTCAATTTACATCTAGGACATGTATCTTGATTGTCCTCCTGATACAGTTTCTTTTGGAATGCTAGTCCTCACACATACCGGCTTCATTATGAACTGCTAAACTTCATGATGGTTGCCATGTCCACTCAGCTTCTGTCTGGGCCATCTCCAGGACCAAACGATGTCCATCCATTTACCAATGCCATTATGGCACAGGTAATGACAAGATTTCTTTCTTGCATGTTATCCTTTTGGCTTTAAAGTGTTCAACTACATATTGTCTGCCTTTTAATTTTTAGGAAGCTTCTCTTGTCACAATGGTGGTTCATAAACTATTGCTCAATTACATCTCCCAACCTAAACGTACGTTCAGTGGGGCATCATACTCAGAAGGGAGTCAGCCTGGTGTCTTGCAAAAAGTTGGTTCTGCTGCGGGTAAGGATACCTTCGGTGTCTATGTCTCCTCTTGCGTAATATGATTTTGGTAGTTTTTGAGAAATTTTGGTTGTGGGATGATGGGAAATTGGGAATATCTGATGGTCACCCACCACATAGTTTTTTTCTGTTTGGACATGGCCATGGTCTGCATAATTTCTCAAGTTGTGAAAGATTTGTCGTTCCATTGCGTATTGTTTCACAAAATGTGAGGCGATGATTGCATTAGTCACATACTGAAACCCAGATTGTATGTGTTAGAATGAAAACTTTGTCACTGTATTAGTCCAGATACCCTGTAGTGTCTGCAACATGTTTCTCATCTTTCTCAGAGAGCAAGAGTTAGAGTTTATCAATTGTAGAACTCTTTCATTGATTTGGTGCCTTTTCTTCCTATTAATTATAGCTCTGTGTTTGTTTTCCAAATTTATTCAACCCGTTTGCATATCTTCTTTGTTCTGGGTCTTCCGGAACAGCCTCTCTATGTTTTCAACATAGGGATAACCAGCTAAGGTTGCGTACATCCAACTTCTCTTTACCTTGCCATTGAAGGGAGATTTTGAGGCACTAGGGTGATATTGCTGCCGTTGCATCTTGTCTTTGTTCTGTTTGCTAAGTTGTACATTTTATTTATTAAGTCTTGACACCTCGTCTCCCTATTGCATTTTCTTTTAGCTCTCATTCATATGGATTTGCTTAAATAATTTTGTTTTTGTTTTTCTTCACTCTTATTTTTTCTGCATTGTACCACCTCTTTCTTCTTCTTCTTCTTTTTTTTTTTTTTTTTTTTTCTGTACCACTTTACTTTTACGGTTCCTTGTAACCATTCATGTGAAGTGGTGAGTCATTTTAAGACATAGGCCATTATTGTTTTGTTGGATATTTGTTGATAAATAGAAGGCTGTCATTTTCAATACAATCTTACTCTTTTGTCAATTGATATCATCAGTTTTTGTTAAGCTTAGCTGATGTAACTTGTAAGTACCACTGAAGTTAAGAACACCTCAAATTTTAGGATTTGTAATATTGAAGGATGGAAGAAAATGTTGTGCTGGAGAGGGTGGTGTGTAGGAAGAATCAACGCGAAAAACGTTAGTACAAAAGACCCAAATTCAAATTGCTTGTCGCTTTTTTTTTTCGTTTCTTTTTTCTTCTTTTTATGCTATTTGTTGTATCTTTCGTTTGTGAAAAAGTCCTAGCTGCTTTTTCATTCCAGTGCACCATTTGGAAGAAAGAAGTTTGTCCGTTAGGGCTCTTTCGGGAACTCGTTCAAAAATACCGTAATAAAAGTATAAAACTATAAAAGGAGTAGTTTACTTATCTAAACTTATTTTTGTTTGAAGGATAAAATTTGTTACACAGTTTCTGCTCATAAGTTTTTGGGAATAAGGCTTGGTTGTTGTTGTTGTTGTTGTTGTTTCTGCTCATAAGTTTTCTTGTCGCCAGTGTTATCTATGTATCTACCTTCGTGGTTGGTTTTGCTGATACTTCTGCTTGCACTCGCAGCAAATTTGGTATTATTGCCTCTCAATCTCTTTGTTGGCTCGAACAATGAAGCGTCAAGGATTTTGTTGGGCCAGAGCAGTCTCCATTTGCTTCTTGTTCTTGTACATTTCCGTAAATGTGTAATTGCTGATGAGCCTCTCAATGGTAAAAAGGACGATGCTGCTGCTTCAGATGCGTTGCCGGAAAAGAAAACATTTTTTTCTGAAAATCCATACTGCAAGGCATTGGAAACTGCAAGGGATGTCGAATGTAAGTACCAACTGTTTGTTCTTTATCTTAGCCTTTGCAGCCTTCTGTAATGATGTTTGGCTGATTAGTTTAATTTGTGCAGTTGATCGGGCAGATGTTGAGGATAATGCTCACTGTGGCTCGCTTGTGAGGGTACCCTTTGCCTCCCTTTATGATACACTAGGCATGTGAGTGCTTCCCCATGTTTCTTTCAAGATGTTTTGTTTTTAATCTTCGTATTGGACTCTGCGACTCTCAAAGAAATTTTCTTTTTGGGTCATGCGTGCGCAGTCTCTCTATGTTTCAATAGGGGTAAGACTTGCGTACATCCGACCCCCCTTACCCCGCCTTATGGCGGGAGCCTTTAAGGCGTTGGGGTACTGATGTTGTTGTTGTATTGGAATCTGTTCTTTTTCTTAAATTAACCTTTTCTGGATCTACGTTCCCCTCGAATATCTCAAGTCCTTATTCTACAAGATCTTATTGATCCCCGGTTGTGCTTTGTGTGTCTTATCTAAATTACTGTAGTATTATATATTTTTCAGTATGTAATTCATTGTTTTTGCACACAAGCTTGGTATAGATCTAAATTTTTGCTGCACATGGTTTTTTTTTTTTTCTGATGTAGGTCTTATTGAGCTTTCTTTGCTAGTTGGGGAGGACTCCTTTGATAGAACTTTCCGTTCTCTTCCCTTTCTTTTCTTTTTTTTCTTTGTGTATTTGTTTTTTGATGGGGAAATTTCTCGTGTCACCCCCTTCTCAAAATTTTAAATAACGAATAACTATTCTCGTGTTATGTTATGAAAGACATGATTCCCCATTAGACGAGGTCCTGCTATGTAGGTCTTGTGATGAAGTGAGTTTTTGATTCCCTCTTTCATGCTTGTACTTTCAATGCGAAATGATTGGGATGGGCCATAGCTTGTAAAAGGTTTGTTGTCCAAAAGATAGAAAGCCTCGTTTGAGAAGCACTGACATGTTACAATGCTCAATTTTTGAAGTATCTACATTACAGCAAGTATTCTAGGGTGATTTCAATTCAAGGGCTACCCTTCAGGTTTCAGCTAACTAAGCTGACTATTTTTACCTTGACCTCATAAGTTAGCGTGAAGAGAATGCTCTTTTAATAGCTCCCTAATCATACTGTCCCCCTTTCTATTTTCGTCCAAGTATTATACAATTTAGGTTTACCTTCTGTTTACTTTTTCTTGCTTCTTGTCAGTCTGTTCTTTTGGCACCCTTCTGGTCTTCCAAACCATGTTCACAGATTTCTTTTTTATTTTCGTACAATCAGTTTCGGTAGTTAAAGCATGGTTTTCTCAAATATTAATTTTGTTTTAAGAAGCTGGGTTTGTAGGGTATTACGTATTTGACGAGGGGTCAGTTTATGTTGTTGATCATCTAGTAGTCATCCATTTCTTTTAATGACTTCTGATTTTTTCGCATATTAATATCATAAGGGTAGCTTTGTTTTTTTTTTTTTTGGAAGCTCTGCCTTGTTCTTATCATTCTTGAAATGTGAAGCTTGGGTTGGAAGGATAAAGGACAATGTTTGGGTTGTTCTTGGAAATGCTTCTATCGATTAAGAATGGTTATATTTGTAACTGTGTGGGGATCGGATGTGGGCCTATGCAGCTATCAGTGGATTTGAGTCGATAAGCTGACAAGATGTTGTTAAAGTCTTTTTGCTATGATAGTTTGCAGTCTCTTCAGGTTGTTTTGTCTAAATTCACAGAAAATTAGACCCATCATTGTCTAAACAAAGTGTTGAGCTGCTTGTCCTAAATTAATCTGAGATCGTTCATCAGTCTAGTTATTCATTTTCTAAAACTATTTCAGGTGCTTAGCTGATGAAGCTGCTGCCCTGCTGCTGTATTCTTTGGTGCAGGGGAATGCAGACTTCCTGGAATATGTTTTGGTGCGAACAGATCTTGATACTCTGGTATGCCTTTTTTTTTTTTTTAAGCTTCCATTGTAGTGCTCATATAAGCTCCACATGTGAATGTCCCACATTGGAGAAATAGGAGATTTGTCGACCTTATAAACCAAGTAGTTACTCCTATTGCCAATTGGTTTTAGGATGGAACATTGGAACCTTCTTGGGTTTATGAAGAGGGCTTTCTCTCTCTACGTTGTGGGTATGGCCCAGACCCGTACATTGTCTTGCTAATCTATAGAACTATGATGACGTCAGGAATATGCTGTTCTAAGCTTCCATTATTAAGTTGCTAGAGTTAAGACGTTCTTCTGTTTTAATCGTGTTATTGTTTAGAACTTGATGTCATGCTGTCCGCATATCAGTGTCTAAGTTACATGTGAATTGCTTATTTCCTATGGTCTTGGAGATAAGAGTTGCATAGAGTATACTTCCTAATCAGTTGATTTTAATTGATGAACCAGTTAATGCCTATCTTGGAAATATTGTACAATGCTGCAAAGAAGACATCAAATCAGATCTACATGTTGTTGATTATACTTCTCATTCTCAGTCAGGATTCTAATTTCAATGCCAGTGTTCACAAGCTTGTAAGATTCCTTAATTAAGCTTTGATTACTTTGTGTGACCATGTAAAACCTTGGCTATCATATCGTATTCATGCCTTTTGCTATCTCTAATTTCTCTTCGAATTATTTCTTCCTCACCCTGTAGTTTTCTGTTGGAACAGATGCTACCCAGTGTGCCCTGGTATCAGGAACGGCGCCTTCATCATACATCTCTTGGTTCTTTGATGGTTGTAGTACTGATAACGACTGTTAAATACAACTTATCTAGGCTTCAGGTAATTTGAAAACTGCACTTTGAGCAATTTGTCGATAAGATGATTGGATCATAAAGATTTTTAGGTCGCTAAAGAGCACTGTAACATGATCCACACTATGCATTCAAACTATTCGAGAAGAGACTTCGCCACCCTTGACTCGAGTGAATCCAACTCACTAGGGCCGCTTAATTCGTGGTTTAAAAAGAATTATTGAATTTGCTAAGTCGAACATGTAAGGTAACATTGGTCAAATAACCTGGTAGAGAGAAGAAGGATAGGATGAGAAAGCGTAGATAAAAAGCTAAATTAAGGAGGCCATGGATTGTAGGACAATAAAGCTTAGCTTTTCCTGTCATTGCTACTTTGGTTCGCCAGTTTGGGCGATGCAGATTGTGATGGAACTCTTGTTCAGTTCCAAGGAACCAGTTTGGAATTTGGATGGAGTGATGAATTCTGTTCATATGACTTTCTTAAATGTAAATGTGATGCTGTGTAAGTCCAGCAGTTGTATCTAACTTCCATTGTCTCTTTATTTTTTGTTCTGCTATTTATCTCCTAAGGTTTTTCCTGGCAGGATGTTTATCTCCACACAAACTGTCTGGCTACATTGGCAAACATGGCTCCCCATGTTCACCGTTTGGATGCATATGCTTCACAGAGACTAGTCAGCCTCTTTCATATGCTATCACGCAAGTATATCATCTTTGCCTCTTCCTCTCCTGGCTGTAATTATGTTTGAAATTTGCTGGTAATGATTATATTTTTGCTTATATTTGTGGCAGATACACCAAATTAGCACAGATACAAAATGACAAGACCCAAATAAATAAAGTCAACTCCATGGAAGGAGAAGGCATTCTAGAAGATGTGGTATGTTATTGGAGGCTTTCATATACATCCAAGTTCTGCCACTTATGGTTTATAGCTTATTCAGTCAATTCTACAAAACTATGTTGGTGATTAGAATTTTATTTTTTGCAGTCCATGGAGTTGCACATTTATAC
This sequence comes from Spergularia azorica, assembly GCA_038382645.1. NCBI lineage: Eukaryota > Viridiplantae > Streptophyta > Magnoliopsida > Caryophyllales > Caryophyllaceae > Spergularia > Spergularia azorica. The sequence goes on along the minus strand of JBBYHQ010000010.1, from coordinate 5,992,368 downwards.
CGATTTCTTACGAATTGTCCTAGAGATAATTAATGCTATCTTAACGTACGCCCTTCCACGAAATCCAGAGGTACTATTTGCTAACCTTTTAAACTTCATAAGGATTTGGGACTTCATGTCTTAAGCCTCATTTATGCCATCTCATCTCTGTCTTTCAAATTGGATGTGCCCATCAGGTGGTTTATGCAGTATTGCATAGAGAGGAGGTGTTCCAACCTTTCAGAAATCATCCAAGATTTAATGAACTAATTGAGAACATATTCACCGTAAGTTCTGTAGCAATCAAATTTCTTTTAACTCCCTAAGAGGAGGGCCCCCTTGTTCCTTTCTTCCTGATTATCCAGAATTAATGTATACAGTATTTAAATTTGCTAGAAAAGAAAAAAAGAAAAATCATGCTATATTTTGTTCAGCCTATTTGGTTACATTTGCACTCATCCTTGTTGTGATATTCCTCTACTTTATTTCCATATTTTAGGTCTTAGACTTTTTCAATAGTCGTATGGATGCACAAGAAGTAAACGGCGAATGGTCAGTGGAGAAGGTTCTCCAGGTTATAATCAACAACTGTAGGTCATGGCGTGGTGATGGCATGAAGGTGGAACTACTATTATTTCTTCTCTTTATATGTTTACACCCACTGTCTACCTTCGTTCACTCACAGGAAACTGTACTTTTTTGTCAGATGTTTACTCAATTACGGTTCACGTACGAACAAGAAAGTCATCCAGAAGAGTTCTTTATCCCATATGTTTGGCAACTTGCTGTTTCCCACTGGTATACTCCGTCTCTATTCCAACCAGAGTCCATTTCTGTCCTCTGAGAGTTGGTTTATTCGTCCTTTTTGAGGGAAAGGCTAGACCCCGTCACTTTTAGTCTGAGTTATAACAAGTTTCTGTATGTTTCCTCGATAAGAGTCAACTGCAGTCTGCAGAACAGTCTAGCGGTTCTGGTAATTTTTTTAAGCCCGTATGCTTATGCTTAGTTGTGATTTTGACTGTGGTTGTATCTGGTTTGTTTCTGCAGTGAGTTTGCCTTCAGTCCTAGCAAAATAAATTTGTTTTCAGCTGACCAGCTTCCGGAGGTAATGACCGATTCCTCCTTGCCATGAGCTTTCTGTGTTTTCTGTGGAAAAGCCTTGCAGTATGTTTACTTGTGTGGATTTTCGTTTCTTTGTTGCTGCTAACGTTACTGTTGAACTTATAATTATTCCGAAGCAGAGTAAATACGTTGAAGAAGAGAATCTGAAACACCAAAATGAAGACGACAAAGCGCATGAAGTTGAGCTTGATCCTTAGTGATTGTGTACCTGGGAGCTGTAACTCTGAAAAGCTTATACTCCGTATGTAAATAGATCAAATAGCCCGATAAGCGATAATGTAATTCTTATCATTCGTTTTTGTTCATATATGTTGATGTAGTCACAAGGTCCTTATTGTAGAGGATATATGTGAGTGATGTCAGTGTTTATACTTGTAACAAATAAACGATATTCCCAGTCTTGAGATCTACAGCTCCTAGAAACAAATTAAATTAAAGAAACTCTGGTATAAATTTTTGTGACTGTATAATTGTTGAAATTGCGTCTCGGTTCTACCTCAATTAAGTAGCGAACTTGTATAATAATAACTTGCCTAGACAGCCAGGAGTAGGGCATACATGATGATCTCATTCGCCGTTGATTTCATGAGCAGTGACTGTGAGCTGGTACAGCATCTGCAGGACTGCAGAAAACATCTTTCAGATACTCTCTGCATGCTAAGAGTTACAGCTACTGATCTGATATTGGTGTACAGGTTTGCGACTTTGGTGGTTCCTGAATTATGAAATTACAGCAAAGCTAGTATGACTGATTCTATGATTTAGCCACTACTCCACTAGTTGGCTCGTATCTACTTATACTCGATAATAATGCCAATGCCAATGCCGAGTAAACTTATTGAAGACGAATTCAAGGGGAAATTTTAGAATGAATTTGTGAGGTCAATGTAATAAACAATGTTGCATAGTTGCGCAATGTAATGACCCCGTCAATTATAAGTATATATCAAAATGGATGAAGAAAACATTTTACGTACTGCAAGGCCGCAAGGGAAAGATTAATTAAGCAAAGCATAATTCGAAAATCATGAATGTCCGTAACGCGAGAACGACAGCCAAGACCAAAAAAAATGCGGCGATGGTGGCCGTGGTGGTTATATTGTTGTCACAGTTCTTGTTGCGTAAATTAGTTCCCGTGCAATCTTCGGGTCAAACCCGTGGTAAGAACATACACTACATACTAGTCCTGAAATGTTATGTTGTTGTTCTTAGCTTGTTGATCACTGATCAATTGATCATGTTATGACTTTTGTTTAACCATTTCTGTATATATTATGTCGTACAGGAACCAAAATTTTTAAGCTACTGCTTGGAATCACTGTATTATCGGTTGCATTTGTGGTGTGTCTAATCCCAGGTATGTGTAAGGATTGTTTGGATCATAAGAATTACTCATAAATCCAAAAATTCTGTTTAGTATCATCTTTGAAGAAATACTTTTTCTTTGGTACATAGTTTTGAAAGAAATTATCAAAAAGTCAATTTTGTATGTCTAACTAAAAAACGAAAGTAATAAAAAATAAACGAGCTCTTGTTACCTGGTCTTATTACGAGGCGAAATTCTCCCCTATACTAACTAATATGTATATGCCTTCTTGAGTAGATAGAATATTGGTCAAACAACCCTTAATTAGAGTAATATATATGTTAACTTGCTAGGTGGTAGAAGTGCAACCTCAGTCGAAAAATCATCTTTTGGTGGAGCAGCACAGAAAGTGGTACGTAGACCGAGCATAATATCCCGGGCTTGGGCAGCAACCATGCAAACCAATTGGTTCATGCCGGCAGACTTGGTACAATATGAGTTAACAACTCTTCAGTCCGCCACTAACAACTTCTCTATAGATAACAAAATAGGTCGAGGCGGGTTCGGAATAGTTTATAAGGTACAATATACACTTGAATATACGTAACAAATTAAGATTCAGTAGTCGTTTTGATTGACAAGCAAAATCCACGAGAATTTATTTTTGATATATTGGAAGGGCACGTTGCGAGAGGGACAACGTATAGCCGTGAAGAGACTATCAAATGGGTCAAGCCAAGGTGACCAAGAATTCAAGAATGAAGTCATACTCTTAGCAAAACTTCGCCATAGAAATCTTGTTGGGTTGCTCGGATTTTACTTAGCTGATGGTGAAGCCATATTAGTCTACGAATATGTGCCTAACAAGAGTCTCGACATGTTCTTATTCGGTATTGTTTCATACTAATACTAATATCTCCGTTCCTCTCACATAGTCAAATTAAACGTTACTAAATGAAATGACCTTATCGATCTTCACATTATTGTCCACGACACTTTTTATAGATGGCGAAAAACGAAAGGAATTGAATTGGTCGTGTCGATTCGAGATCATTAAGGGTATTGCTCGGGGACTGCTTTATCTCCGCGAAGATTCTCCAATTCAAACAATTCATCGTGATCTCTAAGCCGCAAATGTGTTGTTAGACGCCAAGATGTGCGCAAAGATTGCCGATTTTGGAATAGCAAAGATATGTGATCCCCATCATACTCATTGAAGTACTGGCCGTGTCGTTGGAACTTTGCAAGTCTCCCACTTAATTAGATCTTATCAATTACTCAACATTATGTTACTAGCTACTACTGTACTACATTATTCTTAATCAACTCCTCGCTCGGCCCGTTAACCAGTTTGGGTTGTCTCGAGTTCTAATTCTCATATTCGCCTTTGGTCGATTGTATGCAGTGGCTATATGGCTCCAGAGTATATATATAGGGGACACGTCTCAGTGAAATCAGACATCTACAGCTTCGGCATTTTAGTCTTGGAGATTGTTAGTGGCAGAAGGATGATTAGTGGAGAAAGTGGTGAAAGCCTATTAAGCTGTGTGAGTTTTTATAAACTTTATTATACTCCCTCCGTTTTTTTTACCATTCGTTAACGTTTTGTTTGAAAATGTGAAAGTTAATAGCGTTCTTGTTTTCCGAGAATGATTCGTAATTATTACAAGATTGATAAATGGAGGAAAATTAACGATTGCGCAGGCCAGGAGGTGCTGGAACGAAAGAAAGCCGTTAGAAGTTTTGGACCCATATCTTGGAAACGCATTTTCAAGTGAAGAGGTCATAGATTGCATTCGACTCGGTTTACAAAGTGTTCAAACTGATGTTACCTCTAGGCCAACAATGTCGAACATAGTACAGAAGCTCAATTCTTACAGGTCTGTTCCCAAAACGTTGAACCGGTGTTGAAGGTATAAAACCATTGTGGGTGTTTTAACCATCAGTCCAGACTTTTGGTTCAATTGGTTATCTAACAGGTATCAGATTGTGGGTGCTCTAACCATCAATACTCTAGACTTTTGGTTCAATTGGTTATCTAACAACCAGGATAACCAAATCGATAAACAAAAAGACCGCTCTTTTCTAAGGCTCGGTTAACCAAACTGTTTCTTAAAGTCCGGTGGTCAATTAAACCGTTTCTAATGGCCCGAAAACAGTGGTTATGCTTCATTGTTCTAAAGTTTCTATTTACTTGTACACCTCGTCGAACCTGTTCATCTCAACGCTCCTCTTTGCTACGTCCTTTCAGAACGGAAGTTTTAGGAGATATATAAGCAATGTAGAGGGCATATATTATGTTGTACTGCAAAAAATCTAGTCCGAGAAATTGTCATTTGTACTGGTGCTACAATTAATTGAATGCAGCAAAATTCTATGACAAAATGTGCACATCTCTGCACGTTTTATGTTCTCTTTAATTCGCTCGTATGACATTAAAACAAAAATCACTAAAGAGTTTGTTAATTTCCCAGCAGACCTGCAGATTTAGTTAGAAAGGTCACCTGGAGTTACAGAGTGGACAGCTTGCTAGGGGTATTGGCAAACTTGTATGACAACTTAGCCAGGGGGTCAGGATCTCGCTCTCCACTGATCTCCTGTGCTGGTACAGCATCTGAAACGTCTTTCAGATCCTCTCTGCTAAGAGTTACGGCTACTGATTTGATATTGGTGCATAGGTTTGCGATTTTGGTTGTTCCTGAATAGGAACACAGCAACAAAGTATGGGAATTTAAGTTGTTAAAGAGTAAAAACTTAAAAGACAGCAATGTAATGACATTAATTGGAATAGTTGAGTTTAGTGACATTTTCGACATAATTTCATCATGATTCATCAGAAACCTCTCTAAGTTTTTAACAGAGTAAGATTGCATACACTATGCTGTCTAACCTCGCCATTGGCGAGAGTCAGTGAGACACTATAGTCAGCTTTGGTGATAAAAGGCTATTGGCAGAATGTAGTTCAGGATAAGCCGAATGTACCTGGGATGGGCACAATGTCATCTCCTTGATGAAATAACCAGGCTAAGGCTAGTTCTGGAGGAGAGCAAGAATACTTTGGCGCCATTGTAGCAAGACGTTTGTACAGTAGTTTGTTCTTTGCTAGATTCTCACCTGTGAACCGTGGACACAGATTCTGTATAACAAGTAAACAACAGCACAGTAGTCTTAGTCCCAAAATGATTTGGAATTGGCTAACATGACCAGTGAACACGGATATCAGCAAAGACGAGTTTGGCTCATGAAACACCCACTTTCAAACAGCTGATGTTTAAAGACAAGTTAAAGACTGGGTGAAAATTACCAGGTAGCTCTCTGAGTTCAAGCTCTCAACAACAGCCTTTCCGCCAAAGAAGCCTCGCCCAAGAGGGCTGTATGTGACTATCCCGATCCCAAGCTCGCTACATTGAAGAGAATATGCCATGAAAACATCCTGTTCAGTTAGCTCCCCTTGAATTAAGAGAAAAGAATCCAACCCCACCCTCCAAAGAAAACAGTATCATGCTATGGAAAAGACTAACTGGCACAGAGGAATTATATCGTCTTCTATTTCTCTACACCACAGGGAATACTCCATCTGCAGGGCAGTGATAGAATGAACTGAGTGTGCTCTTCTGACGGTGTCCACACTCGCTTCAGATAATTCAATGTACTTGATTTTGCCTTCTTCTACCAACTTCTTTAGCTCAAGCATCTGTGTTTTGACATTTGCATCTTATCACACTGAAATTCATACTTCAAGTATAGCAGAAGATGGACCAGAAGCATACTGTATCTTCTATGGGCACGGATGTATCCACGCGATGTATGTAGTATAGATCTATATAATCTACGCCAAGCCGTTTCAGGCTCCCCTCGCAGCTGTTCCGTACATAATCCGGGGTACCCTTTGCACTAAATCCCCAATTTTCATGCCTAAGGCAGCCAAACTTAGTTGCTAATTGGATTTCTTTGCGGGGAAGTTGCTTCAAAGCCTGCACATAAAGAACTACATACAGATGAGAATATCGATAACCACGAAACAGGACTCCTTCACACCTAAAAGAAATACTGACGACAGTATGTTGTTTCAAGTTATAAACGTATTTGTCGAATTACAATCACACTTTTGATTAGCATCCAATGGACAAAAGTCAGATGAGGTTTCTCAAACACAGAACAAAATACTACCTCGCCAACCATGATCTCATTGTCATAGTTATCACCATACAAGTCAGAAGTGTCGAAAAATGTGACACCCCTGCTAAATGCTTCCTTAATTACAGCAATTCCTTCTTCATGTGATATAGGTGCATTGTATATGCCAGACAGTCCCGCGCAACCAAAGCCTAACCTCGAAACCTGAAACTCAGAAGGAAATTAAACTAATACGTGAATCAGCATGGGAACTTCATTTTCCTGAGAAAGTCCAAATATCATGAATGAATTCACCAAATGTCACTTGATGGCTATGAAGCAGCTGTGTTCTAAGTAGTAATAAGATATTAAGGAAACCAAAGTATGTTTAAGACATCAAATCATAAGCGTAATATAAGGGCACCAGCAGAAGATGTCTAAGGCGAGGTGAGGGGTGTCGGATGCACAGAACCGTACCCCTATGTTAAAAAACATAGACCGGCTGATTCGGATTGACCCACAACGAAAATTGCGCCTCAAATCACAAATACAATCATACAGACTGCTACTTAAGAAGCACATACAGTTTAGTGACCCATTTTGTTTTATTCCATCACATTCATAGGCTAAAGAATATCGAATCTTTGACTTCATTGGAAACGGAAAAATAATGTTAAGGAAAAAAAAAAAAAAAAGTAAGATAAGTTCGTTAACAAAGAGGGATTGAAGGGACAAGTAGAATTTATTCCAACACATGCAATTGAGCTGAAAGCACAGAATTATTCAGAATTTTCTAGCAGTTTCATCCGAAACATACCCATCACGCTTTCCCTGTGCACAGTTCATTCTCCAGGTAATTAACCACAAATCAGAGTCAGGACTACAAGATTCTAAAATAACCTTGACCATGAATCCATGATCACAATGATTTACTGAAACCCATAAAATAAATGACAGTAACAGAAGCACTGAGAAAAATCAAAACTACACTTGCTCCGTTTCTTCGATATATTTTACATTTGGTTTGAATTCCGCTGACATATTAAAACTAAACGTACAGAATTCAATGAAATGGAAGAAGTAAAGCATTATAAGTCGGAAACAGTACAAGGAATATGATTCACAGAAACTTACCTCTAATCCTTGGCTTCCTAATTTTACCTTGGGCACATTTACAGGGGGGAAGTCCTCCATGTTTTCTTCAAGCTTTCAACACTCGATGAAGATCAACCTTGTTAAAAATGATTTATTAACAAGACTTTCGAGACTGGGTGTGTCCAACCTGCTATTAGTAAACTATTACAGGTATAACAAAAACATCAGAATCGACATTACACCCACTTGTCGCATAATCTCATGTCAACACTACGCTACTAACAATTAGGTAGGATGTGTCCGACATTGACACGACATTTACATTAAGACTCGAGAAACATCGATACTTTTGTAGTCCCTCCGTTCGCCTTTTAAACCTCATAGGACGAACGGATACGCATTTTAAGGTCGGTGTACACGCTTTTTAGGTAATCTAAATTCCAAAAAAAAATTGCATGGCGGGTTAGATCAATATTTTATCTAACCCGCCATGCAATTTTTTTAGAACTTCGATTAGCCGATTAATATGCACACCCACCTTAAAAAGCGTGTCCATTGGCCCTACAAAGTTTAAAGGCGAACGGAGAGAGTGTATTACATTACATATTTCAGTTAACGTGTTCTTAACATGAGTAAACAAGTTTCCGAGACATTGTAGCTGTTGATACACTGCAAACTTGTAGCAATATAAGCAAAACAAAGAAAGGAAATCAGCTCAGATTTTATTAATCAAGAATGAATGTCATCATAGTAAAGTACAAGTGTGGTGTACAATTCTACACAGTTGGACTACAATTGGTTATGTCCCAAATTTAACTGCTAAAGAAAAACCCTACAAATGCAGATAAATACGATTTTGGGGGCGACAAATTTTGGCCCCCGGACATGACACAGATTTCTAATCATACAGCTTCTAGACCCTGATTCCTACGTCTACAAAATTTGCTACATCAATGATGAAAAATACATAGGCGCTTTCTCATACCCTAACCTATTGGACTGATTCGGAAGAGCTTGTCTTGGCATTTAGCATGTCGTAAAGATCTTCAGCTGTTGGGCGCTCTGCAGGATTACCATTTGTACATCTATTGAAAATATCGACCAGTAATCTCAAACCCTCCAAGTCAGTTTTTGTCCCCTGAAGGGCTTTTGGTCTTGAAGATTCGTCCAATGAAATCCACAGTTCCAGCTCCTCAGTCAGTGGTGGTCTTTTGCCATTCTGCCAAATTCACAGGTCATTGCAGTAAAATGTGAGTGAGATAACGAAATGACTAATGAGCCCTAGACACAAAACCAAGCACATGAGAGACATTTACCTGTAGAAGATCGTGAATAGTGGAGTCAGGAAGTCCCAGATATGGGACCTGTAAGGTTAATAGTTCGAAAAGCAAGCACCCATACGACCATATATCAATTTCCTGCAGATTGATAAAAACACAGTTAGGACTGAACATAGCATTGGTGATCAAGTCGGGTACAGAAGTCTGCAATCATGAATTAATTAAGCATGAATGGTTCGAAAAAAAAGCCCATTAGAAATATAGAATGATATGATATTCTAACTCTCCATGAAAAGAACACGCCCAAGACTCTATTCCACCTAGACCTGGCAAAAGTGACCCGATACCCGAAACCCGACCCTAAAAATTTGACCCGAACCCGAATTTCACCCGAAATGATATCACCCGTATTTGACCCGAACCCGATTACACCCGACCCGAACTCGATTATCACCCGAAGTCAATTAACCCGAAGTTGACCCGAACACGTAATGACCCGAACTAAACTAGCCCGACCCGATTATCACCCGAACCCGAATAGACCCGTACTAAATTGACTTGAAT
>JBBYHQ010000010.1:5933480-5961632 GCA_038382645.1 Spergularia azorica | reverse complement strand
GTAATAAAAGACACGCAGAATTCTCTTTCTATGCAAAAGGAGCTTCTGGCTTTCTCTGCTCTGCAACAAGAACAGGTACAATATATGCAAGACTTTACATATTTTATTTGGACTAAGTTTCCGTCATATTTTGTGTGTTTTAGTTACTTATCTATTTCCTCTTGGACTTGTTTATGTGTTAGGGATTACAAAGGACACTGGTTTCAGCAGGAGCAATCACAAAAGCAACCCAGGGGTTCTTCGATGAGATCTGCAGTTATGCCTCTGAACTAATATTCAATCTCGACGAAAACCACAGCAGAAATCACAACTATCTCACAGAATTTGAGAAAATGTTCAAGGTAAAGTCACTTGTGCGTAACTTTAAATAGAGAATTTATAAAGATGGTACTCTAATATTTGTCGTAATGAGCAGGAGGAATCTGCTAAAGAAGAAAAACAGGCAATTGAAAAGATTGTTGCAGCCTTGGCAGCATTAACACAAAACAAAACAGCTTTTGTGAGTTGGACCACCTTCTGAACTTCCTTTCTTAAGAGCTTTCAGGGAGCAAGAATTTTACATATCTGATTATGCTGTTGGTATGGTGTGAATAGGTCTCTCAGGGGCTGAAAAATATTAATGAAACACAACTACAAGAGAATAAGTTTTACCAGCAGAGCCTGTCAAAAATTCCTCAATTGTCCTTGGTTGCAAAGAATGCCGTGAGCAGACACATGGAAGATGTCGAAAGTCATTTCTTGACTGACTCCTTTTTGCTAACTGAAATGAGCGAGACAGCAAAGGAACTTATCGACCAATGGTATGTTTTCCATTTCTTGCTTTCTATATTTGGAAGTCCAGGATACAACATTTCAGCATCGGAAAGCTTATGCTGACTCTCTTAAATTCAGCTCTGACAAGGTCAATTGCTCGAGTCAGCATTGGAAGAGAGTGCAGCATTCAGTAAACAATCTCAATAATGAGAGCAGACTGCAGATACAATCATTGATCAAGTAATTTAACACTACGTAGCTCCAGTACATTTTATCTAGCAACTAGAAGCTTACATCTTATCTGACCAGCTTTCCTATGTCACAGCAAAAAGTTATGTGATAATAAGTACACACAAGACCAGTATGTTGCTTCAGTTTCGGCACAGGATGCAGCATTTGATGCTAACATGTCAGGCCTGCTTCTGAACGTTAAGGGTAAACTTGCTTAATAATTGCATCTAGTAGTACAATTCTAAACAATATGTCGAAGTCTGATGTATGTGAATTGTCAGATTCATTCATGATGGACTGTGATACAAAGACCAAGATAAACTCATTGTCGAGTGAATGCCTACATCAGCTCACATTCTTGCAAACTGAGCATAATAGAAGTCTATCCACCATCCGGAACAAAGCAGAAGTCTGCCTTACTAAGGATTATATGGTATATTTTCTGAACTTACCTAGTACGGTTCTCTTTCAGTAACATTCAAAGCTTCGCAAATCTGGTGGATGGGTATTTTAGAAATTTTAATTCTAATGTGACTTTGTATACAGGTTGATTGCTATACAGAGACACCAACAAAAGTTATACAAGTACCTAGTTTGGCATCTATTGAGGAGATGAGGACTCCTGCCGCGCATGATCTGCTTGCAAGCTTCAACTTCAAAGAGACATTAAAATCTTTCCAGACAGGAACTATGAACCTGCATTCATTTCAGAATACGACAGGGTTGATCAATAGGGCTCCTTTAGGAAACATCAACTGAGCGATTTTGTATCGTCCTCACAGCTCATTAGTAGCCTGAAGGCAGTAAATCAAATACACTACACCTCTGTGTTATATTTCTTAGAAAAATGGCCTCATTGCCTAATGAGCCTGTCTTAGCAATCTCTCCAATGTAATCGAGTAATCTACGATTCTTATGTAAGTAGCACTAGCACAATGCCTCGACCTTTCATTACCTAAACTAACAAAGATTTGCAAAGCTAGCTTCACATCATAGCAATCTCACTTAAAGTCAATATTTAGAAAAGCAGACATCTGCATGGTGTTAGCTTTTGATTGACGATACTTGGTTTGATTACAATGCCATGAGAGTTCTCATAATATTGTTCACAGTTGGATATTAGCACCGGAAGAAGACCACGGGGAATTTTAGTCCCGTCCTCTTTCTTCGCAAGAACATCGTATTCAAAATCATTAGATAGGTCGTATTATTCCCCTTTCATCATTAGTGTACCGAATAATGTACGTTCAAATGGAGAAAGGCTACACATACATTTAATGTATGTAGAATCTTTCATACATCATTAGGTGGCAACCTGATATTGGTTATCCATTCAAGAGAATATAAATTCGATTTTTTAAATTTTCATTTTAGATTCAAAATATAGCGAGTTGGCATCATGTTTGGTGATGTGTGAATATTCGTTTTGATGCATGTTTGTCGCCTAGGTAAGTCTCTTTATGGCCTACACCAAACACCGCGTGCTTGATCTAAGCTATTCGTGGTGCATCCTCAATTATCTATCATTATCTGGAGACACACACACAAATTGTTTGTTAGTTTACGAGTTACGTAGATAGTGTCATCGACTCATCGTGAAATAATTCGAGGTCAAACGTCAATCATAATACTCCGTGACATAAATTCAAAAAATTTTCTTTAGTGGTTAGATTTGCATTTACGAATACTCTTTATATATTTCTTTATAGTAAATTTATTTAGTACTCGTAGTCGTAGTTAGAGTTATTACGAAATAGTGAAAAGTCAAATTGTTAACATTACTACAACATTACGTGCGAAAAAGAAGGAAGAGATGATAATTCATTCATTATTTCCTGTCCAATTGTATTGGACACGCCAGACGGTTACTAGAACTCTTCCTATTGACGCTACCATTTCCACTCCGCGCCTAATTGATGAATGATGATCACTTCTATATAAATGACCCTCCCATAACAAACTCATCACTCATTTCACAAAAAAATGAACTCTCCTCACTCTCTCTCTCCTCATTCTCTCTCTCTCCAATTTCACAGCAACTTCGTCAATCTTCTTCTACAAGTTTCTGCTTTACTCTTTCTCTCTCCAATGCCGGAAATGTATGCATCACTCAAGTATGTTTCAGTCTGAAAAAACACAAAAATCTCCGCGTTTCAATTTCGAAATTTCTATTTGCACAATTACTTAAATTTCGTTGCATAATTTTGATCGAGTAATTTTCAGCTGATTTTTGTTTGTGCGTGTTGTTTACGCAGGTCTGAAGAACAAAGCCAGCAAATGCAGCTCGTTCAGCGCGAGGAACTCGAAGATGAGGAGGACTTGTTTGAAGCTATTGATAAGCGTAACCTTCACTCTTTCTCGCTCCTCTCTCCTCTTTCTCTGTGTGTAATTCCGATACTTGCCTGATTTTAGTTTCGCTTGGAATTTCTGTGTTGAGCGAATTTTCTGAGCTTCGGAGTCGTAAATTTTACAATTTCAGATGTTTTGATTTTAGTCGGAATTTTGTGTTATTTTGAAGATTATTATTATGTTTGTTTGAATTTTGAATGAAATTACGCTGAGTTACCGAGTTCGCCTGTTCAATCGCCTAATTTGTTCTTAATTTTACTTTGCGACGGATTTTAGTTTGAAAATTCTGTTGTTCTAGCTGTCGGTTTTCCGAAATCTGCTTCGGAAGCTTGAATATCAAGCTTAGAGTACGTCTATAAGTTGTGTACATTTGTGCGTGCGTTTTGTTTGAATTGATTTAAGTTTAATGTCGATGATGATTGCGCCTTGAGGAGTTTCCGATTTTCGCCGATTTTGTTTTATCTCAGTGCAGACGGCGTTATATCGCCATGTTATCAGGTCGTTTTTCATAATATTAGCTCCGGAAATGTGAAGAGCTTAGTTGATGAATTTGTTTGTGGTTCATATATCGAAAATCGATTAATCGTAGTTCTCTTAGTACGGTTACTTGTGCTTGGTAGCCAATTGACAGTGTTTTCATATCCTACCTGTAAACTCAAGCTGATGAATAAGTTGCCTCTAAATTTACTATTGATCGAATAGTTCGAATTTTGAAAAATAAAATCATAGCACTGCCTCTCTAGATATGGATTTCTGCATTTCCTGGCGCAGTAATGTGGAAGAACTTTGTGCTTAATGATTTTGAGCGTACAAATTTGTGATACATTTCGCAGTTTCTAGCTCGTGTCGATTTCACACTGTGTCTGAAGCTTATTTGATTCGCAGTAACGATGTTTTGAAACTTCAAATTTGATTGTTCTGTCATTCTGTGCACTGATTGATTCGGTCTGAAACATTTCGAGTTGAGTGAATAATGCTATCTAGGTATGCTCACTACACATGTTCCATGGATGATCGAAATTTTGTGCAGTGATTTCTCAAGGAATCAACGCTGGAGATGTCAAGAAGCTGCAAGATGCTGGGATATACACTTGCAATGGCCTGCTGATGCACACTAAGAAGGTTTCTCACTATTCTTGACTCGATTCTGAAGTTCTTCTCTATTTTCGCGGTATAGCTTGTCTTGCTTATTTTTCGAGTGCTTTATGTAGAGTCTTAACTGGAATCAAAGGACTGTCTGAGGCTAAAGTCGATAAGATCTGTGAAGCTGTTGAGAAGATAGTGGTGTGTATTCGACTTCTCATCTTGCAAATAACTTGTTTGTTGCCTTCCATACTCGAGATCTTTGACTAATTATGCTTATACTGATCTACTTGTCAGAACTTTGGTTACATTACTGGAAGTGATGCTCTACTCAAGGTGAGAGTCTGTTTCCTCGACATTTATAATAGTATATGCTTTTGAAATCCAGAGTAGAACTAACTTTGTGCAACTGTAATTTTCATTGGCAACAGAGGAAGTCAGTGATTCGAGTTACCACTGGAAGCCAGGCATTGGATGAGCTACTTGGGGGTAATTCCTTTTGGAACATTTACTTGTTTTATACCTTTAGACTTCGGTTTTTGCAGTTTTGAAAAATTGTTGTTCTTTGGAATTGAAGGTGGTATTGAAACTTCTGCAATTACTGAGACATTTGGAGAGTTCCGGTAAGAAACCATAAGACTTGTCTCCTGAAACTTATATACTGTGTAGAGTACAAGTTTCTTGGCTGATCAATCTTCACTCCTAACATTATGCTGCATCATAAATGCCACAGCTCTGGGAAAACACAGCTTGCTCATACTTTGTGCGTCACCACTCAGGTAAAACTTCTTAATCTGACAACAACTAAGCCTTGGTCATAATGTTCCTTGTAATCCTTCATGATGCAAAAGAGCAGCTTAGTTTGTGGTCGACATCTAGAAGCGCACATTACCATATTACTAATAGCGTCATAAAATCATGGATTGGTGGGAATAACATGTTTGTGACATGCTTCTGTCCTAGTTTTAATGATCAATAAGGGAAGGATAGTAGAGATTCTATGTTAAGTAGTTGGTTGTATAAGCTAGCTTCCAATTCAGTAACTCTTGTTCATATAAGTTACTTGTCAGTTTTTGTTTCTTATTTTGTGTAACCAAATGTCTGAAACATTGGAGGGAGTGTGCTTGTGTTATTCAGTTGAGATAGAACCTCTGTTTTCTCTATCAAAGGTGCAGTGTGTCAGTGTAAAGTGTAAGTGAATAGAAAATCCCGATGCATGTCTTGATTCTGGGGAATGTTCTACCTATGCTAATGTATATCTTTGAATTGCAGCTTCCTACTAGCATGAAAGGAGGAAATGGAAAGGTGGCATACATTGATACTGAAGGAACCTTGTATCCACTCCCTATGATTGCATTTTGTTTGAATTTACTGAAAATTTGGAATAGAATACTTCTGTCTATGTTGTGTATTCAACTGTGTTCCTTAACTAAATTGTACCACCAGCCGACCAGATCGTATAGTACCAATTGCTGAGAGATTTGGCATGGATGCTGCAGCTGTTCTAGATAATGTAAGTAGAACTGCCTCTTATGTGAAGACTTACTTTTGCCTCAATATGTGCAGATAATTACACTTACTTTTGCCTCTATGTTTCAGATCATATATGCTCGCGCATATACATATGAGCACCAGCACAACCTTCTTCTAGGCCTGGCCGCAAAAATGGCTGAGGAACCTTTTCGCCTGCTGGTGAGTCATTGCAGTTGCTAATGACTAATTTGAGGAACACCTATAATATATAGTCAGGAGGTTATGGACTGACTTCATTCTTGTTGAATTTTCCAGATCGTGGATTCTATTATTGCTCTCTTTCGAGTTGATTTTTCTGGAAGAGGAGAACTGGCAGAGCGACAGGTAATTCCTTCAATTCCATACTGCAGCTTTTACTAATTCTCTGTACTTGGTTTTATATCTCGAGCTGGTGGACATTTAGTGCGGTCTCTCATTTGGAGCTGAATTGCGTTTGCAGCAAAAACTGGCTCAGATGCTGTCTCGTCTGATTAAGATAGCCGAGGAGTTCAATGTTGCAGTTTATGTCACTAATCAAGGTATGTGTTCATAAACAGAGTTTATCACTCTGACTGTTACTGCTTACACTCTATATAGTTACATTAACTTTCAGTGTCGTATCAGTAGCATCAATTGATTGCCATTCAATACAATCTTGCTCACTTAGTCCATCGTTGCTGCAGTGATTTCGGACCCTGCTGGAGGAGTGTTCGTTACAGACCCAAAGAAACCAGCTGGTGGACATGTACTTGCTCATGCATCAACAATCAGGCTGATGTTCAGGAAAGGCAAGGGTGAACAGCGAATCTGCAAGGTCTTTGATGCCCCTAATCTTCCAGAGGCTGAAGCTATATCCTTCCAATACTATTAGCCCCTCCCCCCTCTGCTACTATTACTAGCAAGCTTGACCATTATAATTTGAAGTGCTAACACCAGCATTTTGTCCCGTATCCAGTACTTTTCTGAAAAAAAGTATTTTGCTAACTGTTCTCCTTGACAGAAGCACGTTTTTCAGATAACACCAGGTGGAATTGCTGATGCAAAGGACTGATCAAGCCAGCAATTAATCGTTCTACTGCCAGCATACTGGATTAGTTTTCGAAATTATGTTATTATTCAGGTCTGCCTGCTTTCTATGCAGTATCAACTGTAATTTGCTGAACTTAGCTATCTCTCTACTCTTATTATGTAGATTTTACAGTAGATTTAAAACTTGAAGCAGTTTTCAGAATTATTCTGAACAATTATCATATCTGAAAATGGAAATTCGTAGCGTTTATCGGACCATCACTGTTGTGCACTAATGCTGTATTTTTCTGGGCTTGAAAATGCTATGCCTGCTTATGTAAAACCTGTAACCACATACCTTCTGATAAAAGCTACTACACTACAATAACCACAGCGATAGTATGAGACAATCCAAGTTTACGGTAACGGTATTTGATTTTCATCGATATCAAATCATCAAGTATGGAACTAAATTGTCTCCTAGTATGATAGGAGGTAAGTTTATAGCAAATGAAGTAAAACATGGGGTTTCCAAACCCCAACTTCATGAAAAAATAAAGCAAAAAGTATTCAAGACTAGATTAGACGACGAGGGATGAAGGGTTAGGGTTCTAATACATCTGAATGTTAGACCGTAAACCCCACTCTAAAGCGTTCCTCAATAGTTTGAAGACCAATCTGCAGCACTTCCAACCCTAGGCATGCCCATTGGTTCCTTCTTAGCCTGGGAGTCGACCTTAAAATTTGCACCGCAGACTTCACCAGAACTATCCACTCTCGGCACTGGCTTCAACTCATTTCTTGGATGTTCGTAACTCCTCAAACCACCAGAGCTTGTATAGAAGCAACCTGACAGTAACAGAATAATTATAGAAGTTCAGTACACACGGTAAGGTCATGAAAAAGAAGCACTAAAAGAAAAACTTAACAAATGAATGGCCTCGAAGATTTTACCTTTTGGAAATGGCGCAAAAGATTTGCCACAACCTTTTTTGAGGATCTCCACATCGTCTGAGACGACAAGGTGGCCTTCAGAGTCAACTCCCCAGAAGAAAGGAACACTAGCATCATCATCCTGCATCAGGAAATTATCGTATGAGCAGAGTAAGCAGGGCATCATGCAAAGAGATCAGTTCAAAGAACAGAAGGTAATACTGCCCTCAAGGGAAAAAAAAAAAAAAAAACAGAAGATAGTACTCACAGCAGCAAAGAACGTGTTCTTAGAAGAAAAATCATATAGGATGAATGCATATCTCCCCTGGAGATCTCTTATGACCTGCTCAATAGGATAAGGACCTCTATCCCTCAGTGACCTATAAGCTTCAATGATAATATTCACTTCGTTGTCCGACTTGCTCAGTCCATACTGCTGTTTTAGAGTACCAACATTCTCAATGTGGCCCTGGAACAAGCAGACTATGTTGTCCACAACTGCCATTAATCTGTCGAGGGAAAATATAGATCAACTGAGAATAACTCATGGTGCTCACACAATTACTTACTAACACTCAATCCAAAACAAGGAAGAGAAAGACAAGAAGCCGAATATATGTGAAAAGTCAAGGAAAAAAAGGAAAAGAAAAAGAGGGACACAGATTAAAATAACTCGATACTTCCTCCTGTCAAAGTGTCAATGTCATGTAAATGCACCAACATCAACATCATGTTATTGAAAAACTTGCACATAATATTTTGATATTGTAAGACCTGTATAGGTGTCCATCCACCTACTCAAAACTAGGATTATACTCATGAGTCATAACTCATATACAAGGTCACTAGTATTGGAGGATATGAGATCTGATGAAGATTATGAGCTTAGATTAATATTATATCCTCCAATAATTAGGTCAGACCCGTATCAAACTTCTTAAAATAGGGGATACGCAAACTGATGAAGCAACATAGGAAAATGACAACAAAAACCAAGAATACAAAATCGCATCATAGTTAAAGAACTCGAGACCAGCACGGAAACTACCTCAGGAAGCAATCTTAGTCATATGCAATCTTGTGAGGTCCTAAATTAAGCTCCCGAGAAAACAAAGACAAATCACGATGTCCAGACCCTGAACTATGAGCCCTAGTTACTTCAGATAAAGAGCTTTGGAATAAACAGTCACTCAGAACTACTAGCTTCACCATTCATACAAATTACTCATGTAGCCGATGTAGGGCTAACTTCAACACGAGTCACAAAACATAGTCAATAGCTTACTCGTTTTCCCTCTGGTAAGTCATTGTTAACCCTAATTTTAATGAAAGTGAAAATTGGGCCTTTTTAAGTATTCAACCACATATAGCTCTCAAAGTAATGGAGGATCCTAGCTTGTTCATACGCCATTGACCTTAATATTTCTCAATCATGGTATAGATCAGATTAGGGTTCCAAACTTCCAAATCACTTCAGCTTCTAATATTCAAACAAATACTGGGATTCGACTCAGTTCATAATCATCCAAAAACAAAGGGTTCTATGCAAAATAGTGATTGGAATAAATGACGCTTTAGATCAATGAAAGAGATTTACATAGTGTAGTGGTAACATCATAGGGGCAGTCAAACGACCAAAGATCACGACAAAGCCGTAGTCCGAAAACAATCAGGGGTTTTTGACATGGACCTTGAACCTTAATGTGGGCAAGACAACAAACAATAAGAACATGTACCATATAGTCAAACCTTAAAACAGAGTTTTCCTTTTATTTTCAGTCAAGATGATTATACATTTATACCAACACGGCTACACCACAATCAAGATCAAAATCCAAGAGATCAACATTTTGAAGTTTGGACCAAAGGATTGGTCAGATTGGTTCTTGTCGGCTAAAAACTAAACTTCATTTCAAATGTCAAATTACCAACCAAACACACAAACAGACCCATTGGCCATTACACAAAATTTAGATCATAATATTTGAGAAATCAACACAGATCAAACATATAAATTTAATATGGAATTCTTGTCAACTTAAAACTTCATCACATATCACAAATCACCAATCCAAAAAGAAAAAAACAGAAAGACACCCATTGCACAAAACTTTGATCATAATGTAAAATGAGATCAAACAAATATATTCATAATAGCCATTCTTGTTAAAAAAAATCAACTTCATCCTCACAAATAACAAATCAAGCAAGAAAACCCAAAACACAAACAAAGCCCAATTCACCAAAATCAAGATCATAATTCAAGAGAAATCAACATTGAGATCAAACACATGAAAATAGTATTAATCTTATTATTTTAAAAAAAAAAACACAACTTCATCCACCAAGAAAACAACCCCATTATACAAAATATAAAGATCATTACAAAAAGGGAGGGGAATAGTGTTGAAGAAGTAACCTTGGGAGAATGGGGTTCTGTTTATCACTGGTATAAGCAACAAAACCAGAAGAGGCAAGATTAATAGTAATAGCATTTTGATGAACAGATGAGAGATATTGAGCCAAATTTCCATCTTTTAATGCATGAACAACTCCATCTGGGTTCTCAAGTTTCAGACCCTCTGGGTATTGTGCCACACTTTTCTCAAACACTGCCAACATTTTCTCTCTGTTTTTTTTCGTTGTTTGTTCCTCTAACTAAAAAACCCAGAAAAATACAAAAGAGATGATCAAAATGTGCAGAATATGTGGATTTCAAAAAAAAAAAAAGTGCAGAATATGTGAGAATGATTTGAAGGGTAGATTTGTTTGATTGCTATTTATGGTTTTTGGGAAGGAGCTTGATTGACGGAATTACCCTTGATTTTTTGTGGGGGGATTTTCCGAGATCTTGGTGTTTTAATTTGGATAAAATGCCATTTTCTATGTCTTCTTCGACGTGTCAATGATTTATTGTGGATAATCTTCTTTATTTGATTTGGATTTAATATCATCCCTTTCTTTCTTATTACTTGGTATGAGATATTTTTGCCGGGTAGGTGTTCCTTATCTGGTTTCCTATAATTAATGTCACATTTAATAGGACTTAATTAAAGTAGCATACTAGTATTTATATTAGTTTAAAATCGTCCAAATTAGATCAAGTCAGAGTTATTCAAATGAAATCAGATTTGAATTGCTCAAATAGCAATCAATGAGTTTGATCCTTTATTGCTACTAAGTCGTTGAAATTCAATCAAATTTTCAACCAATTCAGATTAGATAAGATCGGTTCGAAATCATTCAAATTAGATAAGATCAGATCAAGAGCAATCAAATCAGATCATATCAGATCAGAAAGATACGATCATATCAAACGGGGCCTAAGAACTTGTTTAACCCTTCTCCAAAAAAACAAAAAACCTTGCTTATGATTTTAACTCAAAACAAGTTTGTGAAGCTAATAGGGCAGCTGTTTGGGTTGTTAATTGGAGGCATGGAAATAACAAATTACTAGTTTACTACCCGCACTACGTCCGAAATAAATTTTATCATTTTATTTCTTGTAAATAAACAAAAAAAAAAAGATTATGTAATAGATGTAAAATGTTAAAATACTAAATCTTCACAAAAGAGATTAAATAAGTAAATGACTATAATGAGGTAAGTATTAACAAACATAAGGTTGTTAATGATGAATCAATAGATAGAAACTATTTGTTTTGTTTTTTTTTTTAAATTTTAAAGTCACTTATATATCATCATGGATAAATGTTCAACTACTCTCTTTATCATAAAAGACATTTGAAATTCAAAGGGGCTACGCCCGAGTTAACTTTAAGAAAAAAATTATATCATTTGTTTAGATTTTGGGAAGAGAGTGCAAAAGTTGTATAAGAGCGTTAAGGTAAGTGCAAAATTAAATAACAATAATTGAATTTAGAAACAATATGTTATTTTTTACGGCAAATTCACGTGGTGTCCCCGAACTATGTCAGAATGCGCATGGTGCCCCTACCTCTGAAACTTGTACAATTCGGCCCCCCCGAACTTTAACCCTATAGGCACGTGGTACCCTTATCACCATTTTTTTTTCTAACGTCGTTAACTTTTAAATGTTAAACGGTGATGTGGCATATAATTTGGCAAATCGCGGGAAATGCTTTTGTCGCGCTCTTGTGGGCACGACTTGATTTCCGATCACGGGTAGTGCTCGCCCATAACCGTTGTGGCATTATTCTTCTTCTTTGTCTTGAATCATTGTTCCCAATATGACGTTCAAGCTCAATTTCCACAACCCTTTTTGATAATGCCAACGAGATCATTTTCATACATATAAGCTTAAAACTTACGAAAATTCGTTGAATCTCGGCAAAAGTCATGTACAAAACCTAGAACATCAAATCCTAACCTCCTTATACCTTCAATAGAGAACCTACCCAGACAAGTTTTTTCAAAGACGTCCTTTTTATGCCAACTGCCGGTGAGTAATCAGACTACACTAATTTTGCCTAGGGGTCCTTTCTCGTTTTCACCTAGCTCTTATGAGAGCGTTTCAAATAACTCTAAGCTAAGGAAAATGCCCTTACCACGAATTTGCTAGTTGGATGTTGACTAAGCTGTTTTTTTTAAATCTAAATGAAAGAACCACTAGCTGCTAGCGAAATAAGTTTTGAGGATCTAAATAACGAGGAAGGCGTCTCTTAGAGAAAATGGTTTGGAGTAGGTGTAAGGGAAAACCAGAAGTCGCCCATGATGGAGAGGGTGACGATATGAAAGGACTCTTTCAATAACTCTTGAGGCAAGTTCAAGAATTGTGGAGAGTGTTAGTTGTGACTTATGTGGTGAAAATGACACTCGATTGATGTATGCCCACTACAAACAATACTCAGGAAGTGAATGCTCTCTATAAACAACAACAACACAATGCCCAATTAATTCTCTTTAATTCACAATTCACAATACAATCAACCTACGGAATAACCCAAATCTTTCCCTATCGCAGCAACAACATTCAAAATATCAAGATGATCACACCACCCGGTTTCCTTCTCGGATGGTGACAACTAAAAAACCAAATAAATTTCCACTAAAACCTTCAACCGAATATATCACAAAATCAATACCACAACAATAGTATTCACATGGAAACAATCTTGACGCAACCCAACTAAGTGGAGAATTTGCAGTTCTATTAAATATCACGAGAATGCCCAGTGATCTTCCCGGCCAAAGCCAACAGATGAATAATTTGGTTCTTAGGCAAAGACGGCTACAACACCAAAATTTGAGAAAGAGTTGGACAAGGATCTTGTAATCGGGGGCGATTTAGAAATATTTTGGAACCTCTATGAGCTTATTATTACGTAGTATAACACGTCACAAAATGAACGTAGCATAACAATAAATGGTTTCAATTATAAGTTAACAAAAGAATAGAGCCCGAGTTTTAAAATTACAGAATACTAGTATATCGTTATTACTAGCTGCTATAATATTAGGGTGCCGTCTTTAAGTTTAACCTAAGGCCTCATTATTATTCTAGATGACTATGTAACTATGTTAGAGGGAATCTATATATATGGGTCATATAATGTACCTAATCTCGTGAAATTACCGATCAAATCAATCACTTTTTGGTATTTCAATCTTCTTTCTTGCATTGTTATTGTATAACAATTTGTTTGGATAGAGAAAAATAGAAGGAAAGAGAGGGCAGAGAAGTAAAGGGATACAAAATCACTTGTTCGTGGAAAATGATTGGGAGACTGTTTTATTGCATTTTCTGAACGATATTTTGAAATAGTGTTAAAAAAAAAAGTTAAACAAAATGGGTTGGAACAAAACTTATTCAACAAAAAGGGGTGCACATCACCCTTATATAAAACTGTCAAGGTTCATGGCGGTTTTAGGACATTTATTTTTCTGAATAGTAAAATTGCCAGGGACCTAGGCGTTTTAGTGTTCACAATTTTTTTTTTTACCATTCACAAGTCGTATAACCGCCATGATCCTTGACGCTTTTATACATGGGTGACGTGCACCTCATTTTATTGAACAAGTTTTTTTTTTTCCAACCATTTTGTTTTAAGTTTTTTTTTTAGCACTATATTGAAATCGTTCGCACCAATATTTTGCGTCCTGGAGAACTGCTCGATCCGTTTGAGCAACCGTTGGCTCCAACTCCCCTAAAGAGGATAAAGAGAAGGGAATGAATTCATAACCCTAAGCAGCGCAGTTAGCCTCATACTTAGCACGCTTATGATTGGCCGATTTGCGCACCACCTTACCTAGTTCAAAATCAGTCAATCATGTATGAGTCAAGGGCGAAGACCCAGTCAAATCAACGCAAACATCGCGCCCACCAGCCCACGAATATAGCAGCATGTCTGCTGGATGTAGAGGTCGTCCATCATTACTAACCATGTCAATGTCAACCTTTTTTCCATCTAAGATCCTGGACGAATAACAAATGTCAACCAACGTGTCACGAACGACATTGTGCCGATGTTTGACGCCCACAACTCCTGCACAAGATATAACATTATCTCCAAATATATCATCAACAAACACCCGCGAGCAAAGAGAGCACGGGTGATCCACGGTAAACAAAGGTACCTCCAGACGATAGCAAAGAACGCAGTAATAGGTCCGACCATTCATAGTCTGACCCAACCAAGAAATCAGGATACTCTAATCGAAGCTGTGCATATCCTGTTGAGGACTCCACAGAGCCAATTGATGCGGTGGTGTCAAGGAATAATCAGAAGCTATATCCTTAGCGACCCGTGTGAAATACAAATCTGCCAATTTCTTCATAAGTTTGGGGGGCAGCGATCTCAACAGGATTACCTAAAATATCGACCTCCATAGTCATATTAAAAACAGCAACAGCAGCAAATGCAGGTACCGAAGAGCAACACCAACATGGCGAAGAAGCTTAAACTACAAGTCAGCAGACTGAAGTCGCAAAGCGTAATGGACGTCATCCCCGACAGAATAAGCATCAAGCCCTCCGGAAAGAGAAAGACAAAATGGCGAGCCTCCACTGCCAATCACCAAAACACGCAACTACGATAGGCTCTAAGGAAGAGCGTATGACGGCATCAAACGCTGACTCTTCATCTCCCTTTCAACATTCAGCCCCCCTCCCTACTTGTTTCTAATGTCTTAATCCCTTTCTTTGTATATCAAACCATTGATATCGATACTATCCTTCTATCTTAACTTGCAAATTATTTCGTTCGTAACAAAATGAGAGAGAAAAGGGAGGAGAAATAGAGGAGAGCATGTACTCTCGACACTACCCAACTATTTCCCCAAGTTATCCTCTAGTATATTAGCTTAGATCACTACTAAGCTCAATTGCAAGTCATTAAACAAGTAATATCATTCATGTCATATTGGTTCAAGTCGTTCCAGGTTGGACATTATCGAGTTGTATTAGATATCAATTACGTTCAAATATGGCTGATTCAGTTAATCACAAATTCAAAACGAATTTGAGGATTAGGTTTTTCTATTCAAATAAACACGTGCCAACTTTAAATTTACAATAGAGCTTAAACTTCAAATCTAAAAGTCACCCACTCATTGTTAACCCAACCAAACTACTCTGTAGTATTATTATGAACCAAATCTTTAAAGTTCAAACCCGTAAACCACCGTTCAAATAACCCAAGCCGCTACTAATCGAAACACAAAATTGGTCGATCCGTATCCTAACCCGACCCAGCCATCCGACCGCAACCCAACACGTCTAATCCAACCGTGTTGAACAACTTAAACTGGTGAGCAACGCTTGTTTCAAAGAGACGTGTTAGACCCAATTAAAAACTGCCACGTCACCAAACACAAAAAAAACACAACACTCATAGATGAAAAGACCTCATCAAACTCGACTAAAAAAAAAAAAAAAAAACGACCATTTCTCCTCCGCCTCTTCCTCCCTCCGCCGTGAAACCTCCAATAATCAAACTCTCCGCCGCCGGAGTTTCGCCGGAAAAATGGACAATTTTAGAGAGAGAAAACGATTACCGCAGATCTGCGTGATTTTGGGCCTGTTGTTGAGCTGCTACGCTCCAAAGCTCGCCGCTCTCTCCGTCACCGTTAACGACGTCGAGTGTGTTTACGAGTATGTTCTATACGACGGCGATTCCGTCTCCGGCAACTTTGTTGTCGTCGATCACGATATTTTCTGGAGCTCCGATCACCCTGGCATCGATTTCACCGTATGTTTCCGCACTCTTTTTTTTTTTTAATTTGTAATTTCGATTGAAATTATTTTGTTAATTGCTTCATAATTATGTAGAAGTTCATCTAATTCGTATGAGAATTTGGATTTAATTACATGAGTTTGAGCTGGTGGTGATGAGCTTTAATTGTTACGAGTTTTGGAGTGACGTGAATATGAAGATTCTTTGCGAGTGATTAATTAGTAAAATTGATTGGATGATTAGTGTGAGGATTTTAGGGTGGTGATGAGTTTCAATTGTTAGGATATTGGGAGTTACTTGAATATGAAGATTAGTTTATCTATCTGTTCAGCAATTGCGGTTGATAAATCAGTGAAATTGAATTAGATGATTAGTGTGGAGCTTGAGTTAATTGGAAAATTAGATTCATATTTGATCTATTTTTGAGATTTGGAGGATAATTTTAGGAACGAGGGTTGTTTGTTGTTGTGGCTAAAATGTAGGCGGTAATAGTTCGGGTTTTACTTCGTTTTTAATTCGTAGCTGTTAATGGTTTCGAGTCCCTAACGTTGCCATAGACAGGGGCGTTGGAGACACTAGGGTGATGTTTTAGTAGTTTCTTGTGTAGTAGAAGATATGAGAACTTAGGAGGCTGGTACGCGGTAACTGGCAAGAGTTTCAAACTTTCGATTAGTGTCAGCTTATCTGACAATGTGCCATATTTTTTGGTAATGAAACCATTGAAAGTGTATAGAGATTCATGGCAAGGTTTCTTCACTATGAAATCTGGTAATAATTTCATCTAGCCATCTTTTGGTGGTTATCTCTTATGTATGCTTAACGGTATTTCGCTTAATTAGGTGCTCTATAGCTTTAAGGTTCGAAGATTGAATTCTCTGTTTGGATTTGATGTGTTTCAAACCTATAGATGAGCTTTATTGTCTGATTAGATTAGCACCCTCTTGAAATATTTTGATTTAATTACTACTTTTAGAATATGTAACTGGCAGACACAGTTTGGAACTAAATAACTCGCAGCACACCTGTTTTACAACATATTTATCTTCGATTTTCAGTCAAGATGCAAACTTTTTAGTTGTTGGCTTGCAAAAGTGTATTTATTACACCAGTTCTCATGGTCTCTTCTGGTTGAAAATAATGGCTGTTAACATATGTGGTGAGATAACTTTCAACTTTTATCCATTCCTCTGTGTGGTAGTTCAAATGTAAAGAGTGGTACTGAAACACTTCCAAGCTTTGAAATTTTCATTAAGTATTTAGACACATCAAATGAGACAAAACCTTAGCAACCTTGGTGAGAACATTTTTTTTTTTTTTTTTTCTTTTTTCTTTTCCCCCGCTTTTACATTTAACTCCAAAAGCTCATCCCTTGTTTCGTGAACCTTGTAGGATTTCTAGAGCTTTTCAATTTCAGAAAGCTCTTAGTAAATTTTCAGTCACTTGAACCATGTTCATGATCTTTTCATCCTTGTCCTAAATGGGATTCGCTAAATCCTTTAGAGCTCAATGCATGAGAAGATTTTCATCCTGGAGGCAGAACTTGGAAAAGCTTATGGTCTCAGATTTTATAGGATGACAGATGTGACGTCCTTAATATCTTTAAGAGGTGTATGTTACACTTTTGTACTTCCGATTTGGTGGTGTCACAACTGCTACACCAACTGCCTGGTGTAATAGTATCTCAATTTTCATTGGATTTATGATGTAATATAGCTTAGAAATATGGGGTGATACACAACTCTAGCAAGTTTGTCTCTGCCTCTCTGAGAAGGAGCATGCACCAATCCCTCCCTCTCTCCAAATGAAAAAGTGGTGGAGAAGCTGGAATACAGAAAAGTGCAGAAGGGGTGGTTCTTGAAAACGAACAGCTAAATTTGACAACATTAAGGTGCAATATTTGATGACCCTAAAAAAAGGTGAAATGTTTAATGTCAGGTTCATTTGAATGAAGTTGTTTGATGAGTTATTAGATTTTTTTTCTAACTTGGCCATAGTGGCACAGGATAGAGGTACTCTATAAAGTAAGGATTTCGGTTTTAGATTGCAACAGTCAAACCTATCATTCTGTCACTGTGGTAACACAAACCAATAAGATGAAAATGGGGAATATTCTGTTACTAAGATGATAGGAGGAATCTCCTCTAAACATGTTATAAGCTGCTGTTTCCAATGTTGGATAACTCACATCTTATAACCACTTGGGGGCATTACACATTTCCCTATGTTTAGGACACACTGTTCTTGTTGTGTCCAACCAATAGGCACTAATCCCGCTATAGAGATGGGGTGGACCTTGCCCAAGCACTCGTCATGAGGTCATCGGTTGCCATTATTTTCATTTGTAAGATTTGTTTCTACCATTCCGTAGTTGTAACAGGCCAGTGTACCATCATGATGAAACGACTCACAGATGGCTGACTCCCTTTTAGCCCATACTTCAGCCCATAAGACATAAGTGGAACACATTGTTAATAAGGTGATAAGTTAAATCTTTTATAATGTTTCATAACCTCCTTAGTTTTGGCGATGTGATACAAACCGTATCTCTTAACCACTTGGGGTGTTACGTAAATCTTTTGAGTGTGGGAAACTTGACAGATAGGATAACGTATGGGGAGGGGGATGTTCTGCTTGCGCCTGACATGCTGCGTTGCTTTCCTTTTTTTTTTTTTTTTTTTTTTTTCTGCTGTTGCCATTTAGTTTGCTAGATGATTGTATCCATTGCCAAAGAGTTTTCCAGATACAAAGTGATCCGTCTGTTCAACCTATTAAAGTAATAGATGAACCCAATTGGTAGAAGAACTTAGAAAATGATGAAGGGCGGACTTTGCTATGGGATAGACAGTATTCTGACATTAAGCTGCCAAAAGCTTGTAAATTCCGAGGAAAGATAGTATGACGTTCTTCGAGTGGCCTCCTTCCAAATTTGAAGTCACAGAATGATACTCCATGTGTGATGATATGACCCCCCTTCCCAGGCTTCTTATATAGAATCACTTTGATTGTGAGGTGCATTTCGCCTTTGGTTTACATGTACTTGTTATTTGTACCTTAATATAATGCCATTGGGTTTCTGATTTCAGGCTACATCTCCCGCTGGTAATGTGGTTCACACTTTGAAAGGAACAGCCGGAGATAAGTTTGAATTTAAAGCTCCTAGAAGTGGAATGTATAAATTCTGCTTCCACAATCATCACTCGACACCAGAGACTGTCTCTTTCTACATTCATGTTGGTCACATTCCCAACGAGCATAATCTTGCTAAAGATGGTGAGAGCTTAACTTTGTCTATTACATAATCGTTTCTTTGATACGAACACATTTCATCTTGTGATTTTCGGTTTGCGACATTATTCTTCTGTCACAATGCAGAGCACTTGGACCCTATCAATGTGAAAATTGCTGAACTGAGAGAAGCACTAGAGTCGGTAACTGCAGAACAAAAGTACTTAAAAGCACGTGATACTCGCCATCGTCATAGTAAGTTCTGATTCTTTGTAGTACCTGTGGTTTACTGTAAAACTGTTAAGTCTGGTTAATTTGTTTAATTGCTAGGTAAGCAGATTTTTTTATAACAGTTATTTGTCATATCTTGTTCACTCAACTATCCTCTTTTTTTTTTATTTTTTTTATTTTTATTTTTTTTAAATATGATGGTAAGGTTTTAGTAGCTTGATAATTCTGTTGACTCTGCCCAATATCTCACATCTAATGAATTGGTCTTACAACTTTCAAAAGATCTAAGTAAAATGTGAGCTACTTGGCAGTCCCTGCTATGTCCCGACTCCTGAGCCCATGACAAAGTTGTAGGTTCTTATGCCCTAGTGGTATCGTGGGGGGTCGTGTTTCTTCTAAAATTTGTTTTGAAGGGTTTGAGCACTATGTGCAAGTGTCAAGCTTAGGCTCTGTTTGGCTGGGTTACAACTTACAATTAATTTTACAGGAATTTTCAGTGGAAAATTCTTATTAGTGAATCGGATACATTTTTCCTCAGCACTGTAAACCACTGAAGAGGTCGGGAAATCATTTTTTTTTCAAGAAAATGTTATCCCCTAAACAAATATATTTTTTTTTTTTTTTTTTTTTTTTTTTTTTTTTTCTGTCCTTTTTGGATTTTTTGGTTGGGGGCATGTGAATTCTGGAACAAACAAACCCTTAAACAATTGTTTTGGCCCCTTCCTTTGAACGTTTGTATTGTGGAGTCTCATCGAATTGTTTTCGTTTTGTGCAGCAAATGAGAGTACAAGAAAGCGTGTCATTTATTATACGCTGGCTGAGTACATGATGCTGATACTAGCAAGTGGACTTCAAGTTGCATACATCCGGAAGCTGTTCAGCAAGTCCGTGGGTTATAGTCGTGTTTGATCCGAGTTACTTGTTTATTTATTTTTTGCCCCTTTTACTAGATGTAGAGTGAGAATTTAGATCATGGAACAGTTTTTACGTTTATTACTCTAATTTATACTCTCCATACCTGGCATTATCTTGTAAGATGTCCATGAAACTGTAAGTTACACTACTTCAATGTTGTCAATGTGCATTCTGTGGCGGGGTGACGCCTACACTTCCGAGTAAAGAGTACTGACTTATGGTCCTCGTGTAGCAGAAAGTTAATGCAGGTGATACTGCTGCATATATGGTTATTACTGTGATATTTTACTACTCATCTTGTTAAATTTCAACATAAGTTAGAATACACCACTTGGGGTATGTATCCACTCAAAAAAAAAAAAAAAAAAAAAAAAAAGGACCTAAAGGAGTATGACGCAGTATGCCACTGCCCGCTTCTTAGATTTAGAAGGACTAGTGGGGAGTGTACTACATACTACACAACTAGTGTTGAATGTCCTCCGGAATCCTTAGTCTAAATCGTGCACATCTAAGGGCGGAATCAAGAGAGAAAGTTTATTGGATTGAAATTCATTCTAAATATTGAGGAGGTAAAGTATTACGGTTTACCGAATTTTAACTTGTTCTGTAATAAATTTATATTAAAAATTACGATTTTTCGAGAATTAAAGGTAGACGATTGCTATGGTACGACACTTTGGTTTTGCCACTGTGTGCATCAACATGCATTAGTGCGTATCAAGAGGCGAGTCTGCTTAATTTAGAGGCTCTTCTTGTACCCGTCTTTTGTGTGATTTTCCACCCCATGGCCGAGGGAACGAAAATGTGATTGCTCACTAGATTTCATGATCACCAAGTGGGAGCTTCTCATAAAGACTATAATTCGAGAATATCCGCAGAGAATGTTTTAAGTCTTGTGCCTTGCGTCACTTGTTTTATCAATTTAGAGTCACGTCTTAAAGATAAACTTTTAAATTTACGTCGTGAAACTAAAACCCTTTACGGAGTAACCGGTAACTCTGTAAGGATGGAAGTTAAGAAAAAGGGACACCATTACGATAACAACTTTAACTGACTAGCTTGACATATTCGATTAGGTAGGTTATTTCATTGCTAGTGCTGTAATTATCGGCCAAAATGGCAGATTGGCAGCTAACAACCTCGGTAAAAACAGCGAAAGATGAAAAATGTTAAGCAGAAAAATCTTAACAAGAATCAACTCATTCCTACAGAGAAGCAAAGCTGTTTACTGACCAAGTCCCCAACTTCCAAATTTCAATCAAAGTTCATCCCTTTCTTCTCAATTACGCTTCCCCAATTCCCAATTTCCCGCACAAATTAATGGGTTGCGGGTCCTCTCTACCGGGTAAGTCTTCATCTTTGATCATCTTCATTGTTTAAATTGTTCAATTTCCCCCAATTTAATTGTATATTTCATGCTGTTTAATTGCAATTGAATCAAACCCATGTCGTAGAAACCCTAATATTATTTGGGATTGCAGATAGAACTGGTAGGGGCCCCAATAGTCTGAATCCTAGCTCTGAGGGCGCTTCTGATGCTAAGAATCTCAAAGTTAAGGTAATTTTAATTGATCAAAGAGGGTAAATTTACTTCAATTGAGGTGTATATTAGTTTGATCGGTGTCGGTTTCGGTGTGGTTGAGAGGTCTGATTGCTGAATTTGGTGTTTTCAGCTTGTTCTACTAGGGGATTCTGGTGTTGGGAAGAGTTGTATTGTTCTTCGCTTCGTTCGTGGTCAGTTTGATCCGACGTCCAAGGTTTGAGGGTTCTTAAAATGCTTCTTATTCACGCTTTTCCGATACAGGAGTGAGAGGGAGTGTATGTGTGTGTGAAAGTCTGTTGTGTTCTGAATTGGGGTTGTGATTTTGTGTAGGTGACTGTTGGAGCTTCTTTTCTTTCTCAAACGATAGCTTTGCAGGATTCGACTACTGTTAAATTTGAAATCTGGGATACGGCTGGGCAAGAGCGGTAATTAGAACACTTTTGAAGTTGTTTTAATCAGTTGTAATTTTGCTGCTAGTTGTTTATAGTTAAAGGGCCTGAAAGTTATTGATTGTGTTGGTAGGTATGCTGCTCTTGCTCCGCTTTATTATCGTGGAGCTGGAGTTGCGGTTATTGCGTATGATATAACAAGTCCTGAGTCGTTCACAAAAGCACAATATTGGGTCAAGGTGTGTTTTCTCCTTTCCCTTCAGTTTCAACACTCGAGATATAATGTTTCCCTGATGCTTACTTCCCCGTCTTCTGGTTTAATCTCAAAAATGAAGAATATGCTCTCTGTCCCAGCACTGTATATTGCTTATATATATTTCCGTTGGGTTCATTTATTCGCTTAACAGTTCGTTGAATCCACTGACCTTTTTTTTTCCATTTTACTGCTGTTGCACTTCCTGTAAGTCATAATTGTTTGCCTAGTTGTTAGATTATTGACCCACGAATTACTCATAGCAGTAGTAAACTAGCGATCATAGATTCATATGATTGAGTAAAGCAATTACAACCCCCCCCCCTCTTTTTTTTTTTTTTTTCCAAGTGAGGTACAAATGTACGAGGTTTGTAGCCCGTAATATTCTTTCTTAAAATGAAGTAACTCAATAGTCTTTCTGTGGGACTAGTGAATAGTTAATAGCTGTATGCACATATTCAGATTTCAGAATAGTTGATGGTCTATGATGCTCAGACTCAGCCACAAACCCTGCTGTGCCTGTATTGATATGATAGCCCCCAGTCATGCACCCCAACCCACCATAATAAAGTCTAACAATTCTGAGCATTGACAAACGTTTGTGGTCAAGATGTGGAGCCAGAGCTAAATGTCATTAGGGAGGCAAGTAAGAGGGCAGTCAGTTTCTGATTAATGTCAGTGCAGCAGGTCTGAACCGTCAAGCACATGGAATAATTCTTTTAATTGTATACTTGAAAGGCTTTTCAAGTTTATGGGTGTGTTTAGGATCATAGTAAGAGAGCTTACCAGCAAGACAGAATAGGATCACTAAGATTAGAGTTTGACAGAACAGAAAAGATGTAAAAGCTCTGTTGCTTAGAATTTAATTAATTAGGTCCTGAACTGACAATTGCTGGTCAGATTTAGAGTAGATAGGATAATGAGGTTTCTTGAGAGGTGTATTTTGTGAGTTCTTTTTGGGACAGAACAAATGAACAATGATATGAAATTTGTTGACCAAAAGTTCAAGCACCAAATTTCCCCCTTTAGAAATTAGAGTAATTCTTGCCCGATAGAGCCTATTGGATTCGTACAATAGGGCCACTACAGGACAAAAAAAACCATCATCTTCTTCCTTCTCTCTCATCCTATATCCCCTCTATGACGCCATTGTTGCAGCTTTTTCTCCTTCCATCTACCACCAGTCCGTCATAGAAACTCCGTTGTAGCCACCTTATCCGTTCACCGCCTCTAGGAGCACCTTTCCTCAACCACCTCACTACCCCAAGTACCAACAAATCGCACCCAGCTGGAACCTGCCCCCACGCGCAGTCACCGCGGCGCCGTAAAAGCCAACCATAAACCCTTTTCCGGCAACCCCAATCAAGGCCCAAAAGGGTTTAGCACTCCTATCCTAGGGTGTCGCTAGATTCCGGCTGCTTCGCCGCCGGATATATGTGTGGGTTGTAGCATGTGGTTCAGTGGTTGCGGCTTGTGTGCATTGGTGTTGGTGGTGCTCGTTGGAGTTGGGAATGGTGAAGGCACGAGGTGAGGGCAAATGAGTAATTTGAGGGGTGTGAGAGGTGAGGGCAAATGAGTAAATGGCTATGCACCTGTTTTGTCCTATAGTGCCCCTATTGGACAATTTAGTGCAGTAGGCACTATCGGCCTAGACGCGTTGAGTAAATAAATGCTTGCAAGGTATGATCTTAGTGCCTGAGAATTCGATATTTACTTGGTGGTCAGACTAGGTTTTTCTTTAACTTCAACAATCATGCCTTTCTTATGATATCTGCAATGACTTGAGGCTCATTTGTATTGGGAAAATTGCATCAACTAGCAAAACCTGGACTTTTAAAGTATATTGATGAATAACTGACTATGACTCTCAGGAATTGCAAAAGCATGGGAGTCCTGATATAGTAATGGCTTTGGTCGGAAATAAAGCTGATCTTCAAGATCTTAGAGAAGTGTCTACAGAGGTGAGTATTACATAAAAGCCGAAGCATATTTTTGTTCATATTTCACTGTATTTGGATAACAGCATCATCGAGTACGCAAATATGAATGGGATGTTCTTTATTGAGACATCTGCAAAGACTGCAAAGATAGATATCATCCAGTTGAACACCACATGTAGTCTTTTTTTTTTTTTTGTCAAAGTATGCAAATTTTGACCGTCAATATTTTAAACTATAAAATGAATTATAATCTGACACAAAATTGTTTACATTTTTTTTCATGAAATCTTTCATAAGAGTAATTTTTATTTGTTTTATATACATGTAAAAAGTGATGTTCAAAGTAGGAAAGGAGACTGCGTAAATTCCACCGGGGTGTTTAATCTGGACGGGGGAATATGTCTAAGAGATTTAAAACTTCCTTAGAAAGCATTCTGTGTAGATATTTAATGATTTGATTTCTATTTGTATTTTAAGGATGGCATCGGATATGCAGAGAAGAATAATATGTTCTTTATTGAGACATCTGCGAAGACCGCTGACAACATAAATCAGCTTTTTGAGGTGAATGTTTTTAACATTAGTCTGTACTTTTATTGCATTAGTTCTTTGCATGTTCAGCTTTTCACTGTGATATGTAAGCTTTCTGATTTTACATGTGGACTGACTGGGGTCATAGGTGATTACTTGAAACAGTAAAACACTAAATGAGTAAACTGCCGCACCCATGTGGTTCTTTCATTTGAATAGTTCACACAGACAGATGTATAGATTTATGCTTCTATCACACAGGTTCCTTGCATGCAGCTTTTTATTCTGATGTGAAAGCTTTCTAATTTTGTCTGATGCACGAGCTAGTGTTATTCCTTGTCTGAAGTTAACGGAGCATATTGATTTGGAACATTAAATGAGTGAATTGCTGGGTTGCTATTTCTGTCACATGCTGTTAATATAGATAAACGTTATGTTTTGTTGACTTCCTTATTTGGGCCATTTGATGCTATCCACGACTGACCAGATTGCTCAAACAGGTTGTGAGACGAGGTCTGATATTTGGATTTGTATTGGTTTTAGAAATTATATTTGGCATAAAGCCCTATGTTCACCCGGTCGAGCCAACAGATACAGTTTCATGTTTTTTGCAATTTAGAAACATGACAAGTTATGATATATTGGTTGTATTCTGGACAGTAACAGTGAAAATTTGGACCGTTTTTGAGAAGAGGGTAATGACGGATGGAGAAGTAAAGGTGGAAGAAGGTGATTAAGGAATGGATAAGTAAAGGTGGAGGAGGATGGGGGGGGGGTAGGGTATTATTCTCACATGCTGAAACTTGTAAAGATGTGAGGATGTTGAGCTTTTAACATAATAAGGCAAAGCAATGGTGGTTGGGATTTCTTGAGGAAAACATGCCTGCAATGATTCTGTGACTAACATCTCCATTCAATACTCCATCTTTTTAAAGTATGGGAAAAAAAAAAAAAATCCGAATGAAGTGGAGAATAGTCTTCCCATCTAGGAAATCGCCCTGCCTCCCAACTTCAAATCCCAAAAAGCTTATGTTTGAAATATTCTGTTGTGCTTCTAGCTTGAAAACTCGCGTTTCCAAAGTGAATCTCCCTATTACCTGCTTACTTTTAACACCACCTCCAAGTTTGGACTAGAACTCTAAAATTATTAACCTACAGAGGTTCGAGTTTTAGTTTAAGTAGTGTCGAAAACTTTCTTTTTCATGCCAAATCAGCAGAAATCATGAAATTTGCTGTTTTGTCATTGTCAGTAGATGAAAATTGAAAACTTTGGTGAATCATCAATCCCTCTTGTTTCCAATGCATTACCTAACAGTGACTGAACAAGCGCATACTTAATTACTTAGATAGGATTAGGCTGAACTCTGAACAGTTTATTTAAAGACCTAGAACATACAGAGTATGCATAATGCATTAATGTACCTCTACTATGATGAGAGATTCATTGAGATGGTGAAGAAAGATTGTATTGTGTGATGGGTGTCTAGCTACTGGGTAGATTTACTTTTAGCTTCTGTGACAGTAAAGAAGCTAATTAGTGTAGCGAGAACATCTTAAAAATATAGTTTTTTATTTTATATCTAATAGTAAACCAACATTACTCCCAAGAGCACATTCAGTAGTACCTCTTTGTCTTAAGTTAAAGTACTTCTTCAGTACTTCTAATGCCAGTGTTTCTCGAAAAGTATGGCACCATGGTCTGTCATAATGTCCCTTGCCACTTCCCAC
This sequence comes from Spergularia azorica, assembly GCA_038382645.1. NCBI lineage: Eukaryota > Viridiplantae > Streptophyta > Magnoliopsida > Caryophyllales > Caryophyllaceae > Spergularia > Spergularia azorica. Next base: position 5,934,852 of record JBBYHQ010000010.1, on the reverse strand, counting down.
TATCTTGTTTCCTCTGGGGTTAGAACGATGTGTTTAAATCTCGACTACTCCTAGACATTTCTGTCTCTTAGTAGATGAAATTTTGTTATCCACATGTCCACATTGCTCTCCCTATAAGACTTTTGATATCACCTATATAAACGAAAAGAAATTCCTCTGTGTTGTCGTCTTCTTGCCATGAACTAAATACCTAAACAAGATTAAGGACTTGGTTTCTCGTCTTGTAGAGTATGCATCCCAAGAAGAATTAGTTAATGTGCTTGTGTATGCCTATATTGCAATAGACACGACTCATGAGCCCCCTTTCTAGATAGGTTTGCAATGGACAAACAGAAATCGGGTTTAAATGTAGAGGAGCACAAGGGAAAAATATTTTGCTTGAGAGTGGAAAAGAGGAGATAATTGTAATCAAATGGTTTGTCGTTGTGCTTGTTGATGATAACCCAATTGACATTGATTCCCACATCTGATCTAAAAGTGTTGTTTTGTCTCAGGAAATTGCGAAACGACTTCCTCGGCTAGAGTCTTCATGAAGCTGCAATGGAAAAAGTTTAAATCAAATACGGAGTAACACTTTCTATTACCCATGCGATCGTTTGTATCTAATGTCCGGTGTGAATGCATGCTAAAAGTTGTAAGCTAGGGAAATCTAGTTAACATATACGGAATACAGTTTAAAGTTAACTCCTAAAATTATTTTCGAGATAACTTGGTAAAACCCTTCGTATGTTATTACACGCTTTTGATGATTCTATGGTGCAATGATTCCATGGAGATTGTCAGTTTTTGACAATTATGATAAAATTTAACTATAGTTAAGTATTAAATAATATTTTTAAACATTACGTAATCTTTTGAAAATAAACATTGAGATTTTTTTGACATAATAGGATCAAATGAGTCCTTTAGGATTAGATGAGTCCATGAGTCTCAATCACAACCGTTCATCCAATCTAATCCGACGCTCGAAATTTGGCCAGCCCTTAAGGGTAAAACCGTCAATTACATGACAGATATAAAACTAAAAAAACCCGTCAATTTCTGTCTCCTCAGTTTTTCTCTTCCATTTTCTCTCTCCTCACCCCGTCCCCCTGGTTTCTCTCTCCTCACCTTCGATTCCATGTTTTCTCTCTCCTCGCCGCTGTCACTCTCCATCGCTGCCGCCGGATCTCCCTCGCCGCCGATCTCCCCGTCGCATACAACCGGCGAGTGTTCTAATCAACTCTTTGCGTCGCTCACTCATCAAAATCGCTGTTTTCCGCCCTCATTTTCTCCGGCTAGTAAAGGTATGTATCCGACTCTCATTTTCATGTGTTTTACGCTTTAATTTGACATCTTTCAATCTCCTTATCTGCATTTTGAGATTGATGTT
>JBBYHQ010000010.1:5884675-5903158 GCA_038382645.1 Spergularia azorica | reverse complement strand
TAGTTTGGGAATGGGGAAGACAAAGTCGAAACCCTAAAAAAGAGGATGGGAAGTTTAATCTGGACCGGAGGGAGTACATGGTTCAACAATTTCACCCTTTTTGACGATGACAACTAGATGACAAATAAACATAATTCCCCCTTAACCAATGCATGCTTTCGACACCATAATGAATATACAAATGCAAACACAAAAGCATATACGAAGAAGAGAGTAAATAATAGAATACAATATTACTTGTCAACATCAAAACCATACATACTTAACAATATTCCCCTTTTTGATGGTGACAAGCAATCAAAGTTCCCCCTCAACACAAGCATATCATAAACCAAGCATTAGAACAATTTCACTTATCAAGAGATCAATTATCATTTTAGAGCATGTCATGTCAAGAACCACATCTCATCATAAAACCAAATCTACGCAACCTACCCAGTGAACCCGTTTATCGCATCTTATGTCAATCCCTTTAATAGGAAAAGGACTCGCCTCTTTCTCTCTTAGCTACATTTATGAAATTGTTCCTAAGTTTCCTAGCTTTGAGTTGAAGTTTTGGTTGAGTTATCTATAGTCCAATTTATGAATGAGTGCTATGAATGTGATCAAATGTGCAATATTAGGGGTTTGATACGATATGGTAAATTCGTTCTTCGAAATAAGGCTTATGGTACATATAGGTTCTATGTACTATTGTTCGTTAATTTGTGAGAAGGTTTCGGAAGAAGAGGCAGTAGCAAAAGTAATATGCTCGTCAAGCATGAGACAAAGTCTACTCTGTACTAAGAGGTGAGAATTGAATTTCAAGATCTGCAGGGATATTCAACCAAATATTTGAGGAACAATTTTGATTATCCATCCTGATGACTTATGGAGAGAGATTAATACAAAGATTTTTCGAAATACTCTTTTATATATTCTCATTATATAATGTAAGTGTTCTACAAAAAAAAAAAAAAAAAAAAAAAAAAAAGAGAAATAAGAGAAATAAGGTTCTTGACAAGGTTTAATATCAAGCAAGTAGGTGCATCTAAGTTATTTTTCCCTCTCTTGGCATCATCGAAAAGGGATAAAGTGGGAGTGAACCAAACTCGTGAAAGTCACGCAATTAGTCCAAAAGAGAGCTCAAGTATCCCAAGCCCAATATCAAACTAGCTACAACAAGAAGAGACCAGGTCACAATCCTAGCTAGCGAGAATTGTTCCATGAGTGATGATGTTCCAGCAAAAATCAACCATATCATCATAATCAAATGCGGTTGCATAAAGATTCGATCACTCTAAAAATTGTTCCACCTCCAGTAGTGCAAACTTAACCAACATAGCAGACAATACTACAATCCAATTTGCAAACAGGTTCACTGATCTCCAATAGAAATTTCTGTGTTGACGTGGTTAACAACTCACAATTACCATCAAGGCACTAACATGTTCACGTTGCAAAGCTGATGATCAAGTACCACTCCAACAATAATCATTATGACCATATGAAGACAAGAGATAAAGACAAACCAACCTTTTTTTTTTTTTTTTTTTTTTTTTTGCATTTTATATAACTTTCTTTGGTAAACCTCCACTTAATCACGTAAACTTCTGTGACCACACTAAACTTTAAAGACCCAGCCTCATTCGCCAATAGCAACCAATACAATCAAAACGAATATTGTCCAGCCTGAAGTTGCAATTAGTTGAGCACATTCACGAACGAGAAAAACAGGGCTCTTAGTAACCGAACCTTATAGGCACTAGACTTTGCACGGCAGATCCGTGGAGCGTCATGGACAACCCATTCGACGACCTCATATAACAGCAGCGACGGGGTCGAAGCGAGCCCCGAATGTGGAGCTACACCTCATAAGCACCTTTTCTTTTACGAAAAACATGTTTATTATGGTTAGGTCTCTCAAGGGTACAGTCTGTCATTCTGTACTGTCTAATAGTGCCATGTCTTAAACTTCTTTTTGGAAAATCATGCAAGCGTCTAGAAGATTTGTTTAAGACATCACTACTGTCGTTATTCCACTTATTTGACATATTTTGAATCTCAACAAGTTTTGAATAAAACACGCTAAGTGATTTAAAGAGCTTTTCATTTTGCATTCTTAACACTTCAAAATCTTCACTTAAATTAGCATGCTCATCATGTAACTTTGAATCATTATAAACATCAAGAGGAACAACATTTCTACACTCATTTAACTCAACTGATTCCTTATTCAAAGAATCAATTCGTTTTAAAAGAGTAGAATTTTCAATTTCGGGAACAGTACAGGGAACAGAATAACAATGTATACTCTCAGCAAAAACTTTAATCAACTTTGCTTTTAAATCATCATTATCACGAAAAAGACTTTCAATTTGACTCGTTAGACCATTAGAGAGAAATTTCAAATCTTCATTATCAGATCTAAGCCTAAAACAATCTTTTTCAAGACAAGCAATTCGATCAAGACTAGTAGACAATTTATCATCGACAAGTTTCTTACTCGTTTTCAATTCATCACAAGTAACAAGTTCTTTACTTAGAATTTCAACAAGTTTCTTTCTAGAATAAGAATGCAATTTTTTCTTAATAATAGAAAGAGAATCATCATGACTTACTTGTGAATCGTAGTCGGATTCAGAATCAACGTGACTTGAACCATTTGCCATAAGACATAAGTTCGATCCTTCGACGGTTTGTCTACCAACAACTTTTCTCTTCTTCCATAAAGGGCACTCCTTCATGTAATGGTCAAATTTGTTGCACTTGCAACACTTGCCATCTTCAACCTTCGATTTGCGCGACATCTTCGGGATCTTTACTCTAGGTTAGCCGATCAAGAGCACGATTCTCTGATACCAACAAGTGGTATTAGAGCCGATGATCGGCTTGGGGCAACCCAGGTGCGATGTGGGGCTGTGCCATGACACCTGTCATGGTGCGGAGGAGCACTGGTGCATAGTTGCATCGGGTCACACAAGTGGTGCGGAGAAGCACTAGTTGAGGGGGAGTGTGATGATTGTACTCTAGAGACTCGGCTGGCCATTCATGGTGCGGAGGGTCACTGGTGTGAAGCGTTGGCTGACCATTCATGGTGCGGAGGGGTACTGGTGCGGAGTAGTACCGGTCATTCATGGTGCGGAGGGGCACTAATCAATAGCAACACCGGTCTTTCATGGTGCGGAGGGGCACTAGTCAGAGGAGAGTTGCAACCACACACATGTGAAAAGGGAGATTGTTGGGATTTCCCAAGTGTGTTCATAAAAGTATTGTCCCACATCGGTAGAAGTAAGTTGAGGAGATTGCTTTATAAGTTAGTGGGTTACTCCTCCTATTGCCAATTGGTTTTAGGATGAAACCTTAATGGACTTGTGGCCAATCTTCCTAATCTACTTCTACGAGCCCGCTGCCCTGGACCCAACAAGTGGTATCATCAATCTGTCTGATGTATTGTGCTAAACTGTTTTACAGAGGACAATACTTAGTACTGAACTCTGTATTGCTGAAACTAATGATTTCGAAATTGGTTCAAAGAAAACGTGATTATCTTTTACAAAGGATTTTTAGTGATACCAAATATCTCAAAGATTTATTTTGCTTGATTCACGTATTTTGGAAAATATTATTTCTTAAACAAGACTATATCTCAAACATATGGAAGTATAAACCTTCTAATCTATAGTCTTCGATGCCTCACATCTTGTAGCTCCATTGGTATAGCCGTATACTAGTAGATCAATCCAATCTTCCTTCCTGAGATGTTAGCTTACCAAACCTAAAAAAGATGTTAGCTCATAACAAGGGAGTAATCAACATAGAAATCATATCATCTTGTCATCATCAAAACACACTACATGGTTCAGCATGTCGTGAGGTATCTCGAAGTGTCCAAACTAAGAAAAGTCGATATAAAATGGACATTGATTTGTACTCTACTTAAGATCGATCTAATCACAACTCGTGAACCGTGCACAACTCCACACAACACTTTATGGTCTCGAGGTACCTTACGAAGAGTAAATGTTTGTTCATATAAGGATAAAATCAAACATCAAAGAGCTAAAATAGCCCGGAGCAATTACGGTAGCACCTAGGGGATTAGAGATTTGGTTGTAAAATTCAAACCTTGTATGCTTCGAGAAACTATCAAATATTCAATATCAACGTTAATAATCTCAAACAAGAAATAAAAAACCTCTTTTCACGTATATCGAAGAGAAGCATAATGCAATCTATTCCACCCAAACTATGTTTCCAGTCTAAATTATCTTAAAGTAGTATCGCAATTGCGACCGTTTATCGGTCCAAAACCGCAAAGGAACCCGAACCAGTTAGGCCAAAATTTCAGGACTCGGACCTAGACCTGGATAATTCCGGTCTTTGACCGGACCGAACTGTTATTATTCCAGTCTTTCCAGATTTTTTTTTTTTTTTTTTTTTTTTTTTTTAAGAACACGAAAGTTAGATAACCCGTGGGATTTGGATCCAACGAGACATTAACATTTCCCACACCAACACCGGTCCATATGGTCAAACCAATGCTCATCCAGTCATCCGACAGCAGCTTCTCTGCCACGCTACTTCTCCCCATTTCCTCCAACGCTTTTACAGAGCTGACTTGGTAAGCGAATTTCCCGTCAAAATTATACCAACCCCCGTTCTCCCTCTCTTCTCTCTCTTTGTACCTTTTTTTTTTCTTCCCATAAATCTTCTCTCAAACCCCAAATTTCTGGGTTCCGTCGAAAATGGGTCCTGATCAGAATTCACCAACGGTAAAAAACGCGGTGGTAAATGAGCTGATGAGCGTGGTGAAGGAGATCTCTAGTTTACCTGAATGTAAGAACAGTTCTAAGAAAATGTATTCCAATTTGGTTCGCAGAATTAAGTTGTTGAGCCCACTTTTCGAAGAATTGATTGATATTCAGGAGGAGGAACAGCTTCCTGTTGAAGTTATTCGTGCTTTGGAATCATTGCTTTCTGCTTTTTGTTCTGCTAAAAAGCTTCTTAATTGGGTCCAGGAGTCCAGTAAACTCTTTCAGGTACTCCTCGTACCTTTTTATTATTATATATGACTATTCATGTTAGTCGACCCCAAATCGAGGTTTCGGGACTAGTGCTTTGTTGTTGTCTTTTATATTGTTGTTGTTGTTCGTGGGTTTTGGTGATCATGTTTTGTTTTAGTTTGTGACGATGTAATTGATCACTTTTTCCTGTCTTTCCCATGCCCAAATCAAAAGTGAGTACTCCCCCCCCGGTCTTTTTTAGGTTATTATGTGTCGTTTGAATATGCGAGAGGAATTCAATCAACATGTAAAGAACCTAATGAAACGTAGGGAGTACTAATCTTGTAACATTGTGCATTGAACATGGATTAGTAGTAATAACTTGTGTTGGGATTTTGTCAAATCAGCCGCAGTTTAAATGGTGTTTTGGAAATAATACTGTCTAATGTTAGATATGGGTATTGGATTATGGTGGTGAGGGAGTTTTGTAGCACCGGGGAGGTTTTGGAGATTGTTACAGTATTAGATGTGTGTGGTGTTGTTGGAGTTTTGTACCACCGGGTGATACCTAAGAATCAATCTTTATATTTCGGTTGTACTAGTTTGGGTCCTGTGAAATTTAGGGGAAGCTTTTGTTCTGAATGTGTGAGCACAAGATATGCTAACCGCAGTCATCTAACTTTTGATTTGGAGTTTCATTGAGACATGAAGAATGTCCTAGTTTACGCTATTAGGAAAGATAAATGAATTGTTTTGAATTTTGTTTAACCAACTGATCTTCATCATCATAAGGGCTTCATCTTTTCGGGCAAGTAGAATCGCTCAAACTCCCCTTACCCTATTTTGGCAAACCTTCACTTTCTACACCTAAGACAAGGCAGTCTCCGAGACTGATTCTATTGCTACAAGATTTGATGCTAGAAACTCATTTGATGCTGTAACTTCAGTGGCAAGTTGGCACACAGAAGCCTGATTTGTACGTTTGTGAAAATGAACCATAGTCTACACTGAGGAGTATGGGCACAAATCTCATATAGAGGAAAAGTAATAGGATATCATGGTGAAACTCGGAGAACTCCATCTGAATGTCAAACTGACAGTGACCAACCAGAGCAGACTAGATTAAGATGCAATTCAATGTACGATGAAATGTAGCAAATTCGGATTTCACTGTACCTTTTTTTTTTTTTGGGTACATTGGAGCAGCTGGGGGGGGGGGGTATGAGGATTTGAACCCGGGGCAGCCCCTTAATTTCCTAACCACTAGGCCCGATCCTTGGATATCACTTTACTTTTGATGTTTTATCCTGCCCTCTAATGAAAAAAAGCATTTTGAGGGACAGAAACCAAAGGAGCTCATGCAAAGAGACATTTGTAAAACATAGTTGATCGCTAGCTAAACAGCTAACAAGTTACCCAGCGATTGGCAGCCATCAGAATCAGAATTCAGTTAAAAGGAACCATCTTAGTTCATTGTGGTGCACAGTCGCACAGTAGCTTAGTAGCCTAGGAGCACAGAACAAGGAGAGCAAGTAACTTACATCGGTCAATTGCTGGTAGCACTGGGTGGGATTGTGGTGCCGAAGCAATATGGGATGGGTTGTAACTATTGAGTTTGATTATGAACGACACTTAATGATTTGTGGACTTGGGATTCTGCGTAATGGGGGAGTGAAACTGAAGGGTGAGCCGCTAGGAAGGATAGAAGATTTGCAATTTTTCTGTTTTTCTTTCGTCCTGTGATTCGTTTTTTGCCACATGGCCCACGTGTAATTAAATAACCACGTAAGAGACAAGTCAGCAGCAACATTGGGCACGGCCAAATTTTCACAAATGCCACACGAAAATGATAACAATTCCGTTGTAATACATGGCATTTTAAAAAAAATTCCGCTTCAGATTGCCAAGTGGCATTTTATCAGGAATGATACATACATGTCATGAATATGGGCTGGTTTGGATGATTTGGACTGCTGTGTTTGAGTGGAAAGGCTCCTTGGACGATGGCTGCATTTGGTTAGAGAGACCTTTTTTGATGGAGACTAGAGTTCCTAACAAGGTTTACTTTGGTAGCTTGCATCTGTGTACAATCTGAAGCTATATTGGCAACTTAACTTTTAAAGGGATGAAGAAGTAGTGGCAAGGCTTGTGTACATCCGATCCCCCTTACCTTGGCATAGGCGGGAGTCTCTGTCACATTGGGGGTAATGTTGTTGTTGTAGGAAGAAATAGTGGCATAGTGGACGATTGATGGTCCAATTTCCCAAGGGTAAAAAGAATTTCAATGCATAAATTTAGTGACCAAGAAATGAGAGAGCGGGATAAATTGGATGGAAATTGTCTCCTGGCCTTTTTATCTTGGAGCTACACCAAGAAGACAAGAGGGAAACACAAGAGGCAGCCAGGCAGGAAAAAAAGATGAAGGAACCAGCACATAGAATCCAGTCATCAGGAGTAAACTTTTGGCCACAGCCTGGGTTTTGTTTATGTCTTAAAAACTAAAATTAGGCGCTGCATGATAGGGTAATTTAGAAATGGTCATAATTAAGGAGAAGGCTTTTATTCTTGGATTGGTATTATTGACTGTTAGATAAATGAGATAATGGCTCTGGAAAAATCAATATGCAATAGCCAATCAGCCAAGAAGCTGAAATGGCTGAACGGCATTTGGGCCAGTCATGCTCCTCCTTGACGATTGGAAGACCCAAAGATGACTTGGATGAGGGTGATTAGAAGTGATATGAGCTTCCTAGGGTTTGAAGAGAGTATGGTGTTGGATAGGGCGGTGTGGAGAGACGCTATCCATGCGGAGGACTTAATTTGACTCTTTTTAGTTTCTTTGTTTGGTTTTCCTAACTTGTTCCAAAACTTTTCCTTACTTGGTGTTCAAAGTTCATATGTTTTTCACTAATTTTCACTTTTTATTTATTTTGATAACTTTCGAAAACTCCTTTCGAAAGTGTTTCAACATTTCTAAATGGTTCACAACGTTTTTGAAATTTTATGGCGCGCATAAGACGGTTACTGGATGACGATTCATGTTAGCCGACCCCAAATCATTTTGGGAATAAGGCTTGGATGTTGTTGTTGTTGTGATGCTCGTCCTTGACGATTCTTTGGTTTTGGTCAGACTCCACAACAAATTAATACAACAGCTGGCCCCTTCACTGCTGTTTCTGGTCAAGGATGCACAAAGTGGGCTGCCCGTCCATGGTTGTTGCTGGCTTGACATTAATGATTGATGGGAGAGAGAAGTGGAGGAGACAGTGGGATTGGGGGAAAGGAGACACGTGGATGGGTGGCAGCTTATGGGGGAGAGGGGCAGAATGAGCTGGGTGGAAGTGGTGACTCAGGCGGTGGGGTTAGAGGTGTGCACTGTAGAGGGTTCTGGTGGTCAGGGGCAGGGGCAGGGGATTTAAGGAGGGTGTTTCTTAGGACTGAGTGACGTGGAGAGAAGTTTGAGAAAGAGGGGGAACAGGAAGGAAGGAGCATGAAGTGTGGGGCATGCAGCTCCATGAACAATTGCTTACTTGGAGTCAGGTGATTGTGTGACACACAGGGGTGTTTCTTAGCTCCTTCGTGGAAAAGTGCTTTTTTTTTTGTTATTGTTATGGACCGAGAGGAAGTAATATGTGGGATCTGTCTTTGTGAGTAGCTGTGTAGTTCACTATGGTTTATGATCAATGAGTACATCTGTAGTGGGACCGATGACATATTAACATAAAATCTTTTGTGTCCGTAGTATTCATATGACCTTAGGAAGGTACAATATAGTGTTTTTTTCCCTGACGGTGGAAAGGTTCAATATAGTTATGTTGTGGTTAATAACTATTTTAGACTGTAGTTCTTTCAGTTTAATATCTCTGTCAAAAGAAAGGACGTTTAGTAACTGAATTTATGTAAAAATGGCAATTGCCAAGTAGATGTTGCCTCTGTGGACTCCACTTGGGGCATTCCAACATTAAGAGGATTCCCGAATCTTGCCTGATCAACAGTTATTGCTTAAGCTTCTGACTGAAGCGTTTTCAATTGGAAGAACAAAAGGAATTCACGGTGTCGGTTTCATTGCTGGATGCTCTTGCTGCCATTAGTACTGTTCTGGGTTAGTTTTGTGTTCCAAGATGAAAATGTTAGTATATGGAAGCTCTTAGTGTCATTAGTGTTCCTCTTTTGTTTGACAATGGACTGTCTTAATGTCCATGCAAATCCCTTAGCCTAACTTTTGGGTTTCACATTATAAAACTTCAGCTGAAGTCCAATTGTTTCCTGGAATGAGTCCAATTGTTGTGATATTTCTTTAAAAATGGTAATGTGTCATGGTATATAATAAATGCAAGGAAAGAAACCGAAAAAGGTAGCAATGGCTTGTTAGAAAAATGAAACATATCAAAAAAAATTATTGACAGAAAAATGGTTGTAACTTGTTAGATCTTGTTGTGGTCACTTGGGATACTTCCAGGATTGCCAACATTATTTTGTGCCTTTGCTATGTCATCTATGACATAGCCTTGAGAATTACTTTTTCTAACTTGTCCATTTATCATATGCGCTTGGTGTAGTCTTTTAATAAAAGTTTTTGATCATTGATCATATGCGCTTGTTTCTGCTTCGCAGGCTGTGCAAAGGGACAAAATCTCATCCGACTTTTTACATTTAACAGGAGGAATTGAGGCAGCACTAAGTAAGGTACCGTATGACCAACTTGATTTGACTGATGAAGTGAAGGAACAGGTATTATTATCTGTCAATATTGTTCTCAACGTGAAAACTTTGGTAAATTTTGGACAACCATTTTAATTGGTGGCCACCGCTATATTGGTCACTAGGTTGGACTTGTTCGTGCACAACTCCAGCGAGCAAAATCTAGAATGGAGTCCCCTGATCTACAGCTAGAGTTGGATATGACTGAAGTACAAGACAAATCTGACCCTGACACGGCAGTCCTCAGGAGACTATCAGAGAACCTGCATCTTCTGACATTGGAGGATCTGAGGAAAGAATCACGTGCTTTCCATGAAATGGTTATCACAAACAGTCTTGATCTGGGCGGCTCCTTTGAGATAATGTCTGCTCTATTTAGAACTCTTAATGATTATTTGCTCACACTGAACCCAGAAGTTGAAATGTGTGATGTCGAGCAAGGCATCACAAAGCACAGGTCTCCTGTTATACCAGATGACTTCCGCTGTCCGATCTCTCTTGAACTAATGAGGGATCCTGTCATCGTCTCTACTGGCCAGGTCAGATGTCATTTAATACCTAAATAATATTTCTTTCATCATGCTTTCGTCCTTGGGTTGTCTGTAGTCAATTGTTCAGGAAGACTTGTCACGTCTGACTTAAACCTCCCTCCTACCCCTCTTTCTACAGACATACGAACGTTCCTGCATCCAGAAGTGGCTTGATGCTGGTCATAGGACTTGTCCGAAGACCCAGCAGACCCTGTTGCATGCCGCATTGACACCAAATTATGTTTTGAAGAGTCTAATTACTCTCTGGTGTGAGAGCAATGGTGTAGAGTTGCCAAAGACACAAGAAACATCTAGAAACAGGAAAACTGGGACCTCTGCATCCAATTGCGACTGGGCTGCTATTATTGCTTTGTTAAGGAAGCTTAGCAATGGGAATGTTGAAGAAAAACGAGCTGCTGCCGGAGAGCTCCGGCTGCTTGCAAAAAGAAACGCAGACAACAGGATTTGTATTGCGGAGGCAGGAGCAATTCCACAGCTTATAGAATTGTTATCCTCTCCTGATCTTAGGACTCAAGAACATGCTGTGACAGCACTCCTCAATCTTTCCATTAATGATGTCAACAAGGGCATCATCGTAAACAATGGAGCAATACGAGATATTGTAGCAGTCTTGAAAACTGGCAGCATGGAGGCAAGAGAGAATGCAGCCGCAACACTTTTCAGCTTGTCCGTTATCGATGAAAACAAACTTGCCATAGGCGCAGCTGGGGCAATTCCTCCTCTAATTGATCTGCTCATTAAAGGAACTCCAAGGGGAAAGAAAGATGCTGCCACTGCAATTTTCAACCTGTGCATCTATCAGGGCAATAAGGTACGCGCTGTGAGAGCAGGCATTATCAATCCTTTAATGACATTCCTGAGGGAAGCTGAAGGCGGCATGGTGGATGAAGCTTTGGCAATACTAGCAATAATTGCTGGCCACCCTGAAGGAAAAACGGCTATAGGGCAGGCTGAGCCAATACCTCTCTTGATCGAGCTCATACGAACAGGCTCTCCCCGTAACAGAGAGAATGCGGCTGCTGTAGTCTGGTCATTGTGCATGGGTGATAGGATTTACATGAAACTAGCTAAGGAGCTCAACGCGGAGCAAGTGTTGAAAGAACTTTCGGAAAACGGAACTGAGAGGGCAAGGAGGAAGGCTTCAAGCCTAATAGAGCTACTTCAACGATTTGATGAAACTGTCATTAGCTCTACACTCAGTCCTCCAGAAGTGCAGTGAACTACTCTACCGTCTCGCAAAGTGGTCCTAGATTATTTTTTGTTAAGTAAACATCTGACTTGTATCCAAATTCACATATGTAAATATAATGCGTATCTTTTTTTTTTTCCATTTTATTATGTTTTGGTTTTATTTTAGCAGAAGAAAGCAAACCAACTTGCATATGAGATCTGAATTTAAGCTAGAGGCAGTGATTATATTTTTCACAATTGAATTGTATTTAATACGAGAAAGTTTTGAGTGCACATGTTTCAATTATTGTTCCATTTTAATCTTGTATGAATGAATCATTCATTTCGAAATAGTTATGACACGATGTTTTATTTTTTACGCACAAATTTGTAAATATAAAACTGATATGATATCCATCGTATCAATACCTTTAGAATTAGACTTATGTATTTAGACACACTCCTAAAAGTTATCGATTGCGAAACACATATCTTAAAATAATAGTATAATAAGACTAATAACAACTCCAATGATATTTTATGTCAAATGAAGTCCATTTTTTAAATAGTGGTCACACAAAGGCTCCTCTTTTAAATGACTAGTCCTTACATACAAAGTTGAACCACAATGACATACTCACATACCAAAGGAAGCCAAGCCAAATTTGCTTGCTTAGCATTCCAATACCATTATAATAAAAAAAAAAAAATGAAACTTTTGCCAAATATCGTCTAGGTTCATTTTTCACTACTCTTCTTTACCAAAAAAACACTATAAATTCCAAAGCGCCACATGTCACACTCTCATTGGTTATCATTTCCCATTTCGCTTTTTTACTTGCCTCTGACACAGCAGCCTTATACGAGAAACGGAGTATCACACTTGTGACCTTGACGCTACTATATATAAATACCCAATGATAACATAAAACCAAGAGAAAAAAAAAAAGCTTGGAAAATAATGGCATCAATGGCGTCCTTATTTTCGAAAACTCCAACACCCACTTTCTCTCTCCAAAATCCGACGAAGACCCAGTTCATAACTCCGAAAAGGGTATCCATTTCGACCCGAAACTCGACGACCCGACACCGATTTGGCATCCGGGTCAAATCCGGGTTGATCGAGCCGGACGGGGGGAAGCTGGTGGAGCTGGTGGTGGATGAGCCGTTGAGGAGAGAGAAAAAGAGGGAAGCTTTGGGTTTGCCACGTGTCAAACTCAGCCGCATCGATCTTCAATGGGTTCATGTTCTTAGTGAAGGTTGGGCTAGCCCACTTTCCGGCTTCATGAGACAAACTGAGTTCCTCCAAACGCTTCATTTTAACTCGCTCCGCCTTGATGATGGTCGTGTCGTCAATATGTCGGTGCCCATCGTTCTCGCTATCGATGACTTTGATAAGAATCGTATTGGTGAGAGTACTAGTGTTGCCCTCATTGATCCTCATTCCGATGAGCCCATTGCCATTCTTCATGAGTACGTTTCCTTTTTTTTTTTTTTCCTTCTTTTGTGTATGTTGGTCTTGGTCAATGTGTTGTGTTTTTTCCGTTTTCGGGTTTAAAATCATTTTGGAAGTAAGCCCTTGAGCTAGTGGATGATCAACTCGTGTGGTGGGGTTAGATTGATTGTTAGTATGTTTATGGTTTGTTTGGTAGTGAGGAATTGGATTTCGTGGAAAGAAGATAATATCGTTTTCAAATCATTTTAGATATTGGGGTAGTGGATTTTACCTTTTCAATTCAGAAAATGAATGGGAAAACGCCGAGAAATGTTTGGTGTATCACGACATGGATAAGACAAGTAAAGAGGCATTTTAAGTTTTAACCCCAATATAGTGGGGTCAAAGCCTAATAAAATGTCGTTGTCTTGTGCTGTGGTTTGACGATGTGCTACATGTAGCAATTCTCGTCAATTTATAACTAGTCAACTACGTAGTAACACGTTTATTATAAGTGGTAGTATTTTACTCCCTCGTTCTTTTCATTTGTTACGTAAATGAAAATAATGGATGGAGTGCATAAGAGTCTAAACAAACAAAAAAAAAAAAAAATCCTATGTAGTCTTGCATAGTTGCATATTGGTATGTCATTGTATAAGGGACCCTGAGAAATTATGGTGATGTGGTCAATAAGTGATATGTCTATGATGTATAAGTTTGTGATACCTCATTAGTGCTCGTCTTTTATTATGAGCATTCTTAGTAGTTGTAAGTATCTTTCCCATGAATTTACTATAACTCACAAGTCGATTGAAGGAAGATAGTATGGTTCCCTTAGTTGTTGTGTTTAGTGTTTGTTCGGTTTTCATTAAATTTAGAATACGTCACTAAGAGCAACAATTAAAACTTCCTATCTAGGTGTGTATGCATGTTACTCAATATGAGGTAGATGCATTGAGCATTTTACTTTAACTAGACTGGGAGCAACTAGCTTGGCAAGTTTGTTATTGTTTGTATGGTCATCAAGTATGCAAGCTCTTGTTGAATTGAGGGATTCGGATGTTTGGTAGATTCTTTTCTCTTTGGTCACTCTAACCTTAAGGAGATTGGAATTGTTGTTAGAAATGGAGTAGCATTGTGTTCGAGTAATGTCATATGATATGATGTCTGATAATAATGTTAGCACTTGTGCTTGCATATATAGGCAACATTGTATATAGGCAAGTGTTTCTTGGTATTTTAAGGAAAAAGTTACTAACATTGATTGTAGCATTTGAGTGGCAATGGATTTTGGGAAATGATTGCTAACGGACTGCTTGAAAATTATATAGTCTTTATGTCGGGATCCTTTGAGGCACTAGGGTCATGTTGTTGTCTGTATATAGTCTTTATCTCGGTTTTTCAGAGGGCCATAACAAATTCTTTCAAGAACCAAGGATTTGTTCATTGGTGATCTTTGCTTCGGATTTATTGGAACCTTAATGCCATGTAAATGCTTACTTCATGGAATGTATTTTGATCAATTTCCACGTCTTATAGTAAACCTTAAAACCATAACCCTCCTCCCCCAAAAAGAAACTTCTTCCAAAATGAATTTTGTTGATTACTGAGAAAAGACATAATTATCAGTGTACAGTGGCACTCTTGTGCTAGAACTGATAAGGTTATTCTATGTTCCTTCATAAGAATGGCTAATTGGTTTGGGTGCCCTCCTGCTTTTTTTTTTTTTTTTTTATTCTTTTTTTGAGGGCCAGGGTGTTATCCTGTTACTGTTTGCTCAAGAATGTTTGTTGCTCCTGAAAAATTTCCATCATCTGGTTTTCCATTCGACTAGATAATTTTTGTTTGCGGAGGTTTCATTTTGGGTCATCCGTGCGCAGCCTCTCTATGTTTCAATAGGGATAAGGCTTGCGTGCATCCGACCCCCCCTACCTCTCCTTATGGCGAGAGCTTTTAAGGCATTGGGGTTAAAGATGTTGTTGGTGGAGGTTGTATCATTGGTTTGTTACTAACCCAAACTTTTGGCCCTTCAGCATTGAGATATACAAACATAACAAGGAAGAACGTATCGCTAGAACATGGGGTACCACTGCTCGTGGTTTGCCATACGCAGAGGAAACGATAGTCAATGCTGGGGACTGGTTAATTGGAGGAGATTTGCAGGTTCTTGAACCTGTCAAGTACAATGATGGCCTTGATAGGTTTCGGTTATCTCCAGCTGAGCTACGCCAAGAATTTTTGAAACGTGATGCTGACGCAGTCTTTGCTTTCCAGCTGAGAAACCCAGTGCACAATGGCCATGCTCTGCTGATGACAGATACACGTCGTCGGCTTCTTGAGATGGGATATAAGAATCCTATTCTTTTACTCCATCCACTTGGTGGCTTTACAAAGGCAGATGATGTTCCTCTTGATTGGCGTATGAAGCAACATGAAAAGGTTGGTCATGCCGATACTTATTTTAGTTGCATTTGTTTGTTAATTTACAGCTTGTTGGGATACAAAGCTTGGATGGAAAGGGTGGGGCGGTAATGAAACTTTCATGTCTTATTTTCCCTCCGAATCTCTCCAACAATGGAGAGATGTGAGTTTATTAAGGACAGGGAGGGCAATTCCTTCCTTTCTTTTCCTCCAAACCTTTATCCAGACAAGCAACTTACTCTCCTCCCTTCCCCTCCCCTCCATTTCCTTTCAAATCCGCTATCTAAACAAGCTCTTAAGTTCCGCTAGTTTTCGACTAGGATGATCCCATGACCAGTACAGCAATTCTTTTACCTTGAACAATTTTGAAGAGGAAATCACTTTTTTTTTTTTTGTTCATTTTTTACTTCTTCCTAATTTAATAATGTATGCTTGTGTCATGTCGACTTTTTATGCACACATTAGGGATTGAGTTTGGGGGGGGGGGTGAACTATTAGTTTGAGATCTGAATGTTTAAGATTATTCCCTCTTCTTTGGAAGTTCAGA
This sequence comes from Spergularia azorica, assembly GCA_038382645.1. NCBI lineage: Eukaryota > Viridiplantae > Streptophyta > Magnoliopsida > Caryophyllales > Caryophyllaceae > Spergularia > Spergularia azorica. The sequence goes on along the minus strand of JBBYHQ010000010.1, from coordinate 5,887,348 downwards.
GATAAGGAACAATGTGTGTACCCTGAATAATTTTGGAGGGTCTATGGCACCTCTAATGATGTACTCCATTTTCAACTAAAATGCCAGGTGCTTGAAGATGGTGTGTTAGACCCAGAGACGACTGTTGTTTCAATATTTCCTTCTCCAATGCACTATGCTGGGCCAACTGAGGTGCAGTGGCATGCAAAGGCTCGTATTAATGCTGGGGCCAACTTCTACATTGTTGGTCGTGATCCTGCCGGAATGGGCCATCCAGCTGAGAAAAGAGATCTATATGATGCTGACCATGGAAAGAAAGTGCTTGGGATGGCTCCTGGACTTGAACGGCTTAACATCCTTCCCTTCAAGGTTTGAGACTACGAGGTTTTTATAATTTCTCCGTCATATCTTGATTGTGAAATTCTCAAACATGGTTTCCTCGCGAAATGCAGGTAGCTGCATATGATAAAACACAAGGCAAGATGGCATTCTTTGATCCTTCAAGGCCTCAAGATTTTGTTTTTATCTCAGGCACCAAGGTATAGTTATTCTTGTTAGGATTTCGATCTTTAGATGTGTCAACTGCGTGTCTGCACCAGTCCGATCTTAGCAAATTGAGTATCCTTAGTCTAGCATAACAATCATGTTAAACTGAATACGCCTGTTTCCTTGCAGATGCGCACTCTTGCAAAGAACAATGAGAATCCTCCAGATGGTTTTATGTGCCCTGGTGGGTGGAAAGTCTTGGTCGATTACTATGACAGTATATCGTCCTCTGAAAATGGCAAGGTCCCGCAGCCTGCTGCCGTTGCTGTTTGATGGCTTTCACTGTCTGTGACTCTGTGACAAGCACTTGTTTACATTTTGTGTGGGATAAACTTTGAAGTTGGTCCTGTCTCCTGTGTATAATTTGGTCAGAGTCTTTGTAAAGTACCCTTTTTTCCTTTGCTTGACCGGAAACCTGTGCAACAAAGGCTTGACAACCTGTGTGAAAACCTAAAAGTTGTCTTGAAAGCCTCCACAATAAATTTGGATGGAATCGGAATGTTGTATGTATAAAATTGTGAACTGTTTGGGAAATATTGATGGGAACATCTCGAGTCAGATTACATCGTGTAAGACAAAGTAAAGATCAGAGTTCACTTGGAGTTTGCTCTCAGAAATAACCATATTCTTACCCCCTCATCACTATACCGTCCTCTTGAGCTATGAAGTATACATGATATAGGAGCATTCTAGTAATCTACTAGAATCAGTTGTAACCGAAAATGTTGTGATGGGAATTAGTTTGTTAGAGCCAACCAACTATATAATCAGTTGTAATATCAGATTTGCTAACTAATTGAAAATAATAATGAGAAGCTTCCTCTTTACATTTCCAATGTCTTTTTTCTTCTCAATCTTCTCATGGTATCGAGCTTAGTTAAAGATCCAAATTTCCGCACAAATCATTCAAATTCACCAAATTTTTTGCGAAATTCAATCGAATTTCGACATTATCGAGCCTGAATTATTCTATTCAGCTCAAATTCCAGATTTTTTAGCCTAAATTCATCTCAAATTCGTGGCGTAAAAGCTACATTTGGTTCCGATTGATTGTGATCAAATTGAAACAGTTTGCAATAAGTTGCTGGTTGTTTCGTGTATCTGAATCTTCTCCTTGAAGTTCTGGTTGAAATCTGACATCAATTCTAAGTGAAGAAGCTTGTTTCATAAGTTTCTTGGATTGGTTACTGCTAAGTCAATACAAATTCTGGTGCTCAGCTATATTTTCTGGCCTTTGTCAGCATTTTTTTTCTGATTGATAAGTAAATTTGGGAATTCTGAGATTCTCAGCGTCATCGAGAAGTTTTCTGGTGATTTTATTGAGGTTTCTTCAGTGAATTTGGACTATTCGAAGATACTCAGAAATTTTGGGGAGAAAACTTGGATTTTCTGTCAACAGGAAAATGGCGACTTCTGCGACTTCTGGTTTTCAGACAACTTCTGGAACACACTACACTGATCCATACAACATTTCATCAGGTGATCAAACTAATACTCCTTTAGTTCCACGCAAATTTAATGGCAGTGATTTCATGCATTGGACTAGTACTCTGAAAAAATCTCTACTTGCCAAAAATAAGCTGTGTTTTATGAATGGTTCATTGCCAAAGCCTGCTATTACACATCCAGATTATCAGAAATGGATCTTTGTAGATCATCTTGTTATGTGTTGGATACTGTTTGCTATGGAAGACAAGATTGCAGAAGGTTTTCAGTATTCTAATACTTCACAGGAATTATGGGATGATATAAAAGAAAGCTATGGTCAGACAGATAGCCTGCAATATTATGAGTTACAGTGTGAATTAGCTGACATTAAACAGAATGGAGGAACTTTGGCTGAATATCATGGCAAAGTTAAGAATGTCTGGGAGGCTATGTCTGCAATAGAGGGTATACCAGTCTGTAGTTGTGGGGGAATGGATCAATGCTCCTGCAACATACTAAAACAGCTGGTTGAGGCACAAAACAGGCAAAGACTGATTAAGTTTCTGATGGGAGTTGACCCCTGCTATCAGACAATTAAGGATAACATTCTGTCGACCTCTCCTTTACCACTGTTCAACAGTGCTTTCAGCAGACTTCTGAGGGCAGAAAGGGGAAAAAACATGGATATCAAGGTGTCTACTACTCAGGCCATTGAAGATG
>JBBYHQ010000010.1:5810636-5833616 GCA_038382645.1 Spergularia azorica | reverse complement strand
TGGGGAAGTGATAATATTAGTAGGGGTCGGGGAAGACCTAAGATGACTTGGATGAGGGTGATTAGAAGTGATATGAGGTTCCTAGGGGTTGAAGAGAATATGGTGTTGGATAGGGCGGTGCAGAGAGACGCTATCCATGTGGAGGACTTAAGTTGACTCTTTTTAGTTTCTTATTTTTGTTTTCCTAACTTGTTTCAAAACTTTTCCTTACTTGGTGTTCAAAGTTCGTATGTTTTTCACAAATTTTCAAACTTTTTATTTATTTTGAGGACTTTCTAAAACTCTTGTCGAAATTGTTTCAACATTTCTAAATGGTTCACAACGTTTTTGAAATTTTATGGCGCACATAAGACGGTTACTAGACGATGATTCATGTTAGCCGACCCCAAATTATTTTGGGAATAAGGCTTGGATGTTGTTGTTGTTGTTGTTGTTGTTGTTGTTGTTGTTGTAGCGTTCAAAGCTAAAATGTCTAACAAAATGGATCGAAAAATAAAATATTTAACAAAATGACGTGCACGTCACCTACTTTTAGGTTCGTAAAAACCACCATTTCAGGTGGCGGTTTTACATGTATGCTAAAGTACATTTGTTAAATACAAAGCGAAAAAAATTGTAAAATGTTGAAACCGCCATTCGGCCGCCATCCCATGTGGCGGATTTTACTGTTCAATTTTTTTTTTTGTTATTTTTATTTATTTATTTATTTATACATTTTGCATTTTCTTGTTCTAACCAACATAAAACCGTCATACGAATTGGCTGTTTTAATCCGAACCAAAAACTGGGTGACATAGATTCCGCTTTGTTAAACAATTCATATCCCGACCCAGTTTGTTAGAGATAATGAGATATTGTAAAGACTACGGAGTATGAGATCGGATACTGGTATCCGAATTATTATCGATGATTTCCCATCCAGAGGCTTAACCCGAATTATTTAGCACCAAGGTAACCATTTGATTGAAGCTTTCAAATAACACTTATAAGATTTAAAATTGCGACAGTAGCTAGTTATTTCAATCTCAATATAGTTTCAACAAATTCACAAAGGACATGTAATACAAGATCAAGGCATTTAAACTCGGCAAGATTCTGAGAAATCTTAAAAAGCAAGTTTAGTCCTTGTAAGACAACAATTGTGAGCTGTGAAGTTTAGGCTACCCCGGCTCCCAATTGTTTTCAGGTTTGTCAATGTGACAGTTAAACCTTCATCGCGATTTTTTGAGCAGCGAGTGCCTCAGCTTCGAGTGTAGGTTCCCAAAGAAGAGTAGTCTCAGCTAGCAAAGCAGTAACCACGTAAGGGTCCATGTTTGAAGCCGGTCGCCTGTCTTCCAAGTAACCTGAAGGTAGATCAAGATCAAATAGCAGTTATGGCATCTGAAATGTTCTCAGACTTATCAAGCATCCTGGAAATGGATGTTTACTCAAATGGTATGCGGTCCAATACCGATCCAAACCCGTTTTATGTCTCCATGCATTCTGATTTGAAAGAACTTATTTACGACACTGAAACCGATTCTAAGAGTTAAATTTACCCCTGCCGCATTAGTTTGCATGCACAAAAGGTACGAAATCCTTGGTTTTTATGTCAAATTCCAAATGTTCAGCTTTGGATTCGAGCTCAAAACTTTTATGTAGCGACATTTATCTATTAGACTTTTTATAAATTGGGAGGAGTGTCAGCAATATCAGAAGATTATCTAGAACATGGAATCAAATGAGGAACAATTTTAACAAGGATTTGATGTCATTACCTTTGCCTTCCTTCTCTGTATCACGGCCAACACGGATCGAGGCACCACGATTGGCAACTCCCTGCATTTGTACGCTGGTTAAGATCTGTACTACTGTGATAATTCACAATATAGGACTTAGCTTGACGAAACTGTAAAACATACCCAAGAGAAAGTGTTGATGCTAGCAGTCTCATGCTTGCCAGTCAATCTTCTTTCATTTCCTTCTCCATATGCACTGATGTGCTCCTTGTGTCGCAATGATAGGTTTAGAATAGCCTTCTTGATGACTTCAAAACCTCCCTCTTCTCTCATGCTTTTCGTACTGCAACAAAGTAAGAAAAACCAGAAATCATGCTCATCTGACATACTTTTATATTAACTTTGATATATCTGCTACTGCTAGCACCCAAATTTGTGAAGATTGGAAACTTCATGCGTGCATGCTCAAGTCGTGTTTCATTTTGTCATTTAATATCTATAACATATAGAATGAGGTTATGAGGCCACTGTAAACCACATTTACGCGAGAACATAGGATTTCATGATTTATCAAGATACCTGTAGTTGGTGTGACATCCAGCACCATTCCAGTCACCCTGTTGAACAACAAAGGAAGAACAGGAAATCAGACTCATCAGGTGTTATAAGGCTAAGAGCCTAAGACTGAGAAGGAATATGAAACCATTAGCTAGTACCTCAATAGGCTTTGGGTCAAGTGTGAGTACGACCCCAGCTTGCTCAGTAATTCTCTGTTTCATGACAAATAAGAGAATGTTAAATTAAGTGTTGAGCATATCTTTTGACAAATAGGCCAGTGGCCATTGCCCAGCAATACTTAAACCAGTTGAGAGCCAAGTACCTCAAGAAGATATCTAGCACACCAGATATGATCTCCGGCTTCAATACCAACACTTGGACCAACCTGGAACTCCCACTGCAATAAAAACCACACCACAGACATAACACTAGGTAAGATATGTGATACGAAACAGACAATACTTCTGTAAAGTTAACTTGTAACAGACGGATTTGGAATAGACCGAAAGAATACCTGGCCAGGCATAACCTCCCCGTTGGTTCCACTAATATTAATTCCAGCATATAAACATGCTTTGTAATGAGCATCAGAAATGTCACGTCCCCAAGATTTATCAGCACCGACACCACAGTAATACGGACCCTGAATGTGTGAAAAACAAGTCCCATGAGATACAAATATTCACAATATAGTAATTTAAGAAACTATTGAAAAGGGTATAATGCCACACCTGAGGACCAGGGTAAGCTCCAACAGGCCACCCCAAGGGCCACTTCACATTTGGCTGCATAAGAGTGTACTCTTGCTCTATCCCAAACCTTCGGAGAACAATGAGTATTTAGATGAATAACATGAAAGAAAACAACACGAGTGAAATAAAGACAGTTCACGAGACAAGATCTTCCAGGTCTATCACGTTGATCCAATCAGCACATGTTAAGAGTGCGGTAATTTTCCGTTCAAATCTCTCTTACTCTGTCCAAACACTTTGATGTGATCATAAGTTGCAACAGTCGCATTTTAATAGTTCTTATTAGTTTCTCCTATCCTGACATGATAACTCATAACTACAATGCAGACTTGTGGATTCTGAATGCTGCAATTTTCTTACCATGGAACCTCTCCAGCAACCTTTGCATCATTGAACACCTGAGCGGCCTTGTGTCGCTTGTTTGTTGGGATAGGTTCCCCTGCTGGTGTGTAGGCATCACAGATTACCTATATTTATGACAGATAAGTACTATTAGAATTGTTATTCTCAGCAGCCACAAATTCAGGTAATTCTATCAAAATCTTTTCCAGTAGACAGTTTATAGCGAACTCACCAAGATGTTGTTACCACCACGGAATGGATCCTTAAATATCGCTTGGGGGCTGAAATATGGCAAAAAAAAAAAACTATTCAATAACGACCCAACCATAGTTAATCTTTACCCTCAAAAACAAAAGAAATTCGTCATTGTCTCAGGATCTTACTAAAGAATTACTTCACTGTCTTCTCCGGGTGCCTGTCCTGTGCTAGACCCATCATAATTCCATTTTGGAAGCTCAGATGGGTGCGCGACAGGCTTTGAAAGAGTCTGAACGATCTCAAGAAAGATAGATTAGTAAACAGAACAAGAGGACGCTCCCAATCTAGAAGATACACATAGTAAGATTGAGCTACAGCATAAATGTTACAGTACATACCCTGGATTTACTACGGAGATCAATCCCACTTCCTCCGATCCTGTTCAGAGACCAAAAACAGTTGGCTCATTTTGTGTCTCTTCAGAAGATAAAAAACCGACAATGCATACCTTAAGCAAGAAAATGTATTCTGAATTTCCGAAAGATGGTGAATGCAAGGTCATGTACCAAATGTACTCAGCAATGATTTTATCAGTGTATGGTGTGACATCCAGATTAAGTAGCTGCTCCACCCTGTTGACAGTACTATCATCGGCCTTGAGAGAGGCACACACACTAAATTTACTCGAGGTCTTGAGAGAGCCCTTTCGGCTCTGTTTAAACACTACAGAAGTCCATGTGTTTGACATCAATGATGGAGTAGTCGAGGTTTTCGTGAGTTTCATGCTCAATTGCATGTTTGGTGCAAGTATCTGCGCCATATTTGGTCAGCTTCTCCCTGAGAAACAATAAGAGAAGAATAAAATTTCCACTTTTCCATCGAAATAAAGTTTATAAAAGCACCAATAACATAACAATGTACATTCAAGATAAAAGTAAACTAATCCAAGCACGAACAAATAGAGCTCACGAGCAAAAAAACGAAAACATAAGAATAAGGAAATGGTGTCCAGAAATACATTGCGTCAACATCAATACATCATACACCAAGATGGATTACATATCAGCTAACACAACACGGGAGAGGTTTAAATAGAACAATAATATTTGATGTTTCATAAGATTTTCGTCAAGTTTGATCCTTACACCCCCATGCTAGATTGTTCTATTTAAACCTCTCCCGTCTTATTTTCCCTACGGTCTCCCTCCTCCAATATGACAACTTATGTATTGATAGCCGATCCCAAACCATGTTAAGACTAAGACCACATTGTTGTCGTTGTCTACGTTAAAGTCCACTAACGAGAAAACCTACACCAAGTCATTTTGTTTGTCGCACAATCATTGAAGAATTCAGATCACTCGTAAAGAAACAGAAATAAATTGTTGCACTAGAAAATTCAAAGCAAGACAATATGCAAAGCTAGTACACATCAAAACACATACTCCGTAACAAACAAATTGACGCAAAAATCGGCGACCAAGTAGTAGAAAAATGCGACGTACCACTGCAAGTTGACATTATGATAATTTCAAAATAAATAAAAACTGTCTGTTTCGTGACTGATGTCAGGGTAACGTTTTTAGGCAGTCCACCTCATTTTAGATCTTAATCATTAAGCAACACAATACACCATATTACCTTTGTCCAAAAAAAAGATACCCGGTATACTAATAAGTGGAAGTTTTTGGTACAATTGTCGTAACACAAATTTAGCGTACAACAGTCACCAACACACCAAAATATTTAGCCAATTAGCTAAAATTTTGTCAACGACTTTTACAGCTAATGGTGTGACATGAAAATTCGGCAACATGTTTTCAACCTATCGAAACAGATGTTGGTCTGTTGTGACCTTTCGCACAGAGTGAGGAGTTGAGCACCATACCAATAACAAATCGATAATAATTCTTGTAAAAGAATCTTCTATTAAAAGAAACTTTAATCAGTCTTCATCACCAACCATTGTCACACCATTATTTGAGCTGAGATTCAATAAATAGAACTCCAAAAATAAAATAAAATAAAGCGAATGATGGGGCCCACCACTCGGTGAAAACGATCTAACTTGTGTGTCTTTTATTTGTGTTAAGAAACCGGGAGTGGTATTGGCCACCGGAGATATCTGATCTCGGCAGGAGCCGGTACGGTGTTTGTAGGTTACGGCTTTTTTCGACTACGTCTAATTAAGTTGGTTGAGTATATACTAGACTAATCTTGACGAGCTTGTTAGTTGTTAAAATTCAAAAATGTGTAAATTTGAGCCTCACGTGATAACAAATACCCTACATTTACGACTTTTATTATAAACCGATGAGTTACTCGTATTACGAGAATCGGACATGCTATCCTTAGCACTTCTAGGCTCTAGCAACCGATCATCATCCTAAGACTCCTAACAAAACCAAAAGACTACCAAAAACCGCAAATCAGCAAGAATTGCAAGACACATTGCTAATCTAGTTCATCCATTCGATCAAAATATGAAAATAATTTTTTTTTCTAGTATTTTTAAGAAACAAAACCATATCACATTTTCAGCAAAGTTTATGTTTTTTTTTTTTTTTTTTTTTTTAATTTAAAAAAAAAATATACAACAAGCAGAGCATAAGCATAGTAATACATATAGTGCGATATTATGTGATCTTTACAAAATCAAGAAAAACTTCAAAGTGAAGGATGATGCAAACAACTTTTTTCATCACTTTTTACAAATAAATCGCAATTTATCAACCAAATAACATAGTAATACAATTAAAAATGCAACAACAAAAAAAGGGTGAAGAAAGAAAGCAGTACCTTATTGTACAAAAGTAATATGGCGGGCGTCAGTAGAGAAAAGAGGGGGAGAGAAGAGAGAGAATGGGGGAGATGTAGCCAAAATGCGTGACTGAGAAGCTTTTGGTTATAGTAGTACTACTAGTAGTTTTTTCAGTTTAATTGATAAATAAAAAATAATAATAAAAGAGTGAGTGAGTGAGGTAAGGTGAAGGGGGGGAGGGGTCTATGGTGCGTTGACAAAGGGAATAATTAGCGGAGAAGTGGCTTTTGAAATGTAGATAGAGGTGATGATCTTCGAGTGGCGGAAATTCGTTCGAATACACCCTCTCAAACATTAATGGGAGGTGAAAATATGTTCACAATCATATTATTTAGATAAGGTTTCTTGCTTTTTGTTTTTGCTCTTGTTCTTTCATTGCTACTTTGCTTTGTGTTTCCCATACCTTGTAAACGGATTATTTGGATCGAACTCATACCAGGTTATTTTGGATGGTGTCGATTTTAGATTATTCGTTGTTCGAGTTTTTTTTAATTTGGGTAGGATTAGGTTAATTTGGATTCAGGTATTATATTCAATTTTATGTTGTTTGGAATCATTGTGGGTCGGGCAAGGTTGAGGTATTTCAGCTTGATTTTCGGTAACCTGGATCAAGTTGGTTCGGTTTGGGAAAATTTTGCACCCTAGGCTATTTATAGGTTATAACCAAAGTGTTAGTATGTAGAATGGGTCGATGTTTATACCATGATTTCAGAACCAACAAGAGTAAAGTGTTAATCCTTACAATAAAGGTGTGTGGGTCATGATTTAAGTTTTTGAGGTTATATTATTTTATTAATCGAATTGTTCCGCTTGTATGAAATTTTTGTAATTGGTTGGATGCGTTGTTGCTCCTACATTTTAATGTTTTTTTTTTTAAGGGTTGCTACATTTAAATGTTTAACATAGGACAACTACTCAACAAAATATACCTAGTAGCAAGTCAAATAATACAACCATTGTCATACATACGGTCGTACTATCTTTAATTTTTTTTCAATATAACTACTTTATTGTTATAAGAATTAACGATATTGTACTTGTTTTAACATTTAACTTTTTAAAAATATATATCATTGACAATGTCGGAACAAGAAACCCTTTGGATAGTTCAAAAGGTTTTGATATTTGAAGTTAGACATGAAGTAAGCTAAGCTTTTGCTAAATTTATTAAGGCATACACGAAGTACCAAGGTACATAATGTACAACACATGATATCTAAAACCACACATGTCCTTGAATTGTTCTATGACTGTGAATTGTGAAGATCAAGCACCTCTAAATGTCCATTCGTAATCAAATGGCCCGAATTGAACTCCCAGATGTTAGCCTATTAATATCGATCGATGTGGCTAAAATGACAATCTTAACCTGATATTATATTTCTTATAGCAATAATACTTGTTGCACGGATTTTCTTTCAAACGGCGTGTGGGAACGGCTGAGTATAAAACTCGCGTCGAGTACATAATTCGTCTATTGATTTTGCTCGCATCCTATCAATCAAAAGACCCAAAATTTCACTTTAGTTTAGGGGCAACATTGGATAAATATTTTACTTTTATGACAAATAAATTAAAGATTATTAACTAGCGGAATTTTAATTGTTCACTAGAGTTTATAGAAGAAATTAAAAAAAATCATGACGACCATAATGTATGTTAAGAATAAAAAAGAAATATGAACGACAATGAAAGTTACTCGGACCTTAATTCTACAAGCCACCTCTTTGAAAGAAAGACTCTCCGTTTGTTGTAAGCTATTGTAAGTGGAAGAATTTGACCCTTGATTTTAATGTAAGTAGTCTCACTTGATGGATATCAAATAACTTCTTGTAAAGTCTTCTTCCTTAAAATCCAATGTCAACTTAGTTTGGTGACCACGTTCTTGACGCGAGAATTAGAAATTCATGTGATTCTAATTTCATATGCAAGTAATCAAACGGTCACTTATTTTTCTAACCACATTCTGGAAGACCTGTAAAGGTCATAAGGTGCCCATAAATGATCAATAGGGCAAGGTTTTCGGGAGTCCAACCTAAGCCATGGTTTCCCTTTGCCACTCCAATGGAGTAGGCTAATGGGTCCAGGGTGAAGACTCCTACACTTACCCTCAAAATTATCACCTCCAAGCCCATGTTGGTTCCATCTATGATCAACTGCCTTGATATTACCGGCGAAAATAAGTAAAAATGGTGGCAATGATCCTAAATGGTAGATTCTCTTCAATTTTTGTACAACCATCCATTCTTCTACCCTTTGGGTGTAACCTTCTTTCTTCCATTTCTTAACATCTAGCACCATCACCCCGGTGTTAAAATAACACGGTTTTCGCCTCTCAAACGTCTTTGACAAGATAGGATCTTGCCAAAACGAGTCAGTGAAATATGTAGTGAAATTGGTGTGACAATATTCGGGGGCAGCAACAACTTTTTCACCTAGATCGACAGTCCATAATTTCGATATATCGTCAACCACAATAATGTCCGAATCCAAGTAAATTACACGTCTAACATTGGAAGGAAGAATATCCGCTAAGTAAATTCTTGCATAATTTAATGGTTGATCCAAAGCTTGTCGAATAGATTTCGAAATTTTACCACGAACACGATTGGAATCAAAACGATAAATCTTAAACTTTAGGTATGGGAACGTAGATGTTATGCTTGTAAATATGTTTGGGTCATGCCTAGCTGAAAGAAAATGAAATACAAAATTCTCCGGGCAAGTTGAGTGTTGTAGAATTGAGAGCACGGCTGCCATCGTTCCTCTTAGGTAGTTTGCGTCTAGAGTCATGGAAATGTGTATATTGACACCATCACGATACCCACATATATCCGAATTTACAAACGATGTAGCTTCTCGAAAAATAGGTGCATCGATCGATGGTCTTCTTATTAGGCCAACGCGTATGGCGAATGTGGCCGGGTATGTTGTGGTAATAGGGTGGAGGATGAAGAAAGACAGGAGGCCGATGAGTGGAACAAGGGAAGAGAATTCCCTATAGACCATCCTGTCTATATTAATTTACCTAATTTTTTTTTCTTTTTTCTTCTTTTTTTCATAAGGTCCTAGTAACAAAAAACAAAGGTTAATAATCATTAAAAATGAAGAGAAAGAGAAAGGTTAATGAAGGGTATGAGGATTCTTGGTGATCATTTTAGTTTAAGTTTGTAAGGGTGAAATTTAAAAGAGAAATTAAGGTCATATCAAAAGAATAAATATAAAGATAGACAAAATATGAAGTCAATACTTTGGTGGTGAATGGAAGGTTAGAACTCATTAACAAAAAATGATCATTCATGTCTAAAACACTTTTTACACATTTAGAATTATAAAATTAGCATGATCATAAAACAATATTTCCATATCATGTACTCTGACCTTAAAAAGAATTGCTTATGGACATGGATAAATCATTTTCTTATAGTTTGATTGTTGTTAGTACTACTCATAAAAACTCGAAAAAAATTAGCAAATGACTATATTTTGTACGACGTAAAGTTCAAGCTAGCTAGAGGTAATATGTTTTTAAAATAGATCCTAGAAATTATCCCGAACAAAATTAATAGTACAACATCGTGTTCTTATAATTGTAACACACATACATACCTTGCCTCTGGCAGTCTGGGTATTGATACGGACTTCAAGCCTATGCGCAGGAATTGCCTTCACTCAACGTGATCTTTTATCGTCAAGTGGATCGTCGAGTGCATTCAACTTTCTCAAATAATCGAACCAAAAGTTAAGACACGATTTAAAACCCAAGTGTAAGATGAAAACACGCAACATAACTAAAAGGTTCTGGAAGTTTACTAGCATTCATCATTGCGAAAAATAGATGGTGCATTGGCTTGGAACTGCAAATTAGAGAACCAATTCGAAGAATTGAAACCACAGTTAAATTGATTTCATTATGTTAAAGACGAATACTATACATGAGGAAAAGGAGGCTCTCTGTGGTGCTAATGGACCACCCAAAATGAATGAGATATAGTTGCAGCTAAAACTTCTGTCCTCACCTTCGCGCAATTCTCCTTCCTGCTCCGATTATCAATGCCTTGCCCACAACACCGGTGTGAAGGCCACAAACCACTGCCACGGTTCCTCCTAATACAATCCATTTCCAGTCAATACAGTTCTTTGGAGGAGTATCTGACGTTTGATTTTCAACTTCTTCAGCAGATACTCCTTGGAGACCTGGAAGTCGGTCAGATGATATCTTTGTGGTCATGCTTGCCATTACAGCACATCTGGAAAGGGATGATTCTGAGTTTCGAGCTTCTGAGTTCCGAGCAGTTTGATAAGCTCTCATGCCAGCATGTAATTTCTTAACAGTACCCCACATACCATGCCTAACACCCAATTTTGCTACATCTTTAGGGATCCCCATGTCTTCATAATGAACTAGAGTCACTTCACATGCAGTCATATGTCCATCTCCTTTGACAGATTTTACTGCATTTTTCAGTACACAAGCGACATGTAATTAGCCACTTTCTCAAGTTACAAACGTAGCAATTTATCAGAAAATATATCCATCTGCGAATCTTCCAGGCTTCATGTAATATACATGTAATCAACACATGCGCTTGAAAATATACATGTATTAGAACTTGAAATCCTCACCAGGCTTTATGATCCAGCTAGAAAAGTAATCCTCTACACGCCTTGGCTTATCACGCTTAGGAAAATTTGGATATGCAACCCCCTAAATTCATATCAACCAAGTTTATGTCAATGATCAGAATATATGGATAAGCATGGAAAATGCAATTGCATGCAAGTAATTTAACATGAAGCACTACAACTTATATACAGCATACTGCATATAACTATATAAGTAGTCCGAATTAATGAAGCATATCAAACAAATTCCATTACGGCACATCTGACTCTTAGAACTTCACCTCAGCTTTCACCAATTAGGTTTTAAATTGAACATCAAGGCATTTTTCTTTTTGTGGGTGAGAAGGCTAGCCTTGGCGCAACGGTTAAGGTGTTTTTTTGTGACTGATAGGTCATGGGTTCAAGTGAAGTTCTGGGAGCAGCCTCTTGTCCAAAAATCAAAAGGGTCGGCTAGCCCCTTATACACCGTTGTGGTGAGACCCTTCCTCGGGCCCTCGCCTTGCAGGGGCACCAATGTGCACCGAGCTGCCCTTTTTTTGTTTTGTTTTTTTGTGAAGTAAATCCAGTGAATTTTTGACGACCTGATGTGAACATGTGTGACACAAACATGACCTCGATTCAACCCCATTTATTCAATAAATTTAACCTGATCACTGAAGACAATAGTTAAGGCTCTACAAAAGTTGAGCCTAACAAAACTTAATCCAAAAGACAATGCTTTTTTACATATGGCCTTCAATAACAGTGGAGTGGAGCAGGTTTGAGGTATAAAATCTCATCATTCTTTTATAAGAAAAGGTAATTATTAATAGGCAAACAAACATTATAAAAAGATGGAGAGCAAGACATCCTTTATAGCACATACAAAGAGTCGAACTATCAGGTTGTAACAAGAAACCATCTTCAAAGCCCTCCCTTATGGCCTTATCATAGTTTTTTTTATTGTTGTTTTCAGATTTTCTAAATCCCTACAATAGATTTTGATATGTTGGCAAATCAGTGGCAACATACACGACACAGAGGAGAAGTGCAAGAAAAAAATCTGGGAGTAGTTTGGCGTAAGCCTACTCCAAAACACAACTTTATTAAGCAGTCTCACAACTTCACAAGTACAAGTTTAAGGCAAAATTGACAACCCTCACAAAAATAGCGACCTAAGAACCCGGGTACACCCTCTCACTCTAGGGAACTTAAATGGAGAAACCTCACACAACACTCACTCTTTGTTGTGGTTACTACTCAATCTCAGCATAACTTTAAGGTCCCTATTTATGAGATGAAACTAGCTCTAGAGTCTTCTAGGAGTACAAGATCTAAAACCCTCCATGGATTTACATAACTAAAAGTACGCCTTTTCATATTCAACCAATATAATTCAATAAGAAATTCAAAGAGTTTTCAACATGATCAATTAAAAAACTTGGAAGTCATGTGCCCAAATCTCAGTAGATCTTAGGTTACGCGCCATGGCCACAACGACGTTTTTAATTCATCTCCTTGATCCCTCACCACTTCACCAGTATCTAGAGTGGGTCACCAATCTGTGGCTCCATAATAAGTGAACATATAGTGTCTTGTTTTTCCATTCACAGAGGGTAAGGTGCACGAATCCATGTTAGAAGGACATCATACCAAAGTCTACAATTAGGATAGTTGCTCGACACCCCAAATTTTGCAGTACAAATGTGAAATTGAGAGATATCATCACCACTTTATCCCCTATTTTCTCAGAGATCTATGTTACCCGGACTCGGCATATAGGGGCCTGTACAGGTGTCGACACGACACGACGCGGATCCGGATACAGAATCCGGCTCCGACTCGGCAGATGGCAGACGGACACGGCAAGGTTCTGTCAGCAGGAAAAGGTTCAGTGGGGAGAGGAAGAAGAAGAAACCAAGGCATATTGAAGGTCAAGAAACCGTCGCCGATCGACAGAAGAGAAGGGGACAACAGTGGCGATCGAGATTCGAGGAAAAAAGAGAAGGGTCAATAAAAAATAAATGCGTCCCCCAGCTGTCACTTTCTCTCTCTCTTGGTTGTTGTACTTGTATACTTGTATAAATAAAGTATTACCACTTCCCCACGTCATTGAAACAAGCCGCGTTCTTTTACGGGAAATATGAACTTTTTTTATTTTTATATATCATATACTATAATTTTAAATTAGTCCCAATTATTATCCTTAATTGTCTCTATTTACGTTATATTTTTTTTTAATTATTAAAAATGTCCCCGCACCCGTGTCAAAAACTAGGACAATGTCAAAGTGTCCTTGATTTTTGAAAATGGAGGGTCGGACAAGGGGGTCCGTGTCCGTGTCGGATCCTCGGATCCGGGTAACATAGTCAGAGATTATCATTATTTCCTGACCACTTGAACATGCCATCATGTGTTAAACTTCAAAATGTTGGAAATTTTTTTGTACGCTCTTGTTGACTTATGGAGCCTGATAAGGAATAATAGGACACTAAATGAGCATTTTCAGTTATAGTCTTTTGGTTTCCCTACTCTATTAACTAGGAATTAAGGTTCTTATCTCTTGATATTCCTAGGCTCTATTATATAAAGAGCATATCTCAGCTATTACGGTGTATCATCAGCCAACACATCAGAGAAAGTAAAGTCCTAGTGCGTTGTGATTCTTCCCCGGTTTACTTTGGGGTTTTCCACGTAAAAACTTGTGTCTCCCTATTTTTCTTTTGCTGTTTTTTCATTGTGGGTGACTCTAAATCTGGTGCCAAGACTTATCATTAGCTAGGTTAAGGTCGTGTCAGATTGTAAGGGTCAACAATGGATGATGGGAAGGTAAGAATCGATAAATTCGATGGTCGAGATTTCGGTTTCTGGAAGATGCAGATCTGTACTAGAAAAATTTGTACCTTCCCCTTCATAAGAAGCCTGAAGGAACAAAGGAGGATGAGTGGAAAATCTTGGATCGACAGGCACTCGGTGTAGTTCGTTTGACATTGGCCAAGAACGTGGCTTTTAGTGTCAAAGATGAAACAACGATGGCGGATCCGAGGATCCAAGATTTTCCAAGAAATTCAAAGAGTTACCAGGACCCGGATCCGAGGATTCGACACGGACACGGATCCCCTTGTCCGACCCTCCATTTTCAAAAATCAAGGACGCTTGGACATTGACCCGGATCCGAGGATCCGACACGGACACGGATCCCCTTGTCCGACCCTCCATTTTCAAAAATCAAGGACACTTGGACATCGTCCTAGTTTTGGACACGGGTGCGGGGACATTTTTAATAATTAAAAATATAAAATAATATAACGTAAATAGAGACAATGAAGGATAATAATTGGGACCAATTTAAAATTATAGTATATGATATATAAAAAAAAAAAAAAAAACTAAAGTTCATATTTCCCGTAAAAGAACGCGGCTTGTTTCAATGACCTGGGGAGTGGTAATACTTTATTTATACAAGTACAACAACCAAGAGAGAGAGAAAGTGACAGCTGGGGGACGCATTTATTTTTTATTGACCCTTCTCTTTTTTCCTCGAATCTCGATCGCCACTGTTGTCCCCTTCTCTTCTGTCGATCGGCGACGGTTTCTTGACCTTCAATATGCCTTGGTTTCTTCTTCTTCCTCTCCCCACTGAACCTTTTCCTGCTGACAGAACCTTGCCGTGTCCGTCTACCATCTGCCGAGTTGGAACCGGATTCTGTATACGGATCCGCGTCGTGTCGCGACACCGGTACAGGCCCCTATATGCCAAGTGCGGGTAACATAGCTGTCTTCTTTACCTGATTTATGGGATACTATTGATTCCACTATCAGTAGTTCTCGTGGAAAGGAGACACTAGTCTTTGATGAAGTTAGAGACCTAATTCTTAGGAGAAGCATTGGTAGGAAAGATCTAGGAGAAACTTCAGGGAGTGCTGAAAGTAGAGGGAGAAGTAAAATGCGTGGTCAAAGCAACCATGGCAGATCTAAGTTGAAAGACAGGGGAAAATCAAATCAAAGGGCAAAACTCCGGGTTTGTGCTGGGATTGTGGTGAGAAAGGTCATTATAAAAGGGAGTGCCCAAATCCCACGAAGAAGAAAAACAATTGCTGGCAGCTAGATGATGGTGACTCTTCTGTCAATTCTGCCACAGAAGAGGTTTATGATGCTTTGGTCTTAAGCATCGAAAGTCCCATTGAGTCTTGGATACTAGACTCTGGTGCGTCATTCTGTTCTTCACCGCGTAGAGAATTGTTCCACAATTTCAGATCTGGAAATTTCAAGAAGGTTTATCTAGCGGACGATGAAGCCTCAGAAGTTATGGGGAAGGGAGAGGTTAGTATCAAGACTTCGAGTGGGAGTTTATGGAAGCTGCAGGATGTTAGGTATATTCCTAACTTGAAAAAGAATCTGATGTCAGTGGGTCAACTGGATACGACAAGCTACAAGACGATTTTCGGAGATAACTCCCGGAAGGCAGTCAAAGGTGCTATGGTGGTTGCATGACGTTCGAAAACAGGGATTTTGTATGCTACTCCAGCGTGTACAAACATGTTAGCCGTAGTTGATGCAGATTACTCCAAGCTATGGTATGATAGGCTTGGAGTAATGAGCGAGAAAGGGATGAAGATGCTAGCTTCTAGACGTGTTCTATTTGGTTTGAAGTCGGTAGAATTGGGTCTGTGAGAGCTGCATTTTGGGCAAGCAGAAAAGGGTCAGCTTCACAAAGACCAAGAAAAAATTAGACGGGCAGGGTAGAGCTAGTACACGCCGATGTGTGGGGACCATCAGTGAAATCCCTTGGTGGCTCGCGGTTCTATGTCACATTCATTGATGATTTCAGTCCGAAGGTATGGGTTTACTTCATGAAACACAAAGCAGATGTGTTTAGAACTTTCTAAGTCTGGAAAGCTGAAGTTGAAAATCATACAGGCAACAAGATAAAATGCTTGCGATCAGATAATGGAGGTGAATATGAGGACACTGGGTTCAAGAAGTTTTGTGTTGATAATGGGATCCGTTTGGAGAGAACTATTCCCGGAAAGGCTCGTCAGAATGGGGTTGCTGAGCAGATGGCGTAAATACCATTGCGTGTGGCCATGGTCCTTTGGGTTATCGGCTCCCCGAAGAGGTGTGGACAGGTAAGCAAGATAATCTCTCTCACCTTAAAATATTTGGATGTGTATCTTACGTACATTCTGAGAAACGAGATAAGTTAGATCCAAAGGCTGTCAAGTGCTACTTCATAGGTTATGGCTCTGACGTGTTTGGGTATTGGTTTTGGGATGAGAAAAACAGAAAAGTTTTGAGACACTCTGAAGTAACCTTTGATGAGAGTGTTTAGTATAAAAACAAGGCAAAAAGAAGGGTGATCATACTAAGAAAGTGGGAGTGGAGCCTGAAACCATAGAGTTAGAGGAGATCACAGAGAGTGATGTTCGATATTCGATACCAAGAAAGTACTAGTAATATTACTAGTGACGTTAATGAACCAATTATCACTGATGAGTCTCAATCCGAGCAAGTCTAATCCTTATTTAAGAAAATCAACCAGAGAGACTAGACCACCAGGTTGGATCCGTATCCTGCGGTTCAGACACGAAAATAGAAGGCAAAGTCAAAATCTGCATCGTTGCATCATCTTTTACTTAGGATGCAGGTGAGCCGGAATCCTATGAAGAAGCAATACAAGTGGGTGATTCTATTAAGTGGGAGCATGCCATGGATGAAGAGATGAGCTCCTTGGAAAAGAACAACACTTGGGTTTTAACAAAATTACGGATGGGAAAAAGAGCACTAAACAAATGAGTTTATAGGACAAGAAAGAACATGATGGCAGTGTAAGTTACAAGGCGAGATTAGTAGTCAAGGGGTATTCACGAAAGCATGGGATTGATTATTTCGAGATATTCTCTCCGGTTGTGAAACTGATTACTATTCGCATTTTGTCAAGTATAGTTGCTGCTCAGAAATTGTTCCTTGAGCAAATGGATGTAAAAACGCTGACATGGTGACCTGGAGGAGGACATATACTGTATACATGCAACAACCAGATGGCTATAGAGTTCCAGGGAAGGAGGAGTTGGTGTGTAAGCTCAACAAGAGTTTGTACGGTTTGAAGCAAGCTCCGAGACAATGGTACAAAAATTTCGATGAGTTCATGTCTAGCAATGGCTTTGAGAGAAGTAATTCAGACCACTGTATTCAGACCACTGCTATTACCATGAGAAGTTTGATATGACTTATGTTATCTTACTTCTATATGTAGACGATATGTTGAATTGTCGATAGCGGGGCCGAACTTGAAAGAAATCAATGTTTTCAAGCAGAACTTGTCAAATAATTTTGAGATGAAGGACTTGGGAGAGGCAAAACAAATGCTTAGCATGAGAATTACCAGGGACAAGTCAACCGGATCCTTGAAGTTGTCTCAAGAAGAGTATTTCGAGAAGGTGCAGAGAAAGTTTAGTATACTAGATGCTAATCCCAGAATCACTTCTCTACCAAGTCATCTCAAATTGTCCAAGGAGCAGTCATCGAAAACAGTCATCGAAGAATACATGTTCAAAGTACCTTACGCTTCTGTTGTAGGTAGTCTAACGTACGCTATGGTCTGCACCAGACCTGATATAGCGTACGCAGTGGGAGTTGTGAGCCGTTTATGTAAAAACCAGGTATCTAAAAGGAACTTCAAAAGTGGGTCTTCACTTTGGCATAGGTAAGGCAAGACTTGAAGGGTTCGTGGATGCTTATCTCAGCGGAGATTTTGATACAAGCAAAAGAACTCCGGGGTACGTCTTCACTATGGGTGGTACAACAGTGAGTTGGATGTCTAAGCTCCAAATGTGTCTCCATGTCAACCACAGAGGCTGAGTATGTAGCTATGTCAGAAGCGGGCAAGGAGAGGCAAGGAGATGGTGTGGTTGAGGAATTTTTTAAAGGAATTAGGCAAGAGATAGCCTCGTAGGTTGCTGTTCAATGACAGTCAGAGTGCAATCCAATCTGTCATTTTAAGACCAAACACATCCGACATAGGTATCATTTCTTTCAAAACTTAATGGAAGAAAAAGTGTTCGGTTTGGAGAAGATATCGGGTTCTGAAAATCCAGCAGATATGCTCACCAAGAGTGTCGATGTTGGGAAACTAAGGTTGTGCAGAACCTTAGTTAGCCTCCGTGATTAGTGAAAGGAGGTGTTAGCGCATTAGGTGTTCAAAGGATGTGTGGAGGTGTAAGAAGCTGGGTATGGAGCTGCTCTTCAGCATCAGTCTCCAAGTGGGAGGTTGTTGAGTTATGGAGCCTGATAAGGCAACTTTATGAGGAGTTAAGATGGAATAGGACACTAAATGAGCGTTTTCAGTTATAGTCTTTTGGTTTCCCTACTCTATTAACTAGGAACTAAGGTTCTTATCTTTTGATATTCCTGGGCTCTATTATATAAAGAGAATATCTCAGCTATCACGGTGTAACATCACAAAACACATCCGAGAAAGTAAAGTCCTAGTGCACTGGTTTTTCCCCGATTTCCTTTGAGGTTTTCCACGTAAAAAGTTGTGTCTCCCTATTTTTCTTTTGCTGCTTTTTCATTGTGGGTGACTCTAAATCTGGCGCCAAGACTTAACACGCCCGACCATCATCTAACCTCTACCTCGTTCCGGAAACCAAACATGTAATAAGCGGAAATCTATACACATGAAAGGAGGCATCTAAGTAGTAAGCTCACCCCAAGATGAGTGCTCTCCAGACCGTTCACTATTTCTTGAAGCTCGATCTCCAACTTATTACCCCTATCATCCAATAATCCTTATTCTCTATTCAACCAGCCTGCCCATCCTTGTGTCGAAAAATCATCACCTTAACAAGTATTAATTCTTGATTTCAATGTCAATTATCACACTGATACCCCGAATACTACAATTGGAACAGCCACCCACACATCAAGTCATTTCCGTTATCACTATCACCATGCTAAACTAGTGTTCAAATCTCATTAAAAGTTTGTTCATCTAACAAAATTTGGGGAAATGACTGGGAGGGAATTTGGAGGGAACTGAGGCAGAGGGAATAGGAGGGAATGAAGAGAAAGTACTGTTAAAATAGACGAAATGACATGGGAGAGAGGGAGGATTTAAAAGATATACTCTTGTGTTTGACAACAATTGTAGAAGAATTAGACAGGAAGAATGGAGGGCCCAGTCTACCTCCATCTTCATTGATTTAAATGTTTACAAAGTCAGAAAGAGGAAAGTTCCCCACTCTCTTTGACATGAGTGGACGAGTGACCTAGGTTCAGATGGCAACAAGGTTGCATAGTACAAGTCCCAGTAGCCAAAATGCAAAGAACAAGAAGGTTAAGTTGAAGGAGCCGTATATCATAACCCCAAGAATTTCGTTTTTGTACTGGACCAGCTACTACTTCCTTAGAACAACACTAACTTACCTCTGTCTACAAAAATATAAAAAAAAAAAAAAAACAGGACAGGATACAAACACGAGTGACTCTAACACAACAGCCCACATCTTAGCTTCATTGTTGTCTAGAAGATTGTAGGGCTTAACTGAGACAAGACATCTGCCTTTACAGCCATTGCTTTATAGACGTGGCCATAAAAGAATGTCGTCTAAGTTAAAGGCCCTGAGAATATCAGTATTTCTTAATTTATATAATGACTTGATTCTAAGGCTGATTTCTATACTACCAGCGGCCCCATTTTTAAGTTTTGAAAAGGGACCGAGATCCTCCAAGATAGCCCTCAAACACTAAACTTTTTAATGGTCAAATAGAGAACTGAGAGTTGAAAAGTACTTCAACAAATTCGATTGTTGCATTCACCCAGACAACTATAGTTCCCATCAATGAAGCATTCTAACCAAAATGGGAAACTAAGAAGATATGAAAAGTAAGTGTCAAATGCACATGTGACTTCTCTCTAATTTCTGGAGTTTCTGGAGCAGCAAAACTTCAACATAAACAGTCCCCTTCCACCCTTGAATCTTGCCAACAAAGATCGAGCACATGACGAGGATACAAACAGTCTTACACTTCAATAATTTTATCGAGACCTATACTTGCTAGTTGATACAAAAATGTTGAAAAATGCACAAGGCTTTAGTGTGTAGAAGATCAACATCCACATTAGCACAATGACCAAGGGCTAGGTAAGGAACTCAGGACGAGTATCAATATTTTCACGGAGCAGCAAACAATTTAATGGTAAAACAGCTTTATCAGATTATTCCCTAAATCTTAAGAATGATTAGAGACTTCCAAAGTAGGTTTTCTTTTCATTTCCAGTTTTACCGTGGAGCTCCAGCTTATTAATCTTCCTTTTTTTTGGGAGGTCTCCACCTTAGTGATTGAATGTGAAGATAAGAAATATTTGTCATAGGGGATACCTTTGTAACGCAATAATATGCCTTTCCAGCTTCCCATATCCGCCGTCCAATTATATATTCACGGTCACTGCAGAAGAAAGGGAACTGCAGATAAAACACATAAGATTAACACTAAGACTGGTCTCATTAGAGAAATACATACAAAGTGATAACATCAGATGAATAGACCTTTTTGATCCAGTGAACAATCATCGTCCCCGAATGCGGACATTCCTCTAATATCTTAAAATATGTAAGCATAGGATCCCATTTAGGACGGAACTCATCATCCCAGAAAAAATCTCTCACCAGCTCCGGCGTTGCATCCTCGAATACAGTTCGACTGCGATAAATAGTTGGGCCATTCTGAAAGGAAGAAAGTTTCTCAAAAAAAATCAAGAGATGAATAATGATCATAAAGTTTCAAACTTGCATACAACAAGTTTAACAAGCAAAGAGACGTGATAAAATTGATAAATACGAAAAAAATGTTAATTACTACCTAGTAAGTTCCCAATTTTTTTCACAGCTACTACCCAATAACAGCCAAAACCTTTTAAAACCACTGCCTAATCAACTTTTCGGCGAAAAGAAAGCTCATCAATCAGTATTGAATGACTGTATCTTCTATCTTTCTCCCCACTCATTCTGTCTTCTCCCATAACAAGGAAACCAAAGCCTTAGAATGGAATTCAGTTCCCAGTTCCTATTCAGCGACAAACTCAAAACTTAAAGTGATAATGAGCAAAAGGAACTTTTACTGTTTAGGGCTCGCTCGTTATCACTGTCTTTGCTTTTTTCTTTTTAGTTTTTTATTTTTTATTTTTTTGGTAGCATTACAGTTGGTTTAATTATTTGCAAAGTTACAGTTAAAATAGATTTTTTTTCATAGTACTTACTCGTATATGAACTGTGAAAGGTGGAGCTTTTTGAATTTTCAAAAACTGTGTTTTGGTTTCAGAAGAAATTGGATACAGAAAAGCGAAAACCAAGAATGATCCCAGACGAACCTAGTTGTCAGTTTTCCGTCCTCACATGGTTGATTTAATAACAAGTGAATAACTAATTTCAAGTTATAAAACTTTTGAGATCCATAAAATGAACTGCAAATCAGTGTACGTTCCAAAATTAGCCAGATGACACATAGTCTCTCCACCAAAGAAGCCCTGAAATTTGGTGTACATTATAAAGTGGTTGTTAAAAGAGGAGATGATAGAGGAGAAGAGTTACTCGATCATGGATAACTTCCTACCAATTAAAGTGGACCACAATATTTTAGATTTGATTAAATCAAATTTAACTAATTATAATGATGATGATTAATTATGATAAATGATTAAGTAAGATTAACTTAGATTCCAACACCTCTCTATTAGAAAGTTATTTAAAATCTACCTCTGGTTCATGACGCCACGCTTGGTACGTCATATTTGAAACTGTACGTTCCATCAAGCTTTGCCATGAAATTTCCCCTTCCTTTCCTTCAAGAAGCTGAACGAGGTGCTCTAAGTCACCATCTGTGACCATATCGTTTTCACCCTCTGGAGCCCCGGGACTAATGCTGCAGAAAAAGATTTGAACAGAAGATATAATGACCTTATGTTTGCTGTCTCTACCACAATGAAAAGCGAGACCTAAAGCATTTATTAAATCAGTTACAACATACATGTGAAATCATGTAGCATAACCTTTGAGAAGAAGAGCCAAACTTGAACAAAGAAGTCATGCTTTTATCTGTATGCTTACCTTTAGAAACTCCACATAAGTATATTACTTAAATAAACAAAGAACATGCCCATCAATATATAATAACTAAATGTAACAAGAGCAAAGCGGAAGCCTAACACTTGAGTAGCTAAACCCTTACAAGGAAATGAAAACCTTTGGTGGCAAGACAGCATGGAAGCATGTAAAAACAGGAAAGACGCTTTGATTATTTGTACGATTAAACTCAGGTGATGGCCCGTCTACAAAGTTATTAAAGCTTTCAGGTTTGCACCTCCGCAATAACAACAGAGAAAGGAGGGACACTATTATCTGGACCCTTAACTATCAGAAAAACAGACGCTGCATCTCAAGTCTGAAGCTGTTTATTACAGTCCTGGAAAAGTTTCCTAGTCTTTTTGCATAGTACATTTGTTATCTTCAAAATTGCAAATAGAGTGAGATTTTAAGCATAAACACCACACACCAGACTAATTAACAATGCTTAGTTACTTTGAGCAAGATCAAGCCATATGCCCCATAGGGTAATTTTTGTGAAGTATCAACCATTTTCTTTATAAAAGCCACATGCTAAGATCAGTATTTAGGAGACAATTTCATAGAAAACTCTAGATAGCTGACATTCTAACTCTACAAACTGGATGTTAAAGGATCTTCAACTTTCCATTACCCTTTTTTTTTTTGGCGGTAGCACTGAGACCTCCCACTTAAAAATGAACACATTGATCACTTAAAAGCTGGCCAAATGCACCTAGAAATACAGTTCGAAGGACAACTTACAGCTAACAGTGTGACACCCAGGATCCTTAACCTGAGCATCTATGTAACAGCCCGATCCATCATACGTCGCAACACAACCCAATAAGATGGGTAGTCACCTACTAGGCCCATATATCCTC
>JBBYHQ010000010.1:5779601-5795420 GCA_038382645.1 Spergularia azorica | reverse complement strand
GCCTTCACCTTTTAGAGCCGGAGAGGATATATGGGCCTAAGGGGTGACTACCCATCTTATTGGGTTGTGTTGCGACGCACGGTGGTTCGGGCTGTTACATGATCGGTCGGTAGGTCGCTGGAGAACAGTTAATCCGTCGTCGGAGAAAGGGTAGGTCGGGGAAGATGGTGGATGCTGAGCTTGGTGATGACGGCTGTGTTTTAGAGTTAGAGGGGAAGGGTTTTGAGAAGAAGGTCTCAAAACCTGATTTGGGGGAATGACCAAAACCCAAGGGGGGGGGGGCTAGGGAATGAGAGTTAATTGATTTTGGGGAATTGAAAAAAGAAAAAAGGGGAAAGGGAATTAAATTTTTTACCAAACATGCAGTAAGGGAATCCATACCAAACGCCCCCTTAATGTTATAGAGTGCCCATGGGCACTCAATAGAAAGACTCCAATATAACTATGTATTCAATAAAATCATCGGCCATCACTCCATCATCCTACTACTCTACATAATTACATTGTAACTAGTTGTTGACCCGTGCAAAATTGCAGGGGTAACCCTATTTCATGTATCATATCTTATTTAAATTAAAGCATGGATTAATATGAATTAATTACTAATGTCATCATCACAATGTAACTAAGATAGAACTTTAGAACAATACCATCGATGATTCTACGGTGATTGTCAGTTTTTGTCAATTAGGATAAGATTTAACTATAGTTAATAATAAAATATAATATTACATAATCTTTTGAAAATCTTAATTTAGATTTGTTAAAAGATATATCAACAATTACAATTTACAAATGTGTCTCCTCTAAGAAAAAAAATTCAATACACATATATCTCACCTTCCCCTTCACGTAACTCCCCAAATTTCCCAATGCATGCATTTCAACTTCCCCCCCCCCCCCGAATTCATCCCTTGCCCAATTCAATCAAGTTCTTCAAATTTACCCCCAATTCACCCTTTTTTTTCCAATTCAATTGATCGAGCTCAAAGATTTCCCCCCAATTCTTTCCCCTTTTTCCCCCCACAGAAAGGCGATTTGACGACGGAAGTTCCGTAGGAGGAACAACCCAAGATGATCTCCTTACCTCAGGATCGGTGCTTGACAAAGCAGAAAACTAAGATTAAAGCTGCTACAAAAACAATGTGATAATAAAAATTGTTGGAGTGAGTTTCTTCGAAGGACAGTGAGCTAGGACGCCTCGCCGTGTACCTGCAAAAAGGGAGCCTAGTTTTCACCAGGCGTCGCCCCTCCGACGCTTAAGTCAGAATATGGCTCGGGAAGGGGTGGCGCTAAAGACAAAAAGGGTCTTTTATGCGTAAATCAAGGGGAATAATCAGAAAAATGATTGAATATCAGAGAATTTGTAAGAACCTGTCCTTTGATACATCATAAGGGGGGGTATTTATAGGAAATGATAGGGGTCCTAGGAATCATCCTAGGTTTTCTCACTCAATCCTGACCCTTTATTTTGCTTTCATCTAAGGGCTGCCCTTAACTGGGTTTTGTTGCATCATATGGGCCTTTATTAAGGTACACTGACCTAAGGGCTATGGCCCAATACCAAAGTGGTACCAACAGAGCCCCTCGAAGCCTGGTCGCGCCCTTCATTGTCGACAGGGGCGGACTCATTAGCAGCGACTAGGGTACGACCCCTGGCCGCCCTTTATCGAGGTGTAGTATGTGGACCTTGGTAAAGCCGTGTGATGCAACGTACCCTATTGGGGATCTCATATACTTCTGATTAGTTTAAAATGCCTCGAAAATTTCACCCCTTGGGCGGGGAAAGTGATGGCTCGAACCGATTATGATTTGAAACTTTCGAGTCCTCAATCCCTCGCCTGGGAGAGCTCGAAAATTTGGCCCCTTAGACGGGGGAACTGATGACTCGAATCGATTATGATTCGAAAATTTCGCCCCTTTCGAGTCCTCAATCCCTCACCTGGGAGAGCTCGAAAATTTCACCCCTTAGGCGTGGGAAGTGATGGCTCGAACCGATTATGATTGAAAATTTCACGCCTTTCGAGTCCTCAATCCCTCGCCTGGGAGAGCTCGAAAATTTCACCCCTTAGGGGTGGGGAGTGATGGCTCGACTCAATTATGATTCGAAAATTTCGCCCCTTTCGAGTTCTCAATCCCTCGCCTGAGAGAGCTCGAAAATTTCACCCCTTAGGCGGGGGAAGTGATGACTCGAATCGATTATGATTCGAAAATTTTGCCCCTTTTGAGTCCTCAATCCCTCGCCAGGGAGACCTCGAAAATTTCACCCCTTAGGCGTGGGGAATGATGGCTCGAACCGATAATGATTTGAAAATTTTACTCCTTTCGAGTCCTCAATCCCTCGCCTGGGAGAGCTCGAAAAGTTCACCCCTTAGGCGGGGGAAGTGATGGCTCGAATTGATTATGATTCGAAAATTTCGCCCTTTTCGAGCCCTCAATCCCTCGCTTGGGAGAGCTCGAAAATTTCACCCCTTAGGCGAGGGAAGTGATTACTCGAATCGATTATGATTCGAAAATTTCGCCCCTTTCGAGTCCTCAATCCCTCGCCTGGGAGAGCTCGGAAGTTACACCCCTTAGGCGTGGGGAGTGATGGCTCAAACCGATAATGATTCGAAAATTTCACTCCTTTCGAGTCCTCAATCCCTCTTCTAGGAGAGCTCGAAAATTTCACCCCTTAGGCGGGGGAAGTGATGGCTCGAATCGATTATGTTTCGAAATTTTCGCCCTTTTCGAGTCCTCAATCCCTCGCCTGGGAGAGCTCGAAAATTTCACCCCTTAGGCTGGGGAAGTGATGACTCAAATCGATTATGATTCGAAAATTTCGCCCCTTTCGAGTCCTCAATCCCTCTCCTGGGAGAGCTCGAAAATTTCACCCCTTAGGCTGGGGAAGTAATGACTCGAATCGATTATGATTCAAAAATTTCACCTCTTTCGAGTCCTCAATCCCTCGCCTGGGAGAGCTAAAAAATTTCACCCCTTAGGCGGGGGAAGTGATGGCTCGAACCGATAATGATTCAAAAATTTCACCCCTTTCGAGTCCTCAATCCCTCGCCTGGGAGAGCTCGAAAATTTCGCCCCTTAGGCTGGGGAAGTGATGACTCAAATCGATTTTGATTCGAAAATTTCACCCTTTTCGAGTCCTCAATCCCTCGCCTGGGAGAGCTCGAAAATTTCACCCCTTAGGCGGGGAAGGTGATGGCTCGAATCGATTATGATTCGAACATCATACGCCTCGTGTCTCCTCGGCTCGAGCCCCTATCCGAGGCGTTTTGGCTCGGAGAAAGATTTTGAAATTTAAAATTTTCGCACTCATTACTTTCCGTGGGACTCGGCGGGAATTTTGGCGGTTTTCCACGCCAACTGTCTCCTCGATTCCCGCATAAAGCAACCTCGGGAAAACGAGAGAACTTTTCGACTCCTGCTCCGTAATGATGACTGATGGCGCATGGAAAGTTGTGTAAAATTTTTGCGCTTTTACATTTTTGCCCCTCGCCTTTTACCTCTATAAATAGGGTGAGAGTTTCCCTCATTTTTACCTTCAACCTTTTTCACTTTCTCCTTCGGAAATTCTTCCTCTCTCACCTTTTGCTCTGCCCGTGCTCCTTCTCCGACGAAGCTCTCGACTCCGGCGACGTTGTCTTTTCTCCGATCTTGAGCTACTATCCTTCTCCGATTACGGTACGTGTTTTTGTCCTCTTTCCACGACTTTTTCGTGTCTTGTTTTTGCTTGTCCGGTGACGAATCCGGGTTGTCGGTCTCACTCCGGCGGCAATGGGATGCCGGCCGAGTGTGCTGAGATTGAGAACCCAGATAACGCCCGATGGCATACTCGGTTTTGAGGTCGGCGGTGGGAAGCTATAAGCCATGCGGCTGACTCGCTTTCCCCGCTTCGACCCTTCGATCTCCTCGACTCCTAGTCGACCCATCGAGTGTGGGGTGTTCAGTCTCGTCATCGGGGAAGGGAAATGAAAGGCGATGGCTCGCCTGAGGTGAGTGTGTGACCGCCTTTCTCTTTCTTTCAGATGGCGAGAACTAAACAAACGGTTCGCAAGAGGTCAGGGGGTTCAACAGACCCGAGACGGGCTCGAACCATTCGTATCGATCCTAACTCGGGCGTTAACCCCTCGCAGGAACCCCCTCACTCAATGGCGCCTCGAGCCCCTCCTAATAGGGTTCATGCGAACACTTTCAACACGGCGGTGGTCGATGAACAGTGGCGGATGTTTCAAACGAATGCTATCGTTCGGGCCTTCGAGAGGGAGAATCGCATTCACGATCCCTTCACTCTAGTGGTCCCTGCTGAGGGCTCGGTATGCGCATCACCCCCGGACAATTTCCTAGGGGTGTAGGCGTTGGCTTTCTCCTATGGGCTTCGCGTGCCCTTATGTTCCTTCTCTCGGCACATTCTAAATTATTACGACATTTGCCCCTCCGAGCTCTCCGTCAAAGCCTTAAATGGCTTCATAATGACCTGTCGAGTGGCGAGGATTCCGCTGTCCGTCAACCTTTTCCGGTACCTTCACACCGCTACCAGCGACCAGTGGGGGTTCAAAAACTTCACCGTCCGAGGCAAAACAGCGACTCATCAAATCGTTACTCACCCCGGGAAGCCTGGTCTAGGGCCTGACTGGAAGAACATGTTTTACTGGCTGACTACGAGCGACAAGTCTCCGTTGAGTAGCCATCTGGACGTGCCGCTGCGATCCCCTGGCCGTCGAGTGCTTCGGGACACTAGTCCGAGGCTCTCTAACACAGTGGATCGGTGTAAAGACTACTTTTACCATCGGCTCGATGGCGGCTCGGGGGACGAGACATGGGTACCCAACATATCTATGTTGAAGGATCCTGTTTGGTTGATATACTCGGGTCTTTTTCTACCTGAGAGCGACGCCGAGGAAAGTATGCCTCGATTTAATGTATGCTTCCCTTACACACATTGCTCCCTGCTTAACTCGTTGTCGTTGTCTGCTTTTCAGGTGCCGCTCACGCTCAAGTGAAGGCAAGCCTTGACAGTTGGAGCGCCACTATGCCTAACCTTAATCGACTCATGGCTCAAAAGGCTAGGAGGGAGAGCTAGAGGAGCGCTCGAAATGCTGCCCGATCTGAGGAGGCTCGAACAACTCTGCGAGGTGGCGAGGCACGAGCAACGGGAGACCGACCGACTATAACGAGGGCATCTCCATCATCTCGGCCTCAGCCTCCGCCAGCTGGACCAAATCAGCCTCGACCATCTCAAGGGGTCGCTCCGGACTTGAACGTGTCGACGACTCCCATCCAACAAACACCCCTTACTATGGCCCGAGCCGCCACCCCCTCGATGGCCGAAGCTGCCACTCCCCTTAACTCTATGATCCCTCGTGGAGCGATAGTGCAGGGTTCCACGGGCACGGCTCCGAGGACGAGGGCCTCGGGCGTCGTGATCAGATCCGGGGCAACGACTCCTCTGGTGATTCCCATCGTGGCCTCGGATGGTTCCGAGGACGAGGACGAAGAGGTAATCCTATCTTGTTTCTTCTGTTAACACTCCCTTTTGTAATGGTGACTTTTCCTCAATATTGACGCCTCGGCCATCGTAGGGCGCTCTCACTTCGGGGCGTCGAGGCAAGAGGCCACTCGAGGGGGACGAGTCATCGGCTGCCAAGAGATCGGGTGTAGGCGGCTCTGACTTTTTGACAGGTAATTTCCTCGAACCGTTTCCTTGTGTCTATATTTGGTGTTGTTTTTTTCTGACTTTTATGCCTCGGTCGTTTAGCTTCTCAGCGTGCCTTGGGGGCTTTGCCTGGAACTCCTGACATATGGAGGGCTGCTAAGCCGTTGTGCGAGTTGGCTCGTAATACCCCTCGACCCGACAACTGGGCTCAGCAAGCGGTAGCGCTCGCTATTCAGGTACTTGTAACAACTGTTCTTTTTCCCTTCTCATGCCTCATCGAATACTAACAGTTTCCCTATTCTCAGGTCGTCGTGCTGGTTAGTCAAGGCGAGAGGAGCGACGCCAAGCAGATTCTTGATGAGTACACCCACGAGGCGGAGCTGGCAAAGGCTCGGGGCGAGGCAGTTGCATGGAAGGATAAGTGCTCGATGGTGGAGTCGAAGCTGAGGGAGGCGGAGGCGGCGAGAGAGGCGACCGAGCGCGAGTTGGCGGAGTCCAAGAAGAATGTCGCCGAATGTCATGAGCAAAATGAGAAGGCGATGGCTGCTATGTCGGAAGCGGATGCGAAGGCCATTTCGCTGGCGAAAGAGCTGTCACACGCTAAGGCAGACGCTGGCCAACTGAGTCTCAAGCTAGTCAATGCCTCGAGCCATGTGACCTGTACTCGGACCCGTTGCCAACGGGTCCTAAAATTTTGGACCCGGACCCGTACCCGTCCACAACCGGTCCGGTTCCGGACCCGCCGGGTCCTAAGCGGGTCCGGGTCCGGTTCCGGGTACCCGCTTTTTTTGCTCACCACATTATGTATGTACTTATGTAGTGATGCAACTACTACTTGTTTTGTTAATTTGATCAACATGATCCCTAAAACTTACTCAGATTGTAAGATCATGAAAAAATTTAATTGAGATGATCAAGATCAAATCGACTATAGTAATAAAATAAGTAGAATGGTTTTTCAACATGCTAAACTGAGTCGTGACGGAGCTTTTAAAACGACGATACCAAATCACTGTATGTCGTAGCTATGAAGCACGGACACCTCTCCCAAGTGGCGCGTCTGTGTCCAATACGGTGTCTGACACGGACACTGGGACGACACATGCGGACACGGTTGGTTCGGTGTCCGATTTATTCTATTTAACTTGGGCACAAAACCCGGTTTTTTACATAAAGTACATCGGTTGGACACCTCTAGAACACAAAAAAATCATACATTAAGGAAGCATTTGGGCGAAATAGAGATTCTAAATCTCAAATTCCTAAACTTTTCCCTTCACATATTCAATATTCATGTGTGTAATATCTCCATTTAAAACTTTTGTTTTAAGTTTTAAAGTTAAAAATTCTTATTATTTATTAAAAAATATGATAAATAATTATTTTTATATATTTATATTGAAATATAGTAGCAATGTCGGTGTGCTACATTTTGAAATTGCCTTGTCCCGATGTCATGTCCTTCCGATATCCGATGCCTGTACTCGTGCAACATACTGTCTCATAGTGAGTCGTAACTCGCGAGTTGTGACGAAACTTTCAAAATGACGATACCAAATCACGGTAACGGAAAAAGGATGGATTACGCGGCGCCTTCACTCACTTATTTGAGTTCTTCCTCTCTCTCCGCCTGAAAGTTGAGTAATGATGAAGCTAAGCAGCGCCTTCCCGGCGCTCCCCATTCTCTCTCCTCGCCTCGCAATTTTCACCGTACCACCACCAACCTCTTTCAAAATACCACCTCTTCTGCGCAAACCACTTACTTACACCAACCGCACAACCCTGAAAATTCATTGCTGTAAAACCGCCGCCGGCGACAGCGACAGCGACGGCGAAGATCCTCCGTACAACATAAAAAGATGGTTTAAAAAGAATGCCGGGTTCGGGTTTGGGCCGGATAAAGTGCTCCGCTCCATTGCTGGTGCTACTTCAAGCCCCATTTGCCAATTCGTCTCTTCTCCCTCCACTTTCTTGCACGCTGTTGACCCTCGCATTAAACTGGTATAACTCTTTCCTTTCGATATCGTGTTTTCGAAGCTTTCTATTCATTTTATTGCGTATATATGACGATTCATGTTAGCCGACCCCAAATCATTTACAAACTTATATGGTTACTGCTGTTTGAACATTGAGACTGTACCTGTGATTGGTTGTCGTAACTTGTAAGACTGTTTTGCTATGAATTTACTAGAAAATTTGACTAAAATTAGCTAAATTGTAGAAATTGGCCTTCCCCAGCTGTTAAATATAAGTTCCGGCGCAGTCCAACTTTCAATCTTGGTTTCGCCACTGTGCTCGAGTTGCTGGAGAATTTGATTAATTTTGGTGGGTTTCGGTATCATTGGGGCGAGGATTCAATGGTTCGGGCTAATCTTGTTGATAAATGGCGATAATACGAGACAGATGTTTCACATCTTGGCATAATTTGTGGTTTTTGTATTGGGAACAAAGAATGGGATGCAATTTTCGCTGGTTTGAGCAGTCAGAGAGAGATTAATAGGCAGATAATGGGTATTTTTAGTGGCTGAGTTAATTAGGATGTTGTATCTGTTGAGATAAGGTTCCGTAACTTTCTCCTTGCAAAGAAGTTATTCTTTGTATGAAATCATGATTCTTAACGGTAACTGGGTTGTTGGCATAAGCTTCTACCACTAGTGTCGTTTAAAGAACGAACAAAAAAGGCGATTTGTTATAATATTTTAGCTCTACGTGGTGCTTGTTGAGGCCAGCGATCATGCTTAACAGGGCCAATAATCATGCTCATAGTGGTGTATGTGTATGTGCATGATGTTTAGTGGATGAGTTAATAGGGTATTACATTTACTCCCATTGTTTATTTGTTTTCCATAACTTTTGTCTTGTACAGAATGAATAGGAAGTGCTGTAGATAAGCTTTCAATTGAACTCATGATCTGTGATTGAATCGTAGTATGTAGCTTTGGAGGTTATGTAGCCATGTAGGCGTAGTTTTATGAATGTATTTTGGCTGGTGAATGCCACCTTCTTTCAGCTGAGGACAGGTACTTCCTAATGAGAAATATCCATTAGAGCAGTAACATACCCTGTCATGAAAGAAAGGGGTTTTATCCACGACTGAGTAACACACATCACTATATGAGATGGGATAAAATTGGTTTTATGTTCTTACCAAAAACACACCTTACCCAATTGGAAATCTCCTCCAATCCTCCAATGCCTTAGTTAGCCTATTTGTAATTCCTAAATTAGGGTTGTTGTTCTTGTAATTTGTGAATGTGGGTTGTGAGTGATAAATTGCATTTAGATTAAATATGACTGTGGGTAGAATGGATTTAGGTGCCTTCCTAAGTCACCATTGCAAAGTGTAGGGATCTATAGTCCCCACTCCCCATGCTCTTTCTTCGTTGGGAATATTGGGATGATACGGTTGGGAGCTTCTGCATTTCAAAGGGAACAGATCCACTATTAGCCGAAAGTTTTATCTGTCTTTTCTCCGGGAATTTTTGGCTTTGTCATCAAGCGCGTGGTTGACTTTATTAGTTTGTTTGGTTTGTTTCGTATAGTTGGAATTAAATTGGACTATAGTATTAAGTACACCAATTGAAACGATTTTATTAATCTCAGAAAATATTGTTTCAATAGGGTCTTCCGTCTGTGCTTCTAATTTTGTGAAGTAGCAGTCAGTCGGTGCGATTCTCGAAGCAATTTTCATTTTGGGTCATTCGTGCGCAGCCTCTCTATGTTTCAATAGGGGTAAGACTTGATACCATCCGACCCCCCCCTTACCCCGCCTTATGGCGGAAACCTTTAAGGCACTGGGGTAAAGATGTTGTTGTAGAAAATATTGTTTCATGCTATTCTAAAAGATCTCAATGTATTCGTATTATCATTCAAAAGTTTATTGTATTGATAACTGTTTAACCACTCTTGGTGGCCCTCAAAATAAAAGATCCTATTAATACACATAACAAGAAAACACCAATTTGGGTTTGAGATGAGAATATCAAAGGTATAGAAAATAAAAATATTTCTTATGAATTGACTAAACATTAGAGAAATGTTGAGCTGTGTATGGGATGATGATGCTAATGCTTTGGTTGAGCTTCATTCTTCTGTCTATATTTTTTTTTTTGGAAAATTTTTGTTCACCTACTTTATCTTTGTTTTCACCTTTCTATGTATAATCTGTATCATTGAAGAACTAACTGAACTTTGCACTCTGCAGGTTTGGCTTGTGGTGTTAGTTCTTTTACCAGCACGCTCCCATATTTACACACGTTTTGGAATTGTTCTTTCTTTAGCTTTGCTATCAACATGGACTCTCCCTCAAGAGTTGTGGATTGTAAGTTCGGTCATCCTTATCTTGTGGAGCTATGTTTATTGAACTGCGGATTTTTGTGAGCTGTCATGTGTTTTAGCTAATAAATTCGACCCTCTTCTTGTTTCCAATAATAAACTTCATTTAAAGAGAAGTCTTGATTATCCCATTTCTGTAGACAGTCCTAGTGGTTTGGTTAATGCTCAGGTGGTGTTCACTACTAGTGAGGAGTAAGGCCGTTTGATATTGTAAGGGAAAAAATGTGATTTGTCATCTAAATTGACAAGGGAAGGCTTGCCCTCATTACACCCTTGTGATGGGACCCTTCCCCGGATCCTCGCTTAGCGGGGACGCCAATGTGCACCGGGCTGCCCCCCCCCCCTTTTATTTGACCTTTCATTGTGGTTTTTTAGAAGGCTTTTCGCTGTAGATGCGTTATTTTAGTTTCTTGGATTTTCATTCACGGAGGAACCCTCAAAACATTGGAATTTCCAGTGATGCTAGTGTTGTGTCTTACACCTTCTCTGATGTTCTGCTTCAACATTTAAACTATCTTCCTTTTCGAGTGTCTTGTTCTATGATTCCTTTACTTGGATGTTGGAGGTCCCAACTGAACTACTATGCTTTATCAATTCATTTGCATCTGAAGTCTCTTCTTCTCGCGTATCCGTTTGCTTCTCAAGAGTCTTTGATTCGGTCCTGTACATTTGTTGAATCTGAAACTTAAGGTGTGCAAATCTGAAGTCAATGAAACTTCTAATGTTTCAACCATAAAAAATTTACAGTTAGAATCCATTTGCTTGAGCAATGCTGTTTGTCTTTGCAGGATCAATTGGGTCGAGTGACTTTGCTATCTTTAATTTTATTCATAGTGCTCGGCTTGACTGCTGATAGTGCCATCCCTAGTGTCTCTTGGAGGACTCCACCCCCATCTCTGGCTGGCTTTGTTAGTGTTCCTTCATCATCCAAGGGTTATGCATATATGATCTTCAAGTTTGGACCTTTACAGATGACAAAGAAAGGACTTTCAGTGGCAAGCACATCGGCTTGTCTCACTTTTACTGTAAGTTTTTCCTTTTGCTTTCCAACTTTGTTATCGCGTAGAACACAATCTGTCAAAATTAGATCTCTTTTCATATTGGTTAGCATCCGCAAATTCTTGGACAGAAATCTCCATAACTAATTTCCGTTTGCTATTTTTTTGTTTTTTTTTGTTAGTGTAGTCTTGCTTCTGCCTTTTCTTTTTTTCTTCTTTCTGTTCTTGTATCAGTTTCAAGTTTAATGTTAAGCGAAGTGAGCCTTTGCTGTTTTGATAGATCTTACAAAGCGCAAGTCTCTGTTTGACAACCACCTCCCCTGAACAACTTGCGTCGGCTCTGCGGTGGTTCCTGCTCCCTTTAGCTCATATTGGTGTTCCAGTTGCTGAAATTGTGCTTACATTAATGCTTTCACTGAGGTTTATCAACATTATTTTTGATGAGGTATTTCCCAATTTTCTCTTTTGTTCACTTATTTCCTTAATATCCGAAATTTCATGATCCTGCTGTACTTTATTCTATATCTGCACACCATTTCACAATCTGTAAAAGATATTTCAGCTGTGGGGATCTGGTTGTTTGGTATTTACTGTCACCTTTCTTATACAAATAGTAATTTTTCAGGTCCGCAATGTTGCACTTGGAGTTCTATCTCGTAGAATAAATTGGCAACAGTTGACATTAATGGAGAAAGTTGATGGTATGTGGAAATCTACGCTCCCCTAAATTTGATTAACTTCGACCGTATGATTAAGAATATTATTGACTAGTGGGATTATTCGTTTTAGGTATGAAGTTGCTTTATAACAGGTTATACCCAATGCTTATACCATGCTCGCGGGAGCACAAGGAGGATGGTGGTCCTCCTCACAATAGAGGAGTAGGGACCACACTTAAATTGTGGTCCTCACTTCTCTATTGTGAGAAGGACCACCATGCTCATTGTGCTCCCGGGAGCATGGTATAATTTGCGCTTTATAACCTTGCATACCGGGAGCACTATTCTTCTTTTGCATTTCCTAGCAATGTGATCCCCTCCCACAAATATAACGGCACAAGTGACATGGCTGTTTCATCCTCTTCAATTTCACTAAAAGTTATTTGTGATTTATATGATTCTTGTACTGAGTAATCGTATCTCTCTGCATTGGTTTTTGTTGCTCGTGAAGTGACTCATTTCTTTGACTTATTAACGAAAAAATGTGGCTCATATCTTTATGTCTTACTGTCTTTCTGACTTGTACAATTAAATACCTTACTGCTTTCACGAGGCGAATATTTACTGTTTTAATAATTTGATTTTAAGTGGTATGTGACGAACTCACATTAGTAATCAGAGGAGACGAAGATAAAATGGAAGAGTTGCTGTCCATAGTTGTTATTCTTGCCATTGTTGTGGCTTATTAAATAGAATGTAAAGATAGTCGAGGATGTTCGAGTTGCCTCGAACCCCCAAGGTGTAAAATACGTAAGGTGATGTGTAAGATGATATCTGATCATGAGCTATTTACCTGGACTTCTCTAATTTTAACCTCCCAACTGGAGTATTCCAGAGTGTAAAATACACAAGATGATGAGTAATTTGATGTTTGACCATGTGCTATTTCCGTGCACTTTCCTGTTTTTAACCTCCCAACTGGAGTATTCCCCAAGCAAGTGATTAAAATGCGGTCTGATTGTTTGCCCTGGATGGTGTTGGCTTAAGCTAATCTTAACATCGTACCCACAAGAAGTTTAGACAAATCTGTTAATGTTTCTTACTTTCATCTGATGGAACGATTGGTTTTCAAGATGTTTCTCTTGACTTGCAGTTTTTGTCATGTATATACGGCGAATCTTCAAAAATATATTTAGCCACGCGGAGCAAATATCACAGGTTCTACACATTCAACCTTGGTTTCCTTTCTATGACTTAAGATGTTTCCCTCTATTTGGTGGCAAGTCTCACTGATTTTATTAGCTGTAGCCTGTATGGATTACTTTTGTAAGAGTTGAGACATTTCTGTGATTCTGTCCATTTGTCAGATAAATAAAAATTAGATAGTTGTGTGGTACTCGACCGCACCTGTAAGTATTCTGCTATATTTTTAGTGGTCTGGTCTAGAACTAGGTATCCGTGTTTTGTCCATGTTTATGTTTTGTCCAATATGACTGATATGAGTGTTTGAGAGAGGATGAAGAGTCAAGTAACAGAGGTGTATTCTGGTTTGGGGAAAGCATGATCTTAGAAATTGGGTTTTCTTATCTTAACTATTTTCAAAATGCAACTCTAGTTCAAAACTAATTCAAGTATACTAGAAAAATAAAATAAAAAATAATCTAATAATAGTAATGAGTTCGGCTGGACTGTTTAGCAATGAGTCGACTCGAAACACTAGGTAGACGAGCTGATTTCAAAAAATGGGTTTTTTTTTTCCGGCATCTGTGTCGTATACTTATCATGCTTTCGGATTTTGACAATAAGTTTACCGACTATATAAGCTTTCCTAGATAGCTTTCAGTATAATGACTATTGTGGAATGTGGACTATGGAATGTAAACTATGTCCGATATTCCTTCTAATACTGGAGGTTTGGGCAAGCGGCTCTTTATACCTTTTGGTGATGGCTGGTTGGTGCATAGACATGGGCCTTTCTCTGTAAAACATGAATGTAGCTTCGTATATTGTTATGTTATGTGGTGTAATTTTCTTTGAACTTTTTGGCTTTTTGTTTTGTGTTTTTTGTGTGTCGTTGAAATCTGACCTCTGTTTTGGTACAATGAGAAGCTCCTTATTTTTTTTTTTGGAAAACAAATTAACTTTCTGTTGCTCTTCAGAAGTCTGCCACATTAATAGTAATATCTCTCTTGTTGCAGGCCATGATTGTTCGAGGTTTTCGAGGTGATACCAAACGTCACAAGATCCATTTTTCTAGTTGGTCATTTGGCATGGCAGAGTTTGTTTCTTTATTGGCTTTGTTTGGTTTTATTGGTGCCACAAAGTTGTCTGCGTATTTCCTGGTCTGATATGCAGCATAGCGTCCGCAATTCTGGTACTGCTCAAGTGCTCATTGTTCTGCTATGAAAGTTTTGTAATTGTGTTCCTATGCTTCCTACCTGAAGAAGGTTTAATATGAAGATGGCTTCTGTTTGCTTCACTTGTATCAGTTGTATGGTACATACAGGATCGGTTCTATCACACCAATTGCCACCTATTATGTCAACTCGCTGTTTGTGGAGGTTAAAAGACAAGAATTATTGTATCTCATATAGTTTCACGAATATGAATACTGCTGCAGCCTGGTTGCTTTGAAACTGGATACTACTGACACTGGTACGTCAAAGGAGATTTTCTGGACAATCTACCTTCTTTGTCACAGGGGAAAATTGATAGAAGCGACAAGAACATCCGAGTTTAAGAGTGGAGGGTGAATATATTTCACGAGCAGGTATCCATGCTTTTCATGCTTAGGTTTGATTTGGGTTTATTACATTTGTTATGTCTTGTTATTCTCCAGTTTGAGTATTCAGGTGTATCCATGCTAGAATTCTCTCTGTTGTGAGGTATTTTGGGGGTTGTATCTTGAGTCTAGGCCTGTTAAACGGGAAGGGGTTCACTAATGATCAGTGACCCGCCTCTGTTTTACAGGGTAATACCCAACTCCAGTAGTTATAGGGTTGGTCACAGCAGAGTCAGCCCATTATGTGCATTAAGCAGGGCGGGACGGGGTGGGGTGGGTTTAAAACCGGGCCATAGTAAACAGAAAGAAAAGAAAACTCTACCTGCTGTATTCCTTTTGTCTATTTTCTTTATTGTCGTGATATCCTTATCTCTTCATTTTCCTCTTTCCTCCCACCTCGATAGCTTTTACTTCCCCTCTCCTCTAGAGCTTCAATTTCACTCTCTTCCATGGTTATGGAGATGGAGACAATGAAATGAATTTGTTCCTTTAAGAGTGTGTTTGGAACTTTGGATACGCACATTGGAGGAAATGAGGCTAGGGGAGAGAGTGAAGGGAAAGATAGGAGAGGGAAGGGGAAAAAACTGTGGTGTTCGATTTTGCTTCCAAATCTTTCCAGCAATGGAGAGGGAATCAAGATAAATGACTTTCTTCCCTCACCCCATCTAAACAAAGTCTAAATGGAAATTTGGGATTTTAACTTTGTTATGAAGCTGGTAACACGAGTATGGGATTGCAGATGTTGCTTATGTAACTGATTACAACATCTTTAACCCCAGTGCCTTAAAGGCTCCCGCCATAAGGCGGGGTAAAGGGAGGTCGGATGCCAAAGACTAATTGTTCATTGGTTTTGGGATATAATGGAATAAAGCCAAATGGCTCATAAAACTGTTTGTTCTTCTTATTTTGTGAAGTAGCAGTCGGTGCGATTCTTGAAGCAATTTCATTTTGGGTCATCCGTGCGCAGCCTCTCTATGTTCAAATAGGGGTAAGTCTTGCGTACATCCGATTCCCCCTTACCTCGCCTTATGGCGGGAGCCTTTAAGGCACTGGGGTAAAGATGTTGTTGTATTGCGATGGGTCTCGAGGCACCTTGTCCTATTAACAAAAGCCTTTGACTCTCCCGCAGTCCCGCCCGACCTGTTAACGTGTTGTTCAACCTGTCTCGCCCGCTCCTAGTTGTATCTCCTTTTACCATTGCTGTTAAGGGGTTACATTGGGTATATAGGCTAGATAGCTAGTGCTTTTTTTTTTTTTTTTAAATATGAGTTACTGGCTGGGTGGTGTTTTGTAATAAATTTGTGCTTTGTTTCAGGTCTAATGAAATCGACTCTTATTTATTGGATGCAAAAATACGTAATACTGCTGTTGTCCAGTTTATAGATGCTTCACTTC
>JBBYHQ010000010.1:5727741-5775396 GCA_038382645.1 Spergularia azorica | reverse complement strand
AGGCAAGAAGAAATTTTTTAACAATTTATTTGTGACCCTCAAAATTCTTTTTATTTTGTCTTATTACTTGTTTTGGTGAACTCTACCAACTCTACCAAATTCAAACTCTAGAGGATCCTCACCCACAAAAACATCTTATGGTCATTTTATGGACAATAAATCGCATAGTTTTCCACAAATTGGTAATAAGGAACTTCTATATTCTTGATTATAGTTATTATAGAGATCACCAAGATTATCATACGTACGTAAGTGATGCATGTCAATGCAATTAACAAAATGATTATGACATTAAGTTAAATATATAAAAAGTGGTTATGGAGGCAATTTAATTGGCTAATAAGTGCCAACAAATGAGGTTAAAAGTTAAAATGAGTGAAAAAAATGAAGTATTCTTGTGAAATGTTTCGTGCACGGCCTATCAGTTGACAAGCTAAGTGCTCCTTAATTAGAATTTATCTACTTTACATTATTTTTTTGAAGGGAAATCTACGTTACATTATTATTCGGTAAATGTCAACAGCTCGATGATGATACTTTAACCAATTTAGGATTGAAAACCATTATATATTAATGTAAATATTATTATCATTAATATATTAATTATAAATAATAAATTACAAGACGTTCGTTAGAGTCGCGAAATAATTTGGCCTCCGCACCCTTGCCTATAGAATAACCAATACGAGTGAAACTACATGATCCTTAGCCATATAAATGTGACATATACATTAATAATGGGTAAAAAGGTATTTTTATATACGGAATTTAATTAATTGACAAAGTATAAAAAAAATTAGGTCAAATACAAGCAAAACGACGGACTATAACGACCAAGTTGTCCCTCTTTCATGGGACAATCAAGATTTGTTATGAAGTTGGGAAAATGCCTTTGGGACGCTCTGGAGGAGGTTCCGACTAGCCTCCAGGACCTGCTCCTGCATAGAGAAACGTCACTAGCCTCGGGGGGGTGACCGAGGAATCCCTCTCCGATGCAAGGGTTTAGATAGTATTTTTGTAAAGAGTTAGGAGAGAAAAATGTCCCTTCATACCTTTTGAGTATGGGGTATTTATACTAACTCTGCCTTAGTTTTGTGGTTGTAAACAATGCACATGTATAGACAACATTCGGCCACGTCATCGGTTTACAGGAAAGAGGCCCACTTCAGGGTGATGTCCTGGTGTGTTGACCTTACGAGGTCTAGACCTGGTGAGCTGGTCTGGACCGGACCTAGTGAGCTAGTGTGGTCCGGATCTGAAGAGATGGTGCAGCCCCTGCTGGTCGGGTCTATACCAGATCAGCTAGTGTGCTGGCCTGGTTTAGACCAGCATCTGGACAAGCTCGTCTGGTATAGCTTCTGATATGGTCTATACCAGCTTCAAACCAGCTTGTCCAGATAGGGTCTGGACCAGCTCAAGCAGGGGTTGGGACTGGTCAACTAGTCTGGGAAACTACTTTAGAGGCTCCTTTCGGAGCCTTCTTCCCAGTCTGTTTATGACTGCTCTTCTTGATATACCAGAGGTGGGTTGATTGTGGAATCACCCCCCAACAACAAGTTAATGGTGTTATATCTTATACCACATGAATGATTCATGTCAACTAAAGTTATAACACTTATAGTCTGTTTGGATATAGGGAAATGGAGCAAAAGGGAGGGTAAGGGGAGCGAGCTGGCCGAGGGATCCATTTTCTTTTGTTAGTTTGCGCATAAAAATATGCTAATTAAATATTTGCAATAGTATATGTATCATTATAAAGATTAATGATGTAAATAATGTATAGCGATTATAATGAAAAATTTGTTTTCCTTTAAGAAAATAGATTATTACTTCCTAACATTAATCTTGTTTTTGTTTGCTTTTTTGTCCTTTTTCTCATTTCTTAGAATATCGCATATAAATGCATATTCTTGTTGAAATTCTTCGTAAGTATGCAGGGACGGAGCTAGGAAATGAAGTCGAGGGGGGCCAAAGTCGAACAACAATTACACAGATGTTGAGATGTATAACCTCGATAAACAGTCAAAAAAGCAAATGACAAAATTTACACTCAAAAATAGTAAAATACCAAAGATTAATTGTTCAACTTAATTACCGTACATCACTACATCGATAAAAAAATTTCACGAAATATTGTTAATTATCGATAGATTATCTCACTCAAATGTGGCTCTTTGTGTGTCTTGGATGTTACGGCCTCGGACTTTGTGTTGTGGTCATTTGATTAGAGAAGGTTCGTATTTTCCGCTCGAAAAATAAACATAATACAAACTTAAATTTTTGGAGGATAATTGAAGAAATAGAAGAAAGAAATAAAACCCTTCTATCTAAGAGTGAACAGTATGACACTATATGATGTTGCTGTCCAATCGTGAAATGTGAACCACATGTTACTTTTTGGTCCTCTTCCAAGTTTCAGGGCCAGATTTTAACAGTATTTTCAGTGGGCCAATATTGAATATTTTTGTAGAGCCCAAAACAACATCAAAAGTTTTTAAATTTTTGCAGTGGGCCAATGCCCACCTTGGCCCTTAACTAGCTCCGTCAATGTAAGTCTGCCTAGGTTTATAAACCACATGAAACAATCAACCGCATATTCTAGTAAAAA
Source organism: Spergularia azorica (assembly GCA_038382645.1). Lineage (NCBI taxonomy): Eukaryota > Viridiplantae > Streptophyta > Magnoliopsida > Caryophyllales > Caryophyllaceae > Spergularia > Spergularia azorica. The sequence goes on along the minus strand of JBBYHQ010000010.1, from coordinate 5,772,788 downwards.
GATCAAAGTAGTGATTATAGTAAATGGGGACTCCTAAACGTAACCTAAAAAATATTAGCGTAATCTATTTTTTTCATTTTTCTTCCAATATTACCCTTAATGATACTCCCCCTCCCTAGAACATACTAGCGTAACCTATTTTTTACGTTTCTTTGTAATTCTTTTCACATATTCAAAGTGTCAAACGAAACATAAAGAACTAGATCGATGCCAATTTTTTTTCAACACCCCCAAGATATATAACGAAAAGCGGTAAAGGAAATGACTAAGCCATGGCAGGCGAAGTAAGACGCTCTATTTTTTTTCCCGTCAAATTCATGTGGTTCCCCCTAGTAATGTCAAAATGCGCGTGGTACCCCTAACTTTTCAAACTACTGCATAGTTCCATTTCGAACAATTTCGCGGTGTTAATTTCTTTCCGTTAAATGGTGACCTGTCGTATAAATTATAATTAAATTATAAATTAATTAACATTTTTTGTAACACAAAAAAAATAAAAAATATATTTAGGACCCTTTTCTCTCTCCTCCTCTTCCCCAGCCTTCACAACCGACCCCACCTCCACCACAGCCCAGACACCACCGGCCATCCCCGACAGCCATTACAACCGCCCCCGACTCAACCAACAAATGCGTATCACTCCGACGACCACCGAATCAACGGATATCTCCACCGCATCTTCCCCCTCGTCCACGATTTTCTCGTTTGTTCCTCCATACTCGAACTTCCAACCACACGACGAGGCGTTGTGTTGGTCGAGTAGAGGGGGATAAGCGGCAGAGGATGGCAGAGAGGTGAGGATGCGCAAGAAGATCAGATCTAGAAGGGGGAGAGAGATTTTCCAGGAGAGAAGGCGAAGGAAGAAACGAGAAAAGAGAGGAGGAGAAGGGAGAGGGGTTGTAGATGGTGGTGGGTTCGGTGGTCGTAGCGGCGAGGCGCACCTCGTGGTGGTGTCAGATGTGGTTGTGATGGTGGTCGAGGGTAGTCGACAGTGGTGGTTGGGCACCTCGTGGTGGTGTCAGATGTGGTTGTGATGGTGGTCGAGGGTAGTCGACAGTGGTGGTTGGGCGGTGCCGAGGTGGTGGAAGTGCGTCTGGTGGGGAAGGTTAATTTTGATTTTTAAATTATATTATGAAATTGTTAAATGTTAATTTATTCCTAATCCCATGTTATTTTGGGGTATAATAAAATAAGATTTAGGGTATTTGTGTTATTTTGAGAAAAGTAGGGACATATTAGGTATTTTACCAAGTTACGTTAGTAAAAAAAAAATTACGTTTAGCAATCATGAATTAAAGTTATCCATAAATGGCCTTGTAAACAATTTAGATCAGAGAAATCCCACTGTGGTGATACAATACAATTCATATCAACGTTTAACAATTTTAATTTTCAAATACAAGAATTTGTATTCATTCATATCATATATTACCCTCAAACATTTTACTTTCATAAAGTCGAATCATAGAGAACGTTAATAATTAAACTCATTCGAACCCCGTGTCAAGTCAAGGTGCCAAAGACAAGGTCACCCTATTCCTATTCCAGCCAAATGTCTAGGATTTTTACAGGCCTGCTACTCCTTCCTCTACTCTTCGTGGCTTCGTGCCATCAACATTCTTTTCCACACAAACGAATCAGAGTATATCTTTGATTTGTTCCACCCAAAATTATTCTAATCATTTGTTTATTCGATGCAAAATTTATCCCAAAATATTACTCCTACTCATTTGATAAGAAGAAGAGCTGATATAAACTACTTTCTCCGATCCCATGATGTTCTCTTGCTAACGAGAGAGACTTATTCTTTGGCGAATGTTGGAATTTTGATTTCCTAGACGCTTAAAGTTGTCTAATGCTTTATATGTGTATTTTTATTACTATTTGCGACTTTTTTTGTATTGCCAGTGCGATAATAATACATCTTGACGCCAATATTTTATTCAATACTAATATGTGTGTGGTATTATATATGAGACTGAGATCCTCCTCATCATACTACCAACGGTGCTTAATTACACATCGAATCTCAACAGAAAATTAAACCGGTTACCACATCGATGAATAATCAACCCTTACTTTTTCTCATTTTTTTTTTGTTACAATAATTTAACCTAGCTTATTGGTAGGACTGTCCTTTTAATTTTTATACATGCGACATAGTATAACATAAATCCAAAGAATAATTCCATATATATTTAAAAAATAGTGGAGGACGAAAATGGAGCCAAAGAAATCGGAGTTGAAAAAAATGTAAAAGAAAGAAAGAACAGGGCAATCCCTTTTTCTCTCTCTGTCTTTCTCTTTCTCTCCCTCGTCTTTCTCTCCATCTGTCATTTTGGTAAAAAAATTTACCCATTGCTTTCAACGCCATGGAAACTAAGAATGCCATGGATACTGATGCATCAGCTAGGTAAATGTCATGTAATATTTTATCTTGTTGTTTTTGCATGCTCTTAATATTTTTGTGTGTTTGATTTTATGTTTTTTTAGGTTGTATATGTTTTGCCATGTGAATATCATGGCATTGTTTTACGTTCCGAAATTACGCCATATATCATGTATGGGTATGTCAGATTCGTGTTAGCCGTCCCCAGGTCATGGTAAGATAGAAAACATTTGTGGTCGTCAGTTGTGAATATACATGACAAAGTTCAAAATGCTATTTACAAAGGAGCATGTACATAATAAATGTTGTGTTGTGTTAATTATTTCTAGATTTATTTATTAGTTAGTTAAGTCTTTTATTGTCAAATGTGACTATCCCAAATTTCTCATTGATTATTAGGTGTCACCTACATGATGAAAAGAACCTCATTTGAGATTATATCCTTGAGATTTTCATGTTTGAGGTTTACATAACGCGTAATGTCTTGCCTTGTCGTGTGACATAAGACATGATAAGAAATGTACACGAGAAATAGAAGAGACAGAGTAACATAGAGTAGTCTTTTTAGGTTTCCTGAAATTGGAAATGGTGAAGCCTAGGACTAGGAGCAGCAATATTGTCTTGGATCATTCAAAACAAGAATGTACTGTACTAAATTATTCCTGGAGTACTTTGTTTGAGACTTTGAGTGTATAAACCAATGTCATCAACGTTTTTTTGGTGAATATATATTATAAATTTTGAGAGTTTCTTATATATGCAGCAATAGTACGTGCAATACGTCTTCCGGAACTCCAGAAAGGGTGTTTTTTACCAGGGTTAGAAGATTATCAGGACTTTCAGATCCTTTTTCTGCTCATGGTGAGATCAATATGCTTGATTCTCTGATAAAATATTCAGCAAAAGTTCGATTTATCGAGTTTTAGATCATAATGATCTGATTGAGCATTTCCTTATTATAGCAGACCCAGCACGCTTAGATGTGGAGGCATTAGAGATGACTGAAGCCACTGCAGATGATCATTCACCGCGAGAAGTATCAGAAGAGAGTTATGAGTCTGATACTGTAAGCACCTCAGACTCGGAACAGCACTCTGGTGGACACAATTCTCACTGGCGCGGTTTCATTCATATGTTGAAGAAGGGTCCTAAGCGTTTTCAGACATTTCATCCCCTGAGTTTGCCAAAGCTTACTAGGAGAAAGAGTAGAAGTGCTAGGCATAGCTTGATTCCTGTCATACCTTCATTAGATGGCGATATGTGCTTCTTCAAACCCTCTTGGAAGAATTTCAGTATGAAGGAGCTTCAAGAAGCAACTAACAACTTTACCAAAGGTAGATTACCTGATTACTTTTACTGTGCTCAGTATGTCTGAATTCAAGATAACACAGTTCATGTCATTTTCTGACAGTTCTATCAGTTAATCTCAAACCTGTGACACAGTGACAGTGTGTCAAATTTACTTCATTTCTTGTTAGAGATATGGTAATATCATATTAGGAATATGGGTTGTCTAATATGATATTACCATATCTCTAACATTTCTCGAGGTCTAATGTCATCACAGTATGCGCTTTTAAAAGCACAGCTTTGACAAAACATCCTTTTATGGTTTATTTTTATCCCATATTGTTCATGTGGCTTGGTGCAGTGTGCTGATCAGGTTCACCAATACTGACTTTGTGAATCCTTTGATCAGAAAACAAAATAGGAGAAGGAGGTTATGCAGAGGTGTTCAAGGGAGTTCTGCCTGATGGGCACCTTGTGGCTGTAAAACGTATGTCAAAAGGAAACCCTGAAGAACTGGCAGCAGACTTCTTATCTGAGCTTGGGATTATAGTGCATGTCAACCACCCTAACGTTGCAAAAGTTGTTGGTTACGGCGTGGAAGGCGGGATGCATCTTGTTCTCGATTTGTCACCAAATGGGAGCTTAGAATCTGTTCTTCGCGGTGTGTAACAGTACATTGTCTCTTTGAAATGTTACAGTAGAAACTTGAACTGACCGACAGTTGATAATCTGACAATTCTGAATCTATGTTTGCATTGGCTAGGTTCAAGGGAAACGCTTAAATGGGATATTAGATATAAGATTGCTGTTGGATCAGCTGAAGGTCTTTACTATCTTCATGAAGGTTGTCAGAGGAGAATTATTCACAGGGATATTAAGTCTGCCAATGTTCTGCTCACAGAAGATTTCGAGGCTCAGGTATCCTGTTAGTTTTGCGATGGAACCTCATTTGGCTTTATGTTTATGCATTTAGCAATGATTTCTTCGTGCAACATGTGTCACCTCAATTGTATACAAAATTCTCATTCCAAGTGCAATGCAGATTTCAGATTTTGGGCTTGCAAAGTGGCTACCGGATCAATGGACTCACCATACAGTCTCAAAATTTGAAGGCACATTTGGGTTTGTTGACTGAATACCTCAACTTTGTTGTTTCAAGAAAGCTGTTCAAGTTCTGAACCAATATTGTTTGGCAGGTATCTTCCTCCTGAATTCTTCATGCACGGCATAGTTGATGAGAAAACTGATGTCTACACGTATGGGGTTCTGTTACTCGAGCTTATTACAGGTCGCCTAGCACTGGATAACACTCAGAAAAGTCTTGTTATGTGGGTAAGAGTCTGACTGATGCTAGAGGCGATTTAGTCTTTCAATCACTTAGTTTAGCGAGCTCAAAACCCTTACTTCAATCCCGTTATGTGCAGGCAAAACCTTTGCTGGACAAGAATGATCTCAAGAAAATTATTGATCCATGTCTTGGTGAAAGCTATGACGCGGATCAAATGAAAATTATGGCATTCGCGGCCAACATGTGCATAAACCATTCCTCCATTGAACGACCACAAATGAAGGAGGTCCGTCATCAGATTAATACTTCTTATATGACTCTATAAGCTAACTTATTGTTCCACAAATTGCGCAATAGAGAAGTCATGAAACTGCTAGGGCGGAGCTCCTGGTATCTAAACGAGTAGTCTGTGTTGCAGGTGGTGGAGATCCTGAAGGGCGAGAGCAAGTCTACAGAAATCTCTAGGTTAACTCAGAAACCGTCTCTTAAAAGATCGTACTCTGTGGAGCTCTTTGATGCAGAAGAGTACAATTCCACCAAGTACTTAAATGATGTGGATCAGCTCATGCACATTGCACTGGAGCTCTGAAAACTCTATTCCGGGTAATTACAGTTACACTCGCCTGTTAAACCACCTCAAAAATTCAGCCTGCGCGAATTTGGCAAGAGTAATGAACAGCCAACAGTGCAAAGTGGTTGCACAGTTCAATTACATAGCATGACACTCTGACTGGTCATGTTACAATGTAAACTGACCTGTAAAGAAGGCAGTTTTGCTAGGGTCGGTTTCTGACATCCTCGTGTACAGGGCGCTTCTTCAGCTGGTAAAAAATGCAAGGGAAGAAAAAAGAGGGGTTTCAAGTCCTTTTTCCTAAAAGCAGCATTGACTGTTGTATTGTTACTCAGGAACATATGTTTATGTTGATATTAATTAGTAAAGAACAATGCAAATTAATCTGCAAGGGTAACCTTGCCAAATTCAAATGTCATTTTAAGAACCTTGTTTATAGGTAAACTAACCGCTTACAAAGTAAACGCTACCAAAGACCAGATGAAGAACGAAAAGTGTATCAAATTCAAGCATCAGAACGCCCATGTATGTTAATGCATTAGTTGAACTCAGTTAATACAGTAGACCAGTAGTATCAACAGGACAATGCATTGGAGTTGTAGCTAGCATACCATGATGTGCATTTCATCAAAAAGTAGTGTTAAAGTTACACCCAAAACACTTCACATATGAGTGTCCCACATTGGAAAAATAGAAGAGATTTGTCTACCTTATAAATCAAGGAGTTACTCCTTCTATTGCCAATTAGTTTTAGGATGGAACCTCCTTGGGCTTAACAAGTGGACTCTTTCTTCTCCTTACGGATGTGGCGCAGGCTACAAGATCCAGGGTTCGGTTTAAGAGGTTCTTAGAGGATTCTAAAGGACGTCCACTCTAGATGTGACATACAATTTTGGAAAGTCGAGACTAAATGAAAAGATGATCTTCAAATGAATATAAAAAAAATGAAAAAATAAAGTAGACTAGATGCACTTTATGTTCAAAGTCAAATTGTAATTTAGCAAAATCGAAATTCCACCCTATTTTTAGGACTCGGCTCATAAGAAGGTGGTTATGTATCATCCTCTTCGGGGATTGGAGTCTTGTCTCTTCCTTCCCTTCCTTTATCCACCAGTCCACCACTACCTCTTCAATGTAAACTTGTATGGATAGTGGCCACATGGTTTAATATTTCGCAAATGTACTTTAGCCCGAGAACTTCTATTCGTCCATATAAAAATATACTCGATAATCTATGAATCAATAATATGCCTAAACCACTATTAGTCCAACTAATTACCTCACTTTCAATTTACCATATATGTTAAAACTACGGTATTTCTATAACAAGTTTACTCGAGGTTATGCTCGTCTGACCCGTTTGACAAGTTTAGTTATCTTCCCAAGGAGATCCATCTACTCTCGGAACATCTCCACGTCAACATCTTCCCCGGAAAAAAAAGAACAAACAAAAGAAACACCTTCTTTACTCTTCTTCTTCGCTCGTCGTACCTGCGATCCCTCTCTCTCTCTCTTGTTTTCTTTCTCTCTCCTCCGATCGACAAATGCTGGCAAATTAAATTCGAATTCCGGATTAATTTCATCTCGTCGTCGTCGAATTTTAATTCTGGTGATTCCAGGTTAGCTCAATTTCCAATCTTTATCAAGAACCCTAATTTTATTTTCTCCAATTAGGGTTTTCAATTTCTGGAAGATTTTGTGTTTCTTTTGCTTATTTTTAGTTAATTCGTTCAGTTTTAGTAGTGTATTTGTAGCTTAATTTCCCCAATTTGATTTCCCCTTGCATAATTTTCTGGCAGATTGAACAAAACCCAAAAAAAGAAAAAAAGCCCAAATCAATTTTAACCTAATTAATCCGAAATCCCAATAATGGGGAAGAGCGAATTTCTGACCCCGAAAGCAATTGGGAATAGAATAAAAGCAAAAGGGCTGCAAAAGCTGCGATGGTACTGCCAGATGTGCCAGAAACAATGTCGTGATGAAAACGGTTTCAAGTGTCATTGTATGAGTGAGTCTCACCAGAGACAGATGGAGATTTTCGGGCAAAACCCGGACCGAATATTGGATGGTTACTCTGAGGAGTTTGAGGAGATGTTTTTGGAGCATATGAAACGGTCTCACAGGTTTAGTCGTATTGCGGCCACGGTGCTCTATAATGAGTACATTGCGGACCGTCATCACGTGCATATGAATTCGACAAAGTGGCTGTCTTTGACGGAGTTTGTCAAGTATTTGGGGAGGACGGGGAAGTGTAAGGTGGAGGAGACCCCGAAAGGGTGGTTTATGACGTACATTGATCGGGAATCCGAGGATTATTTTAAGGGGAAGATGAAGAAGAAGCGATTAAGGGCTGAGTTGGTGGAGGAGGAGAAGAAGGAGAGGGAAATTCTTAAGCAGATTGAGCGGGCTGAGCAGGGGATGCCTGTTGATGGGCAGGGGAGGGTGGTGGGTGAGGAGGGGGAAGGGGAGGGGGAGGGGGAGGAGAAGGAGAAGGTGAACGGGAAGGTCGCGTTTGCGCTTGGTGGGGGTGGGGGAGGAGGGAGTAAGGGGGGAGAAAAAGGGGAAGGGGTGAAGGGCAATGTAAAATTAAAGACTGTGTTTGAGGATGAGGTGGATGAGGAGGACAAGAAGAAGGCTAAAAGTGCGAAAATTGTTAAGTATGGTGGTGGGAATTCCGCATTGGATGAGTTGATGAGGGAGGATGAGAAGGTTAAGGAAAAGGCGAATAGGAAAGATTATTGGTTGTGTGAAGGGATTGTTGTTAAGGTTATGAGTAGTAAGTTGAAGGAGAAAGGGTATTATAAGATGAAGGGGGTTGTGAGAAAGGTCATCGATAAGTATGTGGGCGAAATTGAAATGATTGACAGTAAGCATGTACTTAGAGTTGATCAAGCCGAGCTTGAGACTGTAATCCCGCAGATTGGAGGACGTGTGAGGATTGTTAATGGAGCTTATCGAGGGTCGAATGCCAAGTTGCTGTCTATTAATACTGATAAGTATTGTGCCAAGGTTCAGATTGAGAAGGGTGTTTATGATGGCAGGGTGATTCCTGCTGTGGACTATGAAGACATCTGCAAAATTGCCTAGTGACCGAAGACTTGTGTTTACTATAATGGCAGTTCAGGATGTGCAACTGAATTCGAAGAAAGAGTAGATTGTCAGATTATGATTACTGTGCTCGTGGTATGAATGCAAGAAAACATAGTTCATTGTTCAGATCATTTCATGACAGTTTTATCAGATACTCTCAAAGTTGTGATTTCTCGGGGTCTAGTGTTGATCATAATGCGTGCTTATAAAACTATAATCCTTTGACAAAACTATCGTTCATATTGCTTAATGCTGTGTGCTAATAAGTTTAATCAGCACAGACCTTTTTTGTGTTTATCGATTCTTTGATCAGAAAAATTTATTAGGAGGAGGTTATGCAGAGGTCATTAGGGGAGTTCTGCCTGGTGGGCGTCTTGTGGCACTAAAACGCATGTCGTAAGGAAACCCTGAAGAGCTGGCAGCAGACTTCTTATCTGAGCTTGGGATTATAGTGCATGTCAACCAGCATCTTGTTCGTGATTTTCTCCAAATAAAGCTTAGAATCTGTTCCTCGCAGTGTGTAAGCGTACACAATGGCACTTGATGTGTTATAGTGGAAATCTGTAGAAAGTTTATAATCTGAAATTTCGGAATCTATTTCTGTATTACTTAGGTTCAAGTGAATAACTTTGTTAGTGTTGGCATCCTCAGTCCTCATGTTTAGGGTGCTTCTTCAGCTGGTAAAATCAAATGTTTCATCCTTTTTCCTCAAAGCGGCATTGGCATTTTTCTTTTCCTGAGGTCATGTTCTATTTTTATTCAGGATCATATATTTATGTTGCCAAATATTGGTAAAGAACATTGCAAAATATTCTGCAAGAGTAACCATGCCAACTTATTATGTGATTTAAAGAACCTTGTCCAAAGTAAACTACCCCCGCTTACAAAGTAAACACTGCTAAATTCTGGATGAAGAACCAAAAATGTCCATTAATGGGGCTCGAATTGAACCGTGGATGCCATACCTTGTGGAAGGCATTTTGTGAGGGAACTGCACAGTTGCTTCGAGTAGAGAAGTCCGTAAGTTTACACCAACTTTAAGCATCAAAACTCGCAAGGATTACTACAGTAGTGCTCAGTTAAAACAGTAGCATCAACAGCTTCTTTTATCCAATAATGAAACAATTAAGATCTCTAATACATAGTATGAATTGCTCAGGACATCGCCCTCTCGTAAATTCACGATTGAAGAGTTCAATAAAAGCGAGAATATTTACTGATGTAATGTACACTAAGGCTGCACAGGACAATGTACATTTGAGAAACCAAATGTTATGCTCACAGGTTTTGAAGATCGACCTGATAATAAAAAAAATGGTAAATGCTTGTTTTGTATAGAACTCTTCAACTCTCACATTGGTGTAAAACTTTCAATGGACATTGCGAGTGAGAAGTCCTTCAAAAATTGTATGTAAGTCCTTATTATCTGGTCCAAAAATCTCATCTGCCTTCCGAAGAGTTTCCTAAGAAAATATAACAGGGATAACACAATATGATGATGTAAGTCATGCCCCAAAACAGAGTGAATTATAAAGCTTCAATTGATAAAATATAGAGGTAACTGGTTATAGATGACAATGGACGGAGCCAGGTTCTGCATCTCACAGTCTCACTTTCCGCAAATAAAGCATTGGTTATACCTCATTACACTTCTCCTAAGATGGTTTCTTGACCTTCTTTTGTTTGTCATGGAAAAATCGAATTCTTGGCCATTTCAAAAGCTCATCTAGGATGAATTGGCTTTAAGTCATTTTAGTCTTGCTTTTATTAATTCTTAAAACAATTCCTACTTCAAGGTGGATTAGGAGAAATAGAGATGAACATACTTCTTTTGTTTGCTTGTGTGCATTCAGCTCCTTGACATTTGCTAAAAATGCACCAAATTGCTCATATGAGAGACGACTCCTGAGAGAGTCAAAAGAAGAGATCAAACGAAAAGTGCTTTAGACAGAGAGCATTAGATGGTCAGAACATTTGAAGCAAGGGCGAAAACTGAGATACCATGAGATCAATCAAGCCTCTAAAAAAACAGCTTGAAATTCAATAAAATTCGAAAGGCAAGCATAAGCTATAGATTATGTGGGGAAATGGGAGCCCTCAGTGCCGCCTGCTAGACAGGATGAATAGATTGCGTGGTTTTGAAAGCAAAAAATTAACTGAGTCATTTGCCAACATCTGACGACAATGAACTTTCAAAATACCACACTTACAAAAAGACAGCACATAAAAAAATCAAACTAGTTTTCAGAAGCGTAGAGAACAAAAGCTGGTGCGAATCTGATGCAGCCAGGTCGAATGACAAACATTCTACAGAAGTGATCACGAATTCACGATTTGTATATGCACAATCCAACTAGATGGGGTGCAGAAAACAGCACTTGAGATTTCTATCCCTAGTTGTATGAAGAATCTAAACAAATAGAAAAATTTATACTACTCTGACAAAAACCTGACAGACTGTGTTTAACTTCACAAGCTGTCATAAACAGGCAAGAAAAACCAGCAACCAAACACCAACTTAAAACGAAAAGAGATAATCAACCAAGAACACTATGAAAGTATGAAGTAACATTTAGAAGCAATACAACATTCAAAACTGGAAGCTAAAGTCGATAAAAAAGATTTACCTGACTTGACGGAAGAATTCTTTTCCATCAACACGAGGTCGCCCTGCAGGATAAATTCAAACATCAGGCACCACGGGAACAAGATTAACTAGCACATGAAGTACAAATATCACATGATTCTGATTCCAAAAGTAATAGGTAGGTAGACATCTGCATTACCAATCTTGAAAGCTTATGTTTAACACCACTCTCTTCCTCAAGAATACTATACTGCTTATATATTTTTCTAGAAGGGAGGACTTTGATTATACCATTAGCAGGGATGCAATTGCGTATACATCAAAATACCAGCATTTCAGAAGAAAAAAAAAAAATCCACCTTTTAGCCGATTTTAGATTCTGACTTGCAAGAACCAGTTAAATACACAATTAGCAGAATCAGTAGGGAATAACATACCTTGCCTCAAAAAAATAAAACAAAAAAAAAATGAACATACCGCTTCCAGCTTCAGAACTTGAAAAGGAGCCGTGAGTGCCAGAATCAAACATCCCCCGAGTTGTAGAAAATGAAACAGAATGTCGCCTTGGTGATGCTGGCCTAGATGTTCTTGATGGTGATGAAGAACCAGACATGATAGGAGGAGAACCAGGAGGTGTGAAACGAGGAGTGGTTGTCTGTGATGCTAACAAAAGCCCCTGTGAAATCCGTGGCCTGGAAGCTGTATGCATCCAAAGTAACACACAAGAAAATAAAAAAAATATGTGATGTTTAATCATAAAGAACTCCAAAGTTACTTCAGTTGATTGCACCTGAAGTGCACAGCCCCTATTTGGTAAGACTACCCGTAGCTCTAAACCAGTAAAGAAAGCTTTGACTCAGAGGGAAGTCTGTAGTCCTCACTCATAATATTCAATAAATATGGTGTAGCTATAATTTCATAAAAATGCATAGGAAGCAAAACCTACAATCTTGTTCACGATCCTCTGGCACCAAGTTTGCTTGTTCCGAATTCTCACTCTGTGTAGAAGAATAAACTGAAGGTGGTGACTGCATATCATCATCTGCAACAAAAGAAAAGTTCTTAGGATATATGAGGGAAGCAAAGTAAAAGAAGAAGATGAGGTCACACAGAAACCAACAATATATTCAGCATTTGCACACCTCCACTTAGTGTATGAGCAGGAGAACTCAATTGTGCACGGATCTGCTTGTTAACAGTTTCCTGTGCTCCTGCCTGCAGGCAAAGACAGGAGATGATCAACCCACATGAAGTTGGGAAAAAGTGATAGGACAAAGCTTAAAACATGGGAAATTGTTTGTGCACTTACGGGTTTGTCTTCTTCTTCTTGCAGTGACTGCATGAGTGTCTTTCTAAACACTTCCAACTGAACACATCATAATTGAAAAAGATACATCAGATCCTTCAACTCAAAGTATACAGCTAATGATTAAACTTGCAACGGTGAGCTAATTGGAGAAGGTAATCCAGCTCCTTTCCTCAATGCGTATAGCCAATAATTAAACTTGCAACCGTTAGAGTAGCTTATTTCTTTTAATATCCTTATGAAAAAAAATACAAAACACAGTAGCAGTTTACCAGGAAGAACAACTATAAAGCACTTGCCAAAAACATCTGAGCATTATACTGATGGAAACACAATTTTTCCTTTTAAGAGTAGTTTGCATCAATTCTATATGAGGAGATTGAAGTGAGGTCCTCCCAACACTTCAATTAGTCCCTCACAAGTGTCGCGCCACATGAAACTTCACCTGAGACAACAGTCCATAGCTCATCTACATACCTTCAGACAGAACTTTGGTAGTAATTGAGGTGCATACAAAACGGAAATCGACTCACATTACATCTTTCCTCCTTTTCTACTCCATTTGTGATTGTTCATAAGTAGCTTACATTACTATACTGTCATTGATGCCAGAACCAACCAATCAGTGCAAGGTTATATATGATACTAAAAGTAACAACAACGGAACAATCATATAAGCCGGCCATCTTGCTTTTGTGATTCATGATATCTTACAAATTTACCAGCTAAAAAAAGAAGAGCAAGCCAATCAGATTTTGGTACAATAATGTTGGAAATAAAGCCAGCTACCACGATGTGCACAGTGCATATAATCAGATGTCAAGGGGTCTGTTAATAAGATAACAAGACTGACAGTGACAGTGACAGTGACTGTGACTGTGATCAAATTAAGGAATTAGCAAGGGTGTCTCAGAGCCAATGTCATCAACTCCTTCCCTAGACTTAGCTTACAGGATGCAGGGTTTTATATTGAACAGGTTCTTATAGGAAGGATTTAAAGGACGTCCACTCTAGACATGCCACACCATTATGAATATCTAAAAAAAAATAAACCAAAGGATGATCTTTGATTAAATTATAACAAAATTAAAACAATTTTGAATTAAAAAATTACCTTGGAAACATCTCTGCGGAGTTTGGCAACTGTATTAGACAACGCATTATTCTCTTTTACCAAATTCTCCTGTAAGTTTAACCATACAAACATTAAATATTACGTGATGCACTGTGTATCGTTGTTGTATATATAAGACAATTACTAAGGTTTTGGGAAGAAAATGCAATACATAGTGCATCACCAAACATTTATATCTCGGGTTTAAAAAAAGGGGACCTTATCCAGATCAGAGCGGGTAAGGCGATGAGTAGCGTCGGAGAGAGAAGCGTCAAGGGACTGAATTTGAGACTCAAGGTCAGCGATGATATTATCCCTGTCAGTGACCTGAGCGCGGAGAACAGACAAATCGGATTCGAGGGCGGAGACACGTGTCGAGAGGGCAATGGAGGTGATCTTTCGCGCCACGTCCAGTTGTGCGAAAGGGTCTGAGGGTAGTACCTCTAGAACTTCATCTGGGAGTCCGAATTCGTTGCTGCTCATTTCTCTCTCCTCCTCTCTTTTTTTTTCTTTCTCTCTCTCTCTCTCTCCTCCCTTTTTTTTTTTTTTTTTAATTTTGGTTTTTATATGTTTGTTTGAGGTTTTCTGGTTGTCAGGCTTGTAGAACGAGACTAGCAGCAACGAGTGGTTGGCGTGAGGATTAGACATTAATGGAATGGATGGATAAAGTAGCTAACAAGTCTCTATACCCACTCTTAATATTTTCGGGTTGACCCAAGTATTCTACACCGACGATATGGTTAATCTCTCTCAAAGTAATAATTGAGTATGAGCATATAAACTTGTTTTTTTCTTATTGTGTCCGCGGGAGAGAAAAGAATGTATAACATGGTTTCCTGATGATTCCGTGAGTTATACATTGGATTTGAAATGAGAGACGAGTGGACGACTTAACACTATATATGGCTGCTACAGATTTTGTAGTAGCTACGATGGAATGAGAAGTCTTTAACGTTTAAAAAAAAAAAAAAAAAAAAAAACAGTAAAGAGGTGGAAGCAGCCAAACCCATATCTTGTCAGAAATAGATAGTACACATTTGAGTAACAGTAATAATGACGTTTTGGTCAGCCAGTAACCAAAACCTGCTCTATTGAATTTGTGTACATTCTGTGAGTATAAGTTTACGACAACGACGACGACAACAACAACAAAGCCTGGTTTTTGTGCTCGCCAAAAAAAAAAAAAACAACAAAGCCATAGTCCCGCAATAATTTGGGGACGGCTTACACGACTCCTGACAAAAAGGTTCAAAAACAAGTAAAAAGAAAAAGTTTGAAAATCAAACTAAGAAACAAAAAGAAACGCATACTCGTACAAGTTTGTCATCCTCGGCATGAATTCTATACCTCCATGACGCCTTTTTCCAACGCTATACTCCGTATTGTTTTTTGATGCCATATTTGCTTTGAAGCTACTCTCTCCGTCTCACTATATTCTTCAAAGTACATTTTATTCAATCCCTCATACCACATTTTGCTATGCCAATAGCCCTAAAAAAGTGTAACTTCAGACTGTCCACAACACATTATATGTCTGAAGATCACTGAACTTGTATTGCACAAGCCACTGACCCTCTTGGTAGCTTCTTCAATATGGTATCAAGTGATATCTTATCTTCCAATGTCATCGAACTTTTACAAACTATGACGAATTCCACCAGAGCAGATGCGTTTCTTAGAAAATATTTGATCATAAAAAGGTCGAAATCCATCCCCTGGTAACCCTCTACTCTGATTCTTTTCAGATGAAACTTCAAACAAGATGGGATTATTTGTACAGTACTCCAATACTGAGGTTCCAGCAAAACCCTATCCCCGCAATTGCTCATGTCATATTCAATTCCCTGAGAAGACACCAGGCACTTCTTTAGCCATCAATCACATAGACAGGCAGTCTTGACGAACCAATTTCGAGAAATTGGTCAAGATCACACTAACCTCAGGGAAAGAAATTGTTTCCAGAAAAGGTGAGCAATGGAGCAGATCTAACAACACTGTATGCCAAGCATGGAATCCATCGAAACCAAGATGTAAAGTAGTCAAATTGTGAAAGACAGGCAGCTTTTGCTTTAGTAATGTACATTCCTCCATAGCCTAAAACACCAAGGAAGTCGATTATTTCAAGATTAGAAAAAGAAAAGAAAGGGTTCCGAAAACAAACCAGCATAGATTCACCACCCAGATACAGACTCCGAATATTCGACAACGACCTGACAAGGCTAAGTATGGGCTCAGGCCCACCGGAATCATCAATCTCGTAGGCCGTGTCGACACTTGCTTCAACAAGAGCATTCAAATCTCCAATGGAATAATTCAGCGCAAAATAATCAGAATACTGTAGCAACTCTAAATTAGGAGTGTCAAGAACAAAATCACACCTTTGGTGCTTTGAAGAATCTGAGGAATCAGCTATCTGTATGGTTAACCTATGAAGCGAATTTGCTGAAATATTGATGGGAATACCAGCTTTCCAAGACACTGCAGTCAAAGCTAGGTCTTCAAGGCACGGGCAGCTGGAGACTAGCCTTGTAAGGGTGTCACAATCAGGGAAGTTAAAAAAGGCGTAATGTAACACTTTCAAGTTGGGCAAACGGGTGGGAACTTCAAGTTGACGATTCACGTCAAGCTTCAACACCTCCAATGTTTGGCAACGAAATAGGTAGTCCAATGGCAGCTTAGTGGGTTCCCTGACATAAACACAAAGATCAACTATCCTGACCCCATGTGTTAAGGGAAAGGATAACCATGCACTAAGACGCAAAGGTTGTAATTTAGGAAAACAACGTGGACGACAAGTATCTTGCCATGAACTACATTGCCAACTACTGGTACGTAGCCACGGAAGATGGTTAGGTTTGGTCTTACCAAACTTAAGAGTAAAGCTTGTAATGTTGTCAGACTGGCATTTTTGCAATACATTATCCACGAAACTCTTGAAACTAGGGAAGGTTTCAGTGTGATGTTGATGATCCAAACAATGTGATATCGGTGAATCATTAAAGTTTAAGTGTTTAATCCAACTATAAACATGCCTCCATCTCCTTGACAGCACGCTGGTTGCAACTGCATCCTTTGTAGGTAGTAAAGAAAGTATGTCAGCCAACAAACAATCTGGTAGGCTGCTCATCCTATCAATACTGTTGCTATCAGTATCTTCATCCTCACGCCGCTTTCGAACACTCCTTGTATATATGTGGTTGGAGGACCCAATCCTCATGCCTAAATTCATTAAAAACTATCAATTACCAATTTAGTTTAGTTCAAACCGATTCCATAAAATTGGATTTTAATACTTGTAAATTCCATCAAGTTTTCAGCTTTTATAAATAAATAAATAATTAATAACCTAATAAGTTTGGCTGAGCTTTGTACCTGTGTTTAGGCATCTGCAGCAGCACACTTGTATGAGGAGGAGATGGGATAATAATTTCAATTAGCACGAATAATTAACAAATAAATTTTTTTTTTTTTTTGGTGGTGATAATTAACAAATAAATTAAGATTGAGTTAGGATTACCGATGGTGGGCTAGTTACTTGCCTCCCGAAACACATGCATCGAAATTGGTCTTTTTTTTTTGTTTTTTTTTTTTTTTTATACCCAACGCTTCCAATTTTAAACCTTTTTATACCAAACTACTATTTAAAAAAAAAAATTTGGAGGGAGTGTTGGGAAATCAGTGCTAACACACCCAAAAATAGAAGAAAAGTGCAAAAGAACAATTTTAGAGTGGTTCGGCGTAGGCCTAGCCCACAACACAACTCTACTAATTAGTAGACTCACAAATACAAGTTTAAGGCAAACTTGACAACCCTCACACAATAACCGACCTAAGGACCCGAGCACCCTCTCACTCTAAGACATTTAGATGGAAAAACCTCACACAACTTATCTCTCTTTATTTTGTTGTGGCTACTGCTCTATCTAAGTTTCAACACAACTCAAAGCCTCAATCTATAGGACTAAACTATCTCTAGAGCCTTCTAGGAGTACACGTACTAGGAAGTCTCCATACATGCATTTAGAAGATGCATTTACTCAAATAAATGCATGTCTCTTCATTTTACTAATTTAATTTGATTGGGGAATTCAAAGAGTCTTCAACAGGGAGACTCATCTTTGTAGGGGAAGAAATATCAGGCATTGGGAACCCAAATCATCATTTACACCATCTCTCTCTCCATCGTTACGAAATATCTCTGATAAAAAAAACTTACCCATTCTTTCTCCCCACCATTGTCATCTTCAATATTTCTCTCCTGCATTGACATCCTTCCAAAGCTGAAACCAAATGATATAGGTGCTTGTCCTCTTTGTTGTGGAAGATATGAGTAAGAGACGGAGAGTTATTGAAAAGCGTGAATGTGTGCCCGTGGTAATTTTATGAATTTTGCGCATGAGAAATAAGGAAGACGTGCAGAATGTATTTACACTAGAGACGAGTGCATTAGTGTGGCAATAAAATTCATACTCGATGGTGTCATTTCACCAATTTGAGGAACTAGTGATAGAGTTATGGTGCGAGGAGTGGTCAAATGCTAGAGAAAAATTAACATTGATATATTAGGGCACGTTCGATATCACTGCCGTTTTCAATTTTTGATTTTTTTTGCGTAAAAAGTTTAGCTAAATAAGTTGCAAAAATTAATTTAAACTGTATGTTTCTATAATAGTCATACAGAAATGAAAATTGACAACTAAAAACTGAAAACTGAAAAACCACTTTTTCTGGTTTTCAAAAACGGGACTTTGGTTTTCAAAAAAAATAGAAAACTGAAAACAAGAAACGATACCAAACAGGCCCTTAACTTTCACAATTGTGAATTACATTAGAAAAAATGAATAATTATGAACTAGAGAAATTTAGATAAAAAACAAATGGCTACGTTACTGGCTGAGACTCGAGTGGCATTAGCTGTATTAACACATAAGAAGGCGATTAGCCGTATTAAGGATATAGTAAACAAGTTTTCAATTGTCGGTTAGAGATACCGCGTATAATCGTATATGTAGTTATAATTCGCCACCACAATTTTTCGATCCGTCTTCGCCCATGCATATTGTCCGATATAATTATAATGGGTTAAAAGTGGCAATTTAGGCCTCAACTAATAAGTCGAACCCTCTGAAAAATTATACCAAATGCTTTAAAAATCCGACCGGCCATCAAATAGGTGGCCTCAGGAGTTCTACCCTTATTATGAATAATGGTTACTTTTATACGAATGCATAATCTCATAAATAGATATAACGAATTTAATTGACTAAAGACTATTGTGGATGACATTATACCCTTACATGCCAATTTTTTTTTTTATAAAATTGTTTCATAGTTAAAAGTAAAAGGAAAATTTTCATTTTGGGTACCCAAAGTGGAACAATCTGCAAATCTTGGATACCTAAAGTGGAATTACATAAACCTTGGATACCCAAAGTGGAATTTGTCCAAACCTTAGGTACCCAAAATGAAAATTTTCTTTAAAAAAGAATCAATAAATTAAACTTTTTATGTTTTACTCGTATATAGTTAAGCAGGTAGATGGTGAGTCTGGATAATTTTGGGTTGAATTATTCAAGGTTTGTAGATGTGAAAAGCGATGTTTGCTACCTAATTCAACAAACCAAGAAGTTATATATGCAAAACTGTAATCGTGCTTAGAATTTCTTCTTCCAAAGTAGAAGGTATCATTTTGATCAGGTCAAATTACTAGTACACATGTTTGGCTGACATAATACAATTAGCAGTTTGAGTAGCATTTAGCTTTTTATATAGCATTTGGGAAATGCTATTCAAATTAACATTTGAGGTAAAAAAAAAAAAAATTAGTATTTCTACTTTATTTTTCCAATGTATTATATAGTTTTAATAACTCAACAGCTACCTCTATCGAACTTGTCTAATATCAACTGTTACTTTTAAAGATAACAGCTACCTGCCACCTACTACTAACCGAACAGAGCCTTAAAGTAAACCTCTTTTTACCACTTTTAGAAACATTTAAGTACGCTTAAAACTAGTTCTTGGTGTAATAAATATGTTATCAGTTTAATTTATATTGCTAACACGCCTCATCTACATACGTTGAGGTAATGTTGCGAACCAGGCCTAAATAGCTACTTCGAAAAAGTGGTAAAATTTGGCGAAAAATTGAATTTTCTGATCTACATCATTGTGCCAAAATGGGGACCGGATCAGAATTCTCGTCCAATTATGCAAGTCACCCAAAATTTGCCTCGACAATATTTAAGTTCCTATTGTTGTTCTTAATTCAATACTCCGTATTACCTAATATTAACGGCAACAAATTATTTATACGAAACTGAATATTTATTATGTCTAGTTGACGCTGCCCGTGACCCCCTTCATCCTTGACTTGTGTGACTCGCATTGGCACGAAAAGATTTACTTTCTCCAATTTTATTGTATAATCTTTACATCTTGTTAGAATGCACTAGAAAATTTCAAATTATGAGCAAAGTAGCAGTATGGGGGGCGGGGGAGACCTAATTATAGCACTTTTCACCTTAAATAATTTTCCTCCATTGCCCTATTTTTTTTTTTTCCTAAACCATCAAAATGTTGAGACGACAGCGTTATTTTGACAGTTGTGCCTCATGTGCCAACCAATTGCTTACCTTTATTTCATTGTCTATCAGCCACTATAATTCTTTAACTAATTAACTCGATTCCTAATTAGTGAACGATAAATTAGCAAAAAGCTATTAAAAAGATACAAAGTGTAAGAAAATAACAAGAAAGTTAATTTCATTCTTATCTCTACGTACCCTCCTCACCTTTCTTTAGAGGAGGTTGAATCCTCCAAAGAGAGGGAAGAAATTTTAATACCAATTAAATCACACCATACTTTTTAAAAGGCCAAATTCTTATTAAAATTTCATCCCTTTCGCTTTGTTTCCTCGTGATAAAACTCTATTTCTTGTAAACCTTAATACTTTTGAGCTTGATCGAATTTTTTATTTATCAGAGGTAAACATCTTGCTCAATTTTAAATATGGGGACGGAACTCTTATGTCCGCAAGATTGTCTTAAGAAGCAAGTTATGTTTCCTACACATTTACAATATAATCAGAATAATTGTGACTCGTTATTCAATCCACAACACATGCCTATCATATTTCCAAACCATATAAATAGGGGTCCGTGGCCGAGGTTCACAAATGAAACAAAACGACAATGTTCTACTAATGTAAGACCAACGCCGAAGAGATTTGTTGTAGGACGAATTAGGTTGCTTAGAAAAGGCGAGTCTTTAGAAAAGTCGAAGAAGACAAATGAAAAAGATAATATTTCATTCATGTTTAATGTAAAAGAGATTCGAGAAGATAAAAGTATTAAGAAAGAAAAGTCGACGAGGGAATCAAGGTCGTCGGAATCTATTGTCACGCCCTCCGTTGGAGTCTACGCGGGGTCTGCTTTCGTTGTCTCACCATCACCGGAATCTCTCCCTTTGCCATCTTTCTCAACAAAGGTGATGCCAATTGATGGTTCAGCCACTAAGAATTTGAGGCGTTTACTTGGTCTAGAATGATATTAATTAACATCCGTAATAATGAAGTTTTCTCATGGTATAAAAGTACAAATGTAAAACTAGTTACGACGACAATGACAATCACCATGCATAACCGATACTTTTCAAGAATTTATTTTAGTGTAGCCCTCCTTATTCCTTATGGTTGAAATTTTATGCTTAGTCTTGTCAGTTTAAATGATAGGTGTATCAAATTCAATTATGATGGTAATTGCAAAAGTTAGACATAATAATTTTCTTTATTATAAAGTTATATATTATTTGTTTTTGTGAGTTAATGTTTTCAGCCAAAGTAATTACTCCTCATTTGAGGGGATTAAAACAACACCTTGGTCACAAAATTTTGCCATTTGTTAGGAACAGTTCCTGGTTTCAAAAAGTGTGAAATTTCGAAAATTGTTACGATACTAGATTGAGAACGACGGTCATATTTGTTATTTAATATCTCATTCGCGCACTTTATACTAACTAATTAGCATTAATATCAAAATTTATCGCTAAGCCAAGGTTGTAGTGATTACCTAAATAAGTGATAATTTGTAGAATTCTTAATTTATATGAATGAACGGTGTGATTTATCCTATTTAATTACAATGGCAATGGAATCTTGGTAGCCATTGTAGAATCACTCTAAAAATAAGATTGTGTAGTAAATTTAACATATTTGCAGGAAAATTATGACACTGAAAGTAAAATCAACATTTTTTTTAAAGGTAAACATACAAAGGTGGAAATTAGGTGACACTTCTATCCAAGGTATTACCTAATTTATAAGAGGTAATAAAATCTAAAAACATTGTGTCACGAAACCAATCAGTTGGAACGACACCATCCTGAGAATTAAGGATATTGTGCCCAAGCGAGACTACCCAGTCAGTTGCACGGTTTGCTTCACGAAAGATGTGATTAATCGACCAGAAACGGAAGTCTTCCAAAATGCGCCTAATATCTCTGATAATAAAATCAGTTGTCCAAGGGACTTTGAACTCGCCTAGAATTCCTTGAGGAAAATTTGTCACATAGTACCTTTTATGTTTCCGAATTTGACAGCTAGCATCTTTTATATTCAATTTTGCCAAATGGCACCTTTAATTTGCTTATCTTTAATACATCACACCAAATAGCCAATTTCCGGCCAAAAATTGTTTGACTCCGATGTTGACTCGTGTGACCATCATGCGCTGCTTATTTTCTTCTTTTCTTTCCTTCCCCTCCCAAATCAACCCGACATTCTCCTCACTGTAATGCTCCTCTTCTCTTCATTTCTCTTTCCCTCCAAAAATTTTCCCCAATTATTAGATTGTCTTCCTCACATTTACTCTTCAACAACCATCACTAATTACGTCATCTCTGTCGCCATTGAAGTGACGTCGATTGCAAAATATAAAAGCTTGACATGTACACCTATTATCTGGTTCTCTATCTTTTTTTTTTTTTGTGTTTTTGGTAAATGTTAAACCTTAATGAACTCAAATATAGTTTAATAGGTACGTTTAAAGTACTTCATTAGCTTAATTGAATCAATTGGAGTTGGGTTCCGCCCTAAAAAAAATTTAGTTCATAGTGGATTTGTTTTTTAATTAAACCCTAATTTTCAATCAAATTGTTCAACGACTTTGTTTGTGTGTTTATATACTAGTTAATTGATTAATGAATTGATAATTAATTTCATTTCGTTCGAATCCTAGACTGAATTGAATATAGAAGTTGATATTATTGGATGATAGAACCACGATTTAATTGAATGATAGAACCCTAGGAATAACGAAAAAAAAATCCAGTATAGAGAATGTAAAACCAATTAAATAACTTACCTGATTGAAAATGGAAAAGAGAAGGAAGAAACCAATAGAAACAAAGAGAGGGAAGAAGAGAAGAAGAGAAGAAGAGCAGTGAGATGTCGGGTTGATTTTGGGGGGAAAAGGAAAGAAAAGAATAAAATAAGCATCACGTGAGTCAACGCTGGAGTCAAACAAATTTTGGCCGGAAATTGGCTATTTGGTGTGATGTATTAAAAATAGGCAAAATAAAGGTGTCATTCGGCAGAATTGGACATAAAAGGTGCTAGCTGTTAAATTCGGGAATATAAAAGGTGCTATGTGGCAATTTTTTCATTCCTTGAATTACAGCCATATTAACCCCTTCGATCATGACGTCCTGGAAACCCTTCTCACGAGCCAATAAGATATCGGCTCTAAGAGCATGCGCTTCCGCCAAAAGAACAGAACAACGGCCCGGGTTGATAGCTCCGCCATCCAAGAAATCACTGTCTGCATTACGTAGAAGATATCTTGTCGCTGCTTGAGAATCCCGAACTGAGCCATCAAAGTTGATTTTGACGACTCCTTGAGGAGGAGGGTACCAACAAACCGAAATGGAATGAGAAGTATAGTTGGGAGAATAAGAAAGTAGAATGGAAGAAAAGAGGTCAAGGTCCGTCCGGGCATTCCATTCTACAAAAGAACGGAATGCCCGAATAAAACATGTAAGAGGAATAAAATCCTCATTCCTAAAAATGAAACTATTTCGAGCCTTCCAAATACTCCATACCAGGAAAATGATTTTACATAGCATCTGCTTGTCCTTATTGGCAAAAAATCGGAATAATGCCAAATTGGAAGGGAAAAACAAACCATTAATCCAACTTCGACAACGTGGATGATTCCATAAGGACATTACACGAGGGCATTGATGAAAAAGATGATCAATAGTTTTTGACAAAGAATTGTACAGAGCGCAGCGGTCATCAATCCCAACAATATGAGTGTGGAGATTGTGACGTATTGGGATACCATTTTGAAGGAGTTGCCAACAAAAAACTTGAAGTTTAGGTGGAAGTCTAAGCCTCCAAATCCAAGCGAACTCCCAAGCCTTAGCATCTTCGGTAAGACCATAACCCAACCATGTAGCCGATTTCACAGAATAATGGACATCTGTTATTAATCCCAATATCGCTTCATCTTTAAGAGGAAATGAGGGTATGAGAATACCCTTGATGACATCAACAACAAAAGACGACACTAAACTCTGAAGAAGACCCACATCACAAGTCTTATCTTTGATGCAATCACACATCTTTAGGTCAATATTACGAATACACCATTAATTGATATAAGTTTATTTATTGCTTCTAAAACTATTGAACTTTAAAAAGTTTTAGTATACCAATATTTTTTATTTGTACTAATTGAGATCAAATAATAAAATACTTTAACTTTAAATGAAAATGTATAATAGGAGATGAATTTAAGAGTCCGTGCAACTAGACCTGGCAAACGGGTGATTCGAGTCGGGTCAGGGTCGGGTCATCTTTCGGGACATGTATTTCGGGTCTATTTCGGATCGGGTCGGGTTCGGTTTGGGTCGGGTCTAGTTCGGATGTGACAACTACGGTCAAATTCGGGTCGGGTCAGAATTGGTTCGGGTCAAATTCGGATCGGCTCATTTCAAAATTTTCAAATCTGATCATATTATTGTCAAATTTCTTAAAATTTTGTCTAATACTATCTTAATTTGAAGTTTTACGGTAATTTGAGTGATTAAGGATGTGTTATATCGAATCTAAGTCATTTTTCCTCAAGCGAATCATTAAAACGTCTGGTTATTCGAGTCAGGGTCATTTCAATTCGGGTCATGTTCGGGTCGGGTCAATATCGGGCCAAACAGAATTCGGGTCATTTCGGGTTCGGGTCGGGTCAATTCGGGTTTCGGGTTGAATTGATATTAGAATATCGGGTCAAGTTCGGATGTTCGGGTCAAGTAATTCGGTCGAATGTTCGGGTCTGAGTTAATTTTGCCAGGTCTACGTGCAACGCAAGGTCATTCAAGTAATCTAATCTAATCAGATCCAGGAAGGTGAATTTTAACATACTCGTAGGAAGTTAGGGAACTACTCGTACCCGGACTCGAAATCTCTTCATTACAACATTCGCCTGCTTCTTCTTCTCTTTGTCTTGTGTAAATAGTGATCATGATCGGAGCTTCCGCTTTACGTCTTCTGTTCTTACTTTCCATCATATCCCTCATCAACAAATCTGCAAGCTCCAATCTTTTCAAGTTGAACCCATCAAAAGTCAAGCAAATTTCTTGGAAACCCAGGTCAGGTTTTTTTTTTTTTTTTTTTTTGGCAAATTTCTCTAACTTTTCAATTTCTTCTGATTTACGCAAACATTGTTTAAAGAAGAATGAAAAGGGTTAAATTCTGAGTTGTATGTTATTTGATCTTGTATAGAGCATTTGTGTATGAAGGGTTTTTGACTGATGAAGAATGCGATCATCTTATATCAATTGTAAGTCCCTCCCAACATTGTGATTATTTCTTGATTTTAGCCGTTCAATTTGATATCCGAAGATCATAATTACTGTTAATTAAATCCCAGATCAAAGTATTTGCAAATGTGTTGGGGTTAATTTTGAATCATACCCATCAAATTTGGTAGAGTTTTATTGTTGACAAATTGAGGGTTAGCTGATTCTTGTGTTTTACGCTATTCGAATAGGCGAAAACGGAGTTGAAGAGGTCTGCTGTGGCGGATAATGAGTCCGGGAAGAGCCAGTTTAGTGAAGTCAGGACTAGCTCTGGTGCCTTCATCAATAAGGCTAAGGTGCGTTTTCGATCTTTTTGTGTGTCGTTAAGCTTGTTTGGCTGGCGGCTGCCCTTTGAGGGATTAAAAGTTGAATCAGTTTATACTTTCGATGAATTTGGGGGGTATCTCGATATTTATCGAGACCCCTTCAGTAAGCAACTTCCTACATTGTGTAGGACTCGGACTTTCTAACAGCCTGCACTGTATATGACACAACGACATTCGAACAGTTTCATTTCCTAGGAATTAAGTAGCATGTTAACAATGACTTAGAGTTTGTTTCGAGAAAGAGAAATGGAGTGGAAGAGAGGAGAAGGAAATGAAGGGGTGAAAGATCGATGATTTGGATAACGAATTGGTAGAATGGGGGAAAGGAAGCAAAAACTTGCCACTCAAATCCATATTACCCAATCCCTAAGAACTTACTAAAGTGAGCATACATGCCATATATGGTTAGTCAGCTGAGATTTTGCTCAAGCTGACCAGAAGCTTTGTTTTGCTAGATTTTGGGTGCGCTAGATTATGACTCTCTATCTCTTTCTGTATTACGTGATGCAGCTCATAGGAATGGTTTTCTCTGTGTTAGAGGGAGGGAAATCGGAAGGCTTGGGTTTGTTCAAACAGGAGGGAAAATGACTCCTTCCAGTTTTCTCCCCCGCTTTCTACCTATACATTTATTACCTTGGAGACCAATTTTGGATCTCTCGCACCCTGTACTTTTTCCTCTACTATATGAGGATTTCATTCTCCCCCCCCCCTCTCCTTGCAATTGTCTCCCCTCCCTCCATATGCAAACAAAGTTTCAATGTGAATATGTTCAATAGATTCACTTTAATAAGAGGTCGCGATATACCGAATTAAGCTTGTTCAGCTAAACTTGTAAAAAAAAAAAAATTAAAGTTGATAATGTGGGATATGGATGACTGACTTTTTATGGATACAAAATTTTATACCATGAGTTACCTTAGAGCATGTACAGTGAAATTGTGAGTAGACCACACGGATAATGTCTTTTAGCCCTCTCCAATGACAGCTCAAGTTCAAGAGTTATGGCATATGCCCACGGCAGGATTGTTGTCATTGATGTGGCAATTTCTTTTGCATGTTTATGTGTGTCATTTTGACTTCATTTTGACCTATGGTAATCAAAATATACTTGCTGAAGTCATCATTATGTTGAATTCTTACGATGACATTGTTGGTTAGTTTTCAGTTGTGTGGGTTAAAAAACGGTCTTGCAGATTAGGGGTTTTACTTTCCTGTTCTTTTCATCTGCTTATGTTTTATTCAATTTCAGGATGAAATTGTGCAACGTATTGAAGAAAAAATAGCAACCTGGACCTTCCTTCCAGCAGGTTCTCCTCCTGTCTTATTCTATGCACAAAGAAACCTCAGCATATGATGTGTTCCATGATATATTCCTGGGAGCATGGGTTTATATTTCTGCTTTTATAAACTTGCTTGGATTGGGGATTATGTATGGCAATAGATGTCAAAACAAAGGAAAGGGGGAGCCAGGTGATGGTGGTGGGTAGGAGGTGCTAGGGGATCAGTGCAGATCTCCTTAAATCCAATTTAATTATGTTAATACAGCAACATCATTACCCAAGTGCCTCAAAGCTTACCGCCATTAGGCGGGGTGAGAGGGGGGAGGGGGTGGGGGGTACGCAAGCTTTAAAATTCCAACAATTACTAGCACTTCTTACTTATCTGTTTCAACTTTGTTGTTCGATAAGCATTGCCAGATGTGGTAGTCGGACGAACTTAGTGTTTTAAAGGTTTATTCCTTGTGCTTGTGCTCCAAGCTCATGCTTTGAATCTGTTGTAATAATAAATAAAAATAAATAAATAAATAAAAAAGCTTAAACAGAGAAGTAGCTTAAAGTGACCCTTAAACATACATCATATCCGATATAAGTCAAATTTTTATGTCAACAGAGCGGCTTAGATATTTGAACGTCAAATGCAAATATCTCACTAATTACTGTATATTTTATCTAGCATAATGTTTGAAAAGTGGACACTTTGATATCGTCCAACGGAATTGCGTCAAGATAATATCATGTGAAATATGGCTTTTGTGGAACTATGAATTTACTAAAATAGAACTAAGTTCATGCATTAATTTTGTATTGCTCACTTGCTCCTGCATACTGTGTTTGAAAAACTTGGAAGTTACATTAACATGGGAAGCTTATTCCTTCGCTCTTACCTAATTACAGAGAATGGAGAAGACATACAAGTTCTGAGATATGAGGAAGGACAAAAGTATGAGGCTCATTATGACTATTTTGTTGATAAGGTTAACATTGCGCGTGGTGGCCACCGTTATGCAACTGTGCTTATGTATCTATCAAATGTTGAGAAAGGTGGTGAAACAGTTTTCCCGAATGCAGAGGTTAGTTCATTTCATCAACTTATTGCAAAAGTTCTGGCAGCAGTGACAGTGGGTGTCTTTTTTATTTTCCGTTGTTGTTTACAGTGAATCAGTGACAGTATGGGTTGAAAAGGAGTTTAATGTTTGCAGTTGTCTTCTGCATGAAACTGTAAAATGTGGCGTGAAACTTCAAAATTTTCTACTGATCCTCGTAGTCAGTACTCAGTAGTCACTACTAGATTTTTGTAGTCTACTGTCTACGGGCTGATAACTCTACTTCGATGTTATGTTCTTTTTATTTTATTTTTATGAATAGTGTTTTATACATTATTTTACCAATCTTGTGTCTGTTTCTCATAATTTTGGTATTTCACTTGTATTCTTATAATCTGGCTTGTCATAGGTAGCTGAATGCTGATCACCTTTGATTTCATTTTATCATAGCATATCCTAGAGTTAATTTGACTATTTTTGCAGGTACCTGAACGTCAAAAAGCAGCTATTGCAGCAAATGATGATTTTTCTGACTGTGCAAAGAAAGGCATTGCAGGTATGCCCCTGACCTTAGTCTCAAAGGATTCATTTTGGAGTTCTTTTTTGTGGCTCTAACATACTAAATTCATGACATGTAGTGAAACCAAGGAAAGGAGATGCTCTTTTGTTTTTCAGTCTTCACCCCAATGCCTCTCCTGATCAGATAAGTCTCCACGGAGGCTGCCCTGTGATCGAGGGTGAGAAATGGTCAGCAACCAAGTGGATCCATGTTGATAACTTTGACAAAATCATTGAACATGGCTGCAATGATCATAATCAGAATTGTGAGAAATGGGCTGCACTTGGTGAGTGCACCAAAAACCCAGAGTATATGGTGGGCAGCAAAGAACTTCCAGGTTACTGCCGGAGGAGTTGCAACGTCTGCTAGTTTAAGTATTCCAGACTGAGATCTGTAATTCACATCTCCATTGCATCTCCGTGATGTAGCATACCTAACATCTTCGGCTCAAACTGCTATAATCAATTGACATCTTTCGTCTTTACCAAAGGGTTTTCTGTTTTCTTTGGGATTCTTCTGCTTATTGGCGGAATTTCTGGCAAAAGCATTAGATCAAAACAACCGTTCCTGTCAGAAGTAACTATCTCATAAAACTGTATATCCCTGTTGAGTTATGCTGTATACGATACACAGAGAACTGTAACCTTGTACTTCATAGCATTTCTGGCTTCTACTAGTTATACTTAATTCCTCAGAAGTTGCATCTTCCTACAAGTATAATTCCTGTGCCTCGTGGATTTCAGGTTAAACAAACAAAATCTTGTATGGTTTCTTTACCATATAATACAACCATTGCCTATGCATCTCCTTACCTCTTTATTACATTGTATAGTTTCTAAATCTCTCATGGTTTAGTTTAGAAAGTTAACATTCGATTCTAATTCCCAACAAAACGAAAGTATATATTATTACAACCATTGAATGGCCTGAAAATCACATTAAAAATTATCACTGTTTTTTTTTTTTCCTTCTATTTATTCACAAAGACGAACACAGATTTCTGCAATTATGGCTAGAGAAATACATGAGTTTAAGTGCGCAGATTGTTCCCTGTGATGATGCAATGCAATGCTTAATCTACAAGTAACACGGTTTTGCATTGGTTTATAAATATTCAAACAGCAAACTGCATTGTATGAAATGAGCTGCAAATTCTTAATGTACAACGCAGGGACAGCTTCCAGAGCTAATTTTGCAGCCTCTTCGGCCGTACCCACTGCCCATTGGAGTCATAAGATAGCCTCAAAAGAAATGCCGCCTAAGCCGAGTGCTTCTTCGCAGAGGAGGTGGAGTCTCGTCATCACCAGGATATTCACAACGGATTATCATCCCGTCCCATGACGAACTAACGACCGTCGGATAATAAGGGTGCCAGCAGCAGTCTCTTACAGTTGTTTCATGATGGCCAAGCTTGGCAACCACAGCTCCAGTCACCTGGTTCAAGGATGAACCAACAAATTTAAAAAGAAAAAAAGAAAAAAGAAAAAAACACTCCAAACTGAGTAACCAATGGGCTCCAACAAAATCAACAACTAAATACAAATTCTTATATATTACATCAACACAGACGAGGCTCAAACAGTAAAGACCTAATCCTCCTGGCAAGATAGCTAGTATGTAATTGCTCACCAGATCATAGATATAAACAGCACCATCATTCGATCCAGTGTAAATGTACTTTTGACCAGTGCTGCAACACAGAAATGATTAGATTAGACTAACCAAAATGATCTCGAGACGGTAAAGTTGACATTCCAGTTGGGAAGAGTGTTGGACATTTAAATTTAAAACTGTCCTGTAATAGGTACTAACTAATGCCAGAAGATTTAGAACCAGGGAGCAGTATTGAGGACACTATTGCTGAATGATGCAGGTGGCTCCGAGGAGACTTCCCTAAAATCAGATGGGGAAAGTTCATTTGGTGTGGCCATATAATTCCCAGAGCAAGCTTTATCTCATGGCTTGCTGTCAGTTTAAGGTTACAATTGAGAGATAAGTTGATATCCATGGGAGAATGTGAGGATAATGTTTCAAGTGTATTCACTCAGCTAAATGCCTAGAATTTATGAGGAAGAAGAGTGGTGTTCACTTCTCTTATCAGGATGCTATAGAGTGGTGTGCCTTGAAAAAATTTAGCACAAGACTGAAGAAACAGATTGTCGGAGCTTCATTATGCAGTCTGTACTACCATGAGTGGATTGCTATAAGCCTCTACCAAGAGAGACTATAGACTTCCACATAATGAATAAATTTTTGTGCAACAGGGTTAACTGATCATCACTTGGACAAAGATGCAAGGTAGTCTGTGTGATACATCATACTAACTCACGATTGGGTATCACTTGTATCTTTCCACTTCCCATAAACCATACATAAACACATGAAAACTCCAGGGTACAGTTCAAAGATGTCTCAAGCGAGCTTTGAGTGACAGTACATAAGACAGTCCCCTAAATACGCTTCCATACCATAATAAATCAGATCACAAACGTAAATACAGAGCTCTCTGAGTTACCATCAGAATCAAAATTACCTGCTTTCTGGTGAGAAGTGACAGCGTATTAGAGTACGAAGAACCGAGTGACCTCGATATGTTGCCAGTGATTGGTCATTAGGATGCTTCATCTTTCTAAACTTTGTCGGGTACTCCATCCATCTGTAATCCCAGTCATGGTTTCCTCGCATTGAGATACTGACACAGGAATCTAAAAGAATCATATTCATATCCAGAGCAAACAGTGCCAAGCTAAAAAAGAAAAGATTCCTCAAGTGTAACTAGAGCACCTGAACAAGGCTATTAGTTCCTCACATCTCTATCAAATTTTCCAAAGAAGGCCAATCATAACAGTTTTACCTGATCATGTAGGCCATAAAACATACTAGTATGTAGGAGGATCAAAGATAGAACAATGCTCTCCTTCTCAAAACTTTTGTGTTACAAACAGGGTTACAACTTACAACAAACATGCCGACAGATATCCACGAGAATGAACTATTGAAGTGACACGCTAGATTGCTAGAAGATGAAAAAAATATATATATACACATATTGGACAACATAAACTTACTTTGCAATTGAGTTGGAGGACATTTTCCGAATATCCCATAGTTTAATAGTTTGATCTTTTCCATTTGATATAAAGTGACGGCCATCTCCACGACTGTCGATGAAAGTAATCCCTTCTAAATGACCAACCAAAGTTCCAGCAGGCTGACCCCTTACATTGAGGCAACGCCTGTCCCACACCTAGAAAACAGATACCCTTGGGTCAACCGTCAATGTGCAGGAAATAATCTCTGAACGAATTTGTAACCCTTCAAGCCAATCCCTGAAACTGCAGTGTCAGTTTCAAATGTGTAGCAGCCAAGAGGAGATGGGATATGTACTAATTCACAATATGTGGACGAGCTGTTCTAGGACCTTCTAGGTGGATCACCTATTGATAATATTCTCAGCCTCTTTCTCCAAGTGAAATTTTGCAATTGTTCCATGCTTTATATAAAAACATAAAAAAAAAAAAAAAAAGATATACACATGAACATAGGACTTATGTTTATAATATGCAGGCTATCATATGTATACAACTTTCTTCTCTGAAACCTCTACAAAGTATGTGGACACACGCCCACAAGATTACAGTATGCGCACGGCATCTGAAATTAGAACATGTGCGTAGAAACTTCTAGGTGCTGTACCCAGGTAAGCCAAAGGACTTCAGTAAACAATTGTCTTTGCCGACATGTTGGTGTCTTAGAAATTACTATACTCCATGGCGCCAAACCAATCCAGTAGAATTTACATTTTCAGCCTCCAGTTATCTACCATGTTGACATCAAGAATAAGAGAAGATAAAAACGATTTTGTTGCAAAACTGTCTCAGCTACGGGGAAGTCTATGCAGATCCTAGCGTTTGCCGACTGGATTGCCTATGAAAAATGAGAACGCACAGAAACTATGCGTCACTCAAAGTAACAAAAAGTGTAGGCCAGGTAAGGTTGCATATTGACTTAAGGGTCTTCCAGTTATCCTACCATTCATGTGTCTCAGCTAAAAAGAGTATTGTACCTCATATACTAACAGTCCAGCAACCTCAGACCAAGCTAGAGAATGTGATTGCAAAGAGAACGGGGGAAGGGCAATAGTGCATTGGCCCATTCATGGGATAGAAAATTACGGTTTCTCAAGAAAAAGTCTCAACTGTATAGATTATATAGAAGACCAGAAGCAAATCTCAATGATTTCAATCACATGAACAGAACACGGATACTCTATATATAAATGGGGCAACCAGTAGTGTATATCTAGGAGAACAAGCAAGGGGGCTTACTTTGCAAGAGGTGTCATCACTCCCAGAATATATAAGGTGACCCGATTCGTCAGCAAAACATACAGTATTAACATCATCCTGCAACAGAAACAGTAGACACACATCTGAGCATTACACATAGCCAAAATCATTAAAATAAAAGGAGCTAGAAAAGCCACTAAACTATATCTCACATAGAAACATTATTACCTCATGAGCGTTTATGCGGAGAGTGCACCTGTTCGTTATAAGATCATAAACATATATAGAATTATCACTGCTTGCAGCCACAAGCTCTCGTCCGTCGGTAGAGAACTTCACAGAAAAGATCCCAAATATATCTTCTTCACTTTCATCATCTTCCATGGAGAAGTCCAAGCCTTCGTGAATTTCCTTTAAAGACAAGCACGAGCAGAATTGAATAATTTTCTGACTGATAAATAAGATGGAACATACAATGGAATTTGTGTATGATATACCAGCACCAGCACCACCAAATAATAACAGTTTTTTCCTGTTCTTTTATAATGCATTAATGCATTTGCAAGTATGACGTAAGTTATTGAAGCACAAAGCAATTAGCTGGATATGCGCATGCATACAGTTTACATTAATGCTCATGAGCTGATTCTGACGACATATATACAGCTGGGTAGCTACAATACAATTGAGTTGTACAATTTGGCCATTTCTTGAAAGGCTCTGAAGCCAGGTAAGAGGGTAGATGTCCGTCTCTTCTTTGTCAGATGGTTCTGTGGGGCATATCATAAAGAAGGATTTGATTGTGAATCGTCCTTCACCATGGCAGACATGGAATATCATAAAGAAGGATTTGATAGTGACTCATCCGTAACTTCCTTCATTTTTCATGATACTTAGGCTCTGTAATTATAGGTACCAATACGAAAGACATGCATATTAAGTACAAATATTTTGCATCAAAGCCGAGTATTTGTATTTTGTCTATTTGGCCTCTAACACCACTTGACTGACACAAGCCAAGGTTAGGCCCAGTTACAGATGATCGTATTTGATTGACTGCTATGAATTTCGTGATTCTGGACTGATTGCCATTACTGATTCCAGGTACACTTGATTTAATCAGGTGACATAGAACTGAAAACAGAAAGCCATTGAACGTTACAGGATATGAACTTAATCCTGTCAGCAATTGTCTTGCTAGCAAAATTAAGAACTTACCAAGTAACAAGATATTAAAAACAGTCAATTAAACTCAACCTAACTGGCCCTTAAGATGATAGTATTCACTTTTAGCTGCTTCTAAACACACTCTCAAGCCTTTGGATACGTAAAGTGAGAAACAAAACAGATTTGGAGAAAGCACGCAGTAAGTCAGTAGTACTATATTATTGGGGGATTTTGATAAGCAATATAACATATAAATCAGCACAACATTGAACATTATAGTACACTATGTGGCGCCAGAAAGTAACTGTTTTGGCTAAGTAATACTAATCTGATCCTAACCTCTTATTTTTGTCTTTTGCAAATCAGATTAGAATCGACATTTTAGTCTCAATAGTTTCCAGACTGCAAAATTCATCAGCTAAAGCTTCTAGAATACTAACCGTACCTAGGGTGGAAGGTCATTTCCAAACCACCCGTAATGAAAGTGTCGAGAACTGAGTCGACCTTCTTATATATAATGAACAAAAAGAGTAAAACTTAATCCGTAAAAAAGTACAGCTTATGATTTTCACATCTGCAAAGCAAGCAAGAATGAAACAGATATGCAAACATTCACCAGTCGCTTAAAACATACCGTAACATTTGCAAGGGACTCTTTAACGGCAGATTCTACCTTGACAATATTAACGATTGGTGACATGCTGGAATAAACCTGCAATTGTCATGAAAATTACAGGCAACAAGTCATCATCATACAATCATTTTTCCTAAATTAGTCACTAATAGATCAGCCAAATTGCACCCCTAGACCCCAGTAACCAAATAAATGTATAAAAACTAATTGATTTTGATGACAGCCAGATTTTCAAAGTCGAGATAGTCCTCTGAAGAACTTCCAACTAGATTATTTCACAGAGCTCCTGAAGGAAGTTCTAGACTCTAGGAAAATAAAGTTTATGGAAGTTCGATTATAGAAACAAGGACCCAAGTCGCTACTTCTCCAAGGAGATTCTAGCAGAGCTACACAATGTTATGTTGCTCGTCCCCTTATATAAAATGTTCAACGCCCTTAATTGTTATCCCTTTTCCAACAGATCTGAACACCACGAACTTCATTACTCCCTTCGTTTCACTCTTCGAGTCTTCGTGACTAACAACTAACTTCTACCACACCCTGGTCAAATCTCTCTATGCAAGAAAGATTTTTCCATTCTGCCAATCTGGCCTAAATTCATGGAGGAAACAAATACTCTCCCTCATTCAAACAACCTAGCTAGTCCACTAACTGCATACATCTTGGACATAAACAATATCCAGGTTGAGTGCAGCTGGTGATTTCCTTTTTCATATCTCTACATACAATTTGGTCCTTTATTTCTATCATTACTCTTTTGCCAGACTAATGCTGTGAAATTATGTTTGTGATCATAAGCTTTGCAACTCAAAAGTGCTCTAGGTGCCTAATATAGATATTGCAAGTCGATATGCTCATAGTAGTCTAGGTTTTTGCGATAACAGAATTCTCTTATTAGTTACTAAAAGAGAGTATAAAGCCATCACTGTTACATTAACCTTAACCATCAATCAATTTGTAAGGCAAAGCAACCAAATGAGGAGGGAGAAGAAAGATATTGACTTCAAACTCTATATAAATGACGCCGCACTTTAGCCCTAGAGATTTTATTCTAAAGGATTCGATAAAGTTAAGGAGCAGTCACGACAGCATTAAACTATCCTGAAAGAAAGTATATAATTTCTACGAACTTACAAGGAACCTTTGGTCAGGAGAAAGGGATGTGTCAGTTATCGTCCATCGCAAGCTCCTTGCCATTATATCCTTGTGAACTTTCCACCCACGTTCTACATCGTACACACGTATACGACTCCCCTGAGCCAAGAGGAAAACCACATAATAATAAAGCCTCTCAATACTCCACATGAAAAAGACCAATATCAATAACACCAATGCACAGTCAAAATCAAGGAAACTTATGCCAAATACCTGATATCCTGCAATCAATAGAGACCCATCAGGTGAAAACTGAGAGACATATGCACAACTCTCCATTTGATCAACCATATAAGATCCATTTACGGGCAGATATCGACTAAGAACATGACAACCATCTGCTGCAGAAAACCTAGACCTTCGGGAAAAATTACCCTTACGGGCAGCCAACATTGTCACAGGTGAAACCCAATCATTACTCTTCCTATTGATCCTGCTACTCATACGCTCACTAGGTCTTGATCTAAGTCTAGTAAGCTGCACAATTTCGTCATCGAATATCTCACTGCAAGTACTAGCACCAGCACCAGCACCAGCACTACTAGTAGCCGTCGTTTCATCACAAAACTTGGCATTCCTCTTAGACCTACTCATTGTCTAATAACCCACTCAACCTTCAGCTTAAAAAGAAACACCTCAATCACATTTAAGCATAGTCCATTCAATTTGTGCAGGAATAGACAACAAAACATATGATCAAGAAAAAAAAACACTAATCATAGATATGAAGCAATTAACCAAGTACTGCCTCCGCTCCCTTAAAATGTTAACGTCTGGTTTGAATTTCTGTCGCGTATTATTATTCACACTAAACGCCACCAACCCAAATGATCAAAAGACTGAAAGAGTAATCATTTATTAAGCACATCAATCAAATTAAGGCTTTTAATAAAAAAGAACAAAAACACATACAAAGTTAGAAAAAAAAAAAAAAAAAAAAAACAAAAGATTAAGATTAAATTCACCTGAACAAACAAAGCTCAGCAGCTTAAGCTAAAGAAAAATGACCCATTTGTGATTACAACTTCAATTTAGCATTTTCACTCAGTGATCAATCTTTTCGACAAAAAACGTTATAATAACGTTATTATTATTAGGACGTGTACTTAACCCGACCACTCATAAATTTCTTGTCCGCCTAGGATTCTTAAGAAATCGAATAAACAACAATATAAAATTGCGGGAAAGATTTCAAGTAGGAAGTTTACGATAACGAAAATGGTGTAACATAGACTAATAATGAAGGAGTGTAGGAAACAATTAAAGAAAGCAAACTCGAAATGATACGGAGTAGGAAGTATAAGAATTTTGGGGTTGAAGATGACGAACCTGGTAATGACTCAAGTGAAGAATTGGGAGAATTTGTGGAATGATGTAATTTAGCCACGTCATGCACTTCTTAACCGCTTGATTTTGTCTGGAATGACTGAGACTTGCATTCGATTTTGATGGGAAAGTTGTGCAATTTTTTTCCGGAAAATGCACGCGGTACCCTTATTACTCAACTTTCTGCATGCGGTACTCCCGTACTTTGGAGAACTGCAGGCCGTACCCAATATTCCCACTTCCGTTATAACTCCGTTAACAGATCGTCTGATCATTTCCCCAAAATTCATCAACCCATTTCTTCCTCCCTCGTGCCTGCCTCCACTTCTCCTTGTTACACCATTATCTTTTTCTCTCTCTCTCTCCTGATCCCTCTCCCTCCCTCCTCTGAAACTCTGATTTCTTGCATGTTATCAAATCTCAATTATTGTGGGTGAAATCAACTTCCTGTCACTGATAGCAAATTATCTAGGGTTTATTTCTCATTTATCAGGTAATCTTTTGTTATGTTATTTGACCGTTTTTGGGATAAAAGTTAGGGGAAACTGAATATTGAATATGTTCTCGTCAGCATATGTATGTCTACCTAATTTATGTTGTTCTTATGTATTTATTGCATGTTTTATGGGTGAAAGATGATTTCTTTTTGTTTGAATAACTAATAAGTTTCTCAATTTATTTGCTATTTTTTCGTTGATGTTCATTGCACGAGAACAAAATTTTGAACTTCATGAATTGTGCTACAAGTTAACTTACTTCGGCCATATGCATCCGGTACCTGAACAAGAGCAATGGCCGAGTTTTAATTTCCCATTAGTGAAGCTTCCGGTGCAAGAAAAAGGAGCAGGCAGGCCTAAGAGAAACAGATCGAAGTAAGAACCCAGATGAGGCAAACAAGAAAAAAGGAAAGGTCAAAGGGCTACCACCATCTTATTAACCTCATCTTATTTGAGGTTGAATAGTTTATTATGGATCTGTTGTGGCTTTTTTTGGCTGAATTTTGGTTCATTTGATATTATTTTGATGTCAGAATCATAAGCTAAGTATGTTAGTTTTGTCCAAATATCTTGGTGGTTGTTAGCTTGGGATTCTGTTGGCAGCCTAATAGTCTTATTTTGGAGCTACACATGCATATTGTCATAATTATATAAACTCATGGGTATTGCTAATTATTAATGCAATCTTTTGTTGAACGCTTCTCAAATCTCATTTCATTATTAGTTTTCAATTACTTTGGATACACAGCTTGCTTTTCAATTCTTCTTGTCTATTACAACATAGATAAGAAACAAATTCATATGCAAAGCTAGTTTTCTAGTCGTTAATAAAGAGAAAGGGAAGTTCCAACGGCTAGTTTTCTAGTCGTCGTAATTTAGGTATAGTGTGCAAAGTCCAATAGTATAGGGGTACCATGGGCAATCCCTTCAAAGTTCGAGGGTACCGTGTGCAGTCCATTTAAAGTTCAGGGGTACCATGTGCAGTCCATTCAAAGTTCAGGGGTACCATATGCAAAAAGTATAAAAATTTAAGAGAATCTTTTTTTTTAAATTCAAATTTTTTCATAATTTTTCAAAAATTTTCAAAATTTTATGTTAAAATTATGATCGGTTAATGTTTAATGAGTAGTCAAACTCGATTTTTTCCTCTTTTTTTTTTCAGCCGAGGCAGGCCCGGAGCACTGACCCGCCCTAACCCTAGCCCGATCAAAGCACTGGAGGGCTAGTGCCAGTGCCCAGAAAATTGAGCCCTGACACTAGCCCAGGTATGTAGGGCTAGTGCTAGTGCTCGATTTTCTGGGCACTAGCCCGGGTGAGGTCGACACTAGCCCGGCCCGTGGCCACCTCTAAGTACAACCAACAACAACATCAACACCAACGCCAAACATCTAAGGTATTAAAGGAAAAATAGTTCCAGAGGTATAAAACTTGTAGAAAGACGTACTCCCTCCAATTTGCATTAGGTATAGTATAAGTACCCGAGGGCTGAGGGTAATTGAAAAGTTAGAAACTCTATCCATTGCTAAATGATCTAATGTGCTTTGATTAATAACCTTTCTTCACCTATACTAGTAGAGATCCATTACTGCTTGCAATTACTAATAATAATGGTGCATCATAGCATCCAATAAATGGATGGCCCACCCCTCCGGCCCTCCCCTTCTCGGTTCTCAGAGATAAAAGAGTTTTGTATTACTTACTAAATAATAAGATTATATTGTAAATTTGCAACACAATTTTAATCAGTACAACCTTAATATAACGTCTCTTACTTCATTCGATTCTTTATGTTCTCCAAATCATATGAGAAAATTTTGAAAAATATATTGAATCGAATGAAGTAGAGGGACTAGTACAAATGATATTCCAAAAACTGTGTTTTAACTCGATCAATATTTCCCAAGAAACTTGTCATCTCAAAGTTTCATTTTTAGAATTGATAGATGCTTGTATTTCTTCCAGGGTTTTCCCCTTGGTCTCGGGTATGACTCTTGCTACAAATAGAATCGTGAGTACGCAAAACACGGCATATATGTAATACGTTCCTGCACAGGCAAAGGCCACAGTGGCAGAGAGGCCGCCGGAGTAAGTGGTATGTCATAGGTACTTCAAACAGTATGAATACTAATTTGTGCATGCTGAGTTCATTCTCTTACCAAATGTGCTCCATTTCATCATGAAATTGTAAGTGTATGAAATAAGCCAAGCTCCAGACCAATTCACTAAAACAACCAAACTTCCAGCAGCACCCTTGACATTTATTGGGAATATCTGGAAGAAAGCAAGGCAACTTAAATCGAGTACAACATAAACTTAGTCGATCCATGAGCACTCAGTTCAGTAGACACGGAATCACATACCTCAGACATTATTACCCAAGGAACACCACCAAATCCAATGGAAAAACCCTATACATAAGTCTGTATGTATAACAGCAACGACAATATCAGAACTATAACTACACAAGTACGTAGTTGAGTAAATTTGAGCACTCTAAGAAATCCAACTTGCCAAAACTCCTCCAACAGCCATTATAGGCACCCATTCTAGAAAGAGACCATCACTCTGAAACATAGCAGGTATATGCAAAAACACGAACTTAGTAAAACCGTCTTACAATAACTTAATAAATCAGACTAACACAATAATTGAATGTCGATCACCTTGAGTAAAAAGCCGGTGCCAATGATGAAGCACCCTAAAAATGTTCCTAAAGCAGAGACCTTTACAATCAGATGAAATTGAGTTAGCCCTCTAAACAACCTAATAATGCATACGAAAATCGTCCAAGATATACAAAAGGTGCATACAAATTCGAAGTACATACCGTGATAAGAGGTTTTCTTCCGGATTTATCCATAAGCACCGCGCCAACAACAGTTATCGGAACCTGAATTATAGCATAAGCTATCGTTCCTAGCTTGCCTGAAGGAAGTCCTGCCTCAACGAATGTCTGACTGACGTAAAAACCGACTCCGTTTATTCCAACACATTGCTGAAACACCATGAGTCCTACTCCAATCTGCATTGTTATCAAAACAAATTAACGAATAAATTGCAACGAAACACTAGAATGTGTGAGATCGTTAAGAGAAAATCAGGTGTTTACGATAAGAGCTCTAATGTGCTTGGTCTGAAACAAATCCAAGAAGCTGCCTTTTGGTAGACCCTCAAGAATTATGTTATAATCCTGCAAAAACCAACAAATTAGACTAATTAGTCTTAATTGATGAGAAATCGTCCAATCCCGAGACTTTTTAACACATTTTATGAATTGAAATGGTAACCAAACGACCACTTAAATTAAATATACGCTATTTCAGTGATCAACGAACCTCAATTTCAGCAACTTCACGAGAAATATCGGCATCTTTGACACGGAGTGTTCTCAAGGCAACCTTGAAATCTTTTTGGCGCCCGACTTTCGCCTGTCAATTATCAAGCTAACATTACGGAACCCTCTTTTACGCGTTTTTTAATACATCAAACACGATGATTAAGTGTGATTGCTCCATTTTATTCATTTCTTTACGTGTTTCTATATTTCTTTTAGCTTGTTCGGAATAGGTAAAGAAACAAAATGGTACTTACGAGCCATCTGGGTGACTCTGGCACGAAGGCAAGACCAAAAAGCAGCACAATGCAGGGGAAAAGCCCTTCACCACGTAAAAAACACAAATTAATTAAACATTTTAACTTGCGTAAAAGTAAATTTTCATATGCCAAGAAAAAAGATAAGAGTAATTAAAAGATAAAATGAAGTACCGATTATTGCTAAAGCTCTCCAAGAAATGATTGAACCCATCAATAAAGAGATCGATGATCCAGTGACGATCATAAGCTGCATCATATGATTGAATATAACGGTCATGTCACAAAAATGATAGTGTTAGATTTTACGAGAACTTATTGTGAGACTGTCTTTAACGAAATTTCATGTAAAGAAAAAAGAAAAATGATTAGTAGAAGAAAAATTGAGTCGGGCACCTGATTCAGAGTGGTGAGCCCCCCTCTTAGATCCTTGGGTGCAATTTCGGCAATAAAAATTGGCACCTAGAATTTGTAGATATCGACTAACTGAATTAGTAAATTACTTTCACAATGTCGAGGTAATGTTAATTTTTCACAGGCCAAATTAATTTAAGAGGAATTTGAAGGTATAACTTTAGGAGTTGAGCTAGCTAGGCAAGCAAATTAGTAATAGTTAGTCGTACCACGTAAGATAGAACTCCAATGCCATATCCACTGAACAATCTTCCAATGTCAAGAGACAATGCATCCTGCTCACCATATATAATCAAGCATAAATGAAACTATGTTACAAACTTAATACAAAAAAGACCTATTATACTAGAAATTTTTTGTCGAATTGACTATTAGTTGCATTATCCTTAATTTGTCATCTTAAGATAATTGCGGAAAATTCGTGTTATATTTTGTAGTCGATCGATCGCACTTAGCTTGCAATTGAAGGGACTTCGTGTCTACTTGAAATGAGAGCTAGCGTGGCGGGCATACCTGAGCAAATAAGACTGCAAGCCACCCCATTATGCAAAAACACGCTGATATCCTCATCGCCTGTTTTCATCACCATTGATAATCCACATATGCATTTAATTTAGAAGACTAGTAATAATGACGCTACGGAACTTTTTATTTATACATGAAAGTAATTGCGTAATTGATGGTATACACTATCAAAATTTTACAACCAACACAATCGATTTTACTTCCCGAATTTTCATTACAAATTAATTTTACTACTCCAATCTTAGATGTACTTTTACTAACTCAATTTTACATTGTAGAGATTTTAATTTTTTTTTTTTTTTTTGAACATAACATAGAGATTTTAGTTGTGTCTACTCTAAAGACTTGTAATTATTTAATTTGCATGTCATATTGGTGATCGTGGCTCAACAGAGAAAATTTGGCTAAGCTCGGAAATATACACAGTAAAATTTTGTTAAAATTGTTGAATCATTTGCAATAATGGCCAAACTTACGGCGCGATAGTAAAATTCGCGCCAAACAGCTTCAGATATTTGGACAGTCGTTCGGCTTAAAATAAACCAAAATGGCAATCAATTTAATATCCTCCCTCCATTTTTCTAGTTCTTTACATTTGTTTTGAATATGTGAGAGAAATTTATACCAAACGTAAAGAACAAAAAAATGGAAGGAGTACTATTTCGGAAACTTATAGGACAAGCAATATTGGAGTACGTACCCATTTTCTGCCAACAAAGTCGGCAATTCGACCGCTAGTAACAGCACCAGCCATTGCACCAATCGTTAATATTGACCCGAATGTTGAGAACTGTCATCATTATTTCAATAGTTAGCACCACACTATCACTTTTGCATAAAATAGAATATTAATTAAATAGCTACTCTATTTTAAAATCATGCTTTGAAGACACATTTATAAGTGATGAATTTGGAAATCTACTTACATGCCCCATGATCGATCAGTCCAAAACTCGAAATTTTGGATTTATGCGCGGTTGATTATATACTACGTATTTTTGCTTTTAGTTAGTACCACTTCGTTCTAATTTAATCTTCCTGTGAAATCTAAAATCCTCTCATATACTCAAATGTTATTGAAAGTGTAATTTGAGACGATGGAGTGGTAAGTTTCCTCTGTTAGAAATGTAATAATAATAATGATAATTAATACAAATATACTAGAAGTTTATATGTAGACAAACAAAAAAATGTTTATGGTTAGCTTGTAGTAAAATTAATCGAAGGTGCAGTTAA
Source organism: Spergularia azorica (assembly GCA_038382645.1). NCBI lineage: Eukaryota > Viridiplantae > Streptophyta > Magnoliopsida > Caryophyllales > Caryophyllaceae > Spergularia > Spergularia azorica. The sequence continues at coordinate 5,729,254 of JBBYHQ010000010.1, read as the reverse complement.
TTTTGTTGCATAATTTTGTAAATGTTAGATTAATAAGGAAAGAGAGACAACCAGGGGTTCTTGATTTGAGAATTAAATCAATTTAAATTTATTTCTATTAATAGATTCGTAAAAATATTGATTTTACTGTCAGTTTCATAAATTTACTGCAAACATGTTAATTTTACTACACAAGCATATTATTTACTATTTGCAATCTTTAATATACCACACTTGATTATGTTATATATAGACATCTATTGTCTACATATAAACTCCTAGGATCATCCTAATTAATAAACTTTGTCGTTGGCTTATTGCAACACATTTTTACTGAACACAATTAACTCCTATCTCATAGTTCTATTTTCTACCAACATGCATGGTTAATTTCTATTGTACATAACTCATAAACACTACTTAGTAGTTAGTGTACCTCTATGTCGGGTTGAATTTTGTGAGAAGAACCCAAACACAACGTAAACAATTGAATGAAATGGAGGGAGTATATAGTTTGATTTCTTAATTAAAAACGATCCATTTTTCATGGGATTGACATAAGAATATTGTCTCACATGATACGTCGTTTTTGTTTTTCTTAAGGTCATCGCATCAGTACATCCATATGATCCATGATCACCAATCAATTAGGTACGACACACCTGTGCAAGTGATAAATTGAGATCATTCCGGATCCCAGACTGAGTAGGTGCTGAGTAACCCACCTGCATTATTTACAAATGAACCCACAATTTGCTTACTAAACTACCTACACCAAAATCAAAATTGTGGACCGAGACCAGATCGAAAGTTATAACACCGTTATATTATGTACGGTAAGATCAGATCCTATTATTAGTACGTACATATTTATTATATCTTAATAAATTGACGACACTAACAACTTAGTTAGTGTAAGACCGTCTCATACATACAAATACACAAAAGTACGAGAGAATAATCAACCAAAAGGAACTATATTATTAGTATTACTTACACAGGTGCCAAAGATAAAAGAGCCGCAAACAGCAACACAAGTAGTGAGCAACACCATAGCAATAGACCCATCATCAATACAAGCTTGCTTCTTTCCTTGGCATTTCACCAACAATGGCGATTCTAAATCTTCAAGCAGCCCATTATTAAACTTTTTCTCAACACTACTACTTCCATTATTTTCTTTGCATTCTTCAATAATTCCCATATTTTCGTACTTGAAAAGAAAATATAGGGAAAATAAGTGTAGTGAGTGAGAAGCTAAGAGTACGTGATGGCCGGGTTTGGTCTTAGGAAGAAGATCTAGGCAAAGATAGTTATACTTATATACGTACTAAAAAAAAGTGAAGATATTTTGATGAATTTGTCAGGTAGTAATTATACTGTACGTTGAATCTCCCATGCATGATTGAGGTTTCCACCGTTGTTATAACTTATATAAGCTAAGGCTGATATATATATATATATATATATATATATATATATATAGGGGGCCTATCCAGTGAGAAGTGATAATTTGGTGAGAAGTGAGAAGTAA
>JBBYHQ010000010.1:5716701-5727671 GCA_038382645.1 Spergularia azorica | reverse complement strand
TTTGGGTCTATTTTTATTTTTGTTATTCTTTTATCCTAACTTTTAATCTGGACCATTAGATTTAGGTGGAGTGGATGACTGTGATCACTTCTCGCTTCTCACGAAACTAATACTTCTCATTTGATAGATTTTCTATATATATATATATTTATCAGTAATTCTAAGGTCTTTAATAAGTACTGCAAAGTAGCATAAGAGTCATCATCTCAATCATTCATAATGTTAAAAATCAATCTACATCATCCATTATTTTTATTTATATTTTATAAATTATATTGTAAATAACCAAAAAAATAGAAAAAAAAATGGTTAATTGCATTTATTTAGGGCCCGTTCGGTATCACTGCCGTTTTCAGTTTTTGGTTTTTTTTTTTTTTTTTGCGTAAAAAATTTAGTTAAATAAGTTGCAAAATTTAATTTAAACTGTATGTTTCTATAATAGTCATACGGAAAATAAAAACTGACAAACTGAAAACCACTTTTTCTGGGTTTCAAAAACGGGACTTTGATTTTCAAAAAAACAGAAAACTGAAAACAGAAAACGATATCAAACAGACCCTTAATCTTTTATGCTTATGTAGACATTGTACAAACTATATCTTATATAATTTGATAATTTTTTCCTTTTAGAAAAAATTATTAAGTTATTTAAAAAATAATTTAGATTAAATTGGAAAAGAAACAATATTAATGCATGCATATAAATATAATATAAGTATATACAATGAATGAAAAAACAACAGAGAGTAGATTAGGGTGCATGTGATCTTTAGCTGTCCCTTGCGTGTACGCAATTGTCTTTTTTCATGCAACTTCTTAGCTATCGATCTGTTTTAGCCGTCTGAATTCGACCACTACATATATCTAACGGCTAAGAATCGAAGGGTATATAGAATACGTGGTACGCTCGATCAGTAATATGAATAAGATTGAATTGTGTATGTATATATGTTAAGAGTATACATTTTTATTGTACATAGTATCTATCAATTTAATGGCCAACACGAAATAAAATTAATTCAATGTGACAATGGTCGTGAATATCTCAACAGCGTACAACACAGATGTATACTCTAACAAAAACAATCTAATATCAAAGAAAAAAAAATGTATGAAATTACATGATGGTACACATATAAGGCCTGGACATACGGTTATAATTAACCTTCTCAAAGATTTATTGAAAAAGAATAATAATTAATATAAGTTCCTTTATACATTATTATGGACTTCTTACAAGTTTACAAGTTTATAGAAGCTTGAATTTCTTCAAGAGTTTTCCCCTTTGTTTCTGGTACCACTTTAGCAACGAACAACACTGTTATGATATTAAATCCTGCGTAGATGTAGAAAGTACCTGCGCCAAGGAAAATAAACTTTCAATTTTTACTTGAATAAATTAAAAGAAAAGAACAGGTGATGTAGCCATTGAGGGTAATCTGGTCTCGTGCAAACACATATTTCGTTGCAAATTATACCATACTCCCGGGAGCACAATGACCATGGTGGTCCTTCTCACAATAGAGATGTGGGACCACACTTAAAATAGTTTAAAATCTATTTAAGTGTGGTCCCTACTCCTCTATTGTGAGCAGGACCACCATGCTTCTTATGCTCTCGGGAGCGTATAAGCATTGATATTTCGTGTGGCACAGATTATAAATTAGTCGTGGAATTATACTCCCCCATAAAAATAAAAATAAAAAAGCGAACATTTACATAAACTAGCTACATGACCTTTTTGTACCGGCTATAAGGCTCCGCATGATTCAACACAAAGCTCATAATAAGTATGTCATATATAAAATCATCGTTGCACGTATCACGTATGTATACTTATGTGCTATTGAGCATTAAGACCAAATTCATGGATCTAAACACGGGATAACAAATGAGTTATGCTTAAGTTTAATCATACAAGGCCTAGTGCGAGAGGAGTTTTTGTCCGTGATTTTAATTAAAAGAGAAACTCTCAATCAAGAATTAGACCAAGATATATAGTGAGTTCAGAGGTTCAAATTAATGAAGAAGAATGAATAATGTGCAATTATGTAAAATTATCTCACCCGCAGTGCTCCAACTTATCATGAAGTTGAAGGTAAATGATACAAGCCAAGCTCCTAACCAACATACTAACACTACCAAACTTCCAGCAATACCCTTGACATTGATTGGAAATATCTAGTAGATCAAAAAAACAATAAAGAAGACAATAATAGTTAGTACTATTATAATTTCAATTAGAAGTGTTTATTTAATAAGTATATAAATGTAAAACTCTTAAAATAGAGGAAGAAAATATATAGTGTGTGAAAAAATAATTTTTAACTACAAGTCAAAATTTCTCAGTAATAAAAAAACATGTCACCGGAATTTGATGACACTTATTGAACAAACAAATTTTGGTTTATTATTGGTGTAATCGTCACACATGGTACATTACGATTAAGATAAGTATCATGATCGAATATGAAACTATTTTGGTATTTCATTTTGGTAGAAAAACAGTGTGAGCTCACTTACTTCAGACATCATGACCCAAGGAATCCCTCCCATTCCTATTGAAAATGTTGAGATATAAACCTGCGATTGTATTGGTAAGAACGGAACATTTACCGAAATATATCAAGGCATAGCATGTCACGTCTTCTATACTAATTTAATTAGATGAGTTGATTTCAATTACTAATACAAAAAAAAATAAAAATGAAAACATACAGCATTTTAATATTCTTAGAAGAGGAATTAAAAGTTGAAAAACAAAAACGATAATAAAAGACGGTTGATGAGTTACCAATACTCCGGCGACCGTCAACATAGGCGCTGTTTCAAGAAACACACCATTGTTCTGTAACAATATATGTCAATCACAATTAATCGACGTAAAAGCAATATCTATTTAAAATTAAAGTAGCTAACTCACGCATCTTTTTTTTTTATTTAATTTGTAATAGCGAGAAAAAATAAACTCGTACCTTGAAAAGGAAACCTGTGCCAGCCATAGAGCATCCTATGAATGTTCCGAAGGCCGAGACCTACAAACAGAAACAATTCATGTTATTTTATTTTTTTGGGAAAAATGTAAGTAATTATCATAAAAATGAGGATTACAGTACACATGCATCATACAAATTTAAGAAAAACAGGCTGAGCTAGATTGAGACCCCTACCCAGCAAACCATCATACTAATTTTCTTTTTGCCTATTAAGCATTGCCAGCCAGCTGATAAAAGCTGCTTTAGATCAACTCCAATGGTAAATTTTTGTTGTAGTTTAGCTTGGCAAGCTGATGATGTAAGCAACGTGTACCATTGGAGCAAATTCTGAAGTTGTAGTTTGCCAGGCTACATACGTTGCTCCTCAGGTCACGTTGCTTGAGAATTAAAAATAATTCCAAAATAAATAACATTTGATGGAAATTGATATTTTATCCAAAAAAAAAACAAAAAAATTGCTCCACTCCAAACTATAATTGTTGTAGTTTCACGTTGTTAGAATTTTAGTGTAGTTTGTAGGATTAGCTTGAAATCACTCTCTCTCCTACATGGCATGGCCAAGCTACAAACTTTATAGCTTGTCATTGGAGTTGCTCTTAGGGATGTTATATTTGTTTCAGATGTGTTTTCCCCAAGCTACCTTTGTAGTGACTTCAGTTAGCCAGGTAAAACCATCAGCTACTCTGTATTCCCTTGTAGAAGTCTCAATCCACTGGCCATTTTTATACCCATCTTGTAATTTACTTCTTGTTGAACGAATTTAACTTACATCATTGGAGGAGTGTAGCTCTCCCACTCACAGCCTTTCAGGTAGTATTTATAAATCCATTTTACCCAATGAGAGTTTGCTCTTTTATAAATCTAGTCTACATACTTTAATTTGCCAGACATGCCACATTCCAATTGAAAATATCTCTTACTCCCAAGCCACCAGTTCCAGGGGCAGAGCCAAGGGGGGGCTTATCCCAGCTACGGCCCGCCCAGGTTTGCGATAATTGGAAATTTTTTGCGTATTTTTACTATAAAACTAGCTAAAACTTCGTAAATCGTAGTATCTGGCCCACCCCAACTCCGATAAATAAGTTTTGGCCCAGTCCAATTTTTAGTCCTTCTTGAGGTTTACAAATTTGCTCTCATAGAACAAGTGGAGTTCTGATCATGATGTCACTCTCATCTCAAAGAAATTTGCAGCAATTTTCTATGCATACTAGTATTGATAGCTCAATTGCTCCCCAACCCAAGATGAATCATGTTGAAAGAATCAGGTTACACTTTGGTCTCTGGGAGACTGAATAACCCCACCATAATCTTCTCCATAAATCTAATTATGTCCTTTTGTGTGATATAATACTCCCCCACAATTCATGTTATTAGGCTAAATTGGATAGGTTTTATAAAATAGTATTAAAAAAAAAAACATTTTTATTGATATAATATTCTCCTAATTTTCAATATTTAGATCATATTTAATACTCTTTTTCAGATACATTGTTCGGCTGTGGTTCAAGTATTCTAGTCTGGAATTGAAACAGTAAAAAAAAAAAAGTGTAACATTGTTGCACTGCCAAAACTCAATGCAATCAATTTGTGTGTTGCAGATAAAAGAAAAAAAAGATGCTAATAATGACATTTGGTCATGTTTTACTTACTAGTAGAAGTGGTCGTCTTCCACATTTATCCATCAACAGTGCTCCAATAAGCGTAATCGGCACCTGAGAAGTAATTATGTTATTTATTGATAGATCAATTATATCATTTATATCGTGACTTTGTAATTTATATAATTAGTGATCATTATACTGTTTTAGGTAATCGTTTTAGTTAAAAATTTTAGACACTTGATCCAAGATTTGCAAAGGGGTTACTTTATAAATTCTAACTAATTTTATATGATTTGATCTTCCAAAATCATAGATAATGTGATTTATTATAGTAAATTAATACGATCACTAAAAGTATTATCATGGTTATAATAAATGTAAAAGAATCAGTTTATAACACAGTATAATGGTCTCTCAATAAATTATTAAGAGACCGTTTTTTATAAGACTTTGTGTTATTATATAGCTAGTTACCTGAATTATACCATAAATCGTTGTTCCAAGTTTCCCCGAAGAAAGCCCTGCAATTGATTGATGTACACCATAATCAATTTTTATTTTATTTTTCTTGCTTCGACACAATCATTTAATACTCAAGACGTATTATTAATTACAAATAAACAAACCAAAAGTTTCATATTATCAACTACCTGCTTGCACAAATGTTTCGTTTACATAAAATCCAATTCCATTTACGCCCCCAAATTGTTGAAGCACCATAAGTCCAATTCCGATCTACAAAAATAACAGAGGAATAATATAATTATACTGATAATTAAAACTATCATAACTTGAACAAAAAACTTTGACGAAAGACTATACTTACGATTAGAGAACGGATGTACATTTTCTGAAATAGGTCCAATAACTTTGTCTTCGGGTGAGATTCTAGAGTAGTTATATTTTCCTGCATGCATGTTCCAGAGTTATCATAGTGTATATTAAATAAAGTTCCGTCACCCCCCATCTCCCTCCAATTTTTCTATTTCTAAACTTTAGCTTTGCTTGAACAAATTTAAAGAGCCGAACAAAATGGAGGGAGCATATATTCTTTCTAATGCTTAATAAATTGTGATTTTAGGAGTTACGATAATTTGTGCAGCCTCTTTCGAAATATCACTGTCGTTGCCTCGAAGCTTTTGTAGTGTTGATTTGAATTGTTGTTGATGACCAATTTTGGCCTGTAAATAGTTATTAATTAGAATAACATGCATGATCACCAAAAAAGATAGAAGTATATGAATAATAATATCATGGTATGATGAAATTCATTGCCTTCACATATCAGAAGAAACTGAAACTTATAATATAAGCTCAAATAATTTCATTATCACTAACCAGCCATCTTGGTGATTCCGGCACAAAGAACAAACCCACAAGTAACGCAATGCAGGGGACAACTCCTTCACATTGTAGCAATGATACGTGATAATTCAATAGAGATTAAACATGTAGTTAGGTCGTATAGTCGGTATTCCAAACTTAAATTGTATCGTAAGAAGTTAAATTCTATGAAATTAAAAAAAAAAAAAAGAAATCAAAGCTTTGATCGACTAAATTTATCCACGAATCATACCACGATACGTAATCAGGGTAGATGTATGCTTATATAAGAAAATTGGAGTGTACCTAATAAAGCAAGTGTCCTCCATGTTACAATTGATCCTATCAAAAATACTCCAGCTACACCTGTGATAATCATAAGCTGCATGCACAAATTGTAAAAATGGTTTATTTGTCTATGGTTAATTAATAATTATCTAAAAATTATAATATGATGATAATGATAGATGACTGAATTTACATGGTAAAAGGTATACCTGATTTGATGTCGCTAACACTCCACGTACACTTTTGGGTGATATTTCAGATATATAAATGGGTACCTGCATTTCAGACCATTTTTAGGGATTTTTCAGACTATTGGTGACGTGAAAATTCGTAGACATGTTTTAACCTATTAGGCTATTAATTAATAAATCAAGATACACAAAAGTGTATAAGGCTTGCACCTAAAATTTTATCATAGTATAGTGTCCACTATAAATTAAATTGATCATGGACATCTTCAAGTAGAATGTAAAAGAATTTTTACCACATATGATAACACGCCGATTCCATATCCTGTGAGCATCCTTCCTATGTTAAGTGGTAAAGTTCCCTATGAACACACAAAAGAAGAAACCACTCTATTTCACAAAGGTTCTTCAAGATAAATATGGCTTCCACAAAATTACTACCCATACATTATTAAATCATATAGATAACGGTTACTATAACACTATTAGCTACGGAGTATTTGATTGTGAAGTATGTTGACTCACATTTGCGAAGTGAATAGCAAGCCACCCTAGAATGCAAATAAAAGCACACATCCTCATTGCCTGTTTGCATCACTCACATGTAAAGTTGTTAGTAAGATTCGAAACTAAACGTAAATAATCTAAAAACTCGCATGTAAAGTTGTTAGTAAGATCTGAAACTAAAAGTAAATAATCTAAAAAAGACAACATATCGAAAATGCTTAGTTATATTAATATAAAGTTCATTATTAATAATATTAAGACTGTAAGTCGTATAATAAAATTCTATTACAACATTTATCTGTCAGGTAAGTCAGGTTTACCAACCTGTTTTCGACCAACGTGGTCAGCTATTCTCCCGCTTGTTATAGCTCCAAGCATGGCTCCAATGGTCACGATTGAGCCAAAAAGAGAGTACTGCATTCACAAACACAACTCAAAAGATTTGTCACAAACCATCAAATATTTTTTTCTTTAAATTAAGAAAGCGTTATTTTTCTCATTTAATTTCCTGAAAAGTAAACAATTCGTGAGGACGGAAAAATGGTATAATTCATGACTATTATAATGAACCTCGACTAATGAAAGATTAAGATCTCCTCTAATTGCTGTTTGAGTTGGTGCTGAGTAACCCACCTACAATACAAGCGAAAATCATAGATGGATTATTCATTATTTATAAAATCATAAATCAAAATTAATTATTATGCATATTCATCAAATTATTATAAAAACAAAATTACTATACATTAAACTAATTGTCATATTCATCAAATTTTACATTATAAATTAATTATCGTATTAATCAAATAATATTTATGCTTTATAGTATATTCATTAATTTTCAAGTATAGCACGAAAACTAACTCAATATGCCCTCGGTAGAAATTTAAAAAAAAAAATGTGCTAGAGGTCTAACATTTAGACATATCTATACATAACTTTTAATTGTCTAGCATCACGGCTGACATGCCAAAGTATTAGAGCGTTGTTAAAAAAAACGTTGCAGCTTAGTTCTCATGTCATAGTCACTCCATTGATTATTATGAATTTTTTTTAATAAGGTCTCGATTTTATTTATTGTTGTCATTCCGTCTTCCTACATGCATGTATGAGTTTTTCCAATCTTTAAGTGCAAGGTTATTTGAAAAGACTTTTATTTAAAGTGAGTATTAAATAAGGTGACCTGTGACTTTTGGTTTGCCTTGTGGTTACAATGTAATTCAAGATAGTATATACACCGCGTATATGTTTGTTTTGGGTCGGTTTTATTAGATATACATACACTTCATACAAAATGATATAGAGAGAGATGCAAATTATTCTTTTATCAGTGATTTAAGGGGTATCAGTTACCTATTAGTTTTTTTTTTTTTTTTGACATGAAGTGGTATTAGTGTTATGCATACATCATGATAATTGATAAGGCTAGCCAAAGTTTGTATATTTTTTCGGGTTTTTTAACGTGTGCCCATAGGGCACATGATAAAACTCCGTCTACTTCCTTAATTAAGTGATATTCTCACTTGAAAAAATAAATTGTGGAATCTCTTTGATTAATTCAAGAGAATATCACCTAATTAAGAAATGAAATTAAGTCTTATCATGTGCCATATGGACACACGTTAGAAAAATCCATATTTTTTTTATCTCAACTCTATTATTTGTTTCTATATTGGTATTTCAATTTCAAATAGTTAGATTATACTGCAACCATTGTGATATTTTGATCTATTCGCTCATATGTATTTACAATTTTTAATCGGCAATAGCGTGTGTAATCTTGATATTTTTGGGTGTAATCGCCAATTGTGTCAGTTAAACCTTAATTCGAATCAATATATACTAGTGTACATGTTAAGTTTTGGTTTGATTTTGGTGAGTTAAATATCATTTCATACATAAATAATCGGTTTATCAAAAAGAGAATTTTAACTAGGAGAATATATATATATATATATAAAGAGTGGTTTTATTGTAGTAAGATTTTCAATAATTCTGGGTTAGTTTACTATCGAAATATGAGCACAAGTTGCGAATCGATATTGTAATTCCAATTAGCTATATTTTATTTGGACTCCTATTATCAATTTTTTAGTTCGATATATGATCATCTTGGTAAAGTTTATTTTCGGTAACATGATTGACATTTTTATTTGGATTTTTGGTATAGCTAACATGTTATAGCAACTCTACAACTAAATTAAATAAATCATGTGATTTCACGGGGCAAAAAACTACGGAGTAGTTTAATTAATTGTTTAATGAATGTGTGGTACTAAACTCGGGTAATTAGTTGTAGTAAAATTGAGTCAACAAGAGTACATTAATTTGCGTTAAAAAATATTAATAGGTAAATAAAGAAATTATGATAGTAAAATTATTCGTATACGGAGTATATAGTAACTTTTGTTGGTGCAATAAAATTAATATTCACATATAGAAGACAATTTTAAGTGTCCACACGTTACCCACTTACACCAGTAGCATTTGGCTTAATTAAAGGCATGTTTAAGATAGCCATGAAAAAACTTACACAACAACCGAATTCAAAGGAGCCACAAACAGCAACACCAGTGCTGAGCAACACCATTGTGATGGACGATCCTTCACCATCACTACTCTCCTCGTCGATGCTGCTATTATCAACAATCTTCCCCTTGCCTTCTCCGATCAATGGCGCGGCCAAACTGTCCATGGCCTTCTTCACATCCTTCTTCATATCAATCGCCATTGTAAAACTATATATCTTGCAAATGTTATTACTACGTACGTACTGGAGTCTAAGTAAAAGAAAACGTAAACTAGCTAGCTAGTAGTAGTAATGTACTGTATATATCTAGCTACAAGTTAAAGGTGCTAGCTAGAAAAGAAAATGTGTTTTGGTGTTGGAGAAGAGGTATCTATATATATACTGGAGTAGTATATAACTTGATTTATTCAAGAACAAAATTTTATACACTCCATTCGATTCTTTAGATTCGCCCTCCTTTTTTGGATGGTGCAATAGATTTGCTCTTTTTCTATTTATGTGTGACATTTGTATAGACTTAAGTCTATTTTACCCTTTATTTATAGAAGGTTAGACATACTCATGTGCATATGGGACAAATGTCATTTAGTGTAAAAAAACCAAAGCTTGCTACCCGGCCCACTACTATTAGACTTTGTGCAAAATGAAATGGGACAAATCTAAAGAATCGGAAGGAGTGTTTGTTAAGGCCTTTGCTCATTGGTCTAACCACCATCTATTTCAAGTGGGAGATGTATACAAGTGCAAAGTGCTTATAATTTACATCGGCGCACAACTTGACTACTATTTGCCAAGCCAGCATAATCTATCCAAAGATGTTTTTTTCGAGTCGATCGGCTAACATTAATCGTCATGATAAAACCGAAAAAAAATTAATCTAACGAACGTCAAAAGTGTCATTAAAAATGGGAAAACCCAAAAAAAAGGAGAAAATGTAAAACATTTACAACCAATATACACAAGTAAGCGCCTAAGCGGCATACATTACAGTTCATGCATTGTGTTTAATCACCCTTGGATCAATCAGAGAATTCTCTTTTCTTTATATATAAGTCGTTCTCACATTTTAAGGCAGTACATAAAGTTGTTCCCTCTTGTATGGACTACGTACATACAGAAACGAGACGACATATATTGATTTGAGGGAGTATAAGATACTCTTTGACCCAGAAGCTAAGGCATACGCGCGGGGTATATGTGCTCATAATAAATAGTTTATCACGGTGTTTACAAAATTGAGATGGTCCATGCATACGTAGATGGTCATTGTTGTCTTTCACGATTTTATAATCAGCTGCGACTGCGAGTATTACTATACGTAATAGTTTGGCAGCCGTACAAATCAAACATAATCTTCAATCAATACTATACTTTTAATAGGCTACTTTCCACGCCTACGTGGCAGCCTTTGAAAGCATAACAGCCAAAAAATTCCACGTCATATCTTACGTGTCGTCCCATTATGCAATTTCATTCTCTCTCCTCCACGTAATCAATCCCTTTAATGTGTGGGCTCAACAATTAAAACCTGTCTTAT
>JBBYHQ010000010.1:5704801-5715539 GCA_038382645.1 Spergularia azorica | reverse complement strand
TTACTAAGTTTTAGTCCTAAAGATAATGTCTACAGTTTTCGTTTAAAAAGAAGCAGAAAAAACACCCGTGAGTTCACAGGAACAAAAGCTAGTTATTAGTTTATTACTCCCTCCGTCCCAGTTCAAACGCCCCATTTTTCATTTCGGGACGTCCCACCTCAAACACACCATCTATTTTGGAACATATTTCTCTCTCATACATTTATTTAATTATTACATCCTCTCTCACATTACCTCTCCTACTTTTATTAATTCTCACATCCTCTCTCCTTATTTTTTCTAATATTACCTCACTCAACTTAGTATATCAATTTTTCTTATTCCACTACAAAAACTCCATGGGGCGTTTGAGTTGGGACGGAGGGAGTACTAGACTAGATTATTCATTTTTGTTTTTGATAAACTAACTAAATTCAAAATCTTACAATAATCTATTTTCAAAGCTCGACCGATCTCGTCAAAGACAATACGGAGTAAAAAGAAATTTAATTACTATGAAATCACCGTACCTTTTTACAAACTTTGATCTCTTTTATAATGGCTGATTGAGGATTGTTCTATCGACTTTCTTACTAATGAATTTAAAGTGGTCACCCCGTAGAATGATGAATTTTTTATTATTGATTCTTTACCGGATATTCCGAGTATAAATAGTTTAGTCATGAATCAAAAACATAAAAAATTAATACAGATAAATAAACATATATCAATCATAAGATTGTCGCATATGAAACGTGTAAATCCGAATATAATATGAATATGTGATGAACCAAGATCCATATGACTGCGCAAGGAGCTGTCACTGACGTGGAAGTGACCGTAACTCGGCTTGTCTGAGCTCTCCACTTGCTACTGTTGCTTGATTATTGTAATATTATGGAGTAGCTTCTAATTATTGATGCATTACGACGTCGTTATTATGCCTAAAAGCTGGATTTAGTTGTCGTTCTTCTCACATTTGCTCTTTTTTTCTTCTTTTTTTTTTTTCTTTTTTTTTTTTTTTTTTTTTGTTGTTGTTGTTGTTGTTGTTGTAGTAGTTTTAACCCTAAAAAGTAAAGAATATTATGCAATGTGTTGTGTATACATAAGATAAGGTCTCAACTTAGCTAGCTCAACTACCCTTCCCATGTTATCGGACTTGGCCTCCGCGGCGCTACCCCTGTGTGTGATTGTGGTCAGGTTAGACGATAAAAAGAGGTAGATCCAATTATATGAACTGGGGGCGTGTGATTAGGAACGGTGTTAGACCAGACATTATTCTAGTGATTAGTTTAATACGAGTTCTTCTCGTATACACAAGTTAAACTTTAGAGAATTCAATGAAATGGAAAAAGTTTGAAAAAAGCAGTTGCTTATGAAACTGGTAAAACAATGCTATCGTTCTTTTACAAGAGAATTGACTTCTGATATTTAGTATTTACCAACTGTTAGACAATAGCCATACATTTCTGACAGTATACAAAAACTGTATAGAATTTCTTTATGCCTTGATACACTAGACATATCTATGTACAGAACACTGAGCTAACTATAGAATTTATCTGATCAAAGATTCTCCCTCAGTGGCTGAAAAAATGGCTTCCTAGCCATGTAAGTCCGGAGAATTGTCAAACAGACATCTTCTGATGGTTACCGCAAAATTGGCAACTTTGTGAGGGTGTAAGACAACAGCACATAAACCAAAGCAAACTGCAAATGCTGCAACCATATAAATCAAGGGCCGGGAAACGGCTAATCTCTTCGATGACATGAGGTAATTTGATGTCCTTTGCCGTTCTCTGTTGCTGTTAACATCCATAGCAACTTCTCGATCCAAAAATGGTATGGTTTCTTCTTTTCTCGGAAAGTGTGAAGACTCCAAATATCTGGCTTTTATCTCTGCTCTCAGTTCTAGAACCTGTAATATTGTAAAACCAGTCTAAGCACAATGGTACGGTCCCTCGGGAGAAATATCAGTGTAATTGTATATACATAAAATTTATGGAATATTCCTGAACAGAAACCACATGCTGCAGAACTTACAAGAAGGATATTTTAAATGCAAAAACAACGAAAGTGCACAGGTATTCTACTGCTACAACAGACATTAAGCTTTGTTGTGCGGTCATTTCAACTACCAACCTCCTCACCCACTTCCAGCCGTAGAAGAGGCTTAACAATGTCTAACACACTGCAAATTATGCAAGAACAAGATACATAGACATTCCTACTCCATTTAGCCTTGCCATAATGGCATGCCATATTTCCAGATTGTAGCGACAATAATACGGTCACCAGCCTCCACACTAATCAAACAATTGGCACAAATGATGATCACAGAAGATTTTGCAGACAGAAATAGCTGACATTTAATAGATAAAAGGAAAGAAACATGTACACAAGGAGAAGGATCACCTGAGAGCTAGCGCAATTAACATTGTCATGATCAGCAGAACTTTCCAGAAGGTCATCACCTTTTGGCATAGGATCTCTAAAATGCTGCGGTAACACTTCACCTTTGGGAACAGTTTGGCAAAGGAAATCTTTAGCACGACTGAAATGTTCGTTGAGCAACCTTGTGTCAAAATCAGTAATGGTAGGCAAATCACCCGACTCGATCTCATCCAACACAAACTGCACAGATTGTAATATTCTTTCCAAGATGAAATTAGATTTGTTGCTAATTAAGAATTTCAGCAAGCAACTAAATCTCTGAATTTGACAAGATGTCATGACATGCTGAAGCTTCTCTGAACAAGGCCACTTAAGCAACCATGCAACATCTAGCATAAACTCAGAAAATGCAGTTTGTCTTGAGCAAAATGCTTCACAACCTCCAAGTGAAGATTCACTAGATCTAAGCTTTGACTTTTGTCCACATCGACAGAAATCATACTTCTGATGTATC
Source organism: Spergularia azorica (assembly GCA_038382645.1). NCBI lineage: Eukaryota > Viridiplantae > Streptophyta > Magnoliopsida > Caryophyllales > Caryophyllaceae > Spergularia > Spergularia azorica. Next base: position 5,712,652 of record JBBYHQ010000010.1, on the reverse strand, counting down.
ATCTTTATTTCAGCACAAACATGTTCATCTCCAACGAGAACAGGTATGAAATTAGATAACCCGCATTCGTTCTCCACCTGAAAGATCAAATAGGATGTTCAGAGGCAATCTTAACTCCTCTACAGCATTGCCATTACTATAAGTGCCCCCTTCCCGCCCATGTTTATGTTTTTGCGATTCTTTATTAGTAAATGAACTTCTGTCCTTCCATTGTGATAGAGAGTCACTTGCTTATTCAGTCCAATACTCTTTTTACAGCAACAAGATTACCCAATGTCATTAAGTACCTCCTACAACTTAGTGAGGAAAATTGGGAGTCCAAGCACTACGTATAGGTCTGTTTCCGGATGACCAAAAATGTAAACAGTTGCATCGATTCACTCTCTTCGCAATATAAGAAGCCTATCACATTCTGTATAGCGAATCTTTGGCTCAATGGACAAATATACTTCTTTACAACTCGCAAAAAAGAATGTTACATCAAAGAGACTACTTCTACAAAAGACAACATTGTAAGAAGCCTATCACATTCTGTATAGCGAATCTTTGGCTCAAAGGACAAATATACTTCTTTACTACTCGCAAATAAGAACGTCACATCAAAGAGACTACTTCTACAAAAGACAACAAAAATGCAGCCAACAACAACAGTGAAAATCATGTGGGTATGCAAAACTGACAAATGCGAACGTCTCTGACAAGTGTTCCAATTTTTTTGTTTTCATTTTGGGTCTACTTCGGCGTGTCTGAGCGTCTTTGTGCCAGACACTGGCATGCCACCCAAATACAAGTATCCATGATTCCTAGCTGAGGAGCAATGGGTGTGTCCTGGATCTTTCATGATTCCATTCAGAATAAAGAAAGCGAGACAGCTATGGAGAGGTGCCGTGTTTTGGCTGTAGTCTGCTGTTGCCTGTGGGTTGCCTACTCTCACACAGTCCCCTTCAGCTCTTCCCTACCTCTCTTTCCCTAGGATATTCAATAAATGAAAAGATTCTGGAATTTGAAGCCAACAAGATATTGGCCAAAATATTGCTCGAAGTTATTCCAGTCCGTCCATATGTAAGTATCTAGAAAGACTACTGGAGGCATAAACCCAAGCAGCCACATCGCCCACATGTAAGTTGCTGTCTATTTACACTCTTAGTTTGAAAAGGCGTGAGACGCTCCGAGGAAATGACAGCCTAAGGCGTGAGGCAACAGAATGGGGCGAATGCCTCATGGAAGCAAGGCATTTCTTGTTCTTTTTCTCAAAAATATTAAAGAAGAAGAAAAAGCAGAGTAGAAACGGAATTAAGGGGCTAACAGATGAAGAACAGACGAAAAAGATGTTGGCTGAAGACAAGACACTGTTTCTTAGTAGTAGTTTTAGGTTGAGGTAGAAGAGGTTTTTTCTAATGATGTCCTAGGCCAAACTACCAAATTGGTTAAAAAAAAAAAATGACACTCAACACCAAATTAGCCACAAAGACTAACTTTTGGCCGGAATTCTTTTCTCCATTCTATTTTCCATGAATATCATGAATTTAATTACCTTTTTTGAGTTAATAATAACTATTAAATTAAATAAACAAAAAATAAGATGACATTTTTTTCAAAGTAATTCACAAAAAAAACTTCAAGCAAATTGGGTTTTAGGAAAAATGAAAAAAAAAAAAAAAAAAAAAAAATTCAACAAAAAAGTACTTAAATTAATCAATATTGCATACAGTATAACATATCCGAACTGTCATCTCGTCTCTCAGTACTGTACTCTGTAAATTAATAATATCGCCTAATGTTCTAAACTTGGGTTATTTTTGGTTTGGTAAATGGGTACTAGTTCCTATACTACCACATAAAATCGTCACACGAGATGCCGCTTGTTATTGTAACGTAAAAAGAGCCAACGATAGCCTTTTTTGCTGAAACTTATATTTCATAACCTAATTTGTTGCTGTGTGTGTGGTTTTTTTTTTTTTTTTTTTTGCATCATTAAGAAAAAAAAATGATTCTAATGTTCTGGCAAGCATCGTAAATGAAATTTTTTGTCTTATAGGAGTACTAATTCTTGTTTACTTCTCTTCAATAGATATATATAAACATGTAATGTCGATTGTTTCTTCCATTTTTTTATCTATCGAAGTAGTTTTTTTTTTTTTTTTTTTTTGCTCCTAGTATTTTTAGTATTAATTTAAAAAGGGAGTTAAATAATTGTATTGAAGGAAGTACATATTGGTTGAAGTGATGGCCGGCCAAAATTTAGTCTATTTGGCTAATTCGGTGTTTAGTGTCATTTTTCTTTTACCAATCTGTCGCCGGAGTTTTTTTTTTTTTTTTACCAATATGTCATTTGCCCCCTAAATTTTTTTACCAATTTGGTAGTTTGGCCGTGATGTCCTGTGTTTAGTTAAAAGAGAATAAGCTAGGCTAATCAAGTATTTAAAATGAAATGCAAGAGTTTGCTGTCCTTAAAAACCCCTCAGATCCATGAGACATTCGCCTCAGGTCGCCTCATGGAACTTGTCTCGCCTCACCCTGTCTGAGGCGATAGCACCATCACCTCAGTCATGTCACACGTGAGGCGCGCTTTTTCAAGCTAACTTAACGACATGTCCCCATAAACCAAACAGATATATGATACATTCCACAGCAATCAGGGCACCTGACCACCACAACTCCATGTTGAATATAACAAACTAGGCAAGCCTGCCAATCTCCACAAACTGGCCATTGACCTTAGACAAAACAGAAAGATTCTAAAACTGGATTGAACGGCAACCACACCAGTATATTAATTTTAATATATGCTTTTTTTTTTAATACTTTAGGTAAGATCTATGAAGATTGTACATGTCACAAAAACATTAAACAGCATGAAAAACATAGGAAACAAGCATAGATCAAAATAACAAGACTTTTGAAATTGAACTGAAGAATACATAATAGGGAAGATAGAGTAAATTATTTACTTTAAAAAATTACCAACCTCAATAAATGCAGGACCAAAGAAACTAGGTTCGGTGCTTGGTATAAATATTCTGCAGAACTGATTATCAAAATCAGAACCAGGTTCAGTACTGTCCTTCCCACGGGGAAAAGTGACATAATAATCATGTGCCAGATACTTCCCAGCAAACGATATGAGTGACCTAAAACACAAAAACCAATCAGTTGATATCCACTACCAGCAAGTGTTCAAAGACTAGCTACAAAGCAGAAAAAACTATTGTACCAGTTATATAACTGGAGAACGCATGAACACAATTAACCAAGACCAAGATTTTTCAGACTTATTAATTTGACCACAAATAAACACCAGCAACAACACGAGCAAGTCTTTTTTCAAAAAAACAACACCAAAAAGGCCTGTGGACAACGGATGAAAGAAGTTAGATGACTGTTTCCCAGGGGATGGCAGAAAAATCAACCAAAAGAGTACAATTAACTCCCAAAAGAACAGGCAATCTTGAATGATACACTACAGAAACATTCTTACATTTCTAGATAAACATGTTCTAAAACAAGCACTACAGACATTATGGGACAAAAACATACTGTTAATTCCACAAAGTACATATATACACAAAAAGCCAGCGTTCAACTCGGTCTGATAAATAGAAATTGATACAGAAGTTGGGTACAAAAAGTCTTTCCCACAGTTGGCATAATGGTTTAGCATCAAGTTTGAAGCTTCGTGAAGCTGTATTTTTCAATCTCTTCTACAACAACATTACTCCAATGCCACAAAAGCTCCTATGTAATGGAGCATAATCCTGTGCTGAGAACACAAAGATAATGTTTCTAAATGACCCTTCATGGTAATCGTGTCAACACATGCATCGAGTGCTGCTTCACAATCTATCAATATAGTGCGCCACTGATTTATCCCATCAGATTCTATAGCCAAAGAAGAGTGAATCTTTGGCTCACTGGAAATGGAATGTACAGTTTTCAATCCCGGTCCGTTAAAAACTATTGGCAAAATAAGAGGTTCACAAAGCTCTTTTTTAATGTGAGGACTCAGACGATAATAATAAGATAGTAAAATCAACTATCAGCATTGGCATGGTCGCATGGACCTACTTAAAGGTATCCTTAGTTTAAGGAGGCGCTAGGCGCACCGAGGCGCTGGGGGGCCGTTGCGATGAGGCGCGAGGCGCGAGGCGAAGGCGCACGCCTCATGCACACGAGGCGCACTCATCTAGCAAATAAAAATTCTAGTTTTTGAAACCACAATTTGCAAACAATTACCCCTTTTTGGTATCTAAAGAGGACCTATGGGTAAAGAAGTATAAACAAGGGATTAAGGGGCAAAGGGAAGGGTAGAAATAAGTTTACAAAAGAAAGAAAATTGGAAATTGCAGAGTCATGTGCCTCGCGTGCGCCTCAGTGCGCCTCAAGGCCTGCGCCTCAGTGCGCCTCGGTGCACCTCAGGTGCGCCTCATGCACACTTGTGCGCCTCAGCCTTCTGAGGCGATGGCAGCTGCGCCTCAGGCGCGCTTTTTTAAACTAAGAAGGTATCGGCTATGCAGGGTTTGATTCGAGACCAAGGGGCAGAGAACAAACAATGTATCACAATGTAAAGACGCTTCGAAGGACTGCTGTAGCTATGCCTAGCAGAGGACAAACAAAAGCCCCGAGTAGTCCCATTGCATACTGACAAATTAAAACACTAGAAATCAAAAACACACGCACTCGCGCGCGCGCGCACACACACACAAGAAAACAGAACATACCGAAATTTGGGTTGGAGCAAATTGCTTCCACAAGCTATGAGATCCATCGGTTTTCCAGCCTCGAAACAAGGGGGATATATGTAGTGAAGTTTTGGAGCCCGCATAGCAACCTTAGCTTTGGTCACAGAAGCTCCATCTGCTCAAAACAATTGCACAACTTTAATCAGCTTTTTTTCATCTCTTCATTTTAGATAGAAAAACAAACATTAAATCACCTATATATATGCATATAAAGGTAGCTTTTTTATAGCGCATCAAGGACTTCCACATACCACTGAAATTCTTGGAGGTTTTAAGAATAATTGTAATTCTGAGAAAAAACGAGGAACTCTACCAATAGACATCATCATTATAGTTTGTAGAGTTTAAGGAAAAGAAAGAAAGACATCATCCAATAGTGATTTGGTGGTTTACTTGGAAAGAAAGAAATTATCGCATTTTTGATGATATTATGTTGACACACCAAGATTTCAAATTTAGATTTTTGAGGACGTTGCATAGTTGGAGTCAAGTGTTACTTTCGCAACGACACTTGACTTTCATTCTTTTTGTGGATAAAATTTCTCATGATAGTCCTAGAGTGTGATTAGCTCTCTTTTGCTTACGGGCGTCACCCCTTTAGGTGTCTTTTTGTATATGGGAGTCACCCCCTTGGTGTCCTTTTGAATATAATGAAATCCTATCTTACTTATCAAAAAAAAAAGAAAAAAAAAAGTTTAAGGGAAAGATAAGGTCAAAACCTTGCGCAAGAGTTGCAGTAAATGATCATATCGTGAACTTCTATGCTAAAATTGCATTAGTAAGCCCAAAAGAACCACCAGATACTACATATTCCTTATAAAGGTCACACAATCATGAAACCATAATGATAAAAAAAACTATAAGACTAGAAGAAAATGAAAGCTTATCTTAAATGAATCAAAGACACACGGGTCAAAAGGGGAAAGTTTCATGATACATGTTCTACGAGTTACGCTGTCTTTTCCAAGAAGAAGATTTACGAGTTATTTTGTTCTTGAGTGTTCGAACTTGAATTACAAAGTTCCACCTCCAAAGGTAATTATGATTCCTTTATCTCCTTCATATGACTCATCATTGTTCTCTTATTGTAACTTTTGGATTCTAGTTCTATTGAAAGTTATCATAGTCTCTACTCTTGTTTCATACTTTTATCAGTTCATGATAAAAAAAAAAAGTTGTATGGTGAGATGAAAGCTATTGAAAGTAAGTTGAACCCGTGAAGATGCTCTTTGAAATTTCGAAATTTCAACCTATCCAGGAATAAGGCTGAATATCTGAAATGTATGTTTAGTAGGGTTTGAAGCAGACAATTATACACGGTCATATTAGATGGAAAGAGTATTCAAAATCCTGACCTTTAAAAGGACCCCAGCAAAAAAAGTCTTTCAAAGAAACGAATGAAAAATGGACCCTCCTATGTTCAGAAACTAAGAATGGATGGACCCTACAAAACTCATACTTCAGATCACCAGAAAACAAGTTATGAGACAAGGATAAGCAATGGAAGGACTGAAAGTCTGAAACCCTCATGTTCAGTAAAACTCAGATGAGCATGGTGGGTGAAGCATAGGCATATACATTTATCTAATAAGGCATCACCTAACCTCTCAAAATACTGAAAGTCGTGTCATTTAAGTAAACCAATGCAGCCCCCCTGCCAGAGAGCATCCCTCCAGGTTCAACAGAACTTTGTATGTAAGAAACAGGATCTTCAAACAGCTGTAAAACGGCATAATAACAAAAATAAGTCAAACCCAACAACAAGAGAACAGGAAAAATTAGCCATTGTTCCAGAAGTCATTCCAGACGTCCTATAGCAGCACCACTACCACCACCAACAACAACAGCATAAAAAGGAAAAAGAAAGGTTCTAAATCTACAATGTCACCAACCAAATAAAATTCCACCTTCACATTCGACAAAACAAAACGACAGCTTGAGGCCAAATCAACAAGAAATATAAAGGATTATGAGAAGTTTTATCCCATGACCAAGTGTGTGATGTTTGGTTTAACATATCAAAAGGAGGCTCGTCTATTGTAGAGTGTAGATACAAGTGATGTTCCAAAAACCACCAGTAGTCAGCCATAAAACCCAATTCTTTAACCCCATTACAGCATAACACAGATGGCGAACAGACAAATGGACCACGCTCAGCTTTGGTAGGTCAAGTCAACGGGCAAACTTGTGACTTGTGAACTAAGACAACACTGATCCAGTACTCCAGTTGATGGACTGGCGGAGGATCAGGCGGATTCGGGTCAGAATCAGGCTATGGTTAGGGATAGCCCCAAGTGAACCTCATCCAAGCAATTTGTAGTAGAGTCAAGGTCTGGTCATGATGTTTATTCTATTTTCTGCAACTCTATTCGTATTTCAGGTACTTGTCCATCTTTATAGGAAGACTTTTGCACCATACTGTTTGCACCAACAAGGGTAGTGTGTAAATTGGCCCACTGAGTTTAAACCTTAGAATGGGCTATGTTAGGGTTGGCCCAACATCCTTTCACCTCGCCCAATTAGGTGGGCCAAGCGTGAACTAACCTTTAGCCACCCAGTATGCAATGACAAGTTGACAACACCACCAAAGCCTTAATCCAGATATTCGTCGCTGGCTAAGTTAACCGTTATACATAACCATTCCAGGAAAAAAGCAAGATAGCTTAAATCCAATACCTTACCTTACACAACAACATTCAGCCATCCTCAAGAGTCTAAAGTCATACACAAATTAACAAACAAGATCCATGCTTAGCAGAAAACTACATTCCAGCTGGCAATTCAGCTTGTAATAATGCGGTTACACTAACTTAAGCACTGAAACAACTAACAAAAACATTACCTTCAACCACATAAACTCTGGCATTGAAACATATGCCGTCAGTATAGTGCAACCAGGACGGATATAGCCCTCCAACTCAACAGGCATGTTGGCCAACCACTGAAATATCTGTAAACATATAGTAGCTAGTCATCACCTGATGGATATCCATATAAAATTATTTCACTTCTAAACTGCAAAATAATCTGGTCATATACTTGGTGCCGAAGTCGTCGAGGAAATTCTGCAGGGTTCCAGTCGTAGAGTTTAAAGGAGATACGACCTGTAGGG
>JBBYHQ010000010.1:5694295-5704608 GCA_038382645.1 Spergularia azorica | reverse complement strand
ACATTCTGAGATTCTGGAGCTGAGCAGAGGTTTGACAAAGTTCCATCTTTAGAATCTTCCCTTTCAGCTATTTGGCTGCTTGACCACGCATTCTCTGTCATAATGAAAATTCCTATCTTAAAATGCAGGTATCACCACAACATGAAGATAACACAGGACAACATGAGGCATAATTTTTCCGTAAAACTTTTTGGCTGAGTGGCACCATAAAAAATTCCTGAAAGTATGAAACAAGTGTTTATTATATTCGATAATACCTTTACAAGCTTCACTGTCAGAGGAAACATCTTCTTTCTGCAGATCCCCTTGAAGGTCCTTTTGTACAGCAGCTCTCGAATGAGCAGGCTTTCTTCGCCTTCTATTGTTATGACGCTCAAGCTTGCGCCTGCAACTACGTTTACCTTCATCGAAATCAGGTAACAAATGGAACCTGCCATGAAGCCAGTAAGAACCTTGGAACGTAAGATATTCATTTTAATAAAGGTGCACAAGCAGAGCAATTTGCATCCTCAAATCCTCGATTTCTCAGACTTCACTTACACACTACCTTGACATGATTGAAAATTCAGACAATCCTTTTGATTTCTAATGATACTGTAATGAAATTTAGTAGTAACTTGTGTGATTAACCTTTCAGTAAGAATGAGATAGTTCCAGCATAAACCCCCCGTATGACATAAATCATCAGTAAGATAGATCACGAGGCTACCCCTCACCAAAGTATTTAAAATTAAAACCATTAGGCAAGCCAATAAAAAAAGCTATACACAAAAACAAAAAGGTGTCCAATGTAAGTAATAATTAGGCTAAATGTGCGGAGTAGACAACTAGACTCATTTGAAGGTAGGCTAAAAGGTTTATTTAAGGCATAACTTTAGTCCTTCCTTCTTTTGGTATGTCAGCAATTCAGCATGCATTATTTATTTGAAGATGCTCCGTTGCTCAACCACTCAGATGTTTTCAGTAAGATAACCTTGTTAACTCACAACAAGAAAACTATGGATTTCATTTTCATCAAGATGAATGAGAACAATGATTAATGATCTACCAAACAGTCAAAGCCATTGTAAGGAATTCATTTTCATCAAGATGAATGAGAAGAATACTCAATTCAACATCAGGAGCAGCTGTCAAATGGCTAAAAGCCTAAAACAGTTTCTCGGCATTAATGAATTTCATGAGATATAATCCCTCCGATCCATAACGCTTGTCATCCACGGAATTTTTTTCTGATCCAAAATATGTCATCCTAGTTTTCCAATGCAAACACTTGAAGGCATTTCCTATCTTACCCTTCATTTTCAGGTCTATCTTTAAGTGCTTCCTTAGTTTAAAAAAGCGCGTGTAGGCGCAGCTGGCATCGCCTCGGAAGCTTGAGGCGCACAAGTGTGCATAAGGCGCACCTGAGGCATACGCATGGCGCATGAATACACAATTTCCAATTTTATTTCTCTTGTATTCTTACCCATTGGAATACGACTATGGTTTTGAAAAATGGAAGTTTGTCCGCTAAATGAGTGTGCCTCGTGTGGAATAGGCGTGCGCCTTTGCCTCGTGCCTCATCGCAACCCCCCCCCCCCCAGTGCCTCGGTGCGCCTCGCGCCTCCTTAAACTAAGAGTGTTTCAACACTACCACCACATGACAAAAGGGGTATTTTTTCAGTAGCAATAATTGGAACCTCAACATATAGAATAACTGTGGATCAACGGCTGTACCTTATTGCATAATGAATTAAACATGCATTTTGCTTTCTTTTTGCAGTCAAAACTATAGGGTATAGACACACTGAGCTAGGACTGGAAGATCTTTTATGGAAGCGCGGATACCTCCTCAGGAAACTGCTAGCACAAGAAGAAACCACCAAAAAAGAAAGAAAGAAGGAAAGAAGAAAACTTTCACATAGGTAGCACAAGAGTGGTGGGCAGAAACTTCAACTACATCAAGGAGTTGTCTGTACATGGAAACCCTGATGAAATTCTTGATTTTGCAAATTCCAAAAAGATAACACCACGCTTTCTAAAAACTAAATGCACATCTAGCTAAAGCGCAAAAATTTCAGCCCAGTTTATCTGCAAGGATTTTGCATTCATTGCGATAGTATATTGATAAACATCACTTCCATGGAAGGTTCATTTATCTCAAGAATCCCCAAAAGGAATTGACCACAAAAGCTATATTCGCAGTAAGGTTTCAATTTAGTGTCATGGACCTAGAAGATGACAGGACACGTCGTCTATTCCACATCAGCCAAACAGCAAATAACAGAATTCTGTTATAACAGAATCAGTTAGAGAAGTAACTGCCTTAGCTATAAATAGATTAGTTACTGCTCATTTTCATTAAGCTTTGAAATTGTATCTTCTCACTGAAGTCTTACAATCTTTCAATCGTGTAATCTTTCAGCTTACACTTATGATTATAAGAACAACCTTCGATTATCTTCTACGAATTTGGTAATCCTGGTGTTCTTAAGAATTTCTCGATTTAATCCTGGAATTCTATTGAGTCCATTGCATTTAGAGCCCACCTCCCAAATAATCAAGCCTCCTTCTCAGTAGGTCCAAATTTTCAGATGCTAAACCTACACCTTCCAAAATAATATAAGGTAGCAGGTCTAATGATCTAATCCATACATTGACCAATCTTCTTTACGGCTATCTACATTTGGCGGTGATTTTAAGGCAGGTAACAAAATAAATACCGTATGGGCAAGACGCGTAAAAAGAGCCCACAAATAGACTTTGTACTAACACTAAGTGCAACACCTGAGTCTCTATACATAAACCTCAAACCATCTCTCTAAAAAAAATTCGCAACAAAACTTTGATACACTAACAACCAAGCCCAGACACATAGTCCTCCACTTCCACAAACCTACAGATAACAGATATAAGAGATACGAGACGGAATTAAACAGATGCAATGATCATTATATATATATATATATATATATATATATATATATTGCGATGCCGAAAAGAAAAATAAAAAAAAATCAGAGAAAGAAAGAGTAGCAGGGGAGGGGCTTACTTGCCACACTGCTGGCAGTATCTTTTAGTCTCCCCATGAATGGAAACCGAACCCGCATTTGCACATTCAAGGCAAACCCGATGGCGACGATGGTACCCTTTAAGCTCAGTAATATCAACCTCACAACCAGGCACCTGACACCTTGCCATACCCGGTGTCCTCCCAACCCGAACCCGTTTCTTTTCGGGCGCAGCTTCTTCCTCTTCTTCCGCCTCTTTCTCCATCAACGCGTCCAGCTCCGGACACGCACAAGGAACCAACCCCGCTAGAAAATTCTCACACACCATCCTTGGGTCCCGCTTCCTAACCCGATCACTCAACACCTCCGTATCCGCCGCCTCCACCGGTGGTGGGCCGGGAAGGGCGGCGTCGATGGTGGCGAAAAGCTGATCGTCGAGGGTGAAATCCAAGAGTTCACTCCATTCAAACGGCGTGTCTCCGGCAGTTAACGGTGGTAACTCCATGATGAATTAACTAAATTAAATTAAAAAAAAAATCCCCAAATTTTGGAACCCTAGAAATGAAGCTCCGAGAATCAAGGAAGGGTGAAAATGGTGGTTGAGGAGAGAGAGAGAGAAAATTAGGGTTAGGATTAGAAGCGAAGTCAGCGATTTGGTGGTGGTGATTGATGAATTTGTTGTTGCTTCATGATTGGGGATTTTAATTTATTTATTTTTTTGGGGAGGGGGGGGCGGATTAAAAAAAAAATGAGTTAATTATTATGACGACATTTTTCTCGAAGTTGTTGGTTTAGTACACCGGCTGCATTTTTGGTGATGGGGATAGATCTGTTGTTCTGTTCGACTGGGTTCCTACGCGACCTTGATGTTCGTTGTTCCCTCCACGTTGTTGATGGCTCTTTGGGTTGGTGACGGGTCGCTATTTCTCGATGTTTGTTTGACATGTATTGTGTTGATCGGGTTGAGATTTGGAGAGAGTTTTTCGTGTGCTCAAAAAAAAAAAAAATTTAAAATTTATCATGGTGTTATTACCTGGTCTTCAATGACAAAAAAAAAAAACAATATAAAAGGAGGAGGGAGAGAGAGGAGAAATGCCGGTCTCCATGATCAACGGGAAGTGTAAAATGAAGACCACCTTGTATTTTGAAGATGAGCTAATCATATTGCACCAAATGTTTCGTTTTGTTGTCCTACAAATTTGTTAGCATTTTCATCTTTAAGACTTACTTTTTACTCCCTCCATTCATATCCAAATGCCCCATTTATTTTGCGGTTTTTGACGGAACATATTTGGACAAATCTCTAGATGAACTAAAATGTTCATTTAATGTAAAAATTAGCAAATACTCTATTCGACAATGCACTGTCCCAATCCCACTCGTCTTTCTGAGCCTCGTTCTGCCTTTCACCTTAATTTTAAAGCAAATGAATCATTCATTTGGTTGATATGTGACTCACAATATGATAAGTCAAAAACTGAAAAATCGATGGGGCATTTGGATATGAATGGAGGGAGTATCATTTTTCGTTAATAATTAATATAAATTAAATATACCTTTAGATATACCTTTTTTTTTTTGCCTCTACAAATGGATATACATTTCAATATTTTTTTCATAAAAAAAAAATTATATTTTCTATCTCATCAATTTTTAGTACTACCAAAGTAGGTCTCCAATAAATTTGAAATTAAATAAATTTTCATGGTGAGATGGAAGGAAAATCAAGACAAGTACTAGGTCTCTACTAACCATCCTCTCGGGAGGCTGATTGGGGCTCATGATTAGAAGATTAGCTTGTTTAGAGCATGAAAAGTAGACTAGTGAATTAATGGACTAGTGATACGAGAGATGGTGAAAATATGTTGCTATCTACGAATATGACCAATGGCAATTTTTTTACCGTTCTACCTTAAGATTGTCAATAAGAATTGAAAAATGTTTGAGTTTGGAAAATGAACTCAATCTGTTTGCCACGCTGTTACAAAAACTATGCTTATGCACTAAAATCAATGATGACCAAGATTTATAGGTGGTTGACAAAGTTCGCCATCTCCACTAAAACATAATATGGGGTTGGAGAGAAGAGTTGGAGCATCTCTAGTGGGAGATGTTTCCCGTGATAGCCTCACTATTAGAACAATATATACAACTTACCCAACTTGTATTTCCAGCTCAAGTGAGCAGGCTGGTTGGCAAAACTAAAGGCAAACTTTTTTTTTTGGCACCACAAGTTATTGACAAGTGGCACCATGCCCTGACCCCATATTGTAGCCGATTATTATTTTAAAAAGTGAGAGTATAAGTAGGTCATATCCATACATATTGGAAAGTGGTGAACCTATCTAAGACTTGATAGCAATTTTGCTTTCAACTTACCCATACTACTTTTATAACATGACAACTCCAAAGCAGAATTGAATCTCACATACCATTGGAGTTGCTTGAAGGGAATTAGTCCAGACCCAGTATGAGAAAGACATGTCTTGTACCACCCATGCTTTCTTTATATAACTTTTTTGTGGTCTATAGACATGGTTATATTATATGGGAATTTATTTGTTTGACAAAAGAACAACTTTTCATTTTTTTGAAAGTTTTTGGTCAAACCACACCTAATAAACAAGTTCTTTTTGTCAGACTACACCTAACAAAACATATTTTCGCATACCACAACTAATAAATTCCATTTTTTTTTTGTTAGACCACACCTATACATACCTAATGTCGAATTTCAACATTCATTCACCCATTGCCGCCTTTTACCACCCATTGCCGGCCCTAACCACCTCATTGCCGGCCCTACAGCCACCCCATTGCCGACCTTAACCCACATGCTTACCACGTGACCTATTTCCCCGTAGTTCTAGCACATTATCTTTCTCTCTCATTTTCCCCCCTCCATTTCTTATTTTCCCCTTTTTCTTCACTCTATTTCATCACAAATTCATTCAAAAGGGAACCATTCAAATTCATTTTGGAAACTAAAATCAAATTTGGGGTGAAAATTAAGTTAGACGTATTGAAAAGGGAGGGAAAGAAACCAATTTTGGTGGATGGGCGGGTGGTTTTGGGTTGGTAAGGGGGTGGGTGTGTGGATAGGGATGACTGGCTAAGGGGTGAAAGTCGACATAATGTGTAGTCTAACAAATAAAAAAAAAAAATTGTTTCAAAAAAAATATAAAAAGACTATTGGGTGTATTTTGACAAAATTTGTTATATACTTATATTAGGTGTGGTATAACAAAAAAACTTTAATTAGGTGCGGTATTTGAACCCTAACTTATCTAAATCTTTTCATTTTTCGCGTTTCGACATTTCAGGTATAATCCTTGTACGATTATATCAAACTCGATAACTCATAGCAACATACGCCAACCTTTATTTCCTGTTTCCAACTCGATTGCCTCTAAACTAGGAGTACTCTCCAAATCCAACTCGCTAATGAGCAAAATGCGTATTTTAATAAACGAATGGAGATGCTCTGAAGCATACTAGTGGGCTGGCCTAGAGGTGATCATGGGCCGGCCCGGACTTAGGGTAAAAAAGTAGTGCCGATGTGGTTTTTTAAAAATATGTATCACCTAATTAATACGTTTTTGATCACTTTACACATTAATATTATCTACTACTTGCATATTTAGTTTAATAATAAATTATTATACATTTTTAAAGAGATTTTTGATGTTATTTTCATAATTTACAATATTTTATTTTATTAATAGTAATATTTTTATTATTTTAATATGCTTTATTCACTACATTTAGCCTAATTTTGCTACATTGAGTACTTTACCAAATTCGTTATAATCCGACATCATTTACACTAGTTTACATAACTTAGGTTTATAAAATTAAAAAATTTTGTGTTTATTTTTAAAAGCGGGCCGGGTCGGCCCAATTGTTGGGCCACGAGCTTGGCCCATATTATTGTGGCTTTTTTCGGGCCGGACTTTGGGCCATTTTCGGGCCTAGTTGGTCGGCCCAAACCCGGAAAAAGTCGGGTCGGGCTTTCGGGCCTGGGCCATTTGATCAGCTCTAGGCTGGCCCTAGAAATTCAGTCCTTCGACTAAGTTGTCCAATTTCTCCCTCCAAAATTTCGAAACACAATATCTTTCCGACAATCAACAAATTTAATCCCCCAATTTCAAAATTAGGGTTTCATTCCACCAACAATCTGACTGAACAAAAATGGGGAGACACAGAAGCCGGAGCAGAAGCGACAGCCCTAGACGCCGTACTCCGCCGCGCAGCAGTAGTAGGAAGCACTACGACGAACCTCGCGATCGCGATCGCCACCGCTCCGACCGCCGTTCTCCTCCTCCTTCCGGCCTCCTCGTTCGCAACGTTGCTCTCGATACTCGGTTACTCCTCCTCCTCCTCCCTTCTCACTCACGCCTCCTTTCTTCTCTTCCATTTTCGTCCGTTTTCGCTGTATTTGTAGCGTGTTGTTTAATTTTCGCTCCTTTTATAGTTGCCTTGTTGAATATTACTACCTTCATTTCATTCATTTCGTTGCGTTTTGCAATTTATTCGCGGAATTCGAGAAATGCACGAACGTTGGATTTGAAGATCAAGATAATAGAAAGTTTGAGAGTGATTATAGTATGAGGAGGAATTCGAAAAACTAACCAAATTTAATTGTTCATTAGGATAGAGAGTAATGTTTCAGTGTGTGGTTGATCTAAAGAGGGTGTTTTTTTCGGATATTGAGTGAATCTTTGTATCGAGGAATCGAGGATGAATTTTAGGATGCATAAAAACCGAGTCTTTTAGGCGAGTTTTGTCGTTGCTGGCTTATGCATAGTAATGTAGTATGACAACTTCTAGTAGGAATTCACTTAGGGGGCTTTTGGTTCACATTTCGTAATGGAAATGGATTGGAAACAAGAATGGAAAGGGAGTGGAGACAAGTTTCATTGTTTTTAAATGTTGTTTGGTGCGGTTGGGGTGTGGCAAGAGAGAGAGGAAGGGAGGAGAGACAAAATGATGGGGGGGATTTAAATTGTTACCTTAGATTTTAGATGAGTTTCATTTTGGGGGATTGGGAAAGAGATTGCAAAAAAAAAAGGGCAAAGGGCAGCTCGGTGCACATTGGTGTTCCCGCTAAACGAGGGTCCGGTGAAGTGTCCCACCACAAGGGTGTTATGAGGGCAAGCCTTCCCTTGTCAAGGGCGCCAAGGCTCCCCTTCAAAGAGATTGCAAAAAAAAAAAAAAAAAAAAAAAAAAAAAAAAAAAGGAAAGGGTGTGGATAAGGATTCCGTTTCCACTTCCCCCAAAAATCACGAACCAAACGAGCCCTTAGTTTTTGTTTCTGTGGTTTTGCGTCTTGTTTTCTGTTATATGTTTGTTATACATCTTAGCATGTGCATATGGTTATCTAGTTTTTTTTTTTTTTTTTTCCTAAGGTTGAAATGATTGTTCATTGCTAAGATAATGTCGTGATGCTTGAAAGGAATGCATTAAATTATTGATGCTGTTTATGAAAAGAGGAACTTAATAGAGAATTATTGAACCTGCTATCTTAACCAACTGCTTTTGTAGTATTCATTACTCTCTCAGTTTCATGGTGCTACCGTACTTGTTACAATGAAAACGTTGGTTGTACCACTTCTGTTTTTTTATCAGAGTACAGGGTGGTAAGATAGTGGGATCTGAAAAAAATCATGTTACTACAAAACCCTGGAAATTTCCCAATTCTTAAGTCTCAACATAATCTTATGGTTCGATGATTTTTCAAGGAAAGTTTCTCTTGGTAGTTTTAGCTTTATGGACTTGGATTGAGGATTTGTCTTGCCAACAATATTTCACTGTGATGTAATTGTAATTGATGGGAGAAAAGATAGTCACATATTGCATGTATTATTACTTTACACTATCTGAGAGTGTATTGGAGTGGTATACTTCTTTTATTTGTGAAACCAGCAACCTTTTCCCAGCGTACACATTGTTTGAAATAAGAGGTGGAATTTGTTTGGAATATTGCAGTTCAGTGCTAATTAGCGATTTTGTTGGCTTGTCAGTAACGATTTGCCTTATTTGCAATGTAGCATTATGTGTAGATGAAGGCTTGCTTATACGTTTTGAAATTAGACTAGCATTTAGCTATGTTGTGGCCTTCATTCACTTTCACCCATCATGATAGGTGGTTCGTGTGTGCTACTGGGGTACCATCCTTAATCTCCTTTTTGTTCTGAGATGTGGAAATGACTTAAGTGGCCTATACCATGCTTGTATGTTGATCAATGTGTGATTTAAATTGCTGCATTATTTTTCTTAATGAATTAGAAATTTCGTACAATGGAGCTTTAGTACCATCAATCCAACCTTTATCTGGAGCAAACCGTGTTGAGACACATGCTGAGTGGTTAAATCTTACGCACTACATTGAGCGTCGATCTTCAGTAGTCTTTTCTTAAACCTGCTCATCAAGAAAATAACGAGGGTCACAATTTTTATAACCCTATTTTAACATATTTCAGGCCGGAAGAGCTAAGGATACCATTTGAAAAATTTGGCCCAGTGAAGGATGTTTATCTACCTAGAAACTACTATACAAGGTATGCATAGCTGCTTCATTATTTCTATAGGGTGAAAAACCCTTTTGGCTGCATGCATGTTGCATTTAATATTTATTTTTGACCGGTTTGGTTCATTCTTTTCCATTGATATTCTGGTCATATTGACGTCTTAGTTGTAGATGAATGTGCACACTTGTACTCTCACTTAATCGGATTATAATGTTTCACGATTTGGCCTTGTTATTCTGCTATTTTCAAGTGTTACTATTTCGCTGGTTTGGCCATGTTTGATGTTCTTAACGTCAGGAAATTGAACCAACATAATTGACCACGTGCTTTGACAGTAAAGGGTCATAAATACTGTAACTGGGTCAAGCTGAAGTAGGCTTAGCTGGACTTTCAACTGAACATATCTTAAGTCTGATTTGCCCAAATTGAGCTCAAGTAACATTATATATTATATTTGTTGTATTCTAGTACCATTCTTAGTGCATTCATGGACGATGCATCTATGATCGAATATCATTTTCATCAATATTATGAATTTACCCTAATTGGAATTATTGGTTTAATTTATAATAACTTGTTCCAAGCAATCCGGTGTTTACAAAGATTATTGTTGAGCTTTCTTTCATTGGCTCTACACTTTTAACTTGGAGCTATTTGAGTCTCTAATTGGAACTGGTTGAAACACTCTAAAATATTGTACTTAGGCTTTGATAGACACTGTAGGAGGCAAAAAATTCACAACCTATCAAAATGCGCCACGTGGAGGTTGAAAAGTCTACGTTGACAAGTTGAC
>JBBYHQ010000010.1:5680770-5693713 GCA_038382645.1 Spergularia azorica | reverse complement strand
CTTACTTGTTTATTAAAAATGCATGTGGGACATACCCCTATGTGTAATTTTACACCAAGTGGACCCTAAAACTCATTCTTTATTCTATTTTTCTTAAAAACTGTGTTCTGGCCCTACGCGTTTTATAGGCGAACGGAGGGAGTAGATTTTAGGAAGGTGTTATTGATGTTGTTTAAGCTTTAGCACCGTCAGCAAATGAGTGATGCTAACATGGCTAAGGTCTCCATTACAGATACACTTTAGTATTGCTGACTTTCTCACTGTCGTATATAAATGTTTTTGTAAATTAGTGTATTTATCTTGTAACTCTTAATTGACAGTAGAGACATAAACACTTTCTCAGCTAGCAACCCGTAGGGTTTTTGTCTTGTCCAGTAAACTACTCATCTCACAATATTGTGGCTGACCTTGTCCAGTTGTCCCTCTATTCAATTGTTTATCCAGAATTTGATTTTGCCAATCGATCCTCTTTGCTGGCTCTTTGTTTCCCCTTCTTCCGCCTTCATATCGTATTGGTTTCGCTACATTTGATTTCTTTATGTTTTATGTTGGTTCCTTTATCTATTTCCCCGGCCAATGACATTTTCATTCTCGATACAGACATGTTAATAACTTCTTTTATGACATTTGTCCTCGACCAATTTCTTTATTTTAGTATTTTTGTCCATTTATCTCACAAATCACAAACTACTACTAGCGATGGAATTAATGTTCCTTTCTAGACAACAGCAATCACCGATAGTATACATCAGGGCCGTTGATTAGCGAATTTTGTTTTCACCTTTTCCCTGGATTTCCTTTAGTTATTTGCTAAATTGGATGGCGATGGTTGGCTGAGTTTTGGCAGTCAGCTTACATGCTGAATGTCCGGTGTATGAGAGCAGATGAGAAAGCTGATTATGATTTCTTTTGACAAATTTATGGTCTCAGTGAGATAGGTAAGCTGTTTGCTTAGATATGGGACATTGTGTCCTTTGTCTGTCCAAGCTCAGCTAGTTTTCATGAACTTTTTTTAGACGTGGAACAGACCTATGCAGTCCTCCTAAAACAAGAAAGACAAACGATGAAGAGATGTAAAGGAAATCAGCTGTGGTTCTGAAATAACTATGGCCCTAGAATTTTCCTCCTTTCTTATGTGTGGATACTAGTCTGATAGTCTCATAGATGCTTCAATCTCAACATTGATGATTATGAACACGTCAATGTTGTGGTTTCCTCATTTTCTTGTCTTATTAGAAGAGTTATTTTGTCCTTCGTTGTTTTATAGTATTTTCTTGTCTATGAAGATACTTGCCTTTCATTTGCATAGCTGCTATTACATTCGGGCATTTGGTGTTGTACCATGGTTCCAAGGATATCGTCTTTAGATTCATAGTATTAAATCTCAGTTTTGGGTCTGAATTGCTGTATTGACAATTTTAGATAATCACAGCTCTCATGGAGAGTTTGGGACTGATACGGCTTAAAAACAACAACATTCCAGAGTCCGGGCCAATTTAAATAGTGCTTGATAGAACTTTTGGTTCCGTGGTGTCATTTCTGCATTATACTGTCTGTAGTTTCTGCTTATCTGTTGCTTCAGCAAGAATCACATCCTTTGTGATCGCAGGGAAGCACGAGGCTTTGGATTTGTAAAATTTCGCTACCCTGAAGATGCCGCTAAAGCACTGGATAGGCTTAATCATACAGTCATTGGTGAACGTGAGATACATATCGTTTATGCTGAGGATAATCGTAGGACTTCACGGGATATGCGGAGAAGTGGACATTCAAGGTACCATATAGTTGTCTATGTATCAACCTATCATATTTTTTTGCTTCTGGGGATAACTCTGATTGGTCTTTGTTTTCTTATGATGTATACTTGTATTTGCTACTACCTTTTGATCCAAAAATTCATCTATGTATTATGTAGTGGCAGACATGACGGGAGGAGGAGAACTCCAACAAGGTCCCCGAGGCGCCGATACCATTGTGAGTCTAGAGTCTTCCATATTTTTCTGTTCTTCTGATAAGCTATGTCATTCCTTTCATTTGGGTGTCATTAATTGGAACATGTGTTTGCCTGCAGCGTACTCAAAGTCACCAGTTACGAGAAGGCGTGTTTCAAGGTGTGTAGAATGTTGTACCTTTTATGTCGGTCCTGTGAATTTCACCATCATTTTCTAAGTTGTATGCATAATCTGGCTTCTCGTGAGGAGTTATCTATAACTGTCCTGTCTTCCAGTGTGCTGAATCATTGTATTGAACATGTTACTCTCTTTTACACCTAACAAAGTCTGAGGGAGGAGTATGTCTTCACCATTTAGACTTGCTTTCTTGTGTGAGTTTGTAGATCAATGTAGGCAGTTGTCTCAAGTTCCATTTTCATTTTGTTCATTGATGAGAGAATCCCTTTATTTGACATTTTGAATTGTCTAGCGACTTTAACTATGCGATTTGGGATCTCATGCTTTGGCGTGTCTTTTTCTTGTTTGAGCCTTATATTAACAGCATTAGGTTCAAATTTCATCTTTCTTTAGTCTCTCAAAGCAATATGAAATTAGTACACATCATGAATAACGATATGCATTTCGCAGTTAAAATTTTGAAGGAAAAATACTGTGTATTATGTTACCATTCCTTTCTCATTTATCTTGATAAGGTTTCATTTTTTCCTTCTTGCTTGACCCTTGGTGCCCTGCTAACCTGTGTTTTTTTTTTAAACGACTGTTAACCTGTGTTGGCATTGTTTATTTGGAGCCTTTGGTCTTTCATGACCTCTTTTTTTATTTTTATTTTTATAATTTTGTTTTTTTTTTGTTTTTTGTTTTTTTTTGGTGTTTTTATTGGAGACATACT
Organism: Spergularia azorica; assembly: GCA_038382645.1. NCBI lineage: Eukaryota > Viridiplantae > Streptophyta > Magnoliopsida > Caryophyllales > Caryophyllaceae > Spergularia > Spergularia azorica. The sequence continues at coordinate 5,690,872 of JBBYHQ010000010.1, read as the reverse complement.
TCTATGGAATATGAATAGTGTTTAATAGTGCAATTGAGGTATTCGGATCACTAAGGCAAATATTTCCTTTCCTTGTCTCATGGGCATTTTTGCGTTTCTGTGTTGATCTTTCATACTATCCAGTTAAGAAAGAACATAAAGCTTATAGTTGGCTGAAAGAAAGAAACCATCTTCAGAGAAGGAATGCAATTCAAAAGATTTTACCAGTAAGAGATATGATGAGATTGTCCAAGAAAAGATAATTTGACGTTTTAGAAAGTTCCACAAACAGAGCCGTTACATTACTGGGTGCTGATGAACCAGCACATCACATAAAGCTTAGTCGCTATATGGATGAAACTTTCATATTTTGTTCCGAAAAGGTGCAGGTAAAGACCCTATTTATTTTATGACTTTTTGATGATTAGATGGTCACACTTATTTTTTTTGTAAGGATTAATATTCTTTTGTAGTTGTGTGATTTCTACTCTTTCACGTTACAGTTCAGGTTGGTGATTGGGTTCATGAAGAATAAGAATGAACATATGTTGCAAGCTTTCTGTTTTTGTCTTGTTTTACTCTTTCTGCACTTTCGGCTTGTTTTCTCACTAGAAGGGCTGTGATTCAGGTCTGTATCTCGATCGCCTGGTCACCGCATTGACAGAGGTCGCAGCTCTTCCAGGTCACATTCTCCTCTCAGTGAAAAAGACAGGTCTAGTAGGTCAGAATCTCCTCGGGGTGAAAGGAATCACAGGTCAACTAGGAGGTCAGTGAGTCCAAGGAAGGGGTCTCATTCTGATAAAAGGGATTACAAGAGAGGAGTGAGTTCCCCTTGTGATGAGGACTATCAGTCATCTAAGAGGTCCCGTAGATCAAGGGAGATTTGTCCAGATGAAGAAATGCCTTCAAGGTCATCTAAAAGACCTGTTAGTCCGCGGAAGTATTCTCCCCTTCGTGATGTTAGTCCTTCAGATGAACGGGAAAGCCATAGAGTGAGATCACCTAATCCCAGGGACATAAAATCACATGATGAGAATAGTTACAAGTCATCTGAGAAGCCTCTAGGTCCTGGGGAATTGTCCCCTCATGACGAGGAGTACCAGAAGACTGGTTCAAGGAATATTTCTGTCTGTGATGGGGAAGGTTTATGGTCATCTGGAAGATCTGTTAATCCACAGGAAGAATCTATTCCTGGTGGAGATTGTAAGTCACAGCTGAAGCTACATCAAGGGAGATTTTAGCGCGGATTGATGAATGAGAGCAGCTTGGTTTGATCTTCTTGTTTACCGGTAACTTTCCCCCATTTCTCCAGTTTCTTTCATCTATGATATAAAACGTTGCTTTGAATGTCTGCTCTGTTCAATATGGTTCCCACTTTCCATCTGATTACTTTGTCAAAGATGAGACAAAAGGGACTCTTTAGAGTTATGTTTTTTTTATTTATTTATTTATTTATTGAACATCAGAAACTTTGCTCTGCCTCAGTAGCCTAAACAAGTATAATCAGGAGTTTTGTACATTGAACAACTATTCTTTGACTTTGGGATATAATGGAATAAAGCAAAATGGCTCACAAAACTGTCAGCTCTTCTTTTGTTGTGAAGTAGCAGTCACTCGGTGTGATTGTCAAAGCAACTTTCATATGGGTCATCCGTAAGCAGCCTCTCTATGTTCTCAGCGTAGGGATAAGGCCTGCGTACATCCGACCCCTCCCCCCACTCCCCGTATGGCGGGAGCCTTTGAGGAACTGGGTAATGTTGTTGTTTCTGTTTGCTGCAAAGTAGTACTTTTGCTGCTGTAATATAATCAACTTGTTGATGACCGAGTGTATTAGGCCATTAGGGACTGCAGCACTGCACACATTTTATATCGGTGGTCATGGGTGTCTATAGTGGGAGACTGACAATTAAGAAAAGAAATAGAGGGAGCAGAGGAGCACTCGGCTAAATGTTTGGAGCCTAATTGGGGCAATGGGGGTGCATGTCACACCATATGGTCATTAAGTCGACATTGTGAATGAAATACCGAGTGTGTCAGTAAGACTGAAAATGGTTTGATTAGGAGTTTCTTCCAATTCTGTAATTAGTAATTTTTGTGTGTGCATTCTCTCTAATGTTATACCATTTGTCTCAATTGGAATCGTTATGAAATTGTTTTTTTTTCTTTTTTTTTTTCCCTTTTTCTTTTGCAGCGGCAACAAATAGCTAGCTGGAGTCTCGTCTTCTCTTTGGAAGTATTCTGCATTAGTAGTTTAGTACTAGTTTCTTAGTTGAGTACCATCTCTACTCTTTGTACAAGGTGGAAGCTCATTCGTCTTAGTTGTTGCCCCTCAATCTTGCATGGTGAAGGGTTTAGGTTTTGAGCCAATTTTGGTTGTTGAACCTATAGCACTGTGTGTAAGCCGGAGTTTGACGTTATTAGGAGTTCCTTGATACTTCTGCATGCAGCGATTTGGCCTGTCACATGCCAGTGTGATTTAGGTCGATTTTGTGTTGCTTGAACCGGTTGTGTAAATGTTTAGCAGTATGCAGTACCATATCTTTGGTGGATTCAAAAGTTCTGGTTTGGGCTAATGGCGAAAATTACAAGGAAACTTTGCTGCAAGGAGTAAGAACGAACCTTTGAGGTCTTGAATGTTTTCTTCGACTCATAGCTTTATGTATTTTGTGTCCGAACGACAAAGAGAGCCATGATACTGGGTTATTTGAGTGTTACTCCGGCGAATCACTTTACTCTATTACCGTTGTTACTAACGTGCATTTCCTCTCACTATATCAAAGAAGATTGTTCATTGTTGTGAGAGGACGTGTAAGTCTTAGTGTGAAGAATGACCATTTCCAAACATGTTCCATGTATTCGCATATGGTGATGCATTTAAAGGACATCGACCAGGCAGTAGAACAAACGACGACATTATTCAATGGAGTATGTGATAATGCATTAAGTTTCAAAAAAAGTTTGTGATGTAAGCTTTTGGCTAGCAAATCATGTTGTGTGCGATAACAAATAGACATTCATAATCAAATGACTCGCTGTCGTAACATATAGACATTCATGCTTAACTTGGTGTACATTGTTCACCACCAAAAAACTTGGTGTACATTGAAAATGCTTTTCATCGTTTATGTATGGTTTAGTTGAACCGTGGATGTACAACGGCTATAGAACCGCTTTCAGGTTATTAGTTACGGACTTACGGTTTATGATTGGTTCAAAGCGTGAGAGGTAACAAGTCTAACCGAGTTTGAATGGTTATTAAGGTTCGACATAAGATATTAAGATCGGTCCAAAATGTGACATAACTTCCCCAATTCGCAAAGTTGATCCGGTTTCTTCAAAGTGAAGGGAAAAAAAAAGTTTTGGGTTTCTCCTATCGATCCCCCCCCCCTCCCCCAAATCTTGCTCTCATTTTCAACTGTTAAACTCGCCGTTAATTACAACACAGATGGCTAGTGCGGTGGAAGCAGCGGCGGCGGAGGCAGTGCCGACGTCGGCGGTGCTAATGGCGTCGTCGAAGCACATAGGAATGAGGTGCCACGATCAAAACGTTGCGTTTTTGAAGTGCAAGAAGAAAGACGTTAATCCTGAGAAATGCCTTGACATGGGTAACCAAGTCACCCGCTGTGTCTTTTCCCTGTACGCTCCCTCTCTCTCTCTCTCTCTCTTTTAGCTTTAGCTTCACTTTGACGTTTCTTTTGTTGGTGAATAACTGTTTATGAATTGGTCGGTAAGAAAGTTACGATCTTGATTGGTAAATTGATGTTGAACTATTGATTATTTGATAGTATTAGATTAGGGGTTTATGTGCCATTTTTATTTAGTCGATTGTGTTCCGAAATAGAAGGTATAGTGTTAAATATATGGCTCCATTGGAAATGGTCGGAGTTCTGAGATTGATTGGTATTTGAGGAGCTAAGATAATTGCGTAAAGGGATTGTTGACCCTTTTAGAAGCTTCTTAAGCGTGCTGGTTTGGTTTTACGGTGGAATTCCTAATTTCCATGAGATTCTATTTCCTAGGATATACAAATTCATGGGAATTTCTCACACGTGTTTGGTTACATGTAGGAAATGAATTCCCACAGGAATTTTCGATTACCAAAGGGGGGCTAGGCAAGCCAATTCCTCTATTTTGTAGAAATTGGAAATTCCCATGAAATCCAATTTCCCAATTCCCATGATTGTGCTTGGCAACCAAACGACCACTAAGTGAGGTCAAAGTGTGCCAAAAAGACGTGTCTTGGTTTGTGTGGCTAGGGCTGTTAAACTTCCTAAATTCGGGTTTGGGGTGTTACATGTGATGTTGATATTAGTGTAGATTTTGGGAGCTCTTACAATGAAAAGTTTGAGTATCGTACTCTGTGTGAGGTAATGTTATCAATGTTTGAGCTTGTTTGATCGCCTTGATTTTGTATATCTACCCTTGAACAAGAGAGGGCTTATTTGAGCTTCCATTATACCTCTCAGAAGAGAAGATATTTTAGGACAAAAAGCTTGATTTGGATCACTTAGAATACATTTTTATGCCTTGGTGATTGTGTGAGAGAGAAATCAGAGAGTTAATTCGTGAAAATATTTAGTTAAGATATGAGCTTAATGTTTTACTTAGTTCTTCATCCTACGTAACATTTTAATTAGGCTGAGGTCATTTACCTTGTCCAATCTAGCTACTCTTTTAGTTTGGTGATTGGCGGTGATAATTTATCCGGATTCTTTGAGGTTTTATTTCGTCATTCTTGCCTATGCTCTTTGCTATCAACACTTGACATTTTACAAGCTGTTGCCGTTCCCGTAGGGAGATGAATGAAGTGTGGGTGGTTTCTATAGTATAAGCAACTTGAGACATATTTGAAGCATTTATATAGTCTTTAAATGTCTTTCCTTCGCATGGATGATCGTGTGATCATTGAAGTGGTGTGAGTGAACTTTTGATTTTGGCAAGAGAATCCTAAAACACTGGTTACACGAATTAGGTGATACGTTGACCATGGAAGCTGCACTCCTTTTCTCGTTTGATGAGAGGTTTTTATATGAGTTGAACTTTACTACAGGCTTGTTTGGTTAGTAGGATCTCCATTGCAATACAATGGAGTATATACTACTAAAATTAAGTTGGGAAAAGAAGGATATAAGGTGGTTAGATGTGATCTCCATGACATTGTAATGGGAACTCCCTTCAATTTGAGTAATCACCATTATTCACCTTGACCTATGTAAAACATTTTTCGTTGATGTGATTAACTACTCTCCCCCTTGCGACCTCTCTCACTTACTTCATTTCACACTTTATTTGTATGTGGATCCTGTTACATTGCAATGAGTCAATGACAATTGCACCAACCAAACTTGCACTATGCAATTTCACCTATGTTGTTAAGATTACTATCCATCGTTCTAACTACTAAGTAGCTGAAATAAAGCAATTCTTAGGTTCATCAGACTATGTACAGGGTCTTTTTTTTTTAAGACTCAGAAAGCAGAACATATTTTTGTTTTGCGCTGTGTCTGTACTACTTTATCGGACCTCTGGTCACATAGATATGATAAAATCCTCTGTGATTGGTTGTCTGGATTGGCTCCTGAGGCCTACCACAGTACCACCTATATTTGTGAGACTCACCTTCATAGTTCCTCCCACCTTAAATTTAGTTTGTTGTCCTCCCACTTTATACTGTGTTGTTGTTCTTCAAGAAATCTGGTTCAGTACCTTTAATCTCTAGTTCAAATCTCTTAGTTTAGGCTGATATGGGGCTTGCTTTTGGTTGTGAGACTTATTGTTCTTTGTTCTCTTATCCGGTTCTTTTTATGGTTAATATTTATTTTCTCATTAAGAAGAAAATATCAAAGGGAATGTTGGCATGCAGTTGATATCTTTTTTTTTTTTTTTTTTTTTTTTTTTTTTTTTTTTGTGCTGCCTTCGCCTGCACAAGACGGTTGGTTACGGGCTACAGCTGACGATTCATGTTAGCCAACCCCTAATCATTAAGAGAATAAGGCTTGATTGTTTTTTTTTTTTTTGGCAAGGGGAGGGAACTCTTTCAAAAAAAATTCCATTTTGGCTTAAATGACTTTATTGACACTTCACACCCTGCCTTGTTCCTCATTCTTTGTTTTGAGACATTTTATCCTAAGTTATTTCTTAACCTCCAGTAAGTTGTTGGTAAATTTAAAAAAAATTTAGAGATGTTTGGCCTTTGCCTACTCCACTAGGAATATACTGTCTAGGGTAAGCTGAGAAGAACTTGACGACTCTCATACAACAAGTACCAACTCAAAAACCCAAGCACACCCTCATACTCAAAAGGATCTTAGATGGAAATCGTTACATGATACTCACTGTCACTCACCATCGATTGTGGTTGTTGCACATTATTCAACTCGAGGTGCCTATTTATAAGAATTACAATTCATTGTATGCTGTTATTACTAGACATTTGATTTAAAACATGCATGAATCACCGGCAAAGCACTTATATATTTTAGAATTGAAAATTGACTTCATTATGGTAACTCAGAGAGCCTTGCCTTTTCTCACTAGAGCTATTTTTCTGTGTACCTTTAACAACTTCGGCAAAAGCCACCTCGCTCATTTGACTTGTCATCATAAGATGCACTCGCTAGCACCGCTTGACCTTCCAAATAACATATATCGTTTTTTCATTTTTTATGCCTCACATCGTGAAACGTCTCCCTTATATACGCTGCAGCATCTTGTGGTACCCACAAAGTTGAAGCCTTCCTATGTTGTCTCACGCATGGATATGGGATTAACTCTACAACTTTGGTACATTGTTAAAAGTTCAGACTTATCCATTGTGAACTTTATGTTGAACTCACCAACACCTTCAACTCTCTTCTCTTATCACCCGTCTTAAAATGATCAAACACTCCATTTGTCTTTAGGGTATCGAATGTAGCAGTGTCATGGCATACATGAGGAAATGCAGCCAATTCAGTTACCCAATGTGATTCATTAGCAACATCACTGCCCATTGCTAGAACAAATGGTCATCGTGTGTAGAAGCTACATTAGCATTAGAGGAACTCCTTCATTCTTCTTGGTTTCTCTTAATTTCTTCAACTCCTCCCTCATTGTTTGGACCTGGCCCTTCTTGCTGTCCCTTGGTCGTCTTTTTCTAGGCCATTTCCATTTTTTTGTTTGGCTCTTTCCAGGATCTTAAGTTTTCATGACTAGTGCATTATATGGAGTTGGAAACTTGGAACATCATCAACTTGTGCCAAGATGTGTTCATCCTTCCTCAAAACAGCGTTCAACTACCATTTTCAGCTCTAGTTAGTGTACTTTGGAATTCATAGTCTTCGACATTGGTCAGAATTGTCTTCTGAGCTACGCTATTAGCCAAGCACCCTAACTCATAAGGTAGTGAAGCTTCTTGGTTTGACTGCCAAAGGGGCGGGAACAGTTGTTCTTACCAAAGCATACAAGATGTATGTGGCTGGTATAGATCCCAGAATCTCCTACTAGCATCTCAGCAGTTTTGTTTTTCTGGGATTGATAGTGATCTTGACAACATCTGGTTATGGTTTGGCTGTACGAAGTCATCTTAGTTTGCCAAACTAAGTGACAGTTGTGCAAAAATGTTTGATGATAGCTTCGATCCATCAAGAGATGAAATTCGCCTTTTGAGGTTGTTGCATAGTTGGGAGTCAAGTGTTACATTCTCACTGACACTTGACATTCCTTCATTTTGTAAATATACTCTTGGTAGTTTGAGAGCTTAATTAGCTCTCTTGTGTATATGGGCGTCACCCTCTCGGTGTCCTCTTTTGAATGTATTGGAATCCTCTCTTAGTTGTTATAAAGAAATCGGTCGTGAACCAAGCATGAGGTAATTTTGCAAGAATTCAAGGAAACTGAGTGACAGTAATGGAAAGGGTGTACTCCGTAGTGAATTAGTGAGCAGTATTTGGTATCTGTTTGCCACAGAGTAGAAGCTTAAATCGGTCATGTTACCTCTTATTTGCTGATACAGCAGTAGCTCAAGAGACTGAAAACTAATGAAAGAGAGAATTTCTAGTGGCTCAAAACGTCGATTTCAGAAGTGCAGAAGAGTGGACTTAAGTCAAGACACTCAAACTATATCTCTCTCGGTAGGATCTAGTGATGACTCCTTTGTTCATTTATCTGGTGCGCCAGGCAATCACCTATTTTCTTTCCCGCCGATGATTTGTGTGCATCCCTTTGACATTCATGGAGGAAATTTTTTGTCTTTCATATTCACCTTTTCTTTTTTTTTTTTCTTTTTTTTTTACTGTTGAATTTCAAGGTAAAAGCAAGTGTTTTGACTTTTCAGATACTAACAAAGGTTTTCAATTTTCCCCGAGCAAAATTTTTTTAATTTTGCCACCTGTGTTCTTGTCTACTGAAATTGCTACAAAGTTTTTTCAACTTTTTTCAAGCAATAAGGATATGTTATTTCTATATGCTCCACCTTCTGTAAATGTTAGTGCTGAGTGGACGGTGACAAGTAACAGCAGATCCGAGTGGTAGCATCAAGTCATCAACACTTGCTTCTGTAGATGCATATGGATTACATCAGAAGGCATCGTGCGTTTTTCTTTAACATTTTTCTGTAGTTTATCCAGTATGAGCAATATTGCCTTTCTAGCTAATCCAACTGGTATGGTCATTGTGGGGTGGTACCCATGACTAGGTCCGAAATTCGTTTGCATCAATACTTTACCCATTGAAATAACTATAGTGTGTGTTTCTTTACATCAATCCTGTTTAATTACCTCTCTTATCCTTGAAGTCTTCTCATTCGTTGTTCCTAGCTATGTCCGTTTCGTACTTGGAAGTAGGTTTTAGTGTTTTTTACTTCTTACTTCACTAGACACTTAAAATTCAGTGCATATATCTTGAAGAAACCGTCATTATTGATGGATGGTCGATTTATTCTTTGGACACGAATTTGGCTATACCCATGATGTGATTGTTGGAAGTTTAACATCAAATTAACCATGCAGGCTGAGGGATCTTCAACAGAAGTGCACTAAAGAGATGGACTCATATTCGGGCTGTATGTATTACCATACGAATGAATTCGACTTGTGTCGTGACGAGCAGCAAGCATTTGAGAAGGCTTGTCCTCTGAAATGAAAGGAGTAGGATATGGCACACTTCATATTTCTGAATAAGTGGTGCTGGTTCAATCATGTAATCAGTTTGTTACCAGATGTTGATGTTTCTCAATTCCAAATTTGTCAATTTGTTGCTTCTTTGTCTTTTCCCTGTTATCCCATGTACGGGGCCTTTTTTTCTTCCCTCTGTATTTCTCAAGGGCTACAAATTGTGAGAGTTGAACTTGAATATGAAATTGGTTTCTGGAAGGATGTCCAATTTCCCTATCTACATTTGCTTCTCCAAAAAAATTCGTGTTACGATAATAAAATGGGTGTAGTGTTACATTTACCATTTTCATCCACTTGTGAGATAATCCTACACAAATGGTCACGAGCTATATAAAATGGTCATTACATATATAATTAAGGTGATAAGTAATTGGGCCAAACTAACAAATTGGTAAAGAAAGTTGGGGGGCAAATGACATATTGGTAAAAAAAAAACTTCGATGACAGATTGGTAAAAAAAAATGGACACTACCTACCAAATTAGCCAAAAAAACACCTCGTTTGCCCGAAATTCACTTCACTTACTATACACTCCTTCCTTTAATACAATTATTTAGCTCCCTTTTTAAATTAATACTAAGAGAAAAAAAAAACTACGTCGGTAGCAAAAAAAAAAAAAAAGGAAGAAACTATCTATCTATATCTTTTAATAAAGCCGTGCCAATAAGCTGATGTGACACGACTTTGTTAAACGATTGACATGTCAGCAATCATTTAACACGTCAGTATGCTCATTGGCAGATCAGCCAAAAATGTGTCTGTAATAATCCACTTTTAATAATATATATATATATATATATAAAAGAACAAAGTTTGTGTGGGATTGTCTGAGGCATTTAATGCTTGAAAACATTTCCCTTGATTCAAGGGAGTGAAAACAATCACACTTTGGTAAATTGTGTTTATCCGGGGCAATCAGCTGCCTATAAATAGCATGCTCTGCATTCGACTTTCGACGCAAATCAACACAC
>JBBYHQ010000010.1:5642029-5655313 GCA_038382645.1 Spergularia azorica | reverse complement strand
GTTCCCTATAGTAGTATAGTGACTAGATACCCCTTTAATCGAAAATAGGCCATAGTGCATATTTTTGACCAAAACACTTGTCACCGTGGTACTCAACCCTGCGATAGCAACGAATCCAATGCAGAGCATTATGTGACAAAACCACGGCAGAATACTTGTGACAGAGCATTAATTTACAGGATTTGGGGTACGGTTTGCTGATAATTTCCCAAGAATTGGCCTTTAAGCTGTATACACAAAATTTCACCTCAACAATACCACCTTCTTTCAATGTGTGAGGTCGGCGACGGAGAAGATGAAAGGCCGAGGGTTTTGGATTAAACGAGGGTTTTTATTTTTGTTTGGGGAGGGGGGGTGTTTCTGGTTGGGGAATAATGAGGGACCCAAAACAAAAGGCAATAATGCTTATTCCGTAAATTCACGTGGTGTTCTTAAATTGAGTTCGATTGTGCTTAGAGGCTTAGAGCCCTTATTTTGGTGCCTCTAAATTTTATACCTGTAGGTACGTTGTTTCCTTTCGGGCCACTTAAAATGAAGCATATTGTGGTGCTTTGCGGCATTTGTCAAGGAGCTTAGAACTACTCGTTGTATATTTTGGTGCCTCAAAATTTTATACCTATAGGTACGTTGTTCGCTTCCAGGCCACTAAACTAAGTAAGTTTTAGGGTGTTAAGTAATCGATGACGTGACACCATTTATTATACTTAATTATTATGTAGAATTAAAAAGTAGTAATTGGAAAACAAACAAAAGATGACCTACTTTTTTTCGGATAATGCTAGAGGTCTACAGTGTAGACACCCAAAAGTGTCTACAATCAGCGATAATTTTATTACACTATCAAGATTTTACTACTCACATAATTAATTTTACTACCTGAATTTTTCATTACAATTAATTTTACTACTCCGATCTCAATTTTACTTCTCGTAACTCAATTTTACATTGTAGACAAATTAATTGTGTCTACACTGTAGACCTCTAGCAATTTGCCTTTTTTTTTCTATCTCCTCTTCAACGGGATCCACCACACACCACCACCCCCCCTCATAATAACCACTATAGAACAAACCCCTTATGATAGGTTTCTCCACGCCGACCACTGTAGTGGTGGTCATTCTCGAAGACACCACCACAAACCTAACAAATTTACAATAATGTTATAAATCCAATTCACATATCCCCAGGCAAACCGTGCCAAAGGTCACGACTGGTCGACTGTAGCTCATGTTGAAGCGGCGGCTCGAGGAAAATGGTGGTGGATTTTCAATGTTTGAGGAGAGTGAAGATTAAGAGTAGAGACTTTTGGGCCGACGGGCCTAGCCACTAAAATCATGAACACTTAATTCCCAGATCACTGGATAATAGATCTGATTAGAGTGGTTATATGGATTGAAGTGAATCAAGTTTAACCAATTTGAAGCTCAATAACTCAATAACTCAAACTACTTTACACCGGAACGACCAAATCGTTGTAAGCGTGCCCAAATCGATCTCAGGTGGAGTATTAGTGACCCATAATCAGCTCGAGAATCAAGGTTGACAAGATATCATATTGTAAAGTAGTTTGTTTTAATTTATTCGGTTCAATTCGTAAGATTTGATCTTTCTGATGTTGAAATTGAATTAGGATTATTTGTGAATTAATCATGTTTTAGTTTTGGAAATCGATTAATCGAACTGGGTCCTTTTTTTTTTTTGGCTGAAAAATGGCGAATTATTCATGTTGAGTCGCGGATTTATGGAGGGAGGGGTCCCTGGACACCGGAAAACTTTTCCGAAATACAAATATATAATTTATACTAAAAATTATGAAAAAAAGTCGTAAAAAACAAGGGAGTGACACCGAAAAATATTGTTGGGATACAAGAAAGATTTTAATTTTACAATATGATTAAATCACAAATAATCCTAATTCAATTTCAATATCAGAAAGATCAAATCTTACGGATTGAAACGAATAAATTAAAACGAACTAAAGAGGGAGACTTACGAAAGAGGTGGTCGGCGGCGGTGAAGGATTCCCGGTGGAGGATGAGCCCTGATCGCCGGTGGGTGGTCGGAGGAGGTAAGGTCGGCGACGGAGAAGATGAGGAGCCGAGGGTTTTTTTTGTTAGGGGGGTTTTACTGGTTGGGAGTAACGAGGGACCTAAAACAAAAGGCAATAATGTTTATCTCGTAAATTTACGTAGTGTCCTTAAATTGCGTCAGATTGCGCTTATTTTTCAAACTTGTATATTTTGGTGCCTCTAAATTTTATACATATAGGTACGTTGTTCTATTCCAGGCTATTTAAAATGCGTAGGTTTTAGGGTGTTGAGTAATCGATGACATTACGCCATTTATTATACTTAATTATTATTCAGAATTAAAAAGTAATAATTGGAAAACCAACAAAAAAGACCTACTTTTTTTTTTCTATCTCCTCTTCATTGAGATCCGCCACACACCACCACCCCCCTCACAATAACCACCACGGAACAAACCCCTTACGATGGGTTTTCCCATGCCGACCACTGTAGTGGTGGTCCTTTTAAAAGAAACCGGGACAAACCTAGAAAATCTACAATGTTATTATACACTCAATTCACATATCCCTAGGCAAACCGTGTCTGAGAGTCTGAGACGCTCGATTAAAGGTCGCCACTGTAGCTCATGTGGGTGGATTTTCAATGTTTGAGGAGAGTTAAGATTAAGAGAACGGACTTTTGGGCCGGCGGGCCTAGCCACTCAAATCTCGCGAACACTTAATTCTCAGATCATTAATAATAGATCCGATTAAAATTGGTTATTTGGATTGAAGTGAATCAAGTTGATTCAATTTGAAGCTCAATAACTCAAACACCGGAACGACTAAATCGATGTAAGCGTGCCCTAATCAATCTCAGGTGGATTATTAGTGACCCATAATCGACTCGATCCAAATTGAATGACCCATTCGACGTGTTTAACTCTATATTACTGATACTACACACCCAGATTACGACTAGCACTTGGACACTTTATCTTGGGTCAAAAATATGATTGTTTTTCCCAAATGAATCGACTACTCCTATGAGTCCTACCACAACACCACCTAAACATTTAGTACTTGTGTCCATACTTAAAAATCAGCATATAGATCCCCTCAAAAAAAAAAATCAGCACATAGAAACTTAAGAATTGAGATTCGAGCTAGGAAGTAGGAACTAGGAACCAGCAGAAGCCCTTATTAGACCATGTTCCGGAGTATGGAGTACATACGATTCGAACTTGAGATCTCGGTGACGATAAATCAATCCTACCGGCAGCCGGCCCAAACACAAGGGGAAAAAATAGTAATGAGTCATCGAAGTAGCTCTAAGAGATCGACATCTTTAATCTCTTTACTTTGCAGGTTATAACGTAATGCGATATCATTCTTCCAAAAACTCCGTCCAATTAATAATTCCTTTCCATCTTCAGAATACGCATAGACTGAAAAACGAGAATTAAATGGATTAGCAAAGAACTTGCTACTAAGAACCTTGCTAATACTATCCAATGATGAGTAGCAATAAAGTTTAGTCCATGGTCGATTTATGCCGTACTCCTTCTTAATCCATATATTTAATTTTCCTGTGCATGGTGCATGTCCACCTATGATATGTAAGCATCCGTTTAGAGTAGTCAACTTACCCTGGAGGTGGCGGGATGACCAATAACCGTTAGGTAGCGTCATCTCGAAGGACTCGTGGGTTCCGAGATCGAAACCAGTTATTTGGGTAATGTTTGTATCGGTAATGTTTTTCTCAATCCTCCGAAAACCACGAATCCAATGCAACGCATTGTGTGACGAAATCGCAGCCGCAAGACCAGTGAAGGGAATTACTTGACAGGATTTGGGGTAAGGTTTGCTGATAGCAATTTTCCAAGAATTGGCCTTAAAACTGTATGCATGAAATTCCTCCTTTACACCAACACGTTTCTTCAACTTGAAGACTATCCGTACGATCTTATGATCGTCTCCCACTGAATCATAACCAAACCCGAAAAAGAATTCTGATTTTGCAGGGGAATTCTTGGTTACTACGACTCTATATGCTCCTGTTTTTAGGTTGTACAGGGTATACTTAAAGGATTTCTTGATACGGCCTCGGAAACAAACGAGGACGTTAAAAGAGCCAATGATGGTAGGTTCGATTCCTACATGTGACTCGGTAAGGCCATGGTTTGGAGTTAGTACATTGCAGACAATGTCCGTACCAAAATTGATGGAGATAATGGCAGAAGAATCGAGGGCCATGATTTTGCTTGAGCCTTGGAAATGATCCTTAAGACGGTGTCGTAATTGACACGCCAGGATAAAATTTTGGGAATTGATCAAAGCCTCCCAATGCTTGGAGACACACCTGCATCGATGAAGCTGTTTTTGAGACAGTCTTGACAGGATATCTTCTTGTAGTTCCAACACTAGGCTATCGAAATCGAATTCAAATTGCTCGATGAATTGCTCTTCTGTTGTTGAAGTTGAAGTCGATCGAAACATACAGCATAATGAAGGCTTGAATCTCTCCAATATACCCATCTTCTCTTCTCTAGACGTAATTAAATTCGAAACAACGAGGACCGAAGATATTTGGTGTTACCGTAACAAAACCTGGGGCACGGCCGATTTGAAAGAAAATTTATGATGCAGTCAATAATTTCTTCGTTTATTATACGACCTCTACTCTGATCCTCTAGGAGGCATAATCCTATCACAATTGAAACCGAGTCACACTACAATACTACTACTACTACATGAAACACCTTTAAGGTTAATATAATCATTAATTATATCAGAATTCCAAAAATCCAATCACTCATTATGATATGAATTGGTTCGATTTGGATTGAACTGAATCTAGTTAACCCAATAGGAAGCTGACAATACAAACTCAAACTAGATATGAACCAATTTGATCTAATATGCGTTACATAGACCTACCCAATTTAATCACCAGTTTGTAAAAAAAAAAAAAGATCTAATATGCGAACTGCAAATTGACCTAATATGTCCCAAAATAGATGGGTTGTTTGAGGTGGGACGTCTATGGGGCATTTGAGCTAGGACGGAGAGAGTTTTTCATTTCACAAACACATCCCTAAAAATCAACGGTGTCCCCAAGATCACTAACAAATCTTATAAGAGTTGACCCAATCCGAAGCTGCAAACTAAAAGTAGACCTATCATGGACCAAATTAAATAATATGCGAACTCCAAATTGACCTTCAATAATACTAGTGATGAGTGATACGAAATTGACCCGATTCTGAATCACCCGTTTGTCTAAAATATGATTGTTTTTTTCCCAAAAGAATAGACAAGTAGTCCAGCCACAATATATGTAGTACTTGTATCGATGCTTATCGTAGAGTGTAAGCAATATAAGCTTTACAAATGAGATTCTCTGAGTATTGCGTACAGACTACAGAGATAGCATGATACATGCTAGTGTAATCATTAAGCCAAGTGCTTGCTCTTTTACCACATCACTAAAGAAAAAGCTCGAACAACTAGTAATTTTATTAATAATATCAAATAACAAATTCAGCAAAGTAAAACATGTCGCAGGAACAATAAAAAGTAAGGTTGTCTAGAGCCAAATTACCACACAAATGGTGTCACTATTGGAGTTGCGCTAAGAGATGAACAAATTTAATCTCTTTAGTTTCAAGATTAAACCGTACCGCCTCACCGTCCCTCCAGTAATTAGGTCCCAATAATATTTCCTTTCCATCTTGAGAGAACTCATAGAACGATAACGGAAAAATTCTCGGAGGTAGACCATCAAAGTTAGTAATACCAAGAGTACTCAATGAGCAGCTATATATTTTAGTCCATGGTCGTTTTATGCCGTACTCCTTCATAACCCATACGCATAACCGTGGTTCGAAATGTAAACTATGACTTATCGATATGATATGTAAGCGTCCCTTTAGACTAGCTAAGTCGCCTAGGATGTCGGATCTTTTACCATCAGGTGGTGCCAGCTCTAAGGACTCATGTGTCCCGAGGTCGAAACCAATTATTTCGATACCTTGTTCATCGCTCTCAAACCTATCCCAGAGACGAAACCAATGCAGTGCATTATGTAACGAAACTGCAGTTGCACACCTATGCATGCGATATAATCGTCGTTGATAACATTTGGGGTAAGATTTGCCGTAAGATTGCCAAGAATTGGCCTTGAAACTGTATACATAATTAACATAAAATTCCTCACATTTTTCCTGCAAGTTGTAAATCATACTAATGACCTTATAATCATCTCCTCCGGAATCATACCCAAACCCATGGAACAATTCTGCTCTTATCGTGCTATATTTTATTAACAATGGCGGTATGACCGTATATGCTCCTGTTTTAAGGTCGTATAGAGAGTACTTTTTTTGGTATAGAGAGTACTTAGAGTACTCTATCCGACGACTCTTGGCCCATGGTTTACGTGATATCGAAAAGGTATCGTTTCGGAAACATACGAGGCCATTGCAACAACCTTCGACCGTGGGTTGAGTGATCTCATATCGGTTTAACTCAAAGAGGGGTATGGTTTGGCGTTAGTATACTGCAGACAATTTTAGTACTAAAGTTGATGGAGACACTGACCGAGTAATCGAGGCCGATGATTGTGCTTGAGCCTTCGGAATGATCCTGGAGACGGTGTCGTAATTGGCACGCCAAGATGAATTGTTTGGAATTGATTAAGGTGCGCCAATACTTGGAGACGCACCTGCATCGATGAAGCTGTTTTTGGGACAATCTTGATAGGATATCTTCTTGTAAATCTAACAGCAGGCTATCGAATTCGAATAGCTCTTCTGTTGTTGAAGTCGATCGAAACATACAGCATGATAATAATGAAGGCTTGAATTTCTGCAGTATACCCATCTCTACTCGAAACAAGTGAAGAAGAGGTTCGAAGATATTTGGTGTTACCGTAACACTAGCATCTCGCTGATTCGAAAGCAATATTATGATTCAGCATTTCAGCCTACTTCGAGGTGGCAAAACCCTATTACAAATAGATCTGAAATACCTAGGCCGAATGGCAATATTGCTGGCGCAGACTTGAGGCCCAAATTACGAACGCTTCCCCAAGATATATGTCACTTGTAGATCTGACCAGATGATCAAGATTGGCCTAAAGGTTAAAGATTCAATACGCCTAAGGTTGTCGCGGTCTTGAATTCTCATATCACCACCCCAACAACATTATTAGCTACTCCTCGGAATTGGTTGGATTGGGATTGCACTGAATTTAGTTGATCCAATTCAAATTGACAAATTCAAACTAGTCCTAAACCAGGCTGATATAAGCTACGTACCGAAAGTTAACCTGAATTATTAGTGATCCGGTGATCCGTTTGTAAGGGTTACATCTATTTAATGATACTACATACTTAATTACTTGGACATAGTGGTTCTTGTTCACAATATCCGATGTTTAATGGCGTTTTTTCATTGTTTGTCAGTTCATTATATTCCTAGGAGCCTGAATGGCAAAGCACATACGCTAGCCATTCAGGCTAGATCTTGTTAGGTCTTTTTCTTTCCAGTTGTCAAAAAAAAAAAAATTTACTTAGACATATGACTAAAAAATGGACACCTTATTTCAAGTCAAAACATGATTACGTCTGCCAAAATAATAGACAAGTCCTATTGTGTCCACAACACCTGGACTTGTAGTCATTGTGTATATGTATTGTCAAAGTATATATCATCTCATCGTATTGTGAGTAGCAAGCCTCGTCAAGACATCGGATCACGAATCCAATGACTTTTTAGTTCACATATACCATTGTAACAGAAGTAAAGCTCAGCCTTACACTTACACTTACACTTACATGCATTGTTACAGACATACCTAGATACGTAATGTAATCATGAAGCTAGGTGCTTACTCTGATCTTTTAGCACGAACATCACTACTGGAAAAAGCTAGAACAACAAAGAGCTTAGTTTTAATTAACAAATCCAGCAAAGTAAACATGTCTCAAGAATAAAAGATGCTAACTAGTATTAAACATGTTAAAAGTGCAAAAAGAAGATCAAAGTTTCATACAGAAATCAGATTCTTTTCTTCCCTCATGGGTCATAATGGCTCAAATCTTAATCAACTCACAAAAAACGTCTCTACAACACACAATCAACCATTTCATAATTAAATGGATCACCCTCAAATCTCAAAAACTCGCATTTCATCTCTAGTAATCCTAATTTTCGTGATCACATCCTCTTACTTTCCGCTCACCTCATCACAGTCCTCCCTATGTAGGAAATCCTGTGGAGGGATACCCATAAACTACCCCTTAAGCATCGATGATGGTTGTGGCAGCCCTTATTACCGCCACGTGTTAGTATGCTCGGAATCAGGGAACATTTTGGAGCTCCGAACACCCTCCGGGAAGTACATGGTTAAGTCGATTAGCTACTCGGATCCCCACATTCTGTTGTTGGATCCATCAATGTGGGCTTGCCATGATGCAGACCGGTTTCGGCCCACTAGGCCCTTCAGCTTGGATAGCAGCGTTCACTTGTCTTTGTCTAACCAAAATGAGTACCTCTTCTTCAACTGTAGCCCTGACCATGTCATCATGGAGCCTAGGTGTGTGTCCTATTTATACGCAACCTTTTACTATTACTATTACGACCACGATAATAATTTGTTAGTGCTAACGCAAAGTTTTGGATGAACTCGTTTCACATTATTTGTTTTCTTAACAATAGATGACATGAAATTGTCGTTTTAGGCAATTGTATTCGTGAAACAAAATGTAAAACGACACAAAGTAAATTAAATTCATTAAGCATTATTCTGCTAATGATTTGATTAAGTATATTTGTGCATTGTACAACAGGCCGATGTTCTGTGAGAGGTTCCCTGATCGTTGCGACACGACGTGTGATCCGGCGAGTTATTTGTGCCGGCATTTACCTGAATGTAAATCGAATGTGTTACAGGGGAGTTCCTGCTGTTCTTACTACCCGAAAGCGACAGAGTCTTTAAGGATGATGCTTAAGCATTGTCCGAGTTACACAAGTGTACACTGGAAGAATGTTGGTGGGTTAGGAACCAACAGACCGCATGATCAGGTTCCGGAGTATGGAGTTCGAGTCGACTTTGAGATTCCGGTGACTAGCAACTGTCTCCAGTGTCAGGACCGCGCTAAGGGTGGTGGTACTTGTGGGTTCGAAACAGGAAATCAGGATTTTCAATGCTTGTGTGAGGATAGGAATGTTACAACATTTTGTAAAGGTATGGTATCATTTTCGGGATATTACAATTATACGACTAAGTTTATCGAGTTGTTGCTCCTATTGACAATCGGTTTTAGGATTTGAAATCGACATAGGTGCAACTTTGAATAATGTAAAATAACTCAATTACTATTTATAGAGGTGTTCATGGTTTTGGTCTGAAATGAAGCGTTGTGTGTCCATACGTGATACGGTTATAGCCATATCTAAGTGTCGAGTGTTTGACCCGAGTATTAGACCATGTTATAAGTGTTGATTGTTGTTACATATATGATATATGGCAGATCGTCCGATTGAAAAACACAGGGGAAATCATGGAGCAATTGCAGGTAACTTCAGTTTAATTTTGTGCAAATGAATTAAGTTCTAATTAAGAATTTAATCAAAGAGATTCAAAACACCATATATGCCTATAATTAACTGGCCAATAATGTTCTGTGTGGTGTAGGAACGGCGACGGCCGTTTCCGTTGCCGGAGGTGTAGGCATTGGAGCTGGGATATTGTACTTAAGGAAACTGAGAGCAAAAGCACCAGTTACACATGGTGTTCAAACTAATGACAACAGAGTTTTCTAAATTTTGATACGAATTATTAGGACTTAGATCATACTTTGCATTTCATATTTGTTAGATAGATTATTATTTGTGCAATGTGTAACAAAAGTACCACACTTCTTGTTTGAATTGTAATACTCGTGATATAATAGATATCAAAAGCGTCTATGCGTATTTTACATGTCTAGTCGTTAGACCTTCAATTTTCCGTGTTAGGCCGGAGACTATGCATAGCTACACATTCCGTAAGAGCAAGCACTATTTTTAGCGCATTCATTTTTACAACTACCACAATTATGCACATCCTTCATAGAGTTCACACAAGTCCCATTACAACATATTTCCGGAAACTTGCACCTTACTCCGCATCTGCCACAATTGTTATCGTCCGTTTTGACACTCACGCACCTGTTATTACAACATTCAACGTTCTCTGATCTCCCGCCGATAAGGCAGAGTGTAATCAACCTGTTGCATGTTATTGATATAGAGTTGTGTTCTCCTAGTCGACCCCGAAAATTAACATGATGATCATTATTAGATGGTTTTGTGTCGTAAGGACTAACAACTTGTAATTTTCGAGATTTCGCATCACGGTGTTTGGCTTGTGCCAAGGGAAGAACAATAAGGAAAGCCATGAGAATTGCTAGGGATATGATCATGACCTTGGTGTTCATCATGGTGTTTGGCTATGTATGTATGAATGTATAATGTATGTATATGAATGTATAATGTATGTATATGAATGTATGTTTGTATGTATAATGTGTGTATGATTGTCTATATATAGGCTTGTAAAATAACGCACATGTATCAATTGTAAGACTTAAAAAGTAGTATAATGATGATCCGGATCATAATATAATACAAGATTTTATGTAGTCATGCATGCATGTACATTATTATATATAGCATGTTGCATGTATAGTGTGACAAAATCAACAGTAAATGGAAGCAAAGCTAGCTAGACTTGCTTGTGGAAAGAGATAGTATAATTCACCTTCACTTTACACCAAGTATAGTCTAAGAAAGAATCCATCTAAAACAATATCATACTCAATTACTCATGATTATTTATCTCCCGGACTAATAGAATACTACGAATTGAAATAATACTCCAATAGTCCTATGTCAACAATAATCACGGATGTTGGTTAGCTTAATTGGTAAAAGACGATGTAACGAAAGTTTCTACTCTCTTTAGTCTAAGCTAAGGTTGACTCCTCTCGAAAGTTTCAATAATCATGATCTCTTTAATTTGAGCGGGAGAGTGTTATAGTACATTGTATATGTATGTTGCCAATTCAAGAGGCTAACCTGGCCTATAATTCTGTGGTTAGAATAATTCTTAGAAATGTATTTCTAATGATCTTATCACTTACGTAAGAGACACACTTTTGTTATTAAGTACCACTTGTATGTTCCTCCTACTCGAATCACTAGAATTGCAAACTTGCAATAGTTTGATTTTTATACTCAATTAATTAGATGATACGTTGATCATATTAATAAAATTCGCGATACTACCGACATGGCATGATATCATTATAAATAAACTAGGTGTTTACATGAATATATGATTAGGCAAAAATGCAAAATACATAGCCAAATCAAAACAATGTTGTAAACCGCGGTAGAGTAACTAACATACTCCCTCCATTTTTTTTTTGGTTCTTTACATTTCGTTTGAATATGTGAGAGTAATTCAAATGAAACGTAAAGAAGTTAAAAAAAATGGGGGAGTATATAAAACGGAGCAAATTGAGAGATTGAACAACAGAAGAGGAGAGCTAGACAGACTATAGACACCAAAAATTTAATTATTTTAGGTGTTTTAGATAGGTAGGAAATTTTGAGATATTATCCAAAAAGATAATATCTCATAGATCTAGTGTTTTATATGTCTTGCCCACCAAGTCGTTTAACGACTATAAATAGGACCCTCGTCGCCTCATCTTCTCCATACCAAAGGGGTTGAGATGAAATAATCCGCAAAGGCCTCGTCTCTTCCCCACCAAAACTAGGTCAGATGGATATAAGCCACAAACGGCCCCGTCACCTAACCAACCTAAAACAGTTCGAGAATAACCCGATGTGAAAATTTTCGCTCTTCATCTCCATTTCTCAAGGATCAAGACCGTAGAAATCATGGGGGCACATCAAGTTTGTCTCGATTAATTCTACATCAAGTTTCGAGACCAAGTTGCAGCCGACGTCGAAGTCTCCACAACAAGTCGAGGGGGCATTTGTAGACACCAAAATTTTATTATTTTAGGTGTTTTAGATAGGTAGGAAATCTTTGTATTTTGAGATATTATCCAAAAAGATAATATCTCATAGATCTAGTGTTTTATCTGTCTTGCCCACCAAGTCGTTTAACGACTATAAATAGGACCTTCATCCTAGGGTTAAAAGAGGAGCCAAGATGAAATAAGCCACGAGGCCTCATCTCCTCCATACCGGAGTTGAGATGAAATAAGCCACAAAGCCTTGTCTCTTCCCCATCAAAACTAGGTCAGATGGATCTAGGCCACAAACGGCCCGTCACCTAACCAACCCAAAACAGTTCGAGAATAAGTCGATAAGACCCTCGAACTCAAAACTCTAAAATCCTTGGAGATGGCATCAAGAGAGTCACGAAAGTTGTAACACGCAATCTTTCGATAATAAAATTCTTGTATTACATATTTATTTTCGTTAATTAAATTTTTATGGTTTACATAGACTGAAATCTCAAAACAAAGCACATGCATCAATAATATTATTCACACAAAAGGGTTGAGGTTTTTATTAGTGATAATCGGCTATGCAGCCGCTCCAAGCATCTGCTCTCTTTGGCTATATCTTTATTATGACATGATCTGATTTAAATTTCTTTTGAATTCAAGTCTTATTTAATTCAGAGTAAACAATAACAACATGATATGGATACGTGATAGATATACGACGATATGCCAAATATGAAAACTTTATTGAAGACCATAAATTAAACGAGAAACGAAGGAGGTAGTGTGATTTGATGGGACTAGAACGACTTTAGGATAACAATTTCTGGTCAAGCTTCAACGTTGATGACTATCTATAACGAGTAATATAACTGTTGAGATTTTAGAGTGCTTTTCAAACTGTAATGAAAGTGACCAACTCTTAAGAAAATACGAAGAATATGAACATATCAATCAGATTAATCCCCAAGTAATAATTAGGCCAATAACCATTGCACACTTGAGAAATTTGGTACATACAGTACGTGCTGAATTTTCCAGCTGGAAGTTTGACCTTGTACAAACGTACGGGAAACACCTTATGTAATTAACCCGTTGACACTGCACACTGGATTTGAGTTATTAAAAAATTAGGCGTTTGACCTTAATTTTCCGGATATTAATTAAACGGCAAATTCCCGTGGTGCCCCCGAACTATGTCAGAATGCTCGTGGTGCCCCTATGTTTGAAACTTGTACATTG
>JBBYHQ010000010.1:5614465-5630006 GCA_038382645.1 Spergularia azorica | reverse complement strand
AATCAAAGAACACATATCCAAATTTCTAACCTTAGACAACTATTATATTTGTTATCATCAAAACCGGGAACCCAACAAATTCCCCCTTTTTGATGATGACAAATATTAGTGTAAACTTTAAGCAAAATCTCGAATAATCCAGTGCTTGGCATAAAGGCAACAGAAGGATGTGGACAACGGTTAGTATCAAACATAAAGCACAACCATAAGATATTCAAAAAAAAAAAAATAGATCTAGAAAATTTTTCTATGAACAAACTTGGATCGAAAATCAAGTTGAGGAAACATACCCGATATTCAATCGAATTCGCTCAAAAAATTAGCTCAATCGAAAATCAAGTTTCGGCGAGAGGTAATCAGGGAGAATCAGGGAAGAAGTGAAGTCAAGAGGAAAACATAAAGCATTAGTAATCAGGAATTTGAATCAGAAGTCTAAACCCCCTTTTCAAAACCCTAGAAATTTCAATTTATTACCATTATCAATTTGAACCTAAAAAGCCGATTGCTAGAGTTACAATGAGATTAAAACACCAAAAAAATTAAGCAATTAAAATTAATAAATAGAGAAAATGTATATAATCTCACTGTAATTCTCTGTTTATTAATTTTAAAGAATCCAAAATTTGCGATTACAATCACTTACCTTATTATCCCAACCCCAGTTTAAGCTTGGAGGAGAAGAGGAAGAAGAAGAAGAACGGCGGAGAGAGGAGCAGGCGAGAGATGGCAATCGGAAAGAGAGATAGAAGGATGAGAGTTTGGGAGGAGCAAATGATGAGACACACAAGAGAGAAAGAGATCAGAGAGAGAAAGAGAAAGAGAAGGTGTTGTCGTGTTGATTACGATTGAAATTTCCATTTTTTTTTTTTCCATCAAGCGTTGCATTTGTTGGGGATAAGGCAACAGTGAATCACCTAAGGCAACGGTTGATCCAAGTACTGCTGCATTAGGTCAATTTACAGTGTATTTAATTCTTAAGCATTACAATAGCCTATCAAACGTAACGGTTATTCCAGGTACCGTTACATTAGGCCAACTTATAGTGTTACATTTGCTCATTTTCGTGGTAGTGCAAGTCGTCCCATGCTTTCACAAAACCTCATGACAAGCTAATAGGTGGTAAATGTAAACCACTTGGTAAGCAAACTCTACCACATGACAACCTATCGAGTGGTAAATATAAACCACTTAGTAAGTCAGCTCAACTACGTGGCAAGCTGCCAGGTGGTAAATATAAACCAGCTGGTAAGCTAGCTCAACTACATAGCAAGCTACCTGGTGGTAAAGATAAACCATATGGTAAGCCAGCTCAACTACGTGGCAAACTACCAGGTGGTAAAGATAAACCACTTGGTAAGCCAGCTCAACCACATGGCAAGCTACCAGGTGATAAATATACACCAGCTGGCAAGCCATCCCACCTCGTGTAGCGTCGCTAAAAGCTACCTATGGGAAAAGAAACCAGCACACCCGTATGAAAAAATAAGGGACACACGACTGGTAACAATAATCTTCACGTACCTCGCCCAAGATAAGGCAACTATCACAAGAAAGGAGTACCCTACCTAAGCCGGCTGCACCGGAACACATAGAGGGACACATAGCTATACCCTGACCTAGTCCTTGGCTGGACCCAAAAGAGAACAAAAAAATCAGAAAAACATGCCTAGTCTGGCTTGAAAGTCCTTTGAAAGATAAGGAAACCCGGCAATAGGCGACTAACGGTAAAACGGAACGAGGAAAACTCTCTCCCTAAAGGAACTAAGTGTACCGGCTAGGGATGCGAATACTAGTGAGCTAGCAGACACTTAGCCCGGGCTGTCATCCGAAGCTAGCTCCGTACATGGGTCGTTTCTTACACCATCAGGGACCCACGCATATGGTAGACGTAAGGGGGATAGGAAACAAAGGAAGGAAGTTCCTCCTGATAACAAAACCCCGAAAATGGCCAAGGGCCAGCTGCCATCGCATGTGATCAAGTGGACCTGGTAGCAAGTTCACCCAGATGTGCTACCTTTGTCGATCAGGCTGGTAGGAGATAATATTAGCTAGGCCAGATATAGTTCCTTGCTACCTGAGCCGCACAAGTTGGACCACTTAGGACAGCTAAAAAGCGAACTCCTAAAGTTACCAATCAAGACGGAAAGCGGGAACAACGGAAAAGCTAAGGACAACTCAAGGTGCCCCTTTTGTTACCGAAAGGAGAGCCGGTCTAGCTAAGCTAGTAACCGACAGCCGTGGAACAGATCTAAGTGATAGCTAAAGGAAGGACCCCCTCTCAAACCCAAGACAAGAAGCCAGCTATACGAACCAAACGCTAAATGGAAATGCAGATCTATTAGAATGCTAAGGCCAACTCTAGTTGGCACCTTCTACAAAGCATAAGGTACGGTAAGGTAGATCTGTACACCTACACCATTAAAATGTTACGGTCAACTCAAGCTATACTCCCAACACCTGGCAGAAGGGTAAGACCAGCTCTAGCTGGCACCTTTTACAAAGCATAAGGTACGGTAAGCTAGAGCTGTACACCTACACCATTAACATGGTACGGCTAGGTCAAGCTATACACCAGCTCCTGACAGAAGGCTAAGACCAGCTCTAGCTGGCACCTTCTACAAAGATAAGGTACGGTAAGCTAAAGATGTACACCTACACCATTAAAATGGTACGGTCAGCTCAAGCTATACTCTGACACCTGGCAGAAGGCTAAGACCAACTCTAGCTGGCACCTTCTACAAACCATAGGGTAGGGTAAGCTAGAGTCGTACACCTACACCATTAACATGGTACGGTCAGCTCAATTTATACACCAGCACCTGACAGAAGGCTAAGACCAGCTTTAGCTGGCACCTTCTACAAGGATAAGGTACGCTAAGTTGGAGCTGTACACCTACACCATTAACATGGTACGATCAGCTCAAGCTGTATACCAGCACCTGATAGAAGGCTAAGACCAGCTCTAGCTGCCACCTTCTACAAGGATAAGGTACGGTGAGCTAGAGCTGTATACCTACACCATTAACATAATACGGTGAGCTCAAGCTATACATCAGCACCTGACAGAAGGCTAAGACCAGCTCTAGCTGGCACCTTCTACAAGGATAAGGTACGGTGAGTTAGAGTTGTACACCTACACCATTAACATGGTACTGTCAGCTCAAGCTATGCACCAACACCTGCCAGAAGACTAATACCAGCTCCAGCTGGCACCTTCTAGAATGGATAAGGAGCAAGTAGAAGTTTCTTTTGATTCCAGCCCGGTCTACCATAAGAGCTCGTTAGCAAGAATGGCCTCAATGTGCAAGCTCGGGGCTCGGGGCTTACATATCCCTTAAAAGTAGCACGGCTTCCTGAGTCTCCAGACAGCTTCCAAAGGATACACACAATCCAAGCACGAAGACTCTTACTAAGGAACACCTATCGTAGTGGCAGGATGTATGAGCATCCGGATGGGTGCGAACGGCTTCTTTCGACTAAAATCCAAAGCCATATAAAGCTAAAGGAACAGTCTGGACAGCACCCTTCGACCACGACCGGATCCTCATCTTCCATCCGGGTAAGTCTGGACAATATCATTCGACAACACCAAAATCCAAACCGAACATTCGAGTAAGTCAAGATGGCTTCCTTCGACTAGAATCCAAAATCACGAGGAGCTTTCGAAAAAGTCTGGACAGCTACATACAAGGTGGAAGTGTACATATACCTCCTTAGATATTGAACGGAGTCGTATACAAATACCCAACTCCGCTCGGGGCTATTTTTGGGGGTCAAACAGACCTACCCTGTTTCTTCCCCCCCCCCCCCCCCCCCGCCTGGTCCTAACTGAGAAAACCAGACCAGATAAAGATTACCTGGTCAGGGAAGCCACATGGCATGGGGAGCTTGGCTGTGTCTCCTAGAAAGCTCCCCACACGCCTGTCTACTCCCAACGACTCTTTGGACACTGACCACCATATGGTCGACACGTGTCACTCTCACAACCACAAAACTGAGACAAAGTTAGTATAAATACCCCATACTCAAAGGTGTGAAAGGACAAGTTTCTCTCTCCACTTTTTACACAAATACTATCTAAACGCTGACTTAGGCATCGGAGGGGGCTTCCTCGGTCACCCCCCCCCCCGAGGCTAGTAACGTTTCTCTATGCAAGAGCAGGTCCGGAGGCTGGTCTGAACCTCCTCCAGGGCGTCCCAAAGGCATCTTCCCAACTTCATAACAAATCTTGATTGTCCAGTAAAACAAGGCCAACTTCGTCCAATTTTACCCGGAACAGTTAGGTTTATGAAACAGACTCTCTCTCCTCCGTACGGATGTGGCCCATGCCCAATCGTGCTTTAATATGGTATCAGAGCCCATGGTTGAAGACCTGGACTCAATAAGATGAATTGGGCCCATTGCAGATAGATTAAATTTACTCCACCTAAGAGAGTTAGGATATCTCCAGTTTGCGATGCTACTCAAGAGAGCTAGAATAGCCTCTGAAGGTCACAGGCCCGATCGTGATTTAACAGAGATAAAACCGTTGAAAAAGACACTTTTATTTCGTGTGTTTTTGGCAAATTTTAAGTCACTACCTATCTTTGCGTACTCGCGTCGTATAAGAAAGGTGGTACGTAACGCACAAGAAGAAGAAAAAAAAAAAAGAGAGAGAAAGAAAACCCTAGATACTCAAGAGAAACAATTAAGCTAAGACGATGAAGATTATGAAGGAGGAGGAAAGGAAAGGAGTACGGACGATGCTGGCGATGACGATGACCTGCAATGGCTGCGGAAATAATTTAGAGAGAGGCTTGAAGTTCACGACAACGATTAGAGAAGTAAATTACATGGGTTTGAAGACAGATAGGTTGTCTCTCGATTGTCCTCACTGTGCCGCTACCATCACTCTCGTTCTCAATCCGTACAACACCGACCCCGATTATGTTATCGTGTCCGATGCCACCGTACTCGTTGTCTGATAGTAAGGCTCAATAGCATGCATGTTGCATGGCTGGTGGCAGCAGTGTTATTTATTTTGAGTTTAAGATTCATAATAATGTAATAAAACCCAACAAAATTAATAATAACCATCAAGACGTACACTTGGTGGTAATAAGGTTTCTAAACATACATGTCGTTTTGCGCACACATATATCTTCATGATTCAATTGATCCTGATTGGCTGATTGCTGCTTAGATTTTTGATTGAATTGGCCGTCCATTAACATTGTTAATCAATTTCATCTCTAACGTGTGCAATCGTATGACTTTGATTATGGTTCTCGTAATCTTTTACAAGACACAAATCCATCTGATACTTGCATATGACAAAAAGAGTTTATGTTTCGATTATTCTCACATGTTTTATCCAAATTAATGTTTAGTTTGAATTATTATTCCCACATATTTGATCCAAACTAAGAAACGGAGAGGGTGGTAAGATATGTGCGGGATAGATTCCAAGTATTGATTGGAAAGCAAAGATGAGAATTATGATCGGTCCTAATAGTATTAAACGGTGGTGGCACACGTTAGAAAACCTATTTATAATATTATCTGACTTACAATTTTAAAAGTCCTAACGATTTTCAATATGGAAATTTACAAAAAAATATATGGAAATTTTAAGTAAATTAGGAAAATCGGCTTACATATGGAGTACTCCGTACAATATAATTAATTCATACGGAGTATATAACACGTGCTGGACATAAAGCACCACCTTATTAGCGTGAGCCAAGTTGATACGAGTACGCGGAAGGTTTGATTGATGTAGTGTACCACGAAGTAGGTTTGATAATTTGACAATGCAAATAGAACTCTTTTTGGGATTTTGTGTTTGATTGATAAAGAAATGAATAAAGGATATGGATGAACAAGCTAGCCACTAACTTGTTCAAACTTGACCAACCCCTAGACTACCTTGCCTAGTTTTGATCTTTGATTTCCAATCTACGATCGGCAAACCAACGATAACTAAAATACCTTTATAGCCCTTAATAAAGAAAGTTCCTCTAAAACCCTCAAAGTGTAAAGTTTGTTTTGATGAAAACAACACTCAATGTATATTATAATTTCTTGTGTGTTTTCCACAATGAAATAAGCCATTTATATAGGCTTCACAAAAGACTCTTCAGCTACGCACTTAATTAAGAAATTCAAAGCACATAAAAGCTATTAAAAGAAATTAAAAGCTATTAAAAACAAATAACTTGGGAATTCAATAAGAACCCCTTTATTTTCATATGAACTGAAAATGCATTGAAATTGCACCATCAAGAGCAACTTTAATTAGACTTAAAGTTGGATTCAATGCATTTTGCTAATACGCATAATCTGAACTGTCTTGCCTTCTTTGGAACGTATTTTCCTTGTAACTCATCCCCTCATAACCCAAGAGTCATTGGAAAGATAAAATCATGATCTAACTCCTCCATGTTGAATGGTAGTCAAAGGATTAGTAACGAAAAAGATATGAGCCAAATACCTTTGCTGCACATTTGCATCGCCAGACTTTAATGTAATTGCTAGCATACCATCTTAACTCGTCCAATTAATTATATGGACCGTCAAAAGATGTCCACACAAGAATAGTAACGTACCTTGGATTTAGAGCATTTCAATAAGAATGGACATCAAGGCTAGCACTCAATAGGATTTCCTTATCAGTAGCACCAAGTGATGACTCATTGGTTGCTCCCGCATCATCCCCTCCTTCAAAAGGAATTGACCTCAATTCTTGTAGACCATCATCGTCAATGTAAGGTGATAAATCGCCCACATTGAAAGTAGCATGAACGCCATAACCTCCGGGCAACTCTAACATGTAAGCAATATCACTCACTCGCTCAATGATCTTGTAAGGGCCTTCAGCCCTAGGCATTATTTTGTCTTTCCTCTTGCTTGGGAATCTTTCCTTGTGTAGATGTAACCAAACTAAATCACCACCATTAAACTTTCTAGGCTTGCGATTCTTGTTGGCCTTACGCTTGTAAATTTCATTGACAGTCTCAATTCTCTTGTGAACCTCCTCATGTAACTTAATCATAGACTTCAACTTAGCTTCTGCATCCTTGTGAACCAATTCATCCTTAGGCAAAGGAATCAAATCAAGTGGCAAATAAGGATTAATGCCATAGACAACTTCAAATGGAGAGTGTTTTGTAGCATAGGTAGGTGACCTATTGTAAGCAAACTCTGCATGAGCAAGCTTTAAGTCCCAATCCTTTTGCGTTTTGCTCACCAATCCACGAAGCAAAGTACCCAAAATTCGATTAGTAACTTCAGTTTGCCCATCCATTTGGGGGTGATGCGAAGTACTAAACAACAATTTGGTACCCAACTTCCTCCAAAGAGTATTCCAAAAATAACTCAAGAACTTGGAATCACGATCAGAAACAATAGTCTTTGGCACTCCATGTAAACGAACAAGCTCACGAAAATATAAATCCGCAACATGTGAGGCATCATCAGTTTTATGGCAAGCGATGAAGTGAGCCATCTTGGAGAACCTATCGACCACAACCATAATAGCATCCTTTCCTCTTTGTGTCGTAGGAAGAGCAACAATAAAGTCTATAGAGACATCTTCCCAAGGGCGTTTAGAAACTGGTAGAGGCATATACTCGCCATGGTTGAATTTACTCAAGGCCATTTTGCAAGTAACACAATTAGCCACCAAGTTTTGCACATCTCCTTGCATCTTTGGCCAATAAAAATGTTCATGCAAGATCTCTAGTGTCTTAGCAACACCAAAGTGACCAGCAATTCCTCCCCCATGAGCTTCACGAATCAATAACTCACGAGTTGGACACTTGGGAATACACAATCGATTACCCTTGAATAAGAATCCATCTTGTAGCAAATAATTCTTGAATGGACCAGACTTGCACTCATCAAACACTTCTTTTAAATCAAGATCAGAATCATAGTATCCTTTGAGCATTTCAAATCCCGACAATCTTACTTCAAGTGTAGACAACAATGTGTACCTTCGAGACAATGCATCGGCCACCACATTACTTTTGCCATCCTTATACTTAGAAGAAAAGTGAAAGGATTGCAAGAACTCCACCCACTTTGCATGTCTAGGATTAAGCTTTTGTTGTCCATTGATATACTTTAGTGCCTCGTGATCCGAATGCAAGATGAAATTATCCGGTCTCAAATAATGACTCCAAAGGTCAAGTGCCCTCACAATAGCATAGAATTCTTTATCATAGGTCGAATAATTGCATTTAGCTCCACTCAATTTCTCCGAAAAGTAAGCGATGGGGCGCTTTCCTTGAATAAGGACAGCTCCTATACCAACTCCATTAGCATCGCACTCCTCTTCAAATGGTTGAAAGAAATCAGGCAATGCAAGGATTGGAGCCTCACATAACTTCTCTTTGATCAACTCAAAAGCCTTTTGAGCATTATCACTCCAAATAAATGCTCCCTTCTTCAAACATTCAGTAAGAGGACTCACAATAGTGCTGAAATTACAAATAAATCGCCGATAAAAAGAAGTTAACCCATGGAAAGATCTCACTTCCGTCACATTCGTTGGTGTAGGCCATGAACGAATAGCTTCAACTTTCGACTCATCCACTGCAACACCATCCTTAGAAACAACATAGCCAAGGAACACAACACTAGAAACCAAGAAGCTGCATTTCTCCAGCTTCCCATAAAGTTTTTGAGCCCTGAACACCTCACAGTTATCGTAGATGATCCAAATGGTCATCCACACTCTTGCTATATACCAATATATCATCAAGGTAAACAACAATGAATTTACCAAGAAATGGTCTCAATACCTCGTTCATAAGCCGCATGAAAGTGTTGGGTGCATTAGTAAGGCCAAAAGGCATCACTAACCACTCATATAAGCCATGTTTTGTCTTGAAAGCGGTCTTCCATTCATCCCCTTCACGCATTCTAATTTGATGATAAGCACCATACAAATTGATCTTCGAAAAAACAATAGAACCATGTAGTTCATCCAACATATCATTAAGTCGAGGAATAGGGAAGCGGTATTTGATAGTGATATTGTTTACCGCTATACTGTCGATGCACATGCGCCAAGAACCATCCTTCTTAGGCACAAGAAGTGCTGGTAATGTACATGGACTCATGCTTTCTCGAACATAACCACGCTCAATCAACTCCTCGATTTGTCGTTGTAACTCCTTTGTCTCCTCCGGATTGCTACGATAGGCTGCCTTGTTGGGCAAAGGTGCATCAGGTACAAGATCAATTTGGTGCTCTATGCCTCGAATTGGGGGTAGACGACCATTAGGCAAATCATCTAGAAATACATTCTCAAATTCATTCATCAAAGATTTCAATCGATTATCAATTTGGAGCTTATCTTTATCATGGGGCTGACTAGTAGCAACAAGTACATAAACTTGCCCTCCTTCTTCAAGAACTTGCTCCACCTCCTTTTCATTTGCATACATAGTCAAGCTTGGCTTCTTTTCTCGACTCATATGCATGGCACAGACAGCCTTTGGTGACATAGGTTTCAACATGATTGTCTTTCCATCAATAGTAAGTAAATGCTCATTGGAGCGTCCCTTGTGAGTAACATCTCTATCAAATTGCCAAGGACGACCCAAAAGAATATGACACGCATCCATGGGCACAACATCACAAAGAACTTCATCCTTGTAAGGTCCCATCTCAAAATTAACCCTTGCTTGTTTTAAAACTTTTACTTTGCTTCCATCATCAAGCCAATGCAATGTATATGGTTTAGGATGTGGAATCGTAGCTAAAGATAGTTTGCCTACCAAATCAGTAGAAGCAACATTAGTGCAACTCCCTCCATCGATAATAACATTGCACCAACGATCATTTACTTGACATTTGGTATGGAATATTTGGTCCCTTTCCTCTGTCGCAATTGGTTCGGTTTTCGCATGGAGTGTGCGACGCAAAACCAAACTAGTATCATAATTTGGGGCCTCATATATCTCAGCATACTCCTCTTCTTCCACCTCTTGGCTTGTGGTTCCTCAATGGCTTCATCATACAAATCATCTCTTATATTGATTGCTTCACTCAAAGTAACAATAAGTTTGTTTGGACAGTCGTTTTGGAAGTGTCCAAAACCTTGACATTTGAAGCAACGCACCTTAGCCAAGTCCTTCTCCTTACTACTGCCCTCGGACTTTGAGCTACTGCATATGGGTTTGTTTGGAGGCGGATACTTGCTTGAGTTCATAGGATTTGAACCCACGTTGACTTTAGAACCACCAACCTTGTTTCCCTCCGTTTGGTTCCATGTAAGGGCCTTTGGTGTGTAACTAGTGCTGGAACGACTAGTTTTCAATTGACCCTCCACTTTCAAGCACAAATTGCATAACATGTCATGAATAAGGTTGCAAATCAATAACATTGGCAATGTTTCGATTCAGCCCTCTACAAAACCTAGCCATCTTTTGCTCTTCAAGTTCATCGATGTCACTCATGAGAGCAAGCTTCTCAAATTCAACAATATAAGTTGCCACACTAGAGCTTCCTTGTGATAATTCAGCCACTTTACGGTATAAATCTTGCTTATGACTCTTAGGGACATACCTGTTTCGAAGTTTCCTCTTAAGATCCTCCCAAGAAGTCAATTTTTCCTTGTCATCCCTTACTCGTTGAGCCTTCAGATTCTCATACCATAGAGAAGCATTTTTAACAAGCTTTAGGGTTGCATACTTACAACATTTGTCATCCGGCACATCCTTGAAATAGAACATGCGTTCAATTTTTCTTTCCCATTCCAAATAATCTTCGGGATCAGTACCACCATCGAATTCGGGTAACTCCGTCACTTTGAAATCATCGTTAGGCCTTTGGAAATCATGGTTTCGTCGTAGTTACATATGCGGTCTCTCGTTGGGCAAAGAATCAAGTGCTGCCCTCAATTGATGGAGAAAATCACTAAAGTTTTCGTCCCCCATGATCGCTTGATGGAAATCAAGAGCAGAAACTCTGATACCACTTATGATACGAGTACGCGGAAGCTTTGATTGATGTAGTGTACCACGAAGTAGGTTTGATAATTTGACAATGGAAATAGAACTCTTTTTGAGATTGTGTGTTTGATTGATAAAGAAATGAATAAAGGATATGGATGAACAAGCTAGCCACTAACTTGTTCAAACTCGACCAACCCCTAGACTACCTCGCCTAGTTTTGATCTTGTTCCAATCTATGATCGGCAAACCAACGATAGCTAAAATACCTTTATAGCCCTTGACAAAGAAAGTTCCTCTAAAACCCTCTAAGTTTAAAGTTTGTTTTGATGAAAACAACACTCAATGTCAATTATAATTTCTTGTGTGTTTTCCACAATGAAATAAGCCATTTATATAGGCTTTACAAAAGACTCTTCAGCTACGCACTTAATTAACAAATTCAAAGCACATAAAAGCTATTAAAAGAAATTAAAAGCTATTAAAAACAAATAACAACTTAAGAATTCAATAGGAACCCCTTTTATTTTCCTATGAACTGAAAAAGCATTGAAATTGCACCATCAAGAGCAACTTTAATTAGACTTAAAGTTGGATTCAATGCATTTTGCTAATACGCATAATCTGAACTGCCTTGCCTTCTTTGGAACGTATCTTCCTTGTAACTCATCCCCTCATAACCCAAGAGTAGTCATTGGAAAGATAAAATCATAATCCAACTCCTCCTTGTTGAATGGTAGACAAAGGATTAGTAACGAAAAAGATATGAGCCAAATACCTTTGCTGCACATTTGCATCGCCAGACTTTAATGCAATTGCTAGCATACCATCTTAACTCGTCCAATTAATTATATGGACCGTCAAAAGATGTCCACACAAGCATAGTAACGTACCTTGGATTTAGAGCATTTCCATAAGAATGGACATCAAGGCTAGCACTCAATAGGATTTCCTTATCAGTAGCACCAAGTGATGACCCATTGGTTGCTCCCGCATCATCAAGCCTTCTTCCAATCTTCCGTTCCCAGCCAAGTAAAACATTATTAATTTCTGTGCATTTTGACACGGGTCAAGGAACCTGTATAACTTGGTTTCGTTTAGTGACACTTTTATTTCGTGTTTTTGGCAAATTTGAAGGTTTACCTTGAGCAAACCCTAAAAACCAACTGTAAAGAAGCTTTGATAAGATCAGTATGGAATCATCATTATCATCAGCCCGAAAGATGTTGAAGATGATGAAGGATCGCCACCTGGAAAGACGGTGAAGAAGAGAATGAAGAAGGAGGATAGGAAAGAAGTACGGACGATGCTGGGTACATCACTTGACAGACAAAGAAATCATCGGGCCTATGATACATTGTTGTGTACCGTATGGTACCAAATACAGACATACAAAACCAAGGTAAAAAAAAGAATGAACAAATTGAGTCCAAAGGAAAGAAGATAAAACTATATTTACATTTCCTACACAAGAACGTGGATGCACAAATGCACGAAGTCGATGGATACAATGATTTACAAGTCGGCCAAAGGGAGCTCAATTTGTTTTCCCGACACGGATGAACTTATCTCCTTCCTTCTTGAGCCATAAGTTTGAGCGTGTTTTCTTCACGTGAGTTACAAAGAGACGATGCCTACAATAGACAACGATACAAAATCATTCAATAAGAGCAAGGAGAAAAAGCAACTGTCGCCAAAAAAAAAAGAACTCTGTATTGCTTGATTCTGAAAGCTAAAATCAAATCAGTGACATGGGTGGATGCTAAGAACTATTGAGCTTGAAATTGATCTCATGCTAACAGAAATAGATTAAGGTGACTGAGAACTTTTCGACTCAAATCTAAGAGCAAAAAGAATGGTTCAGTGAAATTGACCTTTCATATTCCAGTCTCTGAGTTATTATCCCATTGAGTAGTAGCTCAGAACTATAAACGGCTACCCCTGCAGACAATTATGTTAACAATGGAATCTTAAAACCTTTATCAATGTTAATAGTAAACAAACAAACAGCATCGAATGTGACAATGGCATCGTGTTTACAGGCTACCTCTTTCCAACAGAGGCAAACACACTTCAAAATCTTCTTCACAAGATAAAATGAGCAGGTCTTCCAGAAGCTTATCATTATTTGACGTGGATCTGCACAGCCTCCCAATAGCCTGACAAAATGCATCTTTAAGTAAAATTGTGGGTGACAAGATGAGGATAAATGAAGAATGTGCAAACGAAGATTGTGTGAGAACGTTTTAGCTAAGAGAGTATAATGTCCACATTTTAACCACGATCCTGAAGAACGCAGACCACAGACATTCAGAGATGGCAAGTCTTACGATAAATTTATGCCCTAAAGTATCACTGTTGCTCATATGGGGGAGGAACTATATCAATGACTGTGAAGTTAAATAATTTCCGTCTACACACGACAGAGAAATGGGAAACCTCTATAGGAAACAGTCACAATAAACCACAAATAAAGGCTGAAAG
Source organism: Spergularia azorica (assembly GCA_038382645.1). Taxonomy (NCBI): domain Eukaryota; kingdom Viridiplantae; phylum Streptophyta; class Magnoliopsida; order Caryophyllales; family Caryophyllaceae; genus Spergularia; species Spergularia azorica. Next base: position 5,616,579 of record JBBYHQ010000010.1, on the reverse strand, counting down.
GTAGTATAAGCACAAAAGTTCAACAGCTTCCAGAGGTAGATATTCATTTTGGAAGATGTCACTATGTGTGCCTATGACGTCTACCAACGTACGCATAAACGTTAGCAAGAGAAAAAGCAAAAGGAATATTCAGGGAAGACCGAGGATGCAAGGAGGACACATGTAGTGTGCTGAACTGAAGAAAAGAAGAAAAGTGATATCTGTATGTTATAGAAACCACCAAAACAAGTACAAGGTAAAACAAGCGCCAGCTGCGTGAAATTGATTTCCATAAGAAGCGTATGCAATTCAGAAACCAACGACATCTATAAAATATACCTGACCCTGAACTGATTTGACCAAGCCTGAAATTACATCTTTGCTAGGCTTTATATTTGGAGTGACTAGAACTCGCCTACCCTGTGTACAGAAACAAAAATATAAGATACGTGTCTGAACCAGTAAAGATGATCCATAACACAATTAAAATAAACTTGCCTCGAGAAGAGGATGACGACTTGCACGAGCCAATGACATTGGCATGCTGAAACCCAATTCTTTTTCCTTCTTAATATCACGAAGGATGTATTTTTTTTCATCAATGAAACAGTTAGCTTGTCCACAACTTTCAAGCCACTGATGTGTTACGACAAGTTTCGCATTGGCAATAGCCTCTAGCATATTTCTTGTGCGCATAAACATATCTGCAACAAAATGCGTGGCCTCCAAAACTGAAGATGCTTCAGAAAACCCCAAACGCGATAGAATCTGTAGAAACAGTAGCACAAAGTTAAAAAAATTCTACTGGATCAGCTTAAACAAGGATAAGTGCAAGTATCAGTTACCTTCCTCTGATGCCTAACAATATCTTCATCCAAGTGCTGACTGAACAGAACTTGAACATTATTCATATCTCTTCTCTGTCTCAACACTCTAAATGGTGAACTGTAGCAATCCTCACTATCAATTAATCTAGAACACTCTTTCCTGAGAAAGAGGTTCTTCTTGCAAGATGATGACTGGATCTCATCTCCCATGACAATAGGTGATGCTACCTTTCCAGGCGTTCTTAAGTTATCCGGGGTACTAGTAACAGAACAAGTTAACTTCTGCTTTTTAGATGATCCACCAAAAGATGCAGAAGCTGGTATCCCTTTACTCGAAGGAGAACATGCAGCCTGCTTCTCTAACAACAAATTACTTGCCTTTTCTGGTGTCAGCATCGCACCAGTGAGGAGGCCCTTTTCATCTCTACGACAATGTGCAGATTGAGCACTGCGCTTTGACCTTGTTCGTCTCGCAATTGATCCAAATCCAAATTCATTCGCTCCATATGCAGTCATGTGAGCATTTTTGCCACCCCCAATACTCTGGTCACAGGTTTGCAGGACATCTCTTCCATTGTCACTTGACCCATCGACCAAGGCCTTGTCTCCAACAATGGTTCGATTAGCAGTCTCCATTCTAGCGTTAATATTTACAGAAGCCATACCGCTCCGAGTTGTACGTTTTCTAGTATGAACCCCAGTCAGGCAGTGCCTTCCCTCACTAGAATCACTCAATCCATCAACAGCGCCATTTACTTGATTCAGAGTTATCACCTGAGTAGGCATTTTAGTGCTTTCTTTCTTTCGTGAACTCCGTCTTTTTACTTTAAGCAACTGATCACTACGTAGTTCTTCTGGATTAGTTTCTGCTCGCATGCCGTTTACATCCCGTGGTTCTCTGTCTGATGATTCCTTCTTATGATCACCTGAGGTATTATTCAAACTTAACCTAGTCCGTTTTACCCTTGGCTTCACCAAATCAACTTCAAGCTTTTTTATCAGATTCTGGGAGTGAGGCCTCAATTCATTACCTGATTTACATTGGGATCTAGTAACAACTCTTGGATTTGATACATATGCTTCTTTCTGTGCAGATCTCCATTTCTTAGATACATTTTTAGTTTTTCCTCTCTCACCCCTACCTACCGCATCATGCATACCCTCACCAGCCATGCTACTGCCGTTTTCCACAATAGCAGTAGCAGTTGATAGTGCCTCCATAGCTTCAGCGGCCATCTGGGTGTCAATACCCACATCCAGCATCTCTGCTAACTCAGTATTAGGTGGTGCTTCTAGAGCCAGTCGATC
>JBBYHQ010000010.1:5589189-5603531 GCA_038382645.1 Spergularia azorica | reverse complement strand
CCTTTCAGCTTCCCCAAGGGTGCGACCCGTATCCCAACAGTTCCATCATAACCTGACAGTATTTCAACAAATTCATATTCAAACTTTCTCTCCGCTTCTTGTAGTAAATACCACTTTGGATCCCAATTTTTGAAAAGGGCCCAAGTTTCTCCCTCTCTGGGATATATCATGAAAGCATTTCTACCAATACTCTTGCACCCAGAAACTACATGAGAAAACATCAGACGGTCTTCAGTTTTTTCAGTTTCTCCTGTCTTAAATTTACCACAGGAAAAGGGCAATTCTGCTTTGGCCCACCCGATCCCAACTTCATCATCAGGAGCTGGTTCAAGCCAGGTAATCTGCACATTGAATCCTGAACCTGAACTGTAGATTCTCTTTATCTTGGCATAAAATCTCGGCATTGCATCAGCCGTATCATAAGCAGCCCATAGCTGGCCAACTTTGAAACACTTCTCTTCTCTGATCTCGTCAAAATCACAAAACTCAGGATCTGGATATTCATGGTATGTTGGCACTGGTGTCGACTCTGGTGAAGGCTCAAGGCTTGAGTCGAGCCCATCATCAGCTTCAGCGCTGTTCTTGGTTGACCCAGCAATAGTTTCGGCTCCGTCATCCATGTTGCTTTCGCTCTTTTTGCTCTCCTCCCCAAAACCTGAACCGGAAATGTTTGATTCATCTTCTTTTTCTTCTGTCAAAGGATTCACCTTAGCCTTCTTCGAAGATGTGCCAAGCTGCTCATCATCGCTTGCATTTTCGTTGTAGGAAACATGGCGTTTGTTCCGGTTTGACCTTCTGGTCTGGGGGTCCTGATCACTCCCAAAATGTTGTGAACTTGTAGGATCCCCTGCTTCATGAAGTTCCACATCTTCCGAATCTGAGCTGCTATCAGATATAAAACTATCACTGGATTCTTCAAGCCTCTTCCCTCTCTGGCTGTTTGCATTCCTGTGTTTAGATCCCTGTTCCTGTCTATCCACTTTGTTTGAACCATTGTGTGGTTGCCTGGCCTTCTGTGACCTATTGTTTTCTGCTTTCTGGCCAGCCTGAAGCCCAGCATCTGTTCCTACGTTACTAGTAGGTTTTTTAGGAACACCCTCCTGGGTGTTCCCAGGTTTGGTTGAACCAGGTTTAGCAGCATTTGAGTCGTAGGCAACAAAGGGTTTGTCGCAGCTTTGACATCGGAGTGCCCTGCCCAGGACGTCCTTGTAGTACTGATAACGGACAGAGCAATGGAGGCAAAGAGTCCAAAAGGTTTCTTTGCCATTAATTGGTTGAGCGGGCTTCCGTTGCTCTTGTTGTGCAACATTAGGACCCCTGACATGTGAATTAGGATTGCCTGAAAAACTGTTTTGAGGCCTAGACTGTCTGACCACATTCACTTGCCTACTTGCCTGCTGAGGAGGTTGATGTGGAATAACGGGTTTATGGGACGTTCTGCGCTTGAGATCATGGATAGATCTCCTCTCTTTGTCAAGAAGAACTCTCTGTGCCTCCCCGATCAATTTGAAGGCGGCTTCAGCACCAGGAAACTTATTTTTGTCTGGGTGGAGAAGAAGAGCATACTTGCGAAACTGTTTCTTGATCAATGTGTCATCTGCAGTTTGTTCAACTTGAAGAATGCCATACCAGTCCATTTCACTCCCAAACATTTTGTTCCCTGCAGAGCAGTGCACATCACAAACAGAAAGCAACTGAGAGATATTCTCAATTTCAGGGTAGAGTTGCTGGGCCTTCAAAACAAATTTACGAGCCCCAACAAAATCCTTGTTTTGCAGCTTCTTCTCAGCAATATCCTTTGCTCTAAAGGCCTCTTCTTTGTTGCACTCCATAACTGATCTTACATCGACAAACAAAGTCAGATTATCATAACCCGTACATTGCAAAACAAATCAAGAAGCAGACAATAACGAGCAATACCTTAGTCAAGGCTACGAGGAATTCTAGTCACAATGCATGAGCTGTATGGAAATTCCAAGTGTATCCACACAGCAAACAGAACTTAGACCCAACGAACTACATAAGCTTTAGGGCCTGCATGTTACCATAAAAATTGTGTTCAATTACAAACCAAAGCATAGACTCATAAATGGTGCCCCCAATACAGCACATGACTCTCACAGTCTCACATACCAATCCAGTACCCACAGAGTCCAACAATACAAAAAAACAACTCGAAATCTTACAAGTCTTAACTCCCTAATCACATGAAAGATTACTAAACCAAAAAAGTTAAGAATTGTACATACACAGCCAATGACAAGAATCAAATAAAATGACAAGGAGCAGGTATCGTCTATATAGGATAAACACATATGTGGTGTCAATCAGCCACAGACGCACTGCAACAACAACTGTAAGCTGCAATTATCAATCACTACTGCGAACATAAAGATAATTTCATTTCAACTTCAGTAATTATACTACCACCAAGTTCAACTCTACTTTCTCGCGACCACAGACATCCAAATTCTCCCTCTTGTTCGACTTCTAATTCTAACATTAAACTTCGGCATTGTAGTCCTCATACACTAATCACACAATCCCACTCAACCAGTTCCCTTCTGGCATCCAATTCTTCAATCAAAACCGCGAAAATTTCAATATAAATCACTTCCCCAAAATAACGAACCAACTGTAATCATTTCTGCCCTACCAACACTCATCTCGGCCGAAACACCAACAGTTCATACCCAATTCCCACATAATCAAACAATTTCCTACTTTCCCAACACATGCAAGTACATTTTAGATTCATATCCAACTTAACCCTAACGCTACAAACATAATACCCAAATCCCATAAAATATTAGATGTCAATTCCAACATAATTACACAAAAAATCAAATTGGGCAATCCTAATCTCATTAATAACATTCAAATCCCTAATTTTTTTCCCCGAATATTAACATTTCAAATATAATTCTGCAAACCCAGAAATAATAAACCAAACAAAGAAAGAAATCCCCAATAAAAACAAGCGAAGAGGAAAAAAGACATACATGAACAAATATGGAGATGAAATTCTTCGACGAATCTGACAGAGATTGGAGAAGCAGCAGTTAGTTAAGTTGTTCCTTCGCCTTGAAGCTTCGCTTGCTTTAATGGCGGACAAGAGACCATGAGAGAGAGACAAGCATGGAGAAGAGAAAGGAGAGAGGAGAGAGAAGCAGCGTCGGAGACTCGGGAGTAGGAGTTGGGAGGAGAGAGAGAGAGAGAGTGGTAACCTACTTAATCGACGTTCAATTTGATTTCTGGGGAAGAAGAATGAGCAAAGCTTCAAACTTACATTTGGAGATGAATGAATTGGAGCCCATGAGGCCATGAGGTATGAACCCAATCTATTTGGCCCATGATCCATTAATTTTCTCAAGCGATCGGGAAATTTTTGTGTGAGATGATCTCGTCAAAAACGGATATAAGATTTACAATGTTATTGTTGATGTGGGTAGGGTTTTAAGGTTAAGGTTCGGATTTGTGGTTTTTGGTGTGGAATTTATGTTCTGAGACTTCATTGGTTTGGGTGGGTTTTAAGATTTGGATTGGGGCCGTGGTTTCTGATGTAAAATTCGCGTTTGACTTCGATCTGCTTGGGTCAAAGCGGTCTAATTGGAGATTGAAATAAGCATGATTTCATTGATTTCATATTTGATTTCGACCTACTTAGGTCAAAAAGATTTGATCGGAGTTAGAAATAAGCATCATTTCATTTGTTTGGGTAGGGTTTAATATCTAGATTCGGATTTCTAATTTATGATGTAAAATTCATGTCTGATCTCGATTTACTAGGATTACATTTAGCTTGAGTGATGAGAAACTCTGTGTCAAGCTATATGACTAGAGATGACAATCGACGAGATTCGGGTAGGTGGTGTAATGATATTCATATTTTGAGCAATGAGTTATGATGTATATCCCTATTTGACCCAAATTCACTAGTATCTGAGTAAGGACCAACGAATCCAAATTAAAGTACAACCCAAGAAGATAGATATGAGTGACGATTTTGTTTCAATATAAACATTTTACAACATCTGTTGAATCCAGTTGAACACTACTCCATCCTTTGGATTCTTAACATTGAGTCCGCATGCATGTGGTGAGGGGAACTTGAACCAACTACTTAGATCAGCAAGAACCGTTGAGGAAGCACATATGTTGTGGTCATTTGTCGACTACAGCAATATAGTGAGTAAGCTGTTTTTTCTTCCTTTCTTTCTTTAGGGCTTGCCTGGTATGAGGGTAAAGAGGGGAGGAAAGATTAGGGGCTAATAGTTACAAGGGAGATTAATCAAGGGAGTAATAAATCCATTAATAGTAACTTTGGCATATTAGAGGAATCATTACTTGGGTAACATTTTCCCACGTTTGGGTTGAGGGTAACTAATAATCATTACTTGTGTAAGATCGCAATGATGAGAAGAGAGTCAGGTGTGTTGAACCGAAATTGTTACTCCTGTAATCTTTTCGGAGGGGGGTGATATTAGGGCTTGATGGAGGTAATGAGTTCAGGCCCAGAAATTTTCCTCTCAATCCAAACATGTAAATTGGACCTGAATCATTGCTGATTAAATTTTTCAGGCCCATTACTGTCAATCCAGGCAAACCTAGTAAAATGAATAATGATTGAATTTGGTTTGAGAGACTCATATTTGAATCCAAAGTTGTTTTCATGAAGAAGGATCCAGATGCAACCTGAAGCTGACCCACTTGGTTCTAACGAGTAGACTTTTAAGAACGACTTGAGAGCATTTTTTTTACAAGAGTAAATATGAATAAAAAACAAAGATTAGGTGACTTTTCTAGCTAAGGTATCACCAATCTTATCAGCGTCTAAGATACAACTCAGAGCCGGATAAGGGGAGAGGGTATTTCCTGAGTATAAAGGATGTTGTGTCCCCAATTTGCGATCCAGTCGGCTGCGTGATTAGCTTCCCCAAAGATATGGTGTGTATGGATTTCTACAAAATTATTAGCCAATAACATAGCATCTTGGATCAGAGTGTTGATTGTCCATGGTGTTTTCCATAATTTATTAAAAGCCGAAATAGCCGTCAGGTTATCCCCCTCGACCAATAAGTGTGTTATTCCAAGCGCTTCAGCTTTGCGTATGCCATTACGAAGAGATGGAACTTCAGCGACCAGGACTGTGGTGTGCCCCAAATTAGAAGTTTCCAAGTGAATTGGGATGACTTCATGATCACGGATGACAATACCCGCACAAACTTGCCCATTATGCACTGAGCATCAAATTTTAATTTAGCAAAACCAGCAGGGGGTGACTTCCAAAAAGCCGACGCTCTTGTTGTGTGTTTATAAATACCCTCTGGTTGACCCCGAGCAGGCGAAGAGGACACAAGGCCGAGGTCTGACATCCCAAAAGTTGGATATTTTCAAATGTATTTAGATTTAATGGAGTTGAAAATAAGTAGTAGAGTTTACCAAAAAAAAATAAGAATAAATATATTTGTTAATTTAGTTGTGGTTTTGAGATCCCCTTTATTTTATCTTATTACCCGTTTTGGTAAAACTCTACCAACTCTACAACATATGAACTTCATAAGATCTTCGCCATTTTCAAATATTTCCCCTGTATTTGCTTGGTCCAAATGTTTTCCTTATCATGCAAGACTTTTCAGCCAAGCTTGGCCATGTGGGCAATGAGAGCATTGGGCAAACTGTTTTGCGTGTTTTAGTAGGGCCCTTAAAATAAACACCATAATATGTCTCACTCATGAAATAGTATAGATAGGTGTTGTTAGTTTGTAATTTTCTTATCTGATCCAATTTGAATGAATCCCATCTAATTTGATTTGGTTTGATCTAAATTTGTTGAAATATTAATTGAACTTAGACGAATTAATAACAAGTAGACTAGATACATTCATTATTATTTGGAAAATTTTGAATTGGTCTGTATTAATTATTCTTTAAGTTACCTACCTACTAAAGGCGCGAATTACCATGCTCCCTGGAGCACACGGAGCATGGTGGTTCGTCTCACAATAGAGAAGTAGGGACCACACTTAAATAGATTTACAACTTCTTATTTAGAACCCAGTTATGTCGAACTATTTATAAAGTTGAATCAAATAAGGCATATACATATCAAATTTATCGCGATAAACTTACTTGTGAGATATCGTCAATGTATTATGTAGACCGAATTCAATCAACATATCTTCACATGATACATTCAATGCATCATATATACCTCTTCACATGATATATATTTCGTACATAATTTTAGAACATGATAGTTTTTGAGAAGTTATATGGATGAGTTGTCAAAATCCTAATAATCCGTCTTGAGTTATGATGCTTTTATCAAATATAAGAATTAAATCAAGAAAGAAATGAAAATAGTTCATTCTATCAATCTCGTCGAAATATAACTCCAAACACTCCAACCAAACAATTACATAAAACATGAATTGTGATATACACCGCCTTAAAAATTAGTTCGAAACGACGTTAAAAACAAAATATTAATAATCCGTATAAGCGAAATGTGTCTAAATCAATGAGATGTATCATTTTGACTCATTTCCCCGTTGCAAAACTTGTGGCGCACATGGCATTTGGCATAGCTTATTTAATCAGTGTATACGTGAAGTCCCAATGCATCATCATATTCATCAACATCACAAACTAACACGGAGACGACCCATTCTATAATCTACAATGTCAATTTCATAAGGCTGGAACTCCCAATATTCGGGTTGTTGCTTTTGAGTTTGCAAAAACCGTTATTAAATTGTTTTTGACGTTTAGACAACATAACTTCACTAGATTTCATTGTAAAAAGCCAAAATCTGTTATTAAGAAATTTTCGATCCTAATCATCTCGGTATCAAGATTACCATCGAGCTGGCAGGTTAATGTATTACACTATTACCTCGTTGCCTTTTTCGATTGACCTTTTGGATTGTTAACGTCTTTTCTTAAATGTTAAAAGATGTCTAATCCAACGATAACAACTAAAGAGGACGGATATAACTAAACTCGACCGATAAAATTTCACAAGCATTATACAATAGCTCCTTTCTTTGATAAATTATTTGGTCTAGTTTTACTTATTTAAAGGGAAAAAATAGTCATTTACGACTCAACACGGTTCTACGTTACCTAAAAAAATAAAAATAAAAACTCCAAAGAAGAGACTTTCCTTCATTTTTTCACCAGCAAAATTAATTTTATTATTTTTAAAATTATAATTTTATTTTATTTTGTGAGATAGAAAAGAGAGTAAAAATAAAAATGCGTCAAGAAAATGGGGGAAATTGTATGAAGTGCATGCCTGCACGTTCATTTGGAATTGCCTGTTGGGTTGAACACCAACAGGACGAAGGAAATCAAGAGGAAGCATCCCCTTCTTCTCTTGATTCTTCCTTCTTCTTCACATCTCAACACCCCCAATCTCACCATAAAATTCCATTGATAAATTAATAACAAAAAAACCCATTTGTTTTTTTTTTTTTTCATCAAATAAAAAGGCATCCCCAACAAACATTACCATCTAAAATTTCCATCAAATCTCAACAAAATGAAGAAGTTGTGGAAGAGAGCAGCTGGTAAGATCAAGGACAGGAACAGCATCTGGATGGCGAATTTGTCGTCGAGGAGGTCGAGAAACAGGCAGCCTGATCTCGAGTCTGCCATGATCAAAGCCACCAGCCATGATGACTCTTATGTTGATTACAAGAATGCGCAGCGTGTGTTCACATGGGTCAGGACGTCCCCGTCTCACCTGATTGTCTTCCTGTGGGCTCTGACTCGGCGTATGGAACGCACTCGCAATTTTGTTGTGGCTCTCAAGTCTCTTATCCTTCTTCACGGGGTCCTCTGCACCAAGGCCCCTGGTACAAGGAAGATTGGACGTCTGCCTTTCGATCTGTCGAGCTTTCACGATGGTTACACCCGTGAAAAGTCTCGTCGTAAGGCTCGTGCTGAGTTTATTCAGGCGTATTTTGCGTTTACAGACCTCAAGTCTGTTGTATTGTCAGTTGAGCTTAAGGATGAAATGGCAGGCCTGATGATGGAAGAGGAGAGGGAAGGATTGGGGACGTTACTGATTAGGGTGCAAAGGTGGCAGGATTTACTTGATGCTGTCCTAGATGTTCGGCCTAATGGGGGAGGGATCACAAATGACGTGGTGGTCCTAGAGGCGATGGACTGTATGGTAATTGAAGTTTTCGAGTTGTACAGCAAGATATGTGATGGCATTGCTAAGGCTCTGATTAAAATCTATAATGAGAAGGTTGGCAAAGAAGAGGCAACCATGGCATTGGATATACTGCAGAAAGCTAGCAAGCAGGGCGAAGACTTGTCCAATTATTTCCACTTCTGTGGGAAAATCGGTCTCCTGCATTCAACAGAATTCCCCAAAATCCAGCATATACCAGAGGAGGATTTCTTCGAGCTGAAGAGAATCATCAATGGTGCTAAAGTTGATCTTGAGGAAGGCGATACTAAGAATGATGATAGCATGAAAGGAGCACTGGTAGTGGTGGATGAGAGGAAAGATGTTGATAGGCAGGGAAACAGTAAGCTGTCGTTGAAGACAGTGATTACTGATAAATGGGAGGTATTTGATGAAGAGATTAGCAATGCTGGGAATCAGGTAGTCGTGACAGATCCTTTTGAAGCATCTCTGAACTTCCCACCAGCAATCCAATACAACCCTTTTATTGATTATGGAGGTACACCTTCACAGCTTGTACTTAGCTTGTTGTAGTTGCTGGTGAGTTTTTCTTTTTTGAAACTTTTGGGGTACAGTCTCGTCTTCCTTGTGACCAGTTTTTTGGTTTGCTCGGGTAGTTCGGTTTTTGGGGATGAAATGATGGTATATAACCAGTTTAATTAGTTGAAAAGCAGTTGATACTTTGTAACTCCCTGAAAAATCATTTATGATCACATAATCGACAAATAGTGGTGAATAGAATAAATCAACAAAATCAGTCATATGAAAGACGACAGTTCAGGGGCCAGGCCTGTTGCATTATAATCAGAATTCAGAACATATGATCTTCATAGATGCCAATAAGATAAATGTTTACAGAGTTGAGAAACAAGTTTGACCTGCGTGATTAAACCATAAGACTGGCTCTACTAGGCAGCCAGACAGGGCATGGGTGTCAGGATGTACCTGCAGATCCGTCATTACTAGAATGAGTACATTATGTTGTTATTTGTCAATGCCATGAATGCATGAACATGCAGTGTGAGCAAAATCACACAATCCAGTTTTATTCTCCTAGATGCTAGTATGCTACATGGTGTCCAACATTTGGGCCAAGGGGCCGATTAGTCTTCAACCTATCACCCTCGGCCATTAATCAGTCCAATGCTAAAAGTGACTTCACGAAGTGTTCAGACAGAGAACAGTGAACCTCTAGAGTTATGCTGCTACCAGGGAGAATGAAAAAGAACCTGAGTGACTGAGGTCTTATGCATGGAAGAAGAGAAGTTCATGTTGCTACAAGAAATAGCTGTGTAATACTCATACAAGTTACTGTCCCCTCTCTGTTTCACATGCTAGCTGGTTAACTTTTAAAAAACCTGAACCAAAAGTTGAAGGTTTCTTCTGTTGTTTCGATGCTCATAAAATCAAGGCACCAGAGAGATTTCCTTCCAAGACATTACAGCTTTCATAGCTTTATTTTATGAAAAACAGGTATTGGATGGTGCAGAATATGTATGTAACCAGCTATATGAATATGTGTGAAACATTCAAAGTATTCTGGGATGATTAATAATTCATGTGGAGTTTCATTTAAGAAAAATATGTTTATAAAAGAAAGAGGTTGCAGTCTGACAATATTAAGATAGTTAGAAATTACCGCAGTTTTGAAGTAAGACAACATGATAAAAAAAGAAGCTTAAGAGATCCTGTTACCTCAGTGCATTAGAGGCGGTATACATGTAGCTCATCCCCGAATGGCCAAATGACATCCACGAGGATGAGAAATTCCCGAAAAGCATGAGAGTTTCACTTCAATCAGAGATGCAGAATTATACCCACAAAATCACTCTTCCCTGGGGCTGGAGATCTTTTCTGCTTTTAGCAAAGCAAAGTTGTTAGTGCCCAACAAAGTACATACTACAAACCCTTGTTGCACACAGTACGTCCCATCTGATCCCAAATTAAATGTCTCCACAGAGACTGAGCAGTGTCAGAATGAGACCACAAATCTATACTAGTCGCATTACATTGTCGACATTGCACACACATGAGCAGTTTAAACGCTTATACTCCGAAACCCTGGATGTTTCATTTCAAACTCAAGATTATGTAGCATCTCAGATATGTTGTCCATGCATAAGTTTGATTGATCACCTGAGACAAAGCATGTTAATTCATTTTTCACTTCAATCCAACTACACCCTGGCAATTTTGTCACTCCTTGATCAGCCATGATCTTCCTCACCGTCTCTGCTTCTTTCCATTGCCCACTTGCACAGTACAAATTTGATAACAGTACATAACTCGTGTCTTTTTGAGGCTCTGAGAGCATCAAATCCTGCCCAACTTGTGTTGCCAATCGTACATCTAAATTTACAGAAGACGCTCCCAGCAAAGCTTCAGACGAACAAGACCTAAGGGCTTTAAGTCCTTGATAATGATTAGCTAAAGACCCTGCTTCTGCTAAATACCCACCTCGCCCAAGCATATCCACTATACACGCTATGTGATCGATTTCATGAGATAAACCGTGAACTGAATGCATAGACTTGAAAAGAGAATGCGCCTTCCCAACTAGGCCAGCATGGCTGCAAGTCATCAGTAACCCAATGAAGGTTACTACATCTGGTCTAATCCCACAGCCTATCATTTTTTCATAAAGCTGCAGGGCGTGGTCAGCCCTACCGTGCAAACCATATGCAAACAGCATAGTATTCCATGATACTAAATCCTTGTTAACAATTTCGCTAAATGCTCTGCTGGCTGAGACTAAGTCCCCACACTTAGCATACATGTTAACCAAGCCATTTCCCACATACACACTTGTTTGGAGACCATACCGAAACAAGCACCCATGGATCATCATGCCGTGCCCAAGCAGAGATAAACCAGAACATGCAAGGAGGGTTGCACCAAATGCGAGCTCATCAGGTTTGACAAAATGTCTCATCATATCAACAAACAAGCCAATTGCTTCTCTCTCTCGCCCATTCCTGGAGTATCCAGCGATCATGGATGTCCATGAGACAACATTCTTTTCCGGCATTTGCTGAAACAAAGCAGATGCTTCCTGGGTATCCCCCAATTTCATATGAGCATCAAGGACAGAGTTCAAGGAAACCACATTCCAATGCTCCACAGACTGAAGGGCCTGTCTAATTTCATCTTGAGATCCTAAATCAGCATAAAAGCTCAAAATTGAGTTCTGAACTTCAGCAGATGCATACCACCCGCTCTTAATCACAAATGCCTGAATCATGCGCCCATAATTACGTTCATCAATGTCACTAAAAGAGTTCATGAGCGAACTAAGAGTCCATTGATCAGGGCAACTACCGGTTCTTCTCATTCGTTTAAACAACCTCAAACACATACGACATTCTCCATTTTTCGCGTAACCAGCAATCATCGTATTCCAAGAAACCCCAACCTTTTCCGGCATTCTCCAAAACACTTCACTAGCAACATCAAGAAGACCAACATTCGTATAGGAAAACAGCAATGAACACCACGAAATGTCGTTCCTCACCACCATCTCCTCAAACACTCTCTTAGCCTTACAAGGGCTCCTACACTTGCCATACATATCAATAAGAGCATTTCCCACAGGAAGCCAACCCTGGCACCCGAAAACCACAACCAAACCATGCACTCCTGAACCATATCTCACGTCTGCAGCTCCCGCACAAGCGCTCAGCGCTGCAGTGAAGGTGAAGCTATCAGGCTTGGTGTTGGAAACCCTCATATCTTGGAACAAAGAGAAGACTTGTTGGTAAATGCCCATATGAGCATAGGAAGTAAGCATTGCATTCCAAGCAACTGTGTCTCTGCTAGGCATTTCGTCGAACAGTTTGCGTGCATGAGTAATTCTGCCTGATCTTGCTGCTGCCACCATGTTCGAGGTGGCCTTAAACAAACTCGAAGACATGTCATTCTTGGCAGTTCGTAGAAATTGAGGTCAGATCATCGGTTTCACCCGAGCTAGGATGTAAATGTAACACCAGGTTTTTTACGTTGGCTACAAAATGTATTGCTGAAGTAGGAACACGTCAATTAGTTTCGGTAACCGAGTGTAGTATCACACATCGATCGTATAGGCAAACTCTATCGAGGTATTATAAACAAGTTACCGAGTAGTCTGATGAGTACATTGTTGTGACTTATGACGACTTTCATAGCGAATGATAATACTATATCAAGTTATTATTTCAATCGAAAAACTTTGGTTTTTGCACAATTGCACATGACAATTAGTACTACTCGTATTAGATTTAGTAAACGAATTATTGTGTTCGATGATCTCCGAAAGGTAGAGTCTATGGAAGAAGATAAACATACCTTATGACCGAGTATGATTTATCTAGTTTATCCGAAAAATTATTATCATTGTAGATGTTGTATGAAAATTTATTAAAAGTATTTTTTTTAACAAAAAAAAAAAAAAAACATATGATAGACGATCTGATATCAATACATAATGGGTGATCTAAAACTCAATTCTAAGTAGCCCATTGGGTGGAGGTAATTGTTTTCCTTGTTGAAGTAACTCAAAGAAAGTTATTGTGCGTGTTTTGTCAAACATTTGCAAATTTGTATTTAAAGTACATTAGAAGAGACATTATTATACTAAATAGATTGATAATCTCTTTGTCCATTTCTAAACAAGTCGTTTATATAGTCGCATTTTAAAAATTGTGAAAAGACAGATGCGATGTTGAAAGTGGGACGAACGATGGCAACCTTAACATCTCCAAATTGATTCCGGGAGTGACGGGGAGAATCGGGGTGAACCCAATCATGAACCAATATTTTGACTTATACTAAAAAGCAAAGTACAGATTACAACTAATCTGCATAATGTACTACTTTTCACCTTCTCCCAACATAATTTCTTACCTAATCCTCTGTTATAATCTTAAGCTCCAACTAATCAACATATTCACCCTTTAAAGCTTCTTTAAATCCCTCTTAAATCATCACTAAACTTCATATTTATCTTCCCATAAAGTTCAATAATCATACCATTTTTATGATTTTAACCCAAAGTCCATTTTGCAAAATGGCCTCATTTTGCGTCAAATTTACAACATTTTTACTGTTGGCAACATTTGTGACATTTCCTGCACCAACATGTTGTCAATCTATATCAGCAGCACCAGCATTTTCACCTGATATTTACTCTCCCAGTACTGCATTACCACCTGACCAACAAGAACTATCGCCCGAAACAACCCCGCTTTTCCCGACGCCAACGGGCGACGTTCTTCCTCCTACTGAGTCCTCTATGCCTACAATTCCGGCCAGTTTGAGCCCTCCAAACCCGGATGCATTTAACGATCCCGCCTTCGCGCCAAATGGGTTTTTACCATCTTCCTCACTGTCATTAGCATCTCATGTTAATCCTGATGTTGTAGTAAAGCTGACTGTATTATCAGTTTTGCTGACATTTTGTTTACTCTTCTAGCTAAGCTTACTTTCTAAGAAAAATCTCTTATCAGTTTAATGGTTGTATTATTGAGTGAGCATTATTCTTGTAATCAGACATGATTACTGATTAGATGTTAATCACATCATATGTATGAGTACATGAGTAGTACATTGCTAGTTTATCACTAGAGTAATTGAATTGCAATATTCCAACAGTAAGCGTCTACTTTACAATGGGATTTTTTTGAGAATTTGCTTAATATATATCTCTCGGCTACCTTAGTGTAATAATGTTGGCAGACAGTACAATATATATAGGTTTAGGCAATGTCCCAATTTAAAATCAATCATCATAGGTTGGGTATGCAACTGATTTTTATGCTCGGATTTATCTAATCTGTCAATATCTTTCAACGTAAAACTCACTCACACATATTTCCACACAAGTATAACTCTCTCTCCCTTTCTCTGATAATATCGTGAAGGATCAATCTCTTATCTTTTTTTTTTTTTCTTCTGGATATATAAAACACTTACTCCCTCTGTTCGCCTTTAAACTTCCCACTTTCTATTTAGGGGTGTTCATCTTTAAACTTCTTACTTAAAAATTTTCCTTATTTGTACATATAAAGACCAAAACACCCTTACTTTTCTATTAAAAGTGCAAGTGAGACATACCCCTATGTGTAATTTTACACCAAGTGGACCCTAAAACTCATTCTTTATTCTA
>JBBYHQ010000010.1:5541041-5589089 GCA_038382645.1 Spergularia azorica | reverse complement strand
TACGAAAATTAGAAATCTATTCATAAATTGATTCTTGATTTTGGGAGTATGAAGGATATTGATCTGTGTTTTTAGGAGTTTTGATGTAACTTAATTGGTGAAATTTTTTTCTGGGTTGAAGACTTGAAGGTGAAGGTGAAACAGAGTGGAGAGAGAATGAGAGAGATGAAAGTAACGTTGTGTAAAATTGGATGGAAAATTAGATAGAGGTCCTGATTTCACCCAAAAAAGTTATGAGGTCCTGATTTCAACAATTGTTGAAAGTTCAGGTCCTGATTTGGGACTTAACTCGGGTCTAAATCAATGAGATGTATCATTTCGATTCATTTCCCCGTTGCCAAAACTTGTGGCGCACATGGCATTTGGTATAAGCTCGTGTAGTCAGTGCCTACGTGAAGTCCCAATGCATCATCAAGTCATCAACATCACATAACACGGTTACACGGAGACGACCCATTCAATAATCTACAATGTCAATTTCATAAGGCTGGAACTCCCCATATTCGGGTTGTTGCTTTTGAATTTGCAAAAACCGTTATTAAATTATTTTGACGGCTACACAACACAACTTCACTAGATTTCATTGCAAAAAGCCAAAAACTGTTTATTAATAAATTCTCGATCGTAATCATCTCGTTATCACGATTACCATCGACTTGATATGTTAATGCATTACCTTGACCTTGTTACCTCTTCCGATTGACCTTTTGAATTGTTAACGTTTTTTTTTTTTTTTAAATGTGAAAGGATATGGATATTTAACCGAAAAATAACAACTAAAAGAGGACTGCTACAATTAAACTCAACCGATAAACTTACATAAACATTATACGGAGTATCTCTTTTCTTGGATTAATTATTTGGTTTTTGATTCAAAACGGTTCCACGTCACTTTAAAATAAAATTGAATAATAAATCCTAGGAAGAGGAACATTTTTTCACCAGCAAAAAATAATTTTTATTTTAAATTATAAATTTTTATTTTTGTGAAATAGGAAAAAAAAATGCAAGGAAATGGGGGAAATTGTATGAAGTGCATGCCTGCACGTTCATTTGGAAGTGCCTGTTGGGTTGAACACCAACAGGACGAAGGAAATCAAGAGGAAACATCCCCTTCTTCTCTTGATTCTTCCTTCTTCACATCTCAACACCCCAATCTTACCATATAATTTCATTGATAATTCATAAACAAATCATCAACAAACAAAACCCATTTTTTTTTTATTCTCATCAAATAAAAGGCATCCCCAACAAACATCACCTTCCAAAAAATCCCATCAAATCTCAACACAAAATGAAGAAGTTGTGGAAGAGAGCAGCTGGTAAGATCAAGGATAGGAACAGCATCTGGATGGCGAATTTGTCGTCGAGGAGGTCGAGAAACAGGCAGCCTGATCTCGAGTCTGCCATGATCAAAGCCACCAGCCATGATGACTCTTATGTTGATTACAAGAATGCGCAGCGTGTGTTCACATGGGTCAGGACGTCCCCGTCTCACCTGATTGTCTTCCTGTGGGCTCTGACTCGGCGTATGGAACGCACTCGCAATTTTGTTGTGGCTCTCAAGTCTCTAATCCTTCTTCATGGGGTCCTCTGCACCAAGGCCCCTGGTACAAGGAAGATTGGACGTCTGCCTTTCGATCTGTCGAGTTTTCACGATGGTTACACACGTGAAAAGTCTCGTCGTAAGGCTCGTGCTGAGTTTATTCAGGCGTATTTTGCGTTTACAGACCTGAAATCTGTTGTATTGTCAGCTGAGCTTAAGGATGAAATGGCAGGACCGATGATGGAAGAGGAGAGGGAAGGGTTGGGGATGTTACTGGTCAGGGTGCAAAGGTGGCAGGATTTACTTGATGCTGTCTTAGGTGTTCGGCCTAATGGGGGAGGGATCACAAATGACGTGGTGGTCCTAGAGGCGATGGACTGTATGGTGATTGAAGTTTTCGAGTTGTACAGCAAGATATGTGATCGCATTGCTAAGGCTCTGATTAAAATCTATAATGAAAAGGTTGGCAAAGCAGAGGCAACCATGGCATTGGATATACTGCAGAAGGCTAGCAAGCAGGGCGAAGACTTGTCCGATTATTTCCACTTCTGTGGGAAAATCGGTCTCCTTCATTCAACAGAATTCCCCAAAATCCAGCGTATACCAGAAGAGGATTTCTTCGAGCTGAAGAGAATCATCAATGGTGCTAAAGTTGATATTGAAGAAGGCGATACTAAGAATGATGATAGCATGAAAGGAGCACTGGTAGTGGTGGATGAGCGGAAAGATGTAGATTCTCAGGGGAACAGTAAACCGTGGTTGAAGACAGTGATTACGGATAAATGGGAGGTATTTGATGAAGAGATTAGCAATGCTGGGAATCAGGGAGTCGTGAAAGATCCTTTTGAAGCATCTCTGAACTTTCCACCAGTAATCCAATACAACCCTTTTATTGATTATGGAGGTACACCTTCACAGCTTGTACTTAGCTTGTTGTAGTTGCTGGTGAGTTTTTCTTTCTTGAAACTTTTTGGGGTACAGTCTCGTCTTCCTTGTGACCAGTTTTTTGGTTTGCTCGGGTAGTTCGGTTTTTGGGGATCTACAAATCATCTACAAGATGGTATATAACCAGTTTAATTAGTTGAAAAGCAGTTGATACTTTGTAACTCCCTGAAAAATCATTTATGTTCACATAAATCGATAAAGAGTGGTGAATAGAACAAAATCAGTCATATGAAAGACGACAGTTCAGGGGCCAAGCCTGTTGCATTATAATCAGAATTCAGAACATATGATCTTCATATATGCCAATAAGATATATGTTTACAGAGATGAGAAACAAGCAACAAGTGTGACCTGTGTGATTAAACCATGAGACTGGCTCTACTAGGCAGAACATGGGTGTCAGAATGTACCTGCAAGTCCATCATTACCAGAATATGAGTACATTATGTTGTCAATGCCATGAACATGCAGTGTGACCAAAATCAGTTAGAAACAATCCAGTTTTTTTTTCTCCTAGATGCTAGTATGCTACAGGGTGTCCGACTTTTGAGTCACAAGGGGCCGATTAGTCTTCAACCAATCACCCTCAACCATTAATCAGTACAATGCTAAAAGCGACTTCACACAGTGTTCAGGGAGAGAACAGTGAAATTCTAGAGTTCTGCTGCCATCAGGGAGAATGGATCAGAACCCTGAAAAACGGAGGTCCTATGCATGGAAGAAGACAGCTTCATTTTGCTATAAGAAATAGCTATGTCTAATACTCATACAAGTTACTGTCCCCTATTTGTTTCACGTGCTAGCTGGTTAACTTCTAGAAAATCTGAACTAAAAGTTGAAGGTTTCTCTGTTGTTTCGATGTCCACAAAATCAAGGCGCCAGAGAGATTTCCTTCCAAGACATTACAGCTTTCATAGCTTTATTATATGAAATACAGGTATTGGATGGTGCAGACCGTGCAGTATATGTATATGTGTGTAGCCAGCTATATGAATATATGTGAAACATTCAAAGTACTCTGGGATTAACAATTCATGTGGAGTTTTATTTAAGGAAAATTATGTGTTTGACAGAAAGAGGTTACAGTCTGGCAATAGTAAGATAATTCGAAATTACCACAGTTTTATTGTAAGACATCATGATTGGAAAATGCTTAAAAGATCCGGTTACCTCAGTGCATCAGAAGTGGTATACATGTAGATCATCCCCGAATGGCCAAACGACATCCTGGAGGATGAGAAATTCCCCAAGAGCGAGTTTCTTCCCAACAGATATACAGAATTATATCCACAAAATCACTATATTCTGGAGATCTTTTCTGCTTTTAGCAAAGCAAAGTTGCAAGTGCTCTACAAACCCCCTGTTGTATACAGTGCGTTCCGTCTCACCATAGAGACCACAAATCTATACCAGTCGCATTACATTGCCGACATTGTACACACATGAGCAGTTTAAACGCTTATACTCAGAAACCCTGGATGTTTCATTTCAAACTCAAGATTATGTAGCATCTCAGATATGTTGCTCATGCATAAGTGTGGCTGATCACCTGAGACAAAGCATGTTAACTCATTTTTCACTTCAATCCAACTACACCCTGGCAATTTCGTCACTCCTTGATCAGCCATGATCTTCCTCACCGTCTCTGCTTCTTTCCATTGCCCACTTGCACAGTACAAATTTGATAACAGTACATAACTCATGTCTTTTTGAGGCTCTGAGAGCATCAAATCCTGCCCTACTTGTGTTGCCAAACGTACATCTAAATTTACAGAAGACGCTCCCAGCAAAGCTTCAGACGAGCTAGACCTAAGGGCTTTAACTCCTTGATAATGATTAGCTAAAGATCCTGCTTCTGCTAAATACCCACCTCGCCCAAGCATATCCACTATACATGCTATGTGATCAATTTCATGAGACAAACCATGAACTGAGTGCATAGACTTGAAAAGAGATTGTGCCTTCCCAACAAGGCCAGCATGGCTGCAAGTCATCAGTAACCCAATGAAGGTTACTACATCGGGTCTAATCCCACAGCCTATCATCTTTTCATAAAGCTGCAGGGCTTGGTCAGCCTTACCATGCAAACCATATGCAAATAGCATAGTATTCCATGATACTAAATCCTTGTTAACAATTTCGCTAAATACTCTGCTGGCTGAGACTAAGTCCCCACACTTAGCATACATGTTAACCAAGCCATTTACCACATACACACATGTTTGGAGACCATACCTTAACAAGCACCCATGGATCATCATGCCATGCCCAAGCAGAGATAAACCAGAACATGCAAGGAGGGTTGCACCAAATGCGAGCTCATCAGGTCTGACAAAATGTCTCATCATATCAACGAACAAGCCAATTGCTTCTCTCTCTCGTCCATTCCTTGAGTATCCAGCGATCATGGAAGTCCACGAGACAACATTCTTTTCCGGCATATGCTGAAACAATGCAGATGCTTCCTGGGTATCCCCCATTTTCATATGAGCATCAAGGACAGAGTTCAAGGAAACCATACTCCAATGCTCCACAGACTGAAGGGCCTGTCTGATTTCATCTTGAGATCCTAAATCAGCATAAAAGCTCAAAATCGAGTTCTGCACTTCAGCAGATGCATACCACCCGCTCTTAATCACAAATGCCTGAATCATACGCCCATAGTTACGTTCATCAATGTCACCAAAAGAGTTTCATGAGTGAACTAAGAGTCCATTGATCAGGGCAACTACCACTTCCTCTCATTCGTCTAAACAACCTTAAACACATATGACATTCTCCATTTTTCGCGTAACCAGCAATCATAGTATTCCAAGAAACCTCAACCCTTTCCGGCATTCTCCAAAACACTTCACTAGCAACATCAAGAAGACCAACATTCGTATAAGAGAACAGCAATGAACACCACGAAATGTCGTTCCTCACTACCATCTCCTCAAACACTCTCTTAGCCCTGCAAGGGCTCCTACACTTGCCATACATATCAATAAGTGCATTTCCCACAGGAAGAAAACCCTGGCACCCGAATACAACAACTAAAGCATGCACTCCTGAACCATATCTCACGTCTGCAGCGCCCGCGCAAGCGCTCAGCGCTGCAGTGAAGGTGAAGCTATCAGGGTTGGTGTTCGCAACCCTCATTTCTTGAAACAAAGAGAAAACTTGTTGGTAAATGCCCATATGAGCATAGGAAGTAAGCATTGCATTCCAAGCAACTGTGTCTCTGCTAGGCATTTCGTCGAACAGCTT
This sequence comes from Spergularia azorica, assembly GCA_038382645.1. Classification (NCBI taxonomy): domain Eukaryota; kingdom Viridiplantae; phylum Streptophyta; class Magnoliopsida; order Caryophyllales; family Caryophyllaceae; genus Spergularia; species Spergularia azorica. The sequence goes on along the minus strand of JBBYHQ010000010.1, from coordinate 5,583,349 downwards.
GCGTGCATGAGTGATTCTGCCTGATCTTGCTGCTGCCACAATGTTCGAGGTGGCCTTGAACAAACTCGAAGACATGTCATTCTTGGTAGTTCGTAGAAATTGATGTCAGATCATCGGTTTCACCCGAGCTAGGATGTAAATGTAATACTAGGTTTTACGTTGGCTACGAATTGTACCGCTGACTCGCTGAGGAAGGAACATGTCAATTAGTTTTGGTGTCAATTGTAGTGTCGCACATAGACATCGGTAGTATGGGTAATCTCTATCGAGGTATTATAAACAAGTTCGTAAGTATATCCTCTTGAGTTATGGAAAAAAAAAAAAAAAGACCAATGACAATGAAACAATGCTCGAGTGTTCTAGTTTGTCCGAAAAATTATTATCATTGTAGATGTCGTATGACAATTTATTAATGATAATCTTTCGGTCAAATAAAAATATATTAGACTATCTCAATGTAAGGACTAGTCTAAAACTCAATTGAAGATCCTAAGTAGCCCTTGTTTGTTGAAGTACGGAGTAATTGTTTTCCTTGTTGAAGTAACTCAAAGAAAGATATTGTACATGTTTTGTCAAGCTTTTGCAAATTTGAATTTCAAGTACCTTCCGATATAGTGGCATCTTTGTCATTTATAAACACAAGTCGCTTATAAAGTCGCATTTTTGAAACCGTAAAAAGTCAAATGTGGTGTTTAAAGTGAGACGAGTGAATATATCTTATAATTTTCTGATGGGTACATTAACATCTCCAAGTTGATTCCGTGAGTTACGGGTAGAATTGGGGTGAACCCAATCATGAACCAATATTTAGACTTATACTAAAAAGCAGAGTACAGATTCCAACTAATCTGCACAATGTACTACTCCTTTTCACCTTCTCCCTACTTTTCTTTACCTAATCATCTGTTAGACTGTTATAATCTTAAGCTCCAACTAATCAACATATTCACCCTTTAAACCTTCTTTAAATCCCACTCAAATCATCACTAAACTTCATATAAATCTTCCCATAAAGTTCTATAATCATAACAATTTTATGATATAACCCAAAGTCCATCATATAATCTCTGAAAGTCTTACAGTAATACAGTATGACCTCATTTTGGGGCAAACTTACAACATTTTTACTGTTGGTAACATTTGTGATATTTCCTGCACCAGCATGTTGCCAATCTATATCAGTTGCACCAGCATTTTCACCTGATGTTTACTCTCCCAGTACTGCATTACCACCTGACCAACAAGAACTATCACCCGAAACAACCCCGCTTTTCCCGACGCCAACGGGCGACGTTCTTCCTCCTACTGAGTCCTCTATGCCTACAATTCCGGCCAGTTTGAGCCCTCCAAACCCGGATGCACTCAACGATCCCGCCTTCGCGCCAAATGGGTTTCTGCCATCTTTCACACTGTCATTAGCATCTCATGTTAATCCTGTTGTTGTTTTGAAGCTGGCTGTTTTATCAGTTTTGCTGACATTTTGTTTACACTTCTAGCTTACTCTCTAAGAAAACCTCTTATCAGTTTAATGGGTGTATTATTGAGTTTTGAGTATGACAGTATTAATTATGGGTGATGATTTTGTCAAGGCAAATCAGCATCTTCCAAGTCAAATATGTCCATTATATGGACCAGATTCAATGAATCTGCCTTGACGGTAGTAATTACTGTCTTGGCAAAAACATCGCCCTTAATGATTTTTGTAATAATACATGATTAGATGTCAATCATATCACATGTATGATTACATGATTAGTACATTACTAGTTTATCGATCAATACAGTAATTGAATTGCAATATTTCAACAGGTAAGCGCGCGGGAGAATCCATGAGAAATTGCTTAAAAGTCTCGGCCACCTTTTAGTGTAATAATGTTGGACTTGGAGAATAGTACATAAGGTTTAGGCAAGGTCCCAATTTAAAATCAATTTATAAGTCATAATAGGTCGGGTATGCCACATATTTATATGCTCAGACTTACCTAATCGTTCGATATCTTTCAATGTGAAACTAACTCACACATACTCCCTCCATTCATACCCGAATGCTCCATGACATCATTGCACATTTTTTAAGAAAAATAATAGACAATTCAATAAGAGTGTAAGTGGACAATGCGTAATTAAAAATAAACAATTCAATTTTAAGTGCATGTGGACCATACTTAAGGATAAACAATACAATTATAGTGCAAGTGGACATTAATTAAGGTTAAACAATTCAATAATGGTGCAAGTGGACAATATTTTATCAATAAAAGGTTACTACTAAAGGGAATGAGGCATTTAGATGTGAATTTCTCAATAAGAAAATTGGGGCATTTGGGTATGAATGGAGGGAGTATTAATTATCTTTGTATGACAATAATATATTTTTTACCATCATTTGCATGTTACTCATGTGTGGATCAGTCGGAAATGGTGGTGGATCATTTGCATGAATTTTTGATAAATTTCATGTACATGGAGAATTGTTACGTAGCATAGCACGACATATATGTACGTAGTGTAGCGTTAAATGGTTTCAGTTACGAGGTAGATAAAATATAGTAAATGAGTATTATCACAACAACAAAAAATGGGGCAAAATTAGTATATATTATATAGTATAGTATCATATATGATTAAGATTGATAGATCGATGCTAAGGCAGCTAGATTATTATATACCTTAACGGTACATGCGACCGCAACCCTCTCAGAGATGTCCGATCTCAGATTAAGATATATATCATGATTATCAAGCTTATTATTGATGTTTTCCACCTGTTTTGCGGTTTTGGTAGATACACACTTCATGAACGCTATATGTTCATCACTATTGAACTAGTGCCATCATTTCATCGTCTGCGATCAACTTCGAAGAATCGTAGCAGATACACCTGCGTGCATAATCATTCAATTTGGCAAGTACTTGGAACTAGGGGTGTTCAGTAGTGGTCCAAACCCGGACCGGACCGGGAGGACCGAAGACCAAATTGGGCGAAAACTCAAGACCAAAGATCGGACTGACTTGGCAATGACCGGACCGAGACCTGACCTATAACATAAAAACCAGATTCGGATTGCTTCCACCATCAAAACTCTAAAACTTATTTTTGTTTCTCTTTATTTTATGGGTTATACTGATCTTTTCCTCAATAAACTCCAATCAATAAACACATCACAGTCAAATCAATCAATATCCAAATCTCGTCAATCAACCCCAATTTTAATACGCACTCCAAAATGAATCCCCAAATGTGTCATCTCATTTGGATCTAAAATATCTAATTGTTGTTCAACCTTTAAATAATGTAGTCGGAGATGGATATCATAGGTTGAAGAATCGGCAGCTCAAAAGGTGACCGATTCTTCGTACGATGACCAGGAGTAGTCAGCGCGGGGAGGAGAGTATGTAGTCGGCGACATGTGCGAGGCAGTCGGCTGCTCTCAACAACCCCGGTGTTGCTCGTTATATAATTAAGGAAAGCAGCTATAATGCAAGATTTTTGGCAAAAAATGGCATTTGAGCAAAAATGACTAAATTTTTTGTCATTGCTCGTAGGAATCATATTATGAGTTATGGAAAAGTATTAGGGATTAATACCTATATTCTGCTCTTCAAATCAGCGAAAAATACAAGATTTGCTCGACGTGACACGAGAACAAAAGGTGCTTTAAATCACCAATAAACGAAAGATACCGCCTCATAAATTAATCAAAGCATGTCCTAATATGCATACGTTAATGTTTCATGGGTTTTTAGACACTTTGGAAAAAAATGACCGAAATGGTCAAAATTGAGCAAAACCGAAGGATATAATGCACGTTTTTTGGCCAAAAATGGCACTTGATAAAAAATGACTAAATTTTTTGTGTTAGATCTTAGGAGTTATATTATAAGTTATGGAAAAGTATTAGGGCTTAATACCTATGTTATGCTCTTCAAATCAGCTAAAAACACAAGATTTGATCAACATGACACGAGTTCCTAAGGTGCTTAAAACACCAATACACGAAAGATACCGCCTCATAAATTAATCAAAGCATGTCCTAATATGTATAAGTTAATGTTTCATAGGGTTTTAAACACTTTGGAAAAAATGACTGAAATGGCCATAATTGACAAAAACCGAACGCTATAATGCACGTGTTTTGGCCAAAAATGGCACTTGAGCAAAAATCACTAAATTTTTTTTGTAATTGCTCGTAGGAGTCATATTATGAGTTATGGAAAATTATTAGGGCTTAATACCTATATACAGTTCTTCACATCAGCGAAAAACACAAGATTTGCTCGACGTGACACGAGACCTAAAGGTGCTTAAATCACCAAGAAACGAAAGATACCGCCTCATGAATTAATGAAAGCCTGTCCTAATATGTACTCCTATTATATACTATCATAACTCTCGCTCTCTTCCGTCACTGAATAGGAGAATCATGGTGGCCTGGTCTCTTTTCTTTTTTCTTTTACGTAAACATATTCATCTCATTTTCTTACTTATTATTATTCAGATGTTATATATCACTAAAAATCAATAATAATTTACAAGAAGTTGGTGGGGAGTCGAGATACAATCTGAGCCGAGATACAATCTTACTTATTTGGTCAAATTTTGCCTTCACATACACAAGTGAATTATTAATGAAGAGAGCATACATCAAATTACAAGCATAAAATACAACTTTGTTTCGCACAAAACAAATGAAAAAAAAAAAACACAAGTAACTAGCTCAAAAGATCAAAATTCTTTATACATCTCAATTCTCAACTATTGCAACTAAAGGACATTTAAAAGCTCACATCTTCCGGTTAGTTCGTTTCAAATTATTTCGTGTTTGAGTCAATCTGTCTCCTAATGATTAAAAATGAATCAAGGTAAGTAGTCCTTAACTCGAACCAAGAGAATTTAAAACAAAGTTTCGAATCCAAATCAATTTTACCGAGTCGACTCGTAATCCGCAAAATTATGGCCCCCGCCTCTCTTTGCATCAAGCCACCAAGTCCTTTGGTCCAAGACTCCCGAGCGGACAAAAGAGTTGGTTAAAGTTAATTAAATCATGAATAATCATCATCATATTCATCTGGAAAACGGTCCATGGCCAGCAATGACTGCATCTCCACCATCATCATCATCATCACTCCCAAACTTTAACACTCTTTCTCTCTCCTCTTTCCTCTACCTGAGAACTGAATAATCAATCAGAGCGACGATCATATTCATCTTCGCACATTCTCCTCCCCAAATTTTCTCTCTCCTCTCACTCCTAATCGCTCTTCATCAATTCTACGTAAGTTTCGCTCCTACGCTTTTTTTTTTAATTTCAATTTCGTCGTTTTAATGCCGTAAAACTTCTTATGAATTTGTTCTTGATTGTTAATTACTGATTAGTCACATTTAGCGTTGAATTATTGAATTTCGATTAGTTAGGGTTGCGAAATTCTGGTAATAATGCCGAAATGTAGATTCCTGGATTATTGTTTTGGTGTTTTGATTAAATTCAGCTGTTAATTGATTTGTTGACTTGCGTAAATCATACGATTCTTGATTCTGGATCTATTTTAAATTGATTACTTTACATTGTGATTGTGATATGTGATTCGACTTTAGTAGAAGAATAATTTCATGAAGATTCAGGAATAAGCTGAACAATTGCGATTCTCAAAGTCGCTCTTTAGCGTTATTCGGAAAAAGATTATACTGTTTTGGAGATGTTTTTGTCGATTAATTGCGATTGTGTATCGATTTAGTCGTTAATTTTGATATATTTGGTGCTTACGACGACAAATTGATGATTTATTTCGTGTTTTTGGTGCTTGGTTCTAGATTTGGGGTGATTGAGGTTTTGCTCTTTCCTCGGAAGATTAATGATGTCGGAGTTATTGGGAATTCAGCCTTATGAGCTTCTTTTCACTGGTATGTTTGAATTCTCAAACTCGAGTTCAAATGTTGTGTGTTTTCGCAAGTTTGTTATCCTGCTGTTTGTAATTTGTTATGGTTTGGTGCAATGACAAGTCAGTGATTGACTGTTATAGCGAACGTAGGGCAATGCTGGCATTTTGATGTCCTGTATGAGTGGTTTTGTTGTTGAAGGTGAATTTTGCGTAATGAGCTTCTTGTGCTCTGTGTTGGAGATCAATAAAATTAGTTTTCCTGCTCAAATTCTTGGCATGATTACCAGATATGATGCTCTCTTTATTACCAGATATGTATACTTTTCATAAAAGTTGGTGAAGCTGTTTTAGTTAAAATATAATGAGTGTAGGGATGAGCTCTGACTGGGAGTGCAGTTAGTTGTGTCATAGTGTCAAGCCGTGTATAAACGTAAAGTTCGCCTGATGTCAATGCAAGGGTTTTATGCACCTGCTTGTGACTGATGCTCTCTAATACTACACCTTCCGGAACCCAGTTGAAATTTGAATTTTTTGGAAAGTAAATTTACGAGTCCTAGCAAGCTTTTCATTTCAGTATAAATGACTTTGGCTTGCATTACGTTCAGTAGAATTGTATGCCCTGGGGCAATGCAAAGGAGCAAGGCCCTGGTTCATGCCTTTTTACCGACTTTAAAACTACATAAATCAGTTTGGTCTACGCCTTCTAAACTTTGGTTTGAAGTCTTAGTGCCTCCGGTGAAAGGACTATAAGCGAGGAAGAGATTTTCTATGTTTCGCCTGCCCACTGTTTGTGCTCAAATTTTGAGTCATTAGGGTTTTATTCTGCTGAAAGATGTGCTGTATTTTGAGACAAGCTATTACGGCTATAGCTTCCCTTCATAATGACGAGAAGTTTAAAGTGCTTATACAACTATACACGACCGATTCCTAGCAAAATGGTCTGAACTTTGGGCTTGAGATATACTGATGTCATTGCCACTGTCATTTGTAGTTATCTCTGTGTTATGTGTATGTACAGTTGGTTCTGAAAATAAAGGGTTTATATCCAACTTGTCAGAAGAAGAAAAAGTTTCCGAGTTTAAAATCTTTAGATTGCAGTAGTTACTTATTGGAGTTGTGATTAGCAGCTCCTCTGCTCCTAGATACTCTGAAATTATATTTAACATGTATTATTTTTTGTCCCCTCCAGTTGAAGAGAAGAAACAAAGTTCTTGCTCAATTCAACTTATCAATAGAACAGATCAGCTTGTGGCTTTCAAGGTAGGACAAACCCCTCTAGTGGAATGTTTGATGGCTAGTTCTTCAATATCTAATATATTTACAGTATCTTCCTCTATATGGGAATGTTATGCTGTCTGGCCTTGTGTTTTGTAATCTGCACTTTCCCCGAGGCCCTGATTTCTTTGAGAATTCTTTAACCTCTCTATACATCTGGTTTTTAAGAGTTCATGTCGAAACGGGTCTATATTTTGAGCTTAAAAACGTTCATCTTGTCTTTATTGAAGAATTTTTGCTTTATATTCAAGATCTTCTTCTTAAGAATTTGAATACCTTGGTGATCAAATTTTAGTAAGTTATGCTGGAACCCAAAATTGTCCCGACTTCAGGTGATGTCTTACTGTTCACCTATCGTGAGTACCATTGACTTATTGTTGCTCATCTCTTCCTTGCTTTTATATCCTGAAACAATTTTAAAAGCGCTATAGGGAATTGGAAGACAAAGTTGCAAAGAGTTCTTTCATTGTATATTTTGATTGTAATATCAATGTATTCATAAATTGTTGCTCTGGCAGGTGAAAACTACATCCCCCAAGAAATATTGTGTGCGTCCTAATGTTGGCATCATTGAGCCAAATGGAACATGTGATTTTACAGGTTTTATTCTTCACAATCTCCTTTATTGTGTTAGAGTCAAATTACCTCATTAGATTCTGGATTTTAAGTGTGGATGTCTTTTGTTTTTAAAACATTTTCTTCATAAGATCTATCTTGTGGCCATTTTTATAAGCTGGATTCACAATGTAAGACTTGTGTGGGTAAACCTTTTTTTTTCTTTTTTCTTTTTTCTTATGGGACTATGGGAGGGCAACTTATCTGGGTAAACTTAGATGCTGTTATCAGTCTTATTGAAGAACAAATCAGCTGACTGAGTTGGGTATATTGATTTAGAAATTAAATTTCAGGAAAGTGGGACGTTGTGGTGTCTTTTGATGTACATGAAGAAGCTTATAGGCGGTTCAATAGATAGGATAGTGTCTTTTAATGTACATGTCATAAAACCATATTGTCATTGGGAGGTGCCCATGACCAGGGTTTGGAACCATCTACATCACCACTGCAGCAATGCTCATCGTGGTTTTCGGTGAGACAAAAATAAAAGGAGAAAATAGCATGGTCCTTAATTCTATTTTGTGCTTTGTGGTCTGTAAAGTGTAAACACTAATAAGTGTACACCTGCTGCTATTTTATAGCAAATTAAGCGCCTGTTATAGCTATCCTTCAATAAACATGTAGTATGATGTACGTTGACCTTCAGGCTTCATCACTTCTTAACTGAGTGAAGTTGAGCTCTCTAATTAATGTTCATCTGCATTGTATAATGATTGGGTTTTCTAGTAGCCGAAACTGGCTAACTCAAGATTGTCATTCAAGCTAATAGTATCTTTGTCTAAAGCCCGTGAGGTTATTAATGGTCAACACGTTAAGGGATTCTGTCATTACTCTATAGTACACAAGTAGCTTTGTGTTTTCAGAATGTAAGGGCTAAGTATGGGGTTTCTTTACTGACTGAAAGATTGGAGAGCGCTAATACTAGCTCAATGGAATCTGAAAACCCATAGTTTGAGGGAAAGTTAGAGGAATGCAGATGATTAAAAAGGAGGGAAAGGAATGTGGAGAGAGAAAAAGTTTCCAATTTGGATAACCTGAAAAGAGGAACAAGAACCAAGGGTTTGGTTCCCGAGCTCCTTGAAACAATTTCTATTTCTTGGGATTACTATCTGGGAATTTGTTTCTGTAGGAACTTGAAGGGTTTGGCAACCTTGATTTAGAAGTGCTTAGAGAATTAGAAACAATCTGTACCAATTTTAACAATTCTAAGTTGTTGGCTTTTGTCTTATTTCTTTTGAACTTCCTCCTGCGTATCTTTTAAGTCAAGTCCCTTCTCCTGTTTTGTTTCTTCCCTTTTCCTTCTTTTTGTTCCTAATTTTGCTAGAATGATTCATGTTTCCCCTCCCCAAATTGCTGAGACTGAGGCATTGTTGTTACTTTTCGGTGCAGTTACTATGCAAGTACAGCGTGCTGGTCCGCTTGACTTGCAATGTAAAGACAAGTTCTTAGTTCAAAGCACTGTTGTTCCGATTGGAACTGTAGAAGAAGAGCTTACTTCTGATTTGGTAAGATACCATGATTTTATGGTTTCAGAAATTCTGTAAGGATGTTTCATAATTCTTACACTGTTTATGTGGCAGTTTGTTAAAAATCCTGGCAGGCACATGGAAGAGAAGAAGCTGAGAGTCGTCCTCGTTTATGCTCCTCAGTCCACAGTCCTTGAACCTACTAATGGAGTAGCGAATCCAGATCCATTATATGAAACAATTCAAAACGATAAAGTGTCCAGTGGAGTTGGAAATTCACCCCCTTCTCAGAAGGTACAAGAATTTTTTTTTGATACAGAACTTGTTGATTTTCCTAATTGACAAAGATAATTTTAACTGCAGAACGTGCTTTTAATATGTTTGAACTTTGAATATCCGTTTTATGTTTTCGGAGTGAACTTACATCATATTCTTCCAATTGCTGAAAGCATTATCGTTCTTTATTTTAGACTGTGTATGAACCAGAAGAGTTTAAGAAGCCTGGGGAGGAGTTAAGAATCACCCAAGATGTAGAGACAACACCGCCTGAGCATTCACGAGATCTTGAGACCATTCAGCCCAGAGAAGTGAATGATGTGGAGCGAATGATTCATAAAAATGAGGTAGAAGACTTGCTAAAGAAAGAGTTGGAAGAATACAAGTTAAAATTAGATGTTGCGGAATCCAAGCTAACTGAGGTAGGTCCCTTCAACGTGGACGATGACGTTAGTTAATTTAAGCTGTTTAGCCGTTACGGTTTCTGTTTCTGCTCCTAACAGAGTGTATGGTGAACTTGCCTTACAGGCGGAGCAAACTGCTATGAAGCTAACAGGAGAGAGAACTAAAGCCGTGCAAGAGAAGGAGATGGTCAAACGAGAACTAGTAAGTTTCTCCAATTCCAGCTTTTTTTCTTTATGTCTTGGATTTCTTTGACCCAAAGGAAAGGGAAGTTTGGAGTGGTGTCTATGCTTGTGACTTGTGAGTATCCTTATGACGTTCCTCTTGAATTCCTGTCTCTCGGATTCTATTTGAAAATCGCATCTATTGGATGTTTTAGCCTGGGAAGACGATTTTCTGCACCACTCTCCCTTCTCTTTGTTCCTGTTTTTAAGGCTTAGAGTTGCGGGGTTTTGAGGTGGGAGGCTTAGGGTTGAGAGCAGTAGCAGAGTACTTGGCGGCTAGTCTAGTTCATGGAGGATTCTCATGTGTATAGACCACAGAAGCAATCAATCTATAATGGTCTTTGCGAAATAGTGCAACAATGGCTGCACAGTTTCTAGCCCTGAACCTAAAATATAGTCTTTGTAATTCAGAGAGGAAACTCTGGCGAACATAAGGTGATATGTGGGTACCTCTCCGAAACCCTTTGTAATTGTTGATGCCTATTGCTTTTGCAGGCATTGATAAAGAGGAGAGTAAGCGGGAAGACAGTCCATATGGGGTTCCCTCTGTTGTACGTATGTATGGTGGCACTGATGTGTCTGACTCTCGGATATTTGATGCAATAGGCCTCAGAATTTTGTGGACTACTCTGCTGTGCTTTACGAGTGAGGACGGTTTTTGTTCTTGGCAGTGGCTTAGATTGGGTTTCAATGGCAAAACTGTATATTGACAAACATTAGCGAGGAATGAGACTAGGGATTTTAGATCAAGTGATTGGGGTGAATTCTTTTACAGTGTCCATACTTTTTGGCAATAGCGCAAATTTTGTTGTTGTCATTTCGGCCTTATTAGAAGAGTCATATAATGCTCTGTATTCAATACGTCAGCATTGTTTTTGAAGCTGTAAAAATTTTGTAGTACTGCGCTGATAGTGTACAAAATTGAAAATATTCTTTATATGAGAGCGTTTGATTCTTTTTCTTTCTCGATTTGGATACTGTCAGATCAGTCAGGACGTAATCCGTAAGCCATAAAATAATTGACTGCAGAGCATTGATGTTTTATAGGTTGATTGTAACACTCGGAAATTTGGATTCATATTTACACTCCTTTTTGTGAGTTCCGTTATTTTGTGTTCGACTGGTTGCTTTTGTCGATTTAACTTAAATTTAGGAGCAATAGCTTTCATCAAAATCGCCCTGTAGTAAGGGTGATTGGAGTTGATTATAGATATAGAGAACAGCAGTTGGATGAAGAGCAGCAATTTAATTGCTTCTCTATTAATTGCATTCTATAATACAGAAGTTATGTTTCCTCAATCTCTCACTTTTAACATTTCTGCTATAGACTTCACTTGGCCCATGGCCCCCCTGAGCCGAGCAGAGTGTAATCACGTCACTATAACCGATGTATGCTGAAATGCCGGAAGCCCTATGTGGGCTCCAATCAGTCTCCGAATGCATCCTACCAAAGGATGCTGGAGGGTGTTGAACATGTATGGCCCCGCCTGAATTAGCGACAAACCTGAGGTAGCTTCTGCTAATCTTCGGGGATCCTGCAATCTCACGGCTTTAGATCAAAGCTGACTGAGCAATGCTGAGTGAACCAGGAACCTGATGAAATCCCATCTCGGACTGAGCTTTCTGGTCTTGATACATTGCCCGTGCAATGCAAGAAAAAGAAGCTAACTTCACCCGGTTAAAATTGGTATCGATCTGTCATGCTTGCTAGTATGAACAGTCTTGCAGTGTTTTCATTTCCATTGGTGTGGATTTTCGTCAGTAGGCGAGCCAGGAACAAAAGGCACAAAACCTCTCCCACCGAAAACAGGTCTCATGAAGGCATTATCAAACTTTCGCCAATAATGATGAACTGTGCGGGTAGGCTTAGTTAGAAACATTCGGAAACTGGTTGGGGTGCCTAGTGTCTGACTACTAAGTGCAGCCTCTGAATCATGTCCATAGCCAAGAAGTGGCACTGACAGTTTCGGAGATAATGGATCAAATTGATCATGGAAGCTGCTGCAGAAATTTGGCGAAGGAAGCAAGAGCCGTATTAGTGGCTTTGTCAGCAGGCCAAACACCTGCACAAATTGAAAGCCAGAACAGGTTTCTGATCATTCTACACTCTCGTATGTAAAAGCTATCTGATTGACTTTCGTGAAGCATTGCTTCAGTACGATTCTGAAAGCAGGATGCGGTTAAGATACTAGCAGAGATGAATTGAGTAGCGTACCACTGTACTGAAGAGAACAACAGTGATAGTACTGGTGATCATCATTGCGTTCCCACGCAATTGAGTGTGCCCTGATTTTGTGAACTGCACAGGAGCACAGAGAATTATTGTGATACTAACAGACAGAAATGAGTAAATGTTAAGGTGTGATTCTGACCTGATTATAAGCAAGCGCCATTGAAACAGCTCCTCGCATGAGACCAGCCCACCAAACAGTTACCTGAAAAGAGCAGATATCAGGGATTCAGGGAAGTCAACTGAAAGTTAGATACAGTTGGAACCACATGAGGAAATGACAGTGAACTGTGTTACCTGTTGTTTCAGGTTAATTTTATCATTGGCAGACTTTTTTGTTAAGTTTGAAAGGAAGGATAATGGGAAGACAAATGCTGCTCGACCTAACAGAATGAGCGCCAGTAACAGTGAGCTTACGGCAACTGATGTTCCAGGACTGAAGTATAGAACAGGAAGGAAAATGAGGTACAACTTAAGCATATGCATATGAATGGCAAACCACAATAATTTTAATGCGAGGGGAAAGTTACCTATCACTGATAACCCGCCATTTCTCAATGTCCAGAGCATCCATACCAACATATAGGAAGATAAATATTTCTGCAACAAATGAGAGTGTTGCAAAAGCATGTCTGCAAACACAGGAAGACCAGAATGATTCCTTAAGATTCGAGACAGAGACGGAGACAGCACTTGTGCAGTTGTGCATTAGGGTGAGAACAAAAAATCTCTTTGACAGAGAGAATTCGCTGTCAAGATGACGTACTTGGTCGTTACTCTTGAACTCTCCGTCACATTATGCCATGTGTAGTGTGACATAACAATTCCACAAAAGAACACTGTGAGAATCGCACTCAGGTTGAACAACTGCAAGATAATTACGGTGTGACAGTTAAAAGAATGCAGGCAAAGTTAGTCTGTTAGAACCAGAAGTTAAAGCTTTCATAAAGAGGCTTACCTCAGCCAGCATGTATGAGAAATACGCCATCAACATCATAAGAGCGACCTCACGATCAGTCTTGTGCCTGATGTTTCAGAGAAACAAGAGAAACTGCAACTTAAAACCTCTGTACAACAGAATGCCATCTATAGACAGAATAGTTCTGATCTACGTCAGCATATATAATATGATTGTAGGATAAACTACTGCAGACCTGGCAAAATATAGTGTTTTAATTATGTATGCACTGAGCAATCCAGCCTGCAGGAGCAACAAAAGAATAATCGATAACAATCATCATTACAATGCCGCTTAAAATAGGAAACAGGGAAACAGAAGGGATGTTCTTACAAAAACTCCGAGCAGGGTGCTTGTGACAAACAGATAGAAGAAGTTTCCAAAGAATTGCCAACACACACTTGAACTAATGTGAGAGAGGTCGAAGTTCTGGATCGCATTGAATAGCACAATGGAGGTAGCGTCATTTACTACGCCTTCCCCAAAAACCAGGCTGTACAGCAAAGGTGTCTCTTCTTGATTCAGCACCTGCATTGTCGCGAGTAGAAGACTAATTCAGCTGTGTACCAATCATTTTATGCTATATTATTCGACTACAGGAACAGTGTCGCACACCTGCAGTGTGCAGACAGAATCTGTTGCAGAGAAGATTGCTCCGATTGCTGCAGGTGTACATCAAACCAGTAATGACCAATTAGACCTCAACGAATGAAAGGTTTCGTAATCTATACAAAATCAGTCAAGGTTCAGACATTACCAAAATAATCAACCAATCTTAGCGAACCAATATTGAGTTTCTTGAAAATGTGCATAGCACCTGATTAGACAGCAAAGACTGTCATTGGAATGCGTAGCTAAATGCAGGAAAGCACGAGGCATAGAACTTGATGAAATCGAAAGCTATCAGTATTTCTGAGGCTATACCAAATGATATTATGCCGAAAGAGATCAGTGTACCAACTGCACCAAACAGCATAATTGTAATGAAGTTCCGGAAGAACTGCTTCTTTTTCACCTGAAACCTGATGTCAACAATAACACTTTATTAGAGAAAGGTAAAAGAAACTTCATAAACACACTTGCAAATATTACTCGAGATACAGATGTGCAGTTGAAGGCCAACTTTTTGTACATGTCCCTGAAAGATCATTACCCTTTTTGGTAGCTTTACTTTTTTTTTTTTGGTTGCTACAGTTGATGCGCAATTTCACTGATAACTCGATTTTACTATAGTCGTTGATGTGACCTATTCCAATGTTACATAAACCGTTTTTATCGATGCACTAGACCTCTAATAACGTTCAAAATGAATTACGTACCAACAAGATCTATATAAAAAAAAAAAGGACTAACCCAGCATTGAAAATGATAGGGGGCAAGAGGTAAATAAAGAAGAGATCTTCACTGAAGACTAAAATTCGAGAACTCTTTCCTCCTGATATTAGCAGTATCACTACTCCTGTACACAAACCCTGTAACACCAATTTCGAAATTTTAAAACAAAACATATAAACACTACTATAACGAAATTAAAAAAAAAAAAACGACATTTTTCGTGTACAACAGCGTGTATGTACACCCGTTTTACTTTTTATTAAAACAAAAACTTTTAAGTAAGCACCTAAGCTAACAAACACTATAAGGAAAAAAAACCCGATATTTTTCGTGCACACTACCGTGTATGTACACCCGTTGTACTTTTTATTAATTAAAACACGTCGTATAGTAAAACTTACAATGATCAAAGCAGTAATAGACTCGTTGATCCAACGGTTCTCTTCCAACAAATGACCAATAATGATACAAGCACACAACAGCGCCACAAACATGTTCATCGACACCACGTCCGAATGATGCGACGTCGTTTCTAAGATTTCCAACACCATTGCCTTAATTTGATCAAACCCCATGTTTTAAACCAGCTCAAGAAGACTAACAACTTGAGCTGCTGCTAGCTAGTAGTACAATAACAAAAATACGAGTTCGTTTTCGGGTTTTCGTTAAGAATGTAGGATGTTTAGAAGGTGGATGTTATAAATGGGTATGGAAAAACAGAGAAAAAACAGCAGGGAAATGCTGTAATGTACAGAGGAAGGAGAGAGAATGGAGTGATGAGGAGACAGAAGGTGGGAAGAAGTTGAGCGGGAAAGGTGGGGTTTTGCTGTTTTATATAAGTGTGTAGATCTTCTTCAGGTGGGACAGTTGAGATACCATGTTCTTGTGATGTTAAACTTTTCGGAACACCAAATGTTAAAGGTCTAAATGTATTACATACTAATCGTAAATTAGTAATAGAAGAAGGTGGAGTAAGGGTGTGTTTGGCCAAGCTCCTGAAGTATCTCTGGACTGTTTCTGGATCCTAGAAACTGGAAACTGTCCAAACACACAAAACTGAGAAACTGTTTCTGGATTCTGAGAAGCACTTCTAGTGTAAATTTTGTGCCTCAGAATTAGAAACTCCAATTTGGAGCTCCTCCTCCAGAAACTGTTTCTCAGAAAGTGTTTCTGAGAAATAGTTCTGGAGAAGTTGGAGCTTGTCCAAACAGGCCCTAAGTCTTTTATTGAAAATTTTACTAATAAAATAAGGCAAAGTCTCATATGAGACGGTCTCACAACAAATTATTGTGAGACGACCTTATTTGGTTAAAAAGTGACCAGTTTAACATTATTTGTGACCGTTGTATTGCTTTAGTGATCGTTCTAGTTTACAACTAATTACATTTGTTGTGATTTAAACCACTCACTAAAAGAAGTATAATGGTCACTAATATTGTAAAAGATGTCACTATACGAATAAGACGGTCTCACAATAAGATCGTCTCACACATGATTTACTGATAAAATAAAGTTTGTTTATGAGTCAGAAATTTACGATAATCGTACCGCGACTTTCGTAAAATTAATCACTTAATTATGAAAGAATGTGATGTTTAGTTCGTACCTTTTTTTTTTTTTCGTGTCTCTTGCTTGCCTATTAAGGGTCTTTTATGTGAAAGAACTTATGTGATTTGGTTTCAAAATTGAACATAGTATAGTAATAGTGTAAATTCTTTATTAATATCTATGATGAAAGTAAATTTGTTTATTCGATTACGATGTATACATAGTTTTCTTTAGGTCCGACAATGGGGCATCATGTTTTTGTATTGTAATGTTATCATGAAAAATATTATTGACTTTTTAAAAGGTGATGCGAGCACTTGATTGATATAGTAAGATTTTTGACTTTGGAATTAAGAAGGGGAAATGGAGGACAAATTGTAATGAGTGTGTTTGTCTAAGCGTGTTCAGATCCATTTGTATATTCATGTAAACTAATCGCATCAGCCAAAATTGATTACAAATATATATAGAAGGCTTGTTGATTAAGTCAAATGCTAAGGGTTTACACCACTCAAATGTCGAATGTTAACATTAATCTTACTAATTTAACTATTATTATTTTTCATCGCAGATAAATTAATTTTACTACTGTTAACGAAATTTTAGTTTACTACAGCACGCATGCGAGGTAGACAAATTTTTTTTCAGAGTAAGAAATCATCATTCATTAATAAAAGTCATACGACATCTACACCAAATGCTGATAAATTCAGCATACAAATTAGACAAAATTGAATAAAAATCAACCCCATGAAAACTGTAGACCTCCAGCTAGCATTGTCGGTTTATTATAAGGGATCGTGAATATCTATATTTTCTGTTTAACCAATATTGTTCGATGTTAATAGTACGAACCAATATTGTTCGATGTTAATAGTACGAACAATCTTTATTTGCAAATTAGATTCAATTGAATGAAAAGCCCTCTTAACATTAATCTATATAGAACTATTAAAAGGCAAGCAAAACTAATTCCACGTGGCAATCAAGGAGAGATAAATGGGGAGAATTTGCGGTCAAACACTCAATGATCAAGTCATCAACCCAGGAAATCCAACAGGCACCTCATCAACTTCTTTTCAATTTATTGAATGTATTCAATTCTCACTTCAATTACCATTTTCAATTTAAACACTCATATAATTTCAATTCTTTATCTCCTCACACCCCTTTCGAGTACTCTTACACCTACGTTATTCTATATTCCTCCTATGAAGATTTCTAAGAAGAAGGCAACTTTCTTGAGACGAAGATAAAGAAGTAAAAGTTTGAAAAGAAGCTATCATTTTATACAATGAGGATGGAGAACGACAACAAACTCAATTCCATGTAAGCCAAATTTTTACAATCCTTTTTTAAATATTTTTATTTTTCATCATGTAATTAGGCTGATTTTGAAATTATATTTCAACATACTGATTTTTTAGGGAGGCTGAAAGGATCAAAGGAAGATCGATAAAAGAAGAAAAGATTTCTTTTTAATTTTTTAGCATTAGAAAGTGTATTGGTCTGCAATCGGGAGAGCTTACGATTATTATGTCCATGTAAGTCGACAATTTTGCGAGGAATTTGATTGACTAGCAGCATTCATCAATCCATCAATCGCTATGATGGGATTTCTTATAAAAAAAATTGCATTTCATTTGGTAACATTTTGCTGGTGTGCAATATGAGTAAGAGAACTCTAAAGGGGTCATAAAACCATGAACTCCTTATTTATTTTGCTATGAATTCATCTATTTAATATCATTAATAATGTTTCCATGTCACTTTTATCATAGAGGATTGATCTATTACATACAAAGGTTTTATTGTCGATTTCCTAACCTTAGGAAGATCAGACATAGTTATTGGTCATCATTTTTGTTGCTGAGATGAAAAATAGACTTTTGTATTATTGATTTGTTCATCTCTTTAATTCTTCATTTCGTGTTTGTTTGGTATGGATTGCAGAGGTGTAACATGACAAGCAACACTTCAAAATCAGGGAAAAGGCTTACATGGATGACAAATTGGTTTGAGCAAGTGGAAGAAAATGAAAACGAAGAGAACGGTTTATGATTAGAGGTTGAGAAGTCTGTCGGAATGGGAGAAACATGATGAATCATATTAGCAAAAAAAAAAAAACAAGATAACGATATAAGCATCCATAGATATACGACAAACTAACTAAATTATAATTTTTAAAAAGAAGTCAGAGAAATGAATTAGGATCCAGCCCGTGATTTTCACGGGTACAAAACTAGTTACTTCATTAACAAGAGTCGAGAGTTGATCATTTGAACCTCTAAAGTGCTCTAACCACTTGTAACAAGGTGAGAGTATTTGACACTTACACCAACCAAACTTATTACCTTAGTAACAAGGGACGAGACGTAAATGTTCGTTTGTACCATACTGTGAAAGTGTCAATTCCGCTATAAAACCAACCATTGCTATAGTTCGGAGCCCCACGAACACGGGCGCCGCAAATGGGCCATCACCCCATAAAATTATAAAATGATGATGAAAGGAATTGGAAAGTGGGAGGCACATCAAACTTGTTTAGCATTGTTGATTGTTAGATTTTTGTAGAAAGTAACTAAAATCATGATGAAATCCAGGTGTGTCAATTTTGTGTAAACGGGAAAACAAAACATCGGAATAAAAGAGTGAAACTTGTACGGATGTCTAGCGCAGTTTGTGCTTAATTTGGCAGGCATGGCATCATGTATGTCTTGCTGGCCAAATCTGTTACTTTGCTGAACAAAATGCTTAGAAAAGTTGATCCAATATCGTATATTTGAGAAATAAGATACTCCGTGTATATCGTCCTTATGGTATGATTATATATCTACAGTAAAGGTGAACTTGATGTAGAAATGCACCAATTAAGATTTGTTTGAGGTGGGGAAGATTTTTCCGGTTGTATCCTACAAAGTGAAAACATTACTAGGATCGTGGGTGTGTACGAAAAATCAATATTTCTTCGGTGTCTAAGTTAGACATTTGATGATATTTGGATGTACAGAGAAAGTAGAGCGATAAGGTCTCAACCTAGTACTTTAATTTGAGAGGAATAACGATTGAATGCCTTGATTTATAGCCGATTTAGGGCATTTATAGGTGTTTGACGCTAGCACTATGGATCATGTCTAGAGGCTATATGTCCAAACCTAGAGGTTATGAACTCTCTCTGGAGATTTGGATCCATATCTAGAGCTTGAACCGTCTGAATCTAGGGTCCGGACCCCCTAAGGAGGCTTCCCAAAACATGAATGAAGACTTTGGATATTTCATACGACCTCTGTTCAATCCTATAAGCCTGTGAGTGGTGTCTCATGTCGCCCATAGCTAGACCTTACATGGAAGCCCTCTCAAGTGGTGGCTGGATCTATCCAACCCCTTATTTGGTAGTAATTTCAAGAGTCAACCTCAAATAAAGTGTTCAATTCCATGTCATCTTCGAAATAGTGTACTTGAAAGAAAATTTTCTTGCAGATGAATAAAAAACCTTACACCTCCGTACAACATACTCCATCCGGTACTATTTAAACTTCCTTCTCCCTTTTGCGCACTCCAAAAGAAGAAATAATAAATAATACTTTATGATTTATTTAGCAAATAAATTTAACAGGTAATCTTAGCCAACATCTTTATGTTACCTCCCTAATTTTTCTCTCGACAAAAACCTTAATATTTTGGGAATGGGAAGAACAAAGTCGAAACCCTGAAAAAGGGAGAAGAAAGTTTAAATAGGACCAGAGAAGTATATTACAAATCATAAGTCTAAACTACAACCGTTTTTTTTTACAACAAGTAAACTGCAACCGTAGAAACTCATTATTTACAATTTCACATGCAATTGTTCCATACTCACCGTCATGTGCTACATGCCTACATGTAACATTACTCGAACCTATCACATTCACACTCCTTACCTTGAGAAAGCTCAGTCTGTATTCTCAAACACATCGTTATCCTAGTGAAGCTTCTAAGATACGAGCTCACCCAAAAAATATCGTATACTAGTATGAAGAATGCAATAATTAACAAACAAAAACAAATTAAAGCCTAAAAATAAATAATCAAGTAGTAAAAATGCCACCTTATCATAATATCATCACCAACTTTTGTGTCTAATCTTTTAAGCTTTGCTGTAGACGTGACTTGCATACTTTCAAGCAACGAATCATCAAACAAACACTAACTCCCTATCATTAATATTCTTCTTCACCACCTGATATAATTATTCCCCCCCCCCCTTTTTTTCAATTTAATTTGATTGATTTCATTGCCTATTAAATTCTGGGTTTTTTTTGTGGGTCGTCGTTGAATTTACTTTGAAGAATTCTGTATCTTGTAGTATAATTGTTGTATAGTATTATGTTTTTTTTAGTTGAATTAAACTTTTCCCAATTCAAAGTTGTGAGCTTTTTGTGGAATTTCTACCTGAATTTTGCTAATTGGGAGTCTTAGAATTATGGGTTTTTAGTAATAAATTTGTATAATTTGTTAGTTTAATCACTTTTCCCCAATTTAAAATTTTGGGTTTCTTGGGATTTTTGCTGGAATTTAGTAAATTGAGGGAATTTGATGATTTGGGAACCCTAGAATTATGGGTTTGTAGTAATTAATCTGTATAGTTGGATCACTTTTTTTCCCCAATTCAAAATTCTGGGTTTTTTTTTGGGATTTCTACTGGAATTTAGCAAATTGGGGGAATTTGATGATTTGGGAACCCTAGAAAACCCATAGAATTATGGGTTTTTAAAGGTGAATTGATTTTCTGGGTTTTATGTTATTTGGGGAAAATAGGGAAATTAGAAGGTGCCCATGAAGTGAAATGGAGGAGATAAACAAGGGAACAAAGAAAGGGTTAGAGTATAAAATAGGTAGAAAATGGAGGTCATGGTCAAGAAGAGTGGTGCATCAGGATAATTGTTGTGTGATGAGGATTGATGCTATGGAGCAAAGTTGTTGGGCAAATATGCCACCTGAGCTTCTTAGAGAAGTTTTGATTAAATTGGAGAGTTCTGAGAGTCAGTGGCCTGTGAGGAGTACTGTTATTTCTTGTGCTGGGGTTTGTAAGAGTTGGAGAGAGATTATGAAGGAGATTGTCAAGACTCCTGAGCTCAGTGGCAAGATCACATTTCCTATCTCGGTTAAGCAGGTATCACTACGAAATCGGTTTTGAATTTACTATATTTGAATTGAGTTGTTCGTGTACAATTGTGGCAATGTAGTTGTTGTTAGTTTTACGTAAGCTTTATATTCATATATGCTGTTTTAATTTGGTGTTTCTAGTATTAGACAAGGCGTAAATTGCGTGTTTGGTAAGAGGAGTTGCTATACCATAATTGCGGGAGTATATGAAACTTTAAAACAACAACAATATCTCCCGGGCGCCTTCTAGATTCCCGCCTATGACTGGGGGGCGGGGGGATGTACGGAGCCTTACCCTTATATTGAAAACACAAGGAGGTTGTTTGTGGATGGTGTATGGTGGAAGTATTGTGGGAGTTAGTGTTTTCTGATGTAAAAACTATCACACGTCACTTCCCCACATCCCGGGGTTTTGGAGGTGTCACGATAGACCAAAATTTCTGCTATTGCAATCGAGCTGATATATATGGTTATGAAATTATGATGGGTCTATTGCTAGTCTAAGATAGCTGTGAAATTGAAACCTGTTGTAATTTGTTGTTTCCACTTATGGTCAAGATATTAAGGACTCGTTTGATAAGGACGTAATTTGTTCTTTCTACTTGTAGTCAATACATTAATGGACTAGTTTGACAGGGCGTAATTTGTTATTTCTACTTGTGGTTAAGACATTTACTCATAACCTTATTGAGGATTATTTTCCTTATTTCAAAGATGGTGCTTCTGAAAGTTGTGGACTTTTATATAAAGAATAGTGCTTGACTGCTTGTGAATTGTGATAGCTACTCCCGACTCCAGGAGACAAAATTAGAGGAGGCCGAACAGGAGTTGTGTAATAGACAAGCCCGTGAACATTGAGCCCATCCCTCCACCCCTTGTTCTAGATGGCGGCCAGGGGTGGATTAATCACTCCATCTACAAATCACTTTACTTGGGGAATACTCGAGCTTTGGGGTTATGCGTAGGAGTGGGTAAGAAAATAGAGGATCATATCATTCATTATCTTGTGTATTTTACACTCTAGGAGCCCGAGGCCACTCGAAGGTCCTCATCCTATCCTACTTTGTGTTTTTCAAGTTCTTAAAAATATAGTGTATCTATCAATACACACCTCTGATTACCCAACTGAGTTCCATCACAGATTGAGGAGGTAAAGGTAATTGTATAAAAGGAGTTGAATTTAGAATGCCGACTGCCTTAAGTGCTACCTATTTGGGGCTTGTGGCAAAGACCTAGCTTTTGAACATTTCTATACTATTGATCTTATGCCTCCTTGCAGAGAAATGAGCAATTCATAAATTTGCCGACTTTCCAGGCTTTTGGATTCATAGACATCTATATAGCTTAATGGTGCTAGAATTGTTTGTTTTGTACAATGTCAGTATCATTTCGTCATAATATCTTTTTTCGCTGGATTCACTGGGGTTGCTATTAATGAAATCAATTTGATAGAGAGGTAGGGTGCAACTAATACTTATTTCTCATTACTGCTCCTAGAACCTTTGGGGTGTCACTTCTAAACCCCATCAACTTATGCTATTATCTTATT
The DNA here is from genome assembly GCA_038382645.1 of Spergularia azorica. Classification (NCBI taxonomy): domain Eukaryota; kingdom Viridiplantae; phylum Streptophyta; class Magnoliopsida; order Caryophyllales; family Caryophyllaceae; genus Spergularia; species Spergularia azorica. The sequence continues at coordinate 5,560,446 of JBBYHQ010000010.1, read as the reverse complement.
CTTTTTGGTGTAACTGGAGTAAGCTGACTGGTACACTATACAATGCTAAATTTGCACAGCAAGCTGATCCTTTATTTGTTCATGCTCAACTTTTGCAGCCTGGTCCAAGAGAGAACATAATAAAGTGTTTCATAAAGAGAAACAGAGCCATGCAGACATACCATCTTTATCTCAGTTTGACTGACGGTGAGTAATGTTCTTTGTAGCACTATGACGCATTGAAATAGAATTTAGACCTGTGTTGCTCATACTCGGCTAAAAGGATCCCGACTTGTGAGTTACCAAGTGTTGGAGTCAGCATTATATCATACTTCTCATGCTTTTGTTATACTGAAATGTTGTGTCGTATCATGGCTAAGAGAGAACATTATACGTGTTTCTGTTTCTCAATGCAATCATGCTTGAATATTTTGATCCCTCCTCCTCTTCTCACCCAACTTTTATTAAGGCTTATGTTATCTTGAGCTTCACTTACATAAGCCACAGAGCTCAATTTTGGGGACTGGAGGTCTGGTTCTTTGTCATATAATCTTGCTGGTTTTGAGTAATTGAGGAGTCGATCAAAATATACCAGAAAGTAAACAGTAATAACAAGTGGGATAAAAATTAGGTTATAAACTCTAATTCTTAGGTATTATGGTCAGTGTAACTGGGACTGAATTAGGACAACTGCTGATAGACGACAAACTTTTATGGTAGCTAGAAGAAATGTCATCGTAGTGAAAGCCGATAATTATAACTTTCACATTCTTTGGATTTAACTTTCTTCATATATGCTAATTGGTAAGATAATAGACCTTTAGTGGATCTTGCAATTCATTTAACACAAATCTGGACTGCCTGAATTAATCCCAATTGTGAACAGTCATACTAATCTATCCAAAGACTCACTATTCTTTGGTTTTGGGATATAATGGACTAAAGCAAAACGGTTCACGAAACTGTCTGCACTTGTTTTAGCCTTTGAGTTTGAGGCATTAGGGTAGTGTTCTTTTCTTCTTCTTCTTTTTTCTTTTTCTTTTTCTTTTATTGTGTGTGTGTGGAGAGTCATTCTAATCCGAAGATTCTTTTTTGCACATTTTAATTAAATACTGTTTAAGGTCTCGGGCTGTCCATGTTATCAAGGCAACCCCAAAGAATAACCTGAAGTTTGAACCATGCATGCTAACAGACAGAATGTTGAGCTATTTGTCTGGGTTATGTAAAATTGTGCTGCAAGGCTGGTTCCTTGGTTTGTTTTGGATCTATTTAGACAAGAGCCAGGACTTTTTTGTAGATATTTGACAAGTATAACTAAGCTATTCCCATGTTTGACTTCTACTGCAGCACTGGCTGAAGATGGTAAGCTCCTTCTTGCGGCTCGGAAGTCTAGACGCACGACCTGTAATGATTATATTATTTCCTTACAAGCTGATGAAATGTCAAAGGGAGGCAGTGCCTATGTTGGAAAACTAAGGTTTGTTATTTCCGGTAGAGACTTGAATAAGGAGAAACGTTATGTTTCTGCTTTATCAGCTGAGGGTGATGTTTTTAATTTTTCAGATCAAACTTTCTGGGGACCAAGTTTACTGTGTTCGACTCACAACTACCTCATACTGGAGCTAAGATGATGAAGAGCTGCTCTGAGAAGATATGTGGTCCCACCCAGGTGTCACCAAGAATCTCAGCTGGAAATTATTCTGTGGCACACATCTCGTATGAGTTGAATGTTTTAGGTTCCAGGTAATTGTCTTTATCGTGATGTTATGGATATTTTTTCAATTTGAAATCACCTAACCAACTCTATGTTACCTTAGATGTCAGCTGAATTTTTTAAGATTGTTTCTTTAGTGGGGTCGTAATTTATTAAAGAATGTTTGTCTATCAATCATGTAGAATAGATTTTATGACTAGTGAATCTGTGAAACTAATATCAGATTGTCAATGGTTCAGGGGTCCAAGGAAGATGGTGTGTGCCATGGACATGATCCCTGCCACTGCTGTTAGACCTGGAGGGCTAGCCCCTACGCCATTGGAGCTCCCTCTCAGTAACATTGAGCCATTCCCTTCGCTTCCATTTTTCCGTTCAAAATCCAATCACATGGAGGACAGTCCATCCACACCTCTGGTTGGTCCTGATGCTGTAGCTCTGATACTAAAAAACAAGGCTCCAAGGTGGCATGAGCAACTTCAGTGCTGGTGCTTGAACTTTCACGGGAGAGTAACTGTTGCTTCAGTGAAGAACTTTCAGTTAGTTGCTTCTCCAGAAGATGGGCCACCAGGCCCTGAACATGAAAAGGTTATTCTTCAGTTTGGTAAAGTGGGAAAGGACGTATTTACTATGGATTATTGCTATCCCATCTCTGCATTTCAAGCCTTCGCAATTTGCCTCAGCAGCTTCGATACCAAGATTGCTTGTGAATAAGGCATAGAGGTATATACTTTAATTGTTTTACGATTTCATGAAAATCTAAAATGTTGAAAGGTGGCTTTCGCGAGAACTATGCTAATGTCCAAAAATTCGATATGAAGAGTTCCGTTACACAGACTACATTAGATGGCATTAGGTAATGCTATTGTTTGGATGTGCTTATACGTCATTATCTTACTGCCTTCCCCTTGGAAAGAAACAAAGAAGACATGCGTGACTAAGTTCAAGCATGTTTTAAAGTTCATTATATGAGTAGTGAATGTAATAATTATCTCTTCCTTCATTGCGAGTTTGCTTATACTCTCAGAATTGGTTGATTGCTGTACATGAGGAGCAGTGGCTCTGCTCTGCCTATGTGCTTGATTTTCCCTGTATGAAGTTTGTGGGTTCAAAGTGATTAAAGAGCAGAAGTTGCTTTGAAGTAGTGCCTTTTTTTTCTGGTCATTTGAAATGAGCAGATTTCTTTGATATTTTGGGGGGGCAGCGTCATTCTCTTGACTCTGCTTGGGGAGGGTTTGTTTTTGGGCTAAGGTAGAAGGTGCTTTTAAAGAAACCCTTTAATTCTTTTGCAAAAGATTTGGACAGATCTGTAGCTATTTTTAAGCAATGTGGACACCTTGCTCACATTTGCTTCATTGTTTCTATGAACGAGCTATTTCTTATCTCACACACACACAAAAAATCGTGTTCTGAGATGTAAGTCATGTAACCCTTGCTTTGCGGGGCTTTTTGGATTTAAAAAGGGGATTGGGGGATGATTTGAAAGTGCCGGTTTTTTACTCTAATATTACTAACCTTATGTAGATCCCTATAAATTATTCTTTGGGGCTGTTTAGTTGAAGATTTTTGATAATCATATCAGCATACATGTGTTGGAATACTTTTTTATGGCGTTGATACAAGACATGTCGTTGGAGAGGGGCTTAGTGGAGAGGAAGAATCCGTTTGATGATCGGATTTGCCCTCTCTTTGTCGTCTTTTGTTTCTTATTCACAGTTCTCCTAGAACTAATCTTCCCCCTGTCCTATACGTTCTTCAGGGTATGAATTGGCAGTCGGGAGCCTTGATTATGTAAAATGTCGCATAGAGGGATACAAATGTACAAGATGCTGTGATAATGCTACATACTGTGCAAAATTGTGCTGGAATCAGGACCATATGAAGCTTTAACAATCGCAGAGTCGGTCCAAGTGTAAAACTATTGTGTTAATTTGATGCGTTTTTCGTAGGACGAACGAAAAGGCTTTGCAGAAGCTCCAGGAATGTACATAATGTAATTCGAGTTGATAACATGTAATTTCTTTGTCAAATCTGTCAACAATTGTACTAGTTGATTGTTGTCTTACCAATTGTATCCGCAGTAATTAGAAAGAATTATATTTCGACTTTGCCAAATAATGAAAACATCTCTCTCCTTGATGGACCGAATGCAAGTTCTCTTAGGTCATTCCTCTGCTCGATCGATAGTTCATTCTGTCTCCTCTACCATCAGCACCAATGTCATCGACAGTGTTGCCATTCCTGGCGCCTCTACAACTATATAACCCTAGTGCTTCAAAGGCTCTCGATGCCTCTCTGATGCGGAAATCATACGGTTCTAATTATAATTTAAGGGGTGTGTAGTTATCATATTTTATGTCTAGATTAGAGGAATATGTGATAGCTAATTTAATTGAGTTCACTGCGGCCAGAGTGTAATTCACACAACTGGGCACATAGAATGGGGTATACAGAACACATGTTCCACTACATAATTGATATTGTTGCATACTTACATACGAATTTCTACATGCAGGAATCTCCAAGCCTTTTATGCTGTCTGTGCTTGGAGTCGTTGGAGACTTGGCCTGGCCCCTGAACACGCTTGAACCGAATCCACATTTTGGGTACTTGGCATATCATCCAGGTCCAAATCCGATTGATTTAGGGTACGAACAAATGCTGAGAACAAAGGAAAATGCTTTGGCGAGAAGAAATCGGCTCCCATCCTTTGATACATGAAAGAATTCACAACAGCATTGTCCTCTGACAGATTTCTTCTGATTGCTGCAAACCCGTCCTCACTCATTCCTGAAACAGACATGTTCTGGCCAGAAACGGCCACCCCATGCTGCCTACAGGAACTGTTAATTTGCGCAAGCAATGACTGGGGACTTGATCCATTTGCCTGATGCTCATCTGACAAGTCCATGCCTGGCAAAATCATCCTGCATGAATTGTTGGCAAACATCTCCGCGACTGCATCATAGCCGTCTCTGTTATCAGTGTTGTAAAATCCAGCAGTCAGCTCAGAAGGGTGTGATCGTGTCTGATACCAAGAATGCATCAATGGGAGCTTTCCAGAAACGGTTACTGGGATGCCACTGAATACATTCGAGGCAAGGGAAAGAATACGGTCCCCATGAGATAGAAGTTGGCTTGAATACCACGAGAGGAAAAAGTCGCCATAAGGTGTCTCCCACGATCCACCTTCATTCCTGAAGAAGTTGTTCACAGTGGGAGGCTCATCTACAGCAGGAACATCATGAGGTCCGCCTAGTCCCCACATAGGACAGCCTGCTGCTTCAGCATGCTCCTTCAGTTGGCTAAGCATATATTTATCATAGCATTGGAATTCTCCAACCCTGACCTGGCTAGTGGGTTTGGCTGCGTAATGAGATGAAGGGTAGCGAAGCTCACCATCAGGTCCAAGACCTACTGTGATGCCCTGCAGAAAGAACACAGAAAGCCAACAGTTAGCATAGAACTACAACTGAAGTATAACTAAGATCACCAACAAGTCAGTTTTATATATTTACCGTAATAGTGGATCCCATAAACGATAAAAATTCCGACTTAAAGCTTTCACAGAACGCTTGATACACCTGGACAGGTGATTTTCCATTCAATACAGGCACTTCATCAACAGCTAAAGATAAGCAGTCTTTACATTGTCGTCCTGAACGATCACTAAAGTATATCCTAGGTTCAGCTTCACCAATCTGAGATACCCAATCTGGGAGCGATATCTTTTGTTGCTGAGATGCATGGAAGCAAAGTGATACGTGCAGCTTTAACCCCAGTTTTTGGATTAACTCCGCGACAACAAGGTAACCAGACCAGTCATATGTTCCCATACCATCTTTCTCAACGACACCCCACCAAACAGGTAGCTCAACACCCTCAATTCCCATCAGCTGCAAGGCTTTTAAGCCAGCAGTGATAGCTCTCTCATGATTCACCTTGCCACCAGCAGACACAACATCCTCAGGCAGGCCAACAAATAGTCGAATGTCATCAGCCTGAAGTTAAAATTTATCAATGTTAAGTAAGTATACTTAGAAATCAGATTCTGATTTCTAAATCATATTGCAGTCACTCTAAAAGACAATAGACTGATACACACACCACAAAGATATGTATGTCGTGCCACCTTCAAGAACAGCCTGTTTAACATCTCAGAGGCGCGTTTATTGTCCGATATGATCAAACTGACGATTATATATGATAATTAAACGCGATTCTGAGAGGCTAAACAGTCTGTCCTAAAGGCGACATGACATACTTATTTGTTTTGTATAGTCCACTCTTCTTCTTTAACAAATCTTCTTCAATGCACCCCTTGTTCAACTAATCATCATTCTCTACAAGTACACAAATTGTCACACAAAAATGGTCCTCCTACAGTCCTAAACCCTCAATTTTTTGAAAATCCACAGCAAAAATGCGAGCACTCCCCAATCTCTCGGTCCTTACATTGTACCGTGTCCAAGAAAATCATTTCACCCTCTATTTCAGAATTTAACCTGACAAAAATCAGTCTATGCAACTTTGGCCCCCAGAACTCCAATTATTGGCATCTCCATAATTTTAATTTTTCTTTCTAATTTCCGAAAGGACGATATATCCATCCAACAACATTACTCCAGCGCCTCAAAGGCTCTCACCAATGACCAATGGCAAGGTAACAACTCATGAGGGGTCAAATATACGCAGCCTTAGCCTATAACTAGACCACGTAGAGAGACTGTTTCTGAATGACCCAAAAAAGTTTACCATTCAAGGACACGTCAAAACCAAGAGATTAATATATTACTACTACCCAATAACAATAAGTCAATAACTTTACCAGCTAAACTAGCTAAATCGACAACACTTGAATAATAAGTAACACTAGCAATATTTATATTATCAAGGCAGTGAGAGCTTACAGAATTTGAGCTTGAACTATAAGTGTCGGCAGAAACAACTTTATCCACAACAGAAACAACATCAGCAGGAACAGCACCTCTGACAGTCAATCCAAACCCAAACCCATCATCATATTTACTGTTTCTTGTCAAATTCTTAAATTTACCAAAACAAACCCTGTTTTTTGCAACAAAATCATTACTTTTACAAAAACCCAACACCTTCAAATTTTCATCACACTTGAAAATCTGCACCTGTGAACTACCCATCATCACTGATGTCTCCATGATAAAAAATACAATACCTTCTAGATATAGTAATAATAACCCAAATATTATATTCTATAATTAGAAAGATTTTGGATAGAGATTATAAAATTGGATTAAAATATGGATATGTGTATGACACTATGAATATTATGATATGAAGAAAAAAATGGAAGGGATTTGGTAGTTTAAATAGGAAAAGGGTGTAAATGGGAGACGTACCAAACGAGACATGACACGTGTCGAATGCGTAGAGGTATTAAGTTTGGCCGCAGAAAATAATTGGTTAGGATTAGAAGTGTTGTTGTTTGGAGATTTGAATACTCTCCGCAAGTATTGTAGGTGGTGGTTGCTAATTTGGGAGATGTCAATTCTGTGTTCTGGTGTACTAGTCATGTTGCTTTGTGTCCATGATTTTGATAATGTTAAACCTTGTACAAGAAACTGTGACCATTACACTTTGCGATTGACCTTTTCCTAAGTGGATAATGTGGGTAATATATGGGTTGTTAAATTCAATATCCTGTCTCAGAAACATCGGTGCTGGGGTCAGTCATAAAAAGTTTTAAGTGTAAACTTGGAGTAGTGATATTTACACTCCTCTTTGTGAAATGAGTATGGTCACATCATTGGGAAATGTGACTCACAATGGGGAGTGTAAAAATCACTAGCCGTAAATTTGAATGTAGTTGATATGACATGAAAACACGTAATTGACAAGACCTGACTTAGATAATGTTTCGAGTACAAGCCGACCTAAATCCAATTAATCTCAACTTATAGTTACCTAGATCATAACTTGATTAATTCAATGATATCTACTATCTAGAACTAAAACTAGAACTACCCCAAGCTTATGGGTTAAAGTTAACTTTTAGACTACATCCTATGGTCAATGTTGAATATATAATCCTCACACATTAAGGACAAAATGATCAATAAAATCTGACCATAACTCAATAGTCAATACTTCATAATAGTTCTTCGACTATTTCTCCTCATCATTCATGAAGATTGCCAAAGTTAATAATTGACAATTTGACAGGTACAGAAGCTTCTATTTTTAGAGTCCAAATCTTGATTAGAATATCCCAAATTCATTCTCATCACACGTTCACACCACATGTTCAATGAATTTGTAATGAATTGATGAATATGCATTTCACATTATCATATGGTAATTTTGATTTCAAATTACTTCTTCTATTGCATTTATTAATATTCTCTTTGAACTTGAAATTCACCATTTACATTGGTACCTTGTAATGCATGTTTCATTGTTTGTAAAACTAAAACATCTATATAGATTTATCATATGAAATTATATATGCAAAATTAACATGATAGATGACATTATGGTGCCTAGACGTCGCCCATTATACACTTGTGGAGCTTCTACATTAGCCATTGTTTGGAACCTCTATAGAAGAGCAATTCACATCAATGGACCAATCGGTTCAGCCACAAGGAAACTCGTAAATGTTTGTTCACGGGTTAGTCCGTTGATGTGTGTGATTCAATATCAATGGCTCGAGACCCTTTCCTTTGTCGATGGCTACATCTTATCAACCGAGAATAAAATTGAGAAGTTGGTGCCTCAATCGAGACACGTTTTTGACAAGATCGACTACATGGTACGTAATATTGACGATCTTCCTATGAAGTTTGAGAATGTGACGAGAAAATTACCTACTCTAATTCACAAAATCCCGTTCCTAGAGTATGTAATAATGTACGCAATCAAATGCTTGGAGTTTCTTACAAGTGCACTAGTGATTTGGGGCATGGATAGCGCTAAGGAGAAGGTGATCGGAGTTGACACTAACGTCAATGAACATAATAAGCAGAGTGTATCATCATTTGGAGAAAACAACTCGATTGATCACAATGTTAGCGTAGTTATGCCACCGATGAAATGCTCGTATAAAGAAGCCTTGAAGAAAGGCGTGAATGAAGATACGACAATTGACAAGAAAGAAGAAGAGAATGGAAATACCGTAGAGGCAAATTTATCTAAAGGAGAGCAAACGTTGGCAAATGAAATTGATATGGTCGATAAGGAAGATCCATTACTAGAGCTTTTCGACTTTGGATGGGAAACACCAAATACAAGACTCACAATGTCACGGTCTGCTTCATATACTTAGGAATCATGGAGTGCCTCTAGACAATTGTTATGTTAGAGGTAGACTAGGTATGTAGGTAGACTCATATTGCTTATATTGTGTACTTTTGCAAGACTTTGGGTAGTTTTTATGTCTAGAGCAAGACTACATATGCGATATGCATGTCATATAAAGATCAAGGATGCACCATGATTGAGAGTTAAGCATCCTGAATCATTCAACAATCGCATCGACTTCAGTTAAGTTAAAAAAGTAGGAATATTCTTTTGAGACATAATAATATTATCTCTGTTTAATTGATTACTTATGTTTGGTTTGAATATGTAAAAGGAATTCAAACCAGGCGTAAAGAATTGAAAGAAATAGAAGGAGTACATCCTAACACCATTTTAGAACATTGTCTTCATTATGTACTAAAGTCATAACTAATTTTACCAAAACGGCAAAAAGTATTGACCTAAAACTAGTTTTACCAAATGTTCTGTGATTTATAGTGCTTACCATTGTACACACTCCACATAATATAAGACGGTGGATAACCATCTAACAAAACGATAAGACTCAAAATATTAAAACCGTTATCTTATACATACACATCAATTAGGCGGTGACACAAATCGATAATGCACAATGAATCAACTATGAACCTCGTTGCTCTTGCACGATTGCACCCAAAACATTACTCGAAATTAACACCCAAAAGGCCAAAAACCCATATGGGCATGGTTCTACTCGAAGTTTAATTTAATTGCAGTGTAAAGAAGAAAGAAAAGAAGAGCAGCGAGAGATTGTGATGGCGGAGCAGAAAGTAGAGGGAGCAACAACACTCCCATTCAAGAATCTTCATAGTAAAGATTATCAGGGCCACAAAAAGAAGGCAACTTTCTCTTCCAACTTCCCCTCTTTTTTTCACTGCATAATCTTTTCTTCCACAACAAGTTTCTCAAATATTAATGACAATGTTTTGTTTTGTTTTGTGGGCACAAAATGACAAGAACAGGTGCATTCAGTTGCTTGGAATTGCACAGGAACCAAGCTTGCATCTGGTTCTGTTGATCAAACTGCTCGTATTTGGCATATTGAGCCTCATGGTCATGTAAGTTTTTGTTTTTTATGTCTCTTTTTTCATCATGGGTTTGTTTGATTTTGTGGGGTTTTGATGAAATTAATCGAATTCTGTAGCAAATAAATTTAGGGTAGTTAATTAATTTGGGGGATTTGAAGACAGTGATGCTATTTACAAAGTGCGGAATGTCAGTTAGTTTAGCGGGTAAAGTTTTCGAGAGGATTTGGTGATGACCCATGTCTGCAAAACGGATGTTGTTTTGTCCCGGTTTGCGAAAAATTGGTGCTTGATGATACTAGTTGAGTGTTGCTGAAGCTTCTAACCCCCTTTATGTGAATCTGAAGGGATTATATTGGAAAATAGTGTTGTTTGTTAATGGTGGAGAATTATATGATGAGTGTTGAGGAAGGCATAGTGTTTCTGCCCTCGGACTTTGAATTGGTGGATTATTTAAAAACTTTAGTCTTGGTTGGGTAACATAAGGACTTGCGCAATTAGTCTTGTTGAGCAGCATATGTACAAAGGCAAAACAATTGTGTGGCCATAGCACAGCCAAATGTAGTTTGTATAGCCTTATGCTTGTGAAGTCAGCCATTGGTGTGTTGAACAGACATGTCTTGTTTAGGGAAAGTACTATGCCATCAAACAATTTGGGTTGGGATTCAGTTGGTCGCATTTCCCCAAATCATTTTGGGAATAAGGTTTTGTTGTTGTTGTTGTTGTTGGTCAATGTTTGTCATCTCACACCACTTCATATAATGTATGGAGTATGTCAGTATGGGCTCGTGGATTAGGTTGTCCTTGTTGCAGTTGCTTCAACTCTCTAGTACTATTATATGGTCTCCACTTTGATAAAATAAGTCTTCACTCTCCAGAAGCCCTTGTAGTATGGATAATCTTCAGTTCTGGGCTGAATGTTGGACTATGGGTTACAATTGCAAAAATTACTCTGGTTGATGGACTGTTCAATGGGAGGCATAGAAAGTCTGATGCCTCATGTTGCAAAATGAGTTTGCAATCTTATGTTGAAAGTTGCTTTATCTGGTTAAGCCATGATTCTCGTACAGTTGAAAGTTGACCTAACTTGGTATCTGCTAAAAAGATCTTTAAGTTGCATTTAAGGTTTATGCTTGGATCTCACTTAATTGTCCTCCCCTCAACATTTGTGAACCAGGTAACTAGCAGCCTGTAAAATTCCTCATTAACTAAGCATGTAATGAGTTCAGCTTACCTGAACTCATAGGATTAAACTGGTTTTAATTGACCAAAGACATTCATACTCTAATGATCAATGACCTCTCAAGGTACAACGTGAAATAGAGACAACTGGGAAAGGGTATATAAACTATATAGCAAACATTTCACTCTGTTCATAAAAAAAACAAACATATTTCCTTCTTTCTGAGGTAGCTGATGCTTTAATGTCCTCCCCTCAGCACTCACTAATTTGTTTATCAAAATTAAAGAACGGCAGGGCTGCTCATTTGGAATTGACTCTTAAATTCTTCAATACTTTGTTCATGTCGTGCGGCCTCGTCAATGGTATCCCATGTCAGTACATTTCTAATATAATTACAGGTTGTGAAGAACCATCCTTCAATAGTGGGGCTCAACTTAGTCAATCATTACGTTTGCTGACTTATGTTCCATGGTCCTATCTAGATGCAAAAATGTGAAACTGCATCTGTGGTTGCTGTCTGCAAGTCCTAAATGAGGCAGTATCATTTCAAGGTCTTCGAAGATGATTTTCTGATTAGTTAAGAACACAGTCCCTTAGGCACGTGCGTGGAGTTCAAGAGACAGAAGAAGCCTAATGGCACATCATAGCTAATAGCTACAGTTTCGTCTATCAGAAATTACAATTGTCACTTGCACTTTGGCGGACTATTGAAAAGCTAACTTAACTTATTGTGGGAGTATGATTGTATGAATCCGTACAGCTTAAAGAAAAGAACAACGAGCCGAGATATGCATGAATACGTACAACTGAGGAGGGTTGGGGTGTTGGAACTCCAGGCGTGTGTGTGATATGAAGTTCTTGTATTACGTTCTTGCATTACATTATTGTAGCTTATAGCACCTGTTATCTCTTGTGTAAGTGTTGCTGGTGTTTGGAGGTTAATATCTGGTAATGGACCTAGGGGATTGCTGTGTGGTGACTCTGGTAAGGCATGTTTGGATTTATATACTAATGAATCGTAGTAAATAATTTGTCGCCTCCATGTCTTGTTATTCCTCTGGAAATTAGGCCGCATAACCCTGTGTATGGAGAGGAAAGGTTATAACCCTTTATGTCTACCCTGGATGATCTTTTACAAAGTCCTTTAATGTTTCAACATGTGAACTACAACTGATAGAGCATCCCTGGCATGTATTAATGCTCAGTTGTATTTCCTTATATCCTCTTTATGATTATTCGTTGCGTCATTTGTCAGTAACGTGATTAACATGAATGGGTTCGTCGTTGTTGTGTGATGATGGTTGTTGTAGGGCAAGGTCAAAGATATTGAATTGAAGGGGCATACTGACAGTGTGGATCAGCTCTGCTGGGATCCAAAGCATGCAGATCTACTTGCAACTGCCTCAGGGGACAAAACAGTCCGTTTGTGGGATGCTCGTAGTAAGTCAATATCAATCTTGATGATTGTTTATGAATTTAGATTGACTCAACGTCCCCCGATCCCTGTTAGTTTATTTTGGGCTGTAGATAGGTCAACTTTATGGTGTCAGTATTTTAGAGCATTTAACAGCAAGACAATCCGCCTTTTCAGTATTTTAGAGCCCCTCTGGCATCTGCAGACTCCGACACTTATCAAGCTTTCTTCAGTGGGAAATGACAGTTATAGGATGTTTAATAATCAGATAACCTATCTGTGTCATCAGTCTAAAATAATATGTACTTTCTATTAACTGTTGGCTACATCCGTTGCTCCATAAAATTTAGCAAGTATATTGCTTTTTATTTTGTTTTTGTTGTCCTTTGTATTTAAATGATTCTTTATATTGGTTGACTGCTAATACCAAATTATTCTAAATTGACCTTGTCAATACCTATGAAAAGACAGCAAGTCGTAAGGGGTAGTCTCACAATCATATCTTGGACCTGTTTACACCTTCCTAGTGATTTGCATTCCATCAGCTGCTTGTGTTGCCATATTACACGAGAAAGGAAACTCTTTGACCATCATTTTAACTTGGTAACTGCCATTGTTGAACACTTTATCTTGAGAAGCTGTATATATTTCTTCCCAGTATCCCTGACTTCCAAGTGAAACGGAATCAGGAAAGATGAACTGCAGGTTTTGAGACAACTAAACACCATTTTTGTTATGGTTCCCTCATTTGTGCGTTATGTATTTACTTCCGACATTGTATGCTCTGGTAATCTGTCCTGTCCAACCCCCACAACAACAACAACATTACCCTAGTGCTTCAAAGGCTTACCCCTACGTTAAAAACATAGAGAGGTTGTTTACGGATCGTCTGCTGTCCATGATCATTAATTTCTTTTCGTTAATGCAATATGTTATTGCATACCTTTACTGTTTTTACTATATCTTTACTGTTTTTACTACCATTCTTTACTGTGTTCTCCAGTACTACATATGCACAACATTTAACTTCTACTCCTATGTACCTACCTTTTCTTGGCATCAAATTAGTATTTACACAAGTAAGCTATTGAAATGAAGGGTCTACTCGCTAAACTTCCTTGTCTCTTCCATCCATGGGGTAAGGCTGCGAGCATTTGCTTTGGCCATACTTAAAGGTGTTGTGGGGTATTCTCCTCCGCTCTTGTAGTACCCCTAGATGCCCTAGCTTGAGAAGGAAACGTAAGTGGTGATAGTTTAATTGAAATGATGAGCTCATGATGACAGGGTAGAAAGAAATTGCTTCTTTCTGTACTTCTCTGCTCTTATCTTTGTTATTGTAAGTAGGGGTGGGGGTAATCTCATCAAACAAGATTCTCATTAAGTTTCTTTGGAGTATTTCAGGTGGAAAATGCTCACAACAAACAGAACTTAGTGGTGAAAATATCAACATTACATATAAACCTGACGGACAACATGTTGCTGTTGGAAACAGGGTGAAATTCAGTTTATTTTTGTCCTTTTGCTATGAAATCGTGCTTGGTTTTCAGCTTTGTTATTAATTTTGTGTTTATTTCGTGGGGCCATGTAGGTGCCATGTTGTTGCCTTTTAACACACTTGTTTTTCCTCTTCTTCTATTCTTGTAGGATGATGAATTGACGATACTGGATGTCAGGAAATTCAAGCCAATTCATAGGCGCAAGTTCAATTATGAAGTGAGTAGCACTTGGTCTATTGGCTCTCTTTCCACTCCCATCTCTATTTAATTCAATGCTTCCCCTTGCCCCTTGCATTTCTGCCTGAGGAAAAGAGGCTGACAGTATATAGAAGACCCAATTTTTGTGCTATAAGACTAGTTTGATCATTGGTGTTATGAAAGCCTTACAGTTTAGTTTAAATGATTGATTTATTTAAGATATGAAAAATATGTATGTGGTTGCGGAAGTCATAACATCATATTTCATTGACTTTTGTTTGATTCTTACGATCATTCTTTCCAAGTCAACTCCAAGCATTCTGTTAGTAAAGGCTTTGTTCAGTCCCAAGCATGTTTTTTTCTTTTCTTGAGAGCAGTTTGAGACTGATACTAATTGTTGTAGTAGTGGATCTTCCCTGTTGAGTGGTTATTCTATTATGAAATACCAGCAGCATAAATAATGCAGGGGTATGGTTTTCAGTTCTCTAGAGTTAGCAGTCTTGGTTTTAGTTGTCTGGCTGTTACTCTTGATCGATGTTGAGTTTGGTTTGAATATCTCATGTTTGCAAGCAAATGTACTCATGATTATTGGTAATTTCATGTTCTTTCGCAAGCTTGCACTTAAAAGTATTTATTGTCCGCACTTTATAGGTAAATGAGATTGCTTGGGACATGAAGGGGGAGAAATTCTTTTTGACAACAGGAAATGGTTAGATGAAATCCACACTTCTTTGAAGTATACATTGATGTATTAGAAAGAATAAATTGACTTCATTTGTTGAATTGACATTCTAGGTACTGTTGAAGTCCTTGCATATCCATCTCTCAAGGCACTTGACACCCTTATGGCTCACACAGCTGGTTGCTATTGTATTGCAATTGAACCACTTGGAAAGTATGTTGAAATGTCTCAATTTATGTTGTGTACCTTTTGAACCAATTATAACCCATATTGATCCGTTGTTACGATAAAGACCTTTTGATCTATTGTCACTCTCTTCTGTTTCGTTATTTCGTTTAAGAGTTGTCTGACTCATTATCAATGCATATGGGCCAACCTTCTATTCACGTCATTTACCCTTGTTCGTATCTGGTGAGTTTATCAATGAGTTAATGGAGATCTGCTTATCACAGATATTTTGCTGTTGGAAGTGCGGACTCCTTGGTCAGTCTGTGGGATATTCAAGAGATGCTATGTGTACAAACTTTTACAAAACTAGAGTAAGTTTACCATGGGTCATCTCTTTGTTTTGCTTTAATAATCGCTGTCGTTGCTGTAATTGTTTTGACAATTTCAGGTGGCCTGTCCGAACAATAAGTTTCAATCATACTGGGGAGTATATTGCTTCAGCCAGTGAAGATTTGTTTATTGACATAGTAAGTGTATAAGCTTTCCATTGCTGACAATTTAAATCGACTCAAGCATAAAACCCAGTCCTTGCTAGTGATTGAGTGTGAAAAATCTTGTGGCAATGCCGCAATGATTACTGGTCTGTTCAAGATTTCTAATCTATCTGAGTTTGATATGTTTGATATTTCAGTCTAATGTTGAAACTGGACGAACCATACATCAAATACCTTGCCGCGCAGCAATGAACAGTGTTGAATGGAATCCCAAGTACAATCTGCTTGCATATGCTGGAGATGATAAAAACAAATACCAAGCAGATGAAGGTCATATAGATAATCCCTACACATTTAAGTTTGTTTGTTTTCTTGGTTTCTCGAGTGGGCAATCTCACCTTTATTCTGTACTATGGCAGGTGTTTTCCGCATTTTTGGTTTCCAGAGCGCTTAGTAATCTGCATATACGAAATGCTGAAAAGCGCATGCGCTTTCCCCTGCTCCTGGGGGTAACATGAGGGGATAAACCTTGGGCGGAAACGACACAGTAAATGGAAAGCACAGACCTGTTTGTGAAATGAGGTGTTTTTACTATCAGGTTGTTACTTCGAATGTACATGAATCAAGTTCTGTAGTATTCTAGATACCAAGCTCTCAAAGATGATCTGCTGTGTGTTCTGCAAAAAAATTTCCTGACCATGAAAATGCTACTGAAGTGCAAACTATCTGAAGGAATGGTGCAGATAAACTCTTTATATGAAAGTTGGGAACTTCTTGCCCCAAAATTATTAGCGTTGTGATCGATGAATGGTGCAGACCGCATGATACATTCTACTTTTCGCCCTTTTTTTGGACAATGTTTTAACAGAACAGGAGAAAAACAAGGAAGTGATGCCATTTTCATATGGGGAACTTGTCTGTGATTTGCAGTGAGATAATATATGTCAGTAAGAAGGAAAAATTCACTAATTGCATTATTTTTTGTTGTGATTATTGGTTGGCTATGTTTATTTTGTGAAATACTAATTCCTTAGCCTATCAAAATTAATGTACACGATAATCTCTGATTCTCTGTACTTTCACTTGCCCCGACCGTCTTCGAAATATCGAAGAAGTAAACATACTATACTTTTAAGCCAAAGACTATGGGCAATCCGGTGGGTTGGATCGGAATTAGCAGCATCAAGTGATATAATAATGTTTTTATTTAGATCCGGCAATCCGGTTTCAGGTCAAGGCAGATTGGGTCATATCAGGACTGGGTCTTGCTGGGTCAACATGACCTTCCAGTTTGGGTTGGATCGTTATATAGGCAGGTTGTGCGAGGTAACTCTGGTTCATTATTAACGTCAATTGTTACAGGTTTTTGCTAGATCACAACTCATCTCAGGTCACTGTCCGATCCGGGATATTTATGGGTTGTATCTGTAAATATCCATTCATAACCATATCAATATATCATGTTCGATCGTTTATCACATATTCAAATCTTATCATGTAATATGGGTCTGGTCAAATCAGCTTTGTCAACTTGAATGCTAGTCCCAACTCTGAAGTCCCAACTAGAGTTGTCATGTAACGAACAAAAATAAAAATTAGATATATCAAAGTTGACCCCTGTTAGGACCCAAAATTTAACCGAACTCGACCCGACCCGATAGTGATTCCAGACCCGGCGCAACCCGATAATGTACAACTCGACTTGGTCCCAAACCGACTCATAGTGACCCGTTACCCATGAATGACCCGACCCGACCCATCCCGTTTGATGAACCGACAATAATTAAGTTATTCCGAATTGAAACAGTTTGGTATGGATTTTCACGGTTTTAACTTATAAGCTAAACAATTCCACCTAATTATGACTAGAAAAACAATAAATATTAACTAAAATTTGAAATGAGTCTCAGTAATTGGACCCCATTATAACTCAATCCAAAACTAACCCGACTAAAAAGTGTATGATAATAACCGGTCAAGACTCGAACCAATCACGACCCGTCCAGTCTCAACCCGACCCACAACCGATCCGATCCACCCAATTGGCAGCTCGAGTCCCAACATTACAAAAGAAATCGCGGGGATTGAGGAGTAGTCGCAAGTAAATCTAGAAAGAAAACCCCAAAATCCACTCTCTCATTCAGTCACTCTCCCCCTGCGTCACGTTTCCTTTAGTCAACACTCCACTCTCTCCCACTCTACTTCTCCACTCTAAATCTTCCACACCCAATCAAATTTTGGCTCCCCAAACTTTTCGAAAATCAATCGTCATATTCACTCTTCCTTCAACCTCTTTCAACCCAGAAACAACAACAACAAAAAAAAAGACCCCATCTTTTTGTCTGTTAGTCTGTTTTAACTTTTTATCTTATCAGTTAATAATAATAGTAATTTTTACAGCCTTATTACAGGGTGGAGTAATTTGTAATTTTTGCTTTGCTTTAATTTGTTCAATTTCAACTCAAAATTTCCCCCCTTTTTGACCCCCATTAAAATCATTACTCTTCACTTTTAATCATTCTTACAAAAAAAATTATAACTTGGGGTTTTCCATAATTATTGCTGTTTCCTCATGCTTTTTCACTTTTGTTCTTGTTTTTGCTCAGATTTGCACATTTTGTTAGGGTTTTGTTGAATGAGGCTTCTTGGTGAAGCAACAATGTGGGTCCCAATAATGTGGTGAAAAAAAAGGTGGTTGTTTTGGGGATTAAATGGGGTGTGTGTTTGGGAGGGAGGTATCGGCGGCGGCGTCGGAGACGGTGTCGGAGAGGAGAGAGAAAGGGAGTGTGGTGGTGCAGCAGGTGAATGGGGTGGTGGAGCAGGTTAATAATGGGGAGAGAGATAGGAAGAAATCAGCGAGGCCACCGAATCCGAGGTTGAGTAATCCGCTTAAGAATGTTCATGGTGAGCAGGTGGCTGCTGGTTGGCCGTCTTGGCTTTCGGCCGTCGCCGGTGAGGCTATTAATGGTTGGACCCCTCGACGGGCGGATTCCTTTGAGAAACTTAGTAAGGTAAAGATATAGAAATGTTGCCATTTTCGGAAATAGATGTCAGTTAGCTTAGTTGGTAAAAGTTCGAGATTTATTTTAGTTAAAGAGAAATGGGGAAAGAATTGAGAAGGTTTTAGTTATTAATGTGTAGTATAATTTTGGTTTAATCTTTTGTTTGATTTATTAGTAATGCGTTTTAATTGGTAATTGTATTACTAGTAGTGCATAGCCTTTGTGATGTTTTGGATGTGTGGTAGCTTTCTTGGTAAGTCTTCTTAGTATGTCTTATGCTACAAAAAGGGGGAAAAAGATAATGTGGTTTAATGTATGTCGATTTCGAATTATTTTCTACTTCATGATCTGTGTTTGATTCTTAGTTTGCCTTAGGAAGGTGAAAAATTGTTGTGAAAATGCTGGTAAATATGCTGTTTTACTGTTAAGTTGTGATATGAAATGAATTATGATTTGTGATATGTATTGTATTGAATTGTGGTGTGTAGATTGGGCAAGGAACATACAGCAATGTGTATAAAGCGAGGGATATGTTGTCGGGGAAGATTGTGGCACTAAAGAAGGTGAGGTTTGATAATTTGGAGCCAGAGAGTGTAAGATTTATGGCTCGAGAGATAGTCATTTTGCGTCGATTGGATCATCCTAATGTTGTGAAGCTTCAAGGATTAGTGACCTCAAGAATGTCTTGTAGTTTGTACCTTGTATTTGATTATATGGAGCATGATTTGGCTGG
>JBBYHQ010000010.1:5520709-5535723 GCA_038382645.1 Spergularia azorica | reverse complement strand
TTCAAACATAAAATATGTATTTTATATAATTTAAATTATGCGTGTCCGTGTCCTACAATTTTCGGACTGCCGTTTCCAGTGTCCGTTTCCGTGTCTGTTTCGGTGCTACCTAGCCTGAATAAAGTCGACCCACCGACTACTCATAATTCGACCCTCTTGACTACCCGAATCAAACCTAGCCCGTCCCAACCCAAACGATCATGTCAACCCAACAAGTCACGAATTTGACATAATCCAAACCCGATAACCCAACTCGAAACCGATTCAGCCCGGATTGCCGTCTCTGTCAACACGTACTAGTTCCCAACAACTTTTGGTTTTATTTGTGCGAACTGATCATATTGCCCAATCAACTACTCACGTATAACATGTCACAACTTTGTACCTTTGCTTAATTGCCCATTCATCATCACAAATTCACCATCACCATTATCATTATCTTCTTCAATACGCTAGCTTCCACTCTCAAAATTGACGCTTCATCTGACATGGGTAAGTAAATAATCTGCTTCCTCTGTTCTAAAATGATCATATTTGTCTTCTTCAGAGTCCAGATAACGGCATAGTTTGAGGAGTGTTCATAATTTGCCCCCCCCCCTTTTTTTTTGCATGCATAAATAAGTGCCTATATTATAAAACTTTTGCCCTATGTATGTATGTATCCTAGTCAAGAAAGCTATACTCCGTATTTGATACGGACAAATGTTTGGTGATACACTGTGCACATATACTGCATGTGGGTACTCGCAAAATCGTCATATCGTATATGTGGAGAGGTGATATATCTTGTTGACTGGATTGACCACTATTCATCCAAAATGTTAAGGGTAGGATGTTGGCTGATGGGGTTTTGTTGATGAATTTCATGTAAAAAAAGTTTGGTGGACTGTAATTACCATGAAGTTGACTGGTTTTCTTTGTAATTGTATGAAGAAACTGGAACGGCGTCGTCTGGGGTAGTTGGAAACCATGATCTTCTTATTGTTGGACCTGGTGTTCTTGGCCGCTTAGTTGCTCAGCAATGGCGTCAGGTATAAACTTAAAGAAATGATCTTTTTGGTATAAAGTTGAAGAAATTTATCACTTTTATAGTATAAAGTTGAAGAAATGATCACTTTTGGTATAAAGTTGAAGAAATGATCATTTTTGGTGAAATATTAGTGAATAGTGATACCCATTTGGTGATGACAAGTTGTGGTTTTGTTTGGTAGGAGTATCCTGGATGTCAAATTTATGGACAGACATTGACTACTGATCATCATGAGGAACTGATAGAACTCGGGATAATTCCGTCTTTGAAAGGAGCAGCGCTGCCTCGACAGTTTTCTTATGTCATTTTCTGTGCTCCTCCCACTAAGAGTCCAGATTATGCTGCCGATCTTAGGTTTGCTTATCTTTGTTAAACTTGAAGGAGTTCTGTTTAATGTAATTAGGTGTTGACTTTCTTGAATTGCAACGCTGAGACTTTTATAGAAGTTGTGCTAGTATAGCAATGGATTTTTTGCGGATACTTCATTGAGCAAGCCTTGATAAATGGTCAGGTTTTAAGTTTTATAATTTACATTCAACTTTTCGGCATGACTTTGCAGTTGATAGCTCAAAATTAAGTGCAATCTTCATGATAGTCATCTAGAAACCGCCTCTTTATGTTCTCAACAGAACCTGAAGATTATGTACACTCCTGTCCCCTTACCTTGCTATAGGCAGGAGCCTTTGTGACATTGAGCTAATTTTGTTGTTGTTGTGCCTATAGCCTTGTATGTGAGTTTCTTACATGAGTAGATATGCTTGTTTTTCGCTTCTCATAGTGTAGCACAGCCTTACTATAACTGGAAACTGGGGGAGGCAAGCATTACAACTTTAACCTTCTGAATCTGCTTTAGTTACTGCTGCGGCAAGCAGCTTTGGTTGTTTGGTCTCTATTATCTGATACTTTGCACAATGCATTTTTTGTCGTTTTGATCTTAACTTGTTCTGATTCGTGACCCTGCTTACGTTTGTAATTTTCTCTCCTCTGGAAGAGTGGAAAGTGTTGCTTCAACTCTTTTACGTTGGTTTATCTGCTGGAATGAGCTTATGAAAAATACGGATTGACTCCTATAGTTGTTGTCGATTTTTTTGGGTATTGTATGACAATCAGGGAAGCAGCAGCAAACTGGAATGGTGAGGGTTCTTTTGTTTTCACGTCAAGCTCTGCACCATATGACTGTGCTGACAACGGGCATTGTGATGAGGTATGCACCAGTACATTGGTCGTTGTGGTTTTGTTTTAATGCCATAATTTATAGCAAAGCAACTAACATGGATGATAATTTACTCTGTTGCAAAGTAATCATTCCACTCTGTGGTTTTGTACAATTTCTTTATTAGGTCTTGAACAAAAAAAATAAATAAATAAATAAAAGGAAAGGAAATAAGAAAGAAAAAACGTTGCTGCTTGGTTATAATTTACTTTCTGATAGAGGAGTACGTTTTAAAGAGATTCCTCTTTAAACAAACAATGCTACCTAATAGAAGCAATGCCACATACTTTGTTATTGTTTACCCCTGGAAAGTGATGATGCTCTCAAATGAAAGGTCATAACTCCTTGTATGGGTTGATATATCACATACTATCCTAATTCTCAGTACTGAATTTCAGATAGCATGCATGCTCTCTTCAGATATGTAGTAGAATTACAGCTTGTTGATCTGTTAATGTGTTTCTAGATATATCAACAAAGTATTCTGCTATTACTATTAAGGTGCTAATTCTGCTTGTCCTCATTTCAGTAGAAGCATCTGTACTAATTCGTTGAGGAATTTTCAGGATACTCCTGTTGTACCCATCGGTAGGAGTCCTAGGACAGATGTCCTCTTAAAAGCAGAAAATGTCGTTCTGGAGCGTGGTGGTAACGTTCTTCGATTGGTGGGACTCTATATATCCTTTGTGGACTCTCTTTTCTAGACTTTAAAAATATAGCAAAGCGTAAGATTATTGAGTATTGTTCTGTTGTTAGCAACCTTAACTCTACTTACAAAGCAGACAGAGGCGCGCATTCATATTGGTTGGGTCAAGGGACTAGTGAAGTCCGTCCAGATCACATCCTCAACCTCATACACTATGAAGTAAATTTTCCTCTTTTTTTTTTTTTTTTTTTTTTTCCCTGAATCATGCAAGTTTCTGAAATAGGATTTCCATTTCCATTAATCTGTGGCTTAAACTTTCTTTGCTTACTTAGCCATTGGACACAAGGAGTTGTGTTTGTTGACTTTGTTCCATTTGAATCTCATCATTTTCTCTGTATATATGTTGTATCAGTTGTTTGTATCTGAAATTCATAGGAATATCGTCTTGCATAAAGTGTAGTCCATTATGAAAGGAAGACGTAAGGCAGTTGTAGCCTAGGTATTATGTTAGCCGATCCCAAATCATTTTGGGAATTAGGCTTGGTTGTTGTTGTGTACTATGAATGACCCGTGTCTTCTGCTAGGATTAGTGTGTGTTATCTTAGCATTGATTCTGCCACATGGGTCCAAAATGTTACAGTGAACTGATCTATATGTTGGTGTTTCTGGTAGGACGCAGCTTCGCTGGCCATGACACTTCTTAAATCGAATCTACGCAGAAGAGTCTTCTTGGGCTGTGACAATCATCCTTTATCAAGGTATGCTTGCATTCTGGGATGAACTCAGGCTGCAATCATGTTGTCTGGTTGTCTCAACTGCGACGACAACAGGGCTTCTCCTTGTTATTTCACCTTTCCCATATTTTTATTTCGTGTAGGCAGGAAATTATGGACCTGGTTAATAAAAGCGGAAAGTTCAGCAAGAAGTTTGAGGGATTTACAGGTAATTTGAATCGCAATACTGGTCTTTCTTACATTTGAAGCCAAAAGTAAACTACGACGACTTATCGTACCTATCCTAACAAATGTGTCGTTCACCCTCCCTCCCCCATGTTGCGAGGGATCATCCTGCTCATCATGATCAAAGGACCGTGCACTGATTTATCCTAAAGTTCGGAATAAATAGCCTCTTGTTACTGCTCTTTGCCAACCTGCTGTATTTTAACAGTAAACTTCTTTCCGATGCTGAATCTTTGCAGGCACAGAAGGCGTGCTCGGCAAAAGATTAAACAACTCAAAAACGCGCCTAGAACTCGGATGGGTGCCGAAATATGCCAGCTTTGCTCAGTTTCTTGATAAACTGCCAATGTGATTTACAACCGTTGCACTCTTAGTATTTGCCGAGATGATATCTGCACTAGAATGCGAACCATATCATCAACACATTTAGACTTGTGCACAGTACAGTGTATTGCAAATTGGAGATATCATTTTCGATTCATCGATTGTACTCAAACTAATCAACGATTTCGATCAATCATCAGTCGCTAGGAGCTGGTGCCATTTCTGGTGGGCTGTCTTGTGTAACTTGATACATTTCACTCTACAAAATCGAACTAAACCGGAGTATCTATACATTTCACCCCACAAAACGGAACTAAATCGGAGTATTTATACATTTCACTCACTCATCGGCTCATCGCTAGTCATACACATGACATGACACACACTAATATACGAAAGACGAGAAGCAACTCAATCCCTTAAACAGGTCAATCAATCGGTTCCTCCTGTCCAATCTACGACTATCAAGAAACGTTACACCCAACTACTTTTGCCGAACAAACCCGTCACACTATATAAGTGAAAATAGAAAAGAGTGTTGAACCCAAATCCTGAATAAGTCGTAAGAAATCAACAATGGGCACCCAAGCCATGAACTTGCTAACTCCAACTCAATGCCAATTCAATTTCCCCAAAAATCCCAACTCATTAATCTCAATTCAATCACATCTTTCTCTCTCCTCCAATTTTCCGAATCCCAAGTCAAAATCAAACTCTCTTTCATTGTCAACATCCTTCTCGTCAACGTCTTACACATTCCTAACTAAGGCTAACTCTATTTCTGGTAATTTTCCCTCTTCTAATTTGATTTCATTTTGCTCAATTTTTCCTAATTTTGTGTTAATTTATATCTTTGCACTTGCATATTGCACTATTAACTTGAATTTAGAGTACCCATTTGTTAATAAATTTGTCGGGTTTGAAATGTAATGGAATAAAGCGAAATGGGTCATTATACTATCCGTAGATGCAATCTTTAGTATGGGTAATTTGGGAATAGTGTATATTTAGTTAGTGTTAAGGTAAGGTTGCGTATATTTGACCCCACATTTCCCTTTGTTATAGACGGGGCTGTTTGAAACACTGAGGTAATGTTGAAGTTATTGTTGTGTTTGTTAGTTGTGTGGGGTTGTGCTTGATTGTTTTATTTTGTTTGAAATGATTGAAAGGTGAATTGAGTGAAGAATTAGAAACGACATCATCTGCTGTAGTTGGACAGAATGATCTGCTTATTGTTGGACCTGGTGTTCTTGGCCGATTAGTTTCTCAGCAATGGCGTCGGGCACATTTCGCTTACTGGCATCATTATTTTTCACTAGTTGTTTGTTGTTCTTGTTAATTGTAGTTGTGGTATGATCAGTGACATTGAACACCCTGTCAAAAAATGTCGCGATTGTTGGGTATTTGCATAATTGGTTGGGATCGCGGATTGACATTGGTTACTGTCTATTGTTGAGGTCAATGCTAATCTGACCATTGCACAATCAGCTGAAATACTAGTTACTGTATTTACATGAGAAATTAGGACATTGCCGCGTAAACATTGGGGTTTGCTAACATGAATTGACATTGTCACGATTCTCACAAACAATACTGAAATGAATAATGGATGACATGGTGTACTAAGCAAGAGTAAATGAAATTCACAAATTGATGTTTATTTTGTGGTATGTTTATTGTAATTTAGGTTGTTTTTGTTATTGTTGGGAAGAAAATTGAAGGATACTGTTTTATTTGCTAGGAGTATCCTGGATGTCAAGTTTATGGGCAGACTGCTACTAGTGATCATCATGAGGAATTAGTTGAATTGGGAATAGTGCCTTCTGTTAAAGGAACAAGCTTGCCTTGCCAGTTTAACTATGTAATTTTCTGTGCTCCCCCGTCAAGGAGTCTGGATTATGCTGCTGATCTCAGGTGAGCGTTTGCTGTTCTCCAATGCGCTTATGCTTGCTGGTGGCTGTACTAGATTTTCTTACAATTGCAATTTACAGTGAATTGTAGTTATTAGGATTACTCATAAAAACTAGACTGCGTTAAGTAACATTGGTTGATTACATAAAAACTAGACTGCGTTAAGTAACATAGGTTGATTACATATGGGTTTACTATGGCTCACAAAGTCTGGACAATTGCGAAATTTGTCTGTGTACCCTGTCAATGGAGAGCTAGTTCCCTCGTATCTAAATTAATTTTGTAAAGTGAAGTTTCACCCTTTGTACTTATTATCTCATCAGAAGTTAGAACCCTCTTCTTGTTTGGAGTCGTTCCCTACAAATAAATTTTAGATTCTGGAGTCTTGGGCTGCTCCATCTGAATGCTAGTAGTTCTTAGTTTTACTCCACTTCATTTTTCTTTATAATCCTCCTCTTTTCTGTTTTTTTTTTCTTTTAATGAACTATTTGGATTCTAACAGAATCTTATATGTTATTGTTTGTGACATTGTTCAACATGCAGGGAAGCAATGTCAAGCTGGACTGGTGAAGGTTCTTTTGTTTTCACATCAAGCTCTGCACCATATGACTGCACGGACAATGGGAATTGTGATGAGGTAGTAAGTCTACAGTACAGCTAAGCTATCATAAATGCTTGTGCTGTCTATATCTTTTATGCTAGCACATTAACTGGTGTCAAATCTATCAACCATTCATCTGTATCATGATTCATGCGTACATTATAAGTATCATCTCATTCATTTCCGGCTGCCTCGTTTATTAGACAGTCTTTTGCAGAACCATTGTCTGCTTTCTCATTTTACCTGGTACTGTCTCATGCCAGTCCTGAGACACTCTTCCTTTCATAATCCCATGGCACATTGACCTTACAAGGTTGGTGTCTAAAAGGGAAAGAGTCAACTAATACATCCGGATCTAATTTCTCGCCAAAGTGACATTTTGGTTGGAGATGTTTTATACCAATGGATGCTGATCTTTTGTTACCCCGTTTAAGTTTTGCTCCCATATCCAAGCTTTGAAAGCTCATCGACTTGTGGATTTTGACATTCCCATACCCAAGCTTTAAGCCCATTGATGGAAACATGTTTTCTGCCATTGAGTTACTAGGTTTGTGTACTTCTGTTATTGATCGATGAAGCATCACTTTCCTTCATGTGTACAGGAAACGCCTGTGGTACCAGTAGGGAGGAGCCCGAGGACTGATGTTCTCCTAAAAGCAGAAAATGTGGTTCTAGAACACGGCGGCTGCGTTCTCCGATTGGCAGGACTCTACATATCCTTTATGATTTTTGTATTTGACTCCTATAAATATGCAGCAGGAGAACTTCATTTGGATTGAGGACCAGTATGTTATGACTGTAACCTTAACTCTTAATACAAAGCAGATAGAGGTGCTCACACTTATTGGTTGAGTAAAGGAACCAATGAACTGCGTCCAGACCACATCGTCAACCTCATACATTATGAAGTAATATTCTTCTCTCTTACTAACAGCTTTGCATGCTGTTTGAATAGGCTTAAGATTAATAGCAAGCTTACAATTGCATTTGCCATGATTTTAGTGTTTTTGTACATCTGGTATATGTTCTTCCCTACGCTTTGAGGCAGATAAATTTCTTCAAGTCTGCAACATCTTCTACATCTTAGATTCTTAGGTTTTGATTGATCTGGTGGTCATCTTCGTAGATGCACTCGGGGAGTTGGAGGTGCTTAAGCTAGTTCTGGGAGGATTAAGGGAATAAAATCTCTTTGGAGATTGGCTTGCTCGGCTATTCTTTGGGTTTTGTATCTAGAAAAACGAGGGAAAAGAAGACTTCAGCTCCTAACATGCATAAACCTAGTGGTGGAGTGGCTATGTGCAACAGAGCTGTCTTTTGTACTCCACTATTATAGTATTATGCCACTCTATTCGACTTTTTCTGGGGTTCTCTTTCAATGATAGTGTTGAGTGTTGACAATTCAGCTCTTTACTCATTGTTTTGTGGACGTCTCGCTACCTATTTTATTTATTTTTTATTTATTTTTAAAACTCCTATTGGCTAGATAAAGCTTGTGTGTCTTTTGTCATCCTTACCAACTTAGTCTGTAGGATGTTGTGTGTGATGAACTTGCAGTAGTTCTTTTCTCTATTAAAAAAAGGTAGTAATAAAAGAAAGCATGTGTACTGTGTCATTCAAACACTTCTGTTTATAATCGTAGGCAACTAGGCATTTAAAACTGGTTTATGGTTTTATTAAATGATTAGTATTTTCAATCTGTTATGGTTTTATTAGATGATTAGTATTTCGATCTGTTATGGTTTTTAGTTCGTACTTTTGTTGATTCGTAATGGATAGATTATGCATCATAGAATAATTGTTGATTACTCTGCAGGATGCAGCTTCCTTGGCCATTGCTATCATGAAAAAGAATCTACATGGGAGAGTCTTCTTGGGTTGTGACAACCATCCGTTATCAAGGTTCCTCTTCAGTGATCTGTTGTCTCTGATTACCTGTGCTGTTGAACACAATTACTTGATTTTGAGTTCTTGTTTTTCGTTTCATGCAGGCAGGAAATTATGGACTTGGTCAATAAAAGTGGAAAATTTAGCAAGAAGTTTGAGGGTTTTACAGGTATGTGATTGTGGACATCCATTAGGTGCTCTTGAGTCTCGACGTTTGAAGCAGAAAGTATCTTCTGCAACGAAGATGACTATCTCTATCTGTCAGTCAGCTTATGATGCCATAATAATAGCATCAAACCTTGCTTACTAGTTCTCACGGTGTTCTATTATGTAGGTACTGATGGTGTGCTAGGGAAGAGATTAAATAACACAAAAACCCGTGAAGAGCTTGGATGGCAACCAAAATATCCTAGCTTTGCACAATTTCTTGAAGCAATGTGAATCTGCCCGATACATTCATATGAATCTGAACAAGGCAGCTTGATTCTTTATAATTCATCGTTGATGGCATGATGACTGATGGTGATGCTATACGTTAGATGATAAGCGGGAAATTAATTGCTAACACAGGATCCGTAAATGTTGCTGCCGGAGGGCTGTGATCACAGTCTTGTATTCCTTTTTGAGGAGCTAAAGAACAGTACAGCCTTTTTGAATCGCGTCAACGGGGTATTGTTCAAATCAAGGTAACAATTTGGACAAAGAGATTAATTGGGACTAAACTGTATTGTTATACTCTACTGGATCCGTACATTTCTCCAAAATTATCCATTTACACAGTTAAGCTTCCTATTCCACATTGCACAAAGGGGCTTCTTTTACTTTCATGTCAAGGATCCAGTGAATTTTGTTCAGACATGAGTAAGCGAGCTTCGATTCTCAATCACTTTACCAAGTAAACTAGGTATCATTACTTCCTCATGAACCCAAAATCTGAAACATGTTCTCGAAATGTGATTTTGGAGCCAAATTTACTCGAAAATGCACGAACGGGTTAACCAAAATTCGGTTAACAGGTACGAAGACCCTGGTAAAGTCAAAGTCACCGGTAGAGTAATGGATACAATCATACAATGTAGTGGCCAGTATTTTAGGTAGAAGGTCCTAAACATTGACGTTGATATAAGTCAAGCATAATAATGTGAAACCGAGTTGTATAAGCTTACCAACTACGTAATATTGTAAAAGTGGTGCATTAATTTTTGTAAGGCCATGATAATGACATTATTTTGTTTTAGAAGATTTAATCAATTCCCAACTTGGTTCTGGAACAGTAGACCAAACTGTGAACCAAATATTTATAAGACCAAACATTAAGAAAATGAGTAAGACAAAGACTAACACAAAGGCCAGTTTGTCATAAACAAACTTGTAAGAGAAGGAAGGAAGATCAAGGCATTCAAGGGGTGGTTCATCATCATGGGGAAGTTGTGCTGTGCAGCATCGGATGATGAAGGAGGAGGACTCGACCTCAACGGGGTTCTGATCGTGCTGTTCATCGTCGTTATACTCGTCTCTGTGTGTCTCCCCCAACCACGTCGTAGGGGTGTCTATGCTGTTTATCCTTGTTACAATTACAGATGAGTTCATAGTAATGACTTATGAATTTATGATCATCTTAATTCTGGGTTTCTTGTAAACTGTTGTATATGAGATGATTAACAATATTGTATCTTACGCATTCAAAAGTATTCATCCATGAGAATGAAAGAATTTATGTTTTGATGTTCATTGGTTCAATGTTAATGTCAATTTCATATTTTCATGAAATATTCTGATAGTTTCTTCGTGAAAATGTGTGCTCTTTGACATCCGAGTTTCTACTTTCTTATACTTAAAGGGGTTTGCGCGAAGTTAATAAGAGTTAACAATGGAAGAACCACGCGTATAAAGATCCTCACACTTGAGAATTCGTGTTTGTTACACTTGAAATTCAAGAATTACTCAGTAATAATGATGAAGTCTTTACATGTTAGATGATAGATACAGTTCTTCGATTGTAGTCTCCCTATAAATCTTCAACTCTACTTCTCTTTATTTATCCCTCTCCTTTTAGTTCTTTAAAGTTGAAAAATTAATAACATGGTTCTTAATTAAGAATTTAGATGTGATGATTATTGAAAGAACCTGTCATTTCCCATCCAAAAAATCATACCCTGTCAATTTTTGTTGAAAGGGCAGGGTTGACTTATGACTTTATGAGTTATGATTATGGAGGTGTGACTAGATTCATTAGTTGTACTCTAATTAAGTTGCACGAGAACGAACATGAACACGATACACATACAGTTTGAGAGAGGTGTCCGTACTTTATGAGTAGTAATATGATAGGCAGTTGCATTAAGATAGATTAATTTGCTTCAAGTGCTTTTTGTGGACCAAGTTAGAATTAAGTTTGAGTTTGAAAGAAGAAATGTTGGTAAATAGATGTTGATTAATTTGAAGTTGTACAAGTATACTGAGTTTCTTGTCATGTAAAGTAGCGAAACTACATAGATTGCGTGTTATGATTGAAAATTTGAAATATTGATATATATTGGTCACAAATCATTAGATTATATTTAGAATAATTGTGTTACTCGTATCTCACAAGTAACGCATCTAATGTGAAACTCTTAAACTAGAACATATTAGTTTATTCGACTTTGATAAATGATACAATCATCTAGTCACACCCTTACAATTAGTGCTAGTGAGAGAGTTAATTCAAGTTACTGTGTAGAATTCTTTCCAAACACCTCATATTTTCTCGATGACGATTCATTGATAACCATACACTACTCATCCACTCTGATCTACTATCCAAATCAACCCCATATCAAAATCAACAACACCAAATATTTGAATTTCAACAAATGCTCAAAGCGGCACAAAACTCACAAATTATACATTTCAATGTTAAACTAAACCAAAATTTTTTGGACAATTTCCTATCGAATTACATCTACTGTGAAACTCTTAAACTAGAACATAGTTTATACGACTTTGATAAATGGTATATCTATCTAGTTCCACAATGTATGCCTAATGGCCCAACTTTTATAGTTGGGAATACAATTTGTGCTAGTAACAAGAAAGTAATTCAAATGATTACGTAAAATTCTTTCCAAGCAACTCATATATTTCTCGATGAGATGATGAGGATTCATTGATAATCATATACTACTCGTCTAATCTGATCTACTTTCTATATCAGGCCCATATTAGAGTCAACAACACCAAATATTGAGAATTGATCAAATGTTCAAACTGACATGAAACACACGAATTTGATGACATGTTAGCTTCATTAACTGGTCTCTTATACTATGAGGCGGTCTCACAGTAGAAAAGATGTATAACTTGTGCTAGTGGCAGGAACTAATCCAAGTTACTAGGTAAGTAGGTAGAATTCTTTCCAAACACCTCATAATTTCTCAATGACGATTCATTGATAACCATACACTACTCAATTTCCCAAATCAAACCTCATATAAAATTCAACAACAACAAAAATTTTGGAATTCAACAAATGATCAAAGCGGTACAAAACTTGTGAATTACACATTTCAAAATTAAACTAAACCAAAAATTTCCTGAATGATTTTCTACCGAACTATAAACCTTTAAAACAAAATTAAAACCCTGGTAACATTTACGAGCTTAAAAATAAATAAATCGTCATTAACATATTTAAACAAAAAATCAAATCAACTTATATTTTTCTCCCATAAACATAAGTGAACAACAAAACGTCATTTGATGTGAAGAGTGTATCAGTGTTTCCTGAAGTCAGTCTCAGTTCAAACTGAGTCTAAAGAAACCCCACCTTCACGCTCTCCACTTTCCCCCCTCATTTCAAACACTTTCTCTCTCAACAATGGAGACTCCAAAGGAACACATGTCTACTCTGCTAGATCATGGCCTCTACTCCTCTGCTCAACTCCTCGTACCTACCCTTTCTCTCTCTCCTTTTTTTTTTCTTTTTCTTTTCCTTTTCTCAATTTTAATCCCTCTTTTTTGTTATTTCTGCAGGGTCAATTTCTTGTATCTTCCTCTTCAATCCATTCCGATGCTAATTCCATTCTCAAAGTCGAGAATCTCGTAATTTTTCCTTTGTTCTTTTCTTATCTTTTAATTTTTAGTTTTTAAGTTTTTTAAATTTTGATTTTGCTGTTTGTTTGTTTGTGTTCCTGCTGTTTGATTGATTGAATTTTTGTACTCAGTAACTTTGATTTGTGTGATTTTATCGTTTTCAGGTTCTTCTCGGTGACGCGTATTCTCGTGGTAGGGAGTATCGCACTGCGATTGTGAGTACAATTTTCCTGCCTTTGCTAGTGTGCAAATGAAATTGATTTTGCGTAATCTGTAAGTTTGTGAATGTGGTATTTTTGGATAGGTGTGTTGAAGTGTATGTTTGCGCTTTTGCTGATTTTGCGCTTGTTTCATGTCAATCAAATCCAGGACGGTGTAGACACAAAAAATTTGTCTACTATACATGTGGTGGTAAAATTGACTTGGTAGTTAAAATTGATATCGGTAGTAAGTTTAATTTGTGATAAAAAAAAATATAGGTAGTAAAATGTAGTATAATTATTGCTGATAGTAGACAATTTTAAGTGTCTACGTTGTAGATCTCTAGCAATAGTATTTTGTGTTGGATTTTTTTTTGTTTTGATGTATTCATCATCACAAAAGAAAAGAAGAATGTCAAAATCAAACACAAAAAATTGAGTAGAAATTTGTGCCATATAAGATAAATTTGTTGTTAAAAGCGTGATTAGGAAGTTAAATTGACTTAAGCTTTGGATTCTTGTGATAGAGTACATACAAACAAAGCTTGCAACTTCATAAGACCATCCCCAAGCAAAGCACCTTGTCGTTGAGGAGTTCATTTTCGATGCCAACTAGGACTTCTTCTCCAAGTCCTCAAACTATTTCAACGATTAGTGAGAACGAGGTAGAAGCTTCTTTCTTTGGTGGGTGCTATATTAGTAGTTTCAACACAAATGTGATATTTTGAAATTCGATATTTTTAATTTCCATGTTAGTCGATATCTTTTCTCTTTTTTGGCATCTGATCTTTGCATTTATGTTCTGCAGGTCAAATTCAAAATCGCGTCTTGCTATGCTGCGTTGAATGATAATAAAGCCGCTCTTTTAGAGGTTTTTCCCTAAGCATGTACTCCATTTAAGAATTATTTCAGATTTTCAGTTATTATAGTGGGGACTTGGTTCTTACTCTTCATTTTCTTGACTAAATTGTACTCGCATGTCGCAAATAGTCCAACAGAAAGTTTATTTTGGGACACGTAGTATTAGCGTATGTGTGTCTATTTTCTGTCATAATAATTTGTCCTCAGGCTTGTCAATTTATCAGTTTGATACAATTCATATTGGTATGTACAAGAACCTGTTAGTTTCTATTGCGCTTACTTTATGCTTTCAGTTAGAGGTTGTGATTGGAATGAACTTATCTTCAGGCTTTGGAAATCGTAAACTCGACCTAGCTCACCCTCTGATGTCTGCCTTTTTCCACATATTGTCTTTTGCACATTTGTCTATTTGCCCTTCTATTTAGCTTGCTGATGGTTTATTTCATGCCCTCTCATTGCTCTTTGTATTAGGTTCTAATATTTTGTTGTGTTTATCTTGTAGATGGAAGGGATTCCCGCTAAAGCTAGAAATTTGCCCATGCAATTAATGATGGGCAAACTTTATCGATTTACTCAGCATCCTCGTGCAGCCACTGCTTGTTTTAAAGAGTGTCTGAGGTTTGTGACAGGGCTACACTTAGAAGAAATGATATGTTCCATCTAGTCAACTTGCACATTTGTTTATGTTCATGTGTTTTGGAGTCTTCTTTGGGTGTATGCTGGACTTATATGGTGCATTAGAAACAGGCATGCAGTAACACACACAGATACGCACTTGACACTTCACATAAATATTCTACTTTTGATCCACCGTTGTTTGTACTGTAAGATGCTCCAATTCCTACCTTGTGAAGTTCTTTCGTTCATGGATAGTTCCCATTTCCAACGCAGCCAAGAGGCATAGACTCACTATGAAAAAAATGACTCACTAAAAAGCGCATATTCCCAATGTCGAGCCTTCGCACCATTTGGGATGAGGGACACTATAGAGGGCTGCGATGGATGCAACGATAAGTAGAGTTTCATCGATGCAGTTCTCGACGTAATTCATAATGTGTCATCCGCATCTAGTCTCTTTGTTTTCGAGATATGGGCTTGGCTGCGTACATGGTAACCTTACTCCATAACCACAAGCCATTGAAGCATTGGGGTAACAATAGGGGTGAGCAAAAAAAGCGGGTACCCGGAACCGGATCCGGACCCGCTTAGGACCCGGCGGGTCCGGAACCGGACTTGTTGTGGACGGGTACGGGTCCGGGTCCAAAATTTTAAGACCCGTTGGCAACGGGTCCGGGTACGGGTCCTAAAATT
>JBBYHQ010000010.1:5509390-5520609 GCA_038382645.1 Spergularia azorica | reverse complement strand
TTTTTAGGACCCGTTAGAAAAGGGTCCGGGTCCGGGTCCATGATTTTGGAGCGGGTACCCGTTCATGCTCACCCCTAGGTAACATTGTTGTTGGTCATTATACATGACTATTTTAAATCTATATGAATGTTGAAGTGTCTGCTATTGTTATGTAGTCACAGTTCCTCTCCGTGTTCAACTTTATATAGACAGAAGTTGTGTATTTTTTTATTAGATAAGCATCAGAGGATGAGTATTCCTCCCTAACTCTACAATCCCCAACAAATTGGTATTGCTTAAAAGGTCGGTGTCCTTAGGCCCTTAGCCTACAAAGGAGGGAGATACACTGCCCATCGCCAGTACATTCCATAGTGTAAATTAGTCTTGAAATAAGCAGGCATTCGATATTAACTTTCCTCTTTCTCAATCCAAGAAGTCTCCTGTTCAGCGACTCTGATGGAGACCTTGGATGAGCCTGCTGTTCTCTTTAATGAAAAGCAACCTCTGCCATAATCATTATCCCATTTCAAATAAACATAGATGACTTCTTGGGATTGCTAATTACTCATTTATGGTCATGTTAATCTTAGTATGAGAATAATTTTACGCATTGCAGAGGACTCACTACCTGCTGTCGGAAACAATATGTAATAATTTTACGCATTGTAGGGTATTCGCTACCTGCTGTTGGAAACAATTTGCACCCAAGATCACTACCTTTTCACTTTCAAGACCACTTGGTGTATTCATTAGCTGGAGTTCCTATATTCTGTAGTATTTCAGTATGGTTTATGGTTAATGCACTCATAGAATCTATGCTACTGGCATCTATAGACACTATAATAAATCACCCTATTTTGTTTTCTTTCCCTTCAGACTTTTTAACCCGTGAACAAATACAATGTCTATCTGTATATTTATCCCTTTCCGGATATCAGGTGAGAACTGTGGGATATTTCTCGCATTGTTGTGTCCGAACTTTAGGGTTGCTCTTAAGATTCTCTGTTCCTTCTTTTTTTCCTCTTTGCTGCCTTCCGGATAATCTTTGCTGATTTCTGAGCCTAGCAAGTCTAGCTTCCAACCCAATATAGTAATATGATTATCATGATCTTGTGCCCTTAGCTTTCCTTCGTATGGTTTAGGTATTCTACAATTCTACCTTTTCCAACTATCTAACTTGTGTGTATGTTTTACCTATGTCTTTCCGCAGACATTGCCCCTACGTCCTTGATGCTATAACTGCTTTGGCTGAACTCAAAGCTTCTGCCAAGGAGATCGTCTCTTTGTTTCCTCAGGTATACATTTTCTGTTGTAGTATTTCAACTGTAGTTCAATAGAAACAGATGCTTCTTATCTATGTTTGGCAATTTACTGTGAAATAGTTTGTGAGTACTACTACTGGTTTTGCAGTTGTGAGTGTACTTATCTACACAGTTCTCATATATTCTTTCTTCTGTTGCTTGTAGATGATTTTTATTCCTCTTAGTATTTCATGAGGTGTTGCTTATCATATTCAAAGAGTATTGGCTTTCAATTTACCCTTTCCAAGAATGTTTATTTTGCTTGTCCTTATTTGGACTTAGACTTCTGTCAAGCTCTTAAGGCTATTTAATGACGTTTGGTCAACAGAATCAGACTTCATTGTAAACTTGTAATTGTTAACCGACAATCCCTCGATTGTTACTTGTTTGCTAACCAATATTTGCGTTCACTATCAAAACTGAGAAAAATCCATAGGAGTTCTTTGTTTATATGATTAACTCCTTGAAATAAATATTGCTTCTTAATAATGTTCCAGATCACATGTTTACTTTTCCTTCTTGTCATTAAGGCCTTAAGGGAACTTGCAACTGTCTATGTAACCCTTCCGATATAAATGTGTAACTCACGCTTGTTTGTTTGTATTGTCCTCAACTTCAGACACCAAGTAAAGGTGGGAGGCTTGTCTCTGATCATCATGAATCTAATCGGTGGCTGCAGGTAGGCAAACCTTCCCTTCAATGTTGTTGCTTTGTTGTACATCTTGTCTTTGAAACATCTTCCGAAGTTTTATAAGTTCTATACTTTTTAATTGAAAATTTACAAATTGAATTGCTTCATTAAAATTGAAATGAAAAGAATGGAGCTGAACTGTACTAGAAGAGAGCTGAATAAAATACTTAAGTTCCCTTCTCAACATTAGAGATGGTGTTGGGGAGTTAAGGGTAATGGTGGTTGTTGACTTGTAGTTTAACTGTTAATTTACTGGGTGGAATATTGATCTATATGAAAGGATCAGTTGGATTTTGAAAACTGTGCAAAAGCAGAAGGCAAATAGAACGGGGAAAGAGTAGTTAAGTAAAGCTGCTGATAATAGGTGTACATGATAGGTCTCTGTTGAACATAATTTAAACAAGTTTTCAGAAGGATCAACTCCTGATCTATAAATGGGATCTAAATCGCGACAACTAAATGTTTCGACATTTGATAGGATTATCGACATGCCAAGTGTTGTGTCTTTAGTCAACCATCAGTTTGTGCATAATGAAATTTTCTCAAACCACTAATTTGTCTTTATTTATTGCTAATGATCCATGTAGAAAATCAAATGGTATCCAATGCCTTAAATGCATTCTACATTGGTTCCTGATAATCTGTTTAATGTCTGCAGCGTTATGCTGAGGCCCAGTGTTGCGTTGCGTCAAATGACTATAAAGGTAATATTTGCAAGGCAAAAATTTCCAACTTTTCTCCAGCGTACTACTAAGTTAGGCTTTTACTTGTAATTATTTCTTATTTTTCTGTTGTGAATGACTCTGTTACAATTTACTAGCCGAAACAACTTTGCCACTGGCTCACTGCTGTCATATTTTAGAAAAATGTTGAGAACTCGTTGAGTATTACATTTAAACATATGATTTGTTAATTAGAGTATGGCCTGAGCACTTTTGAAGTGGATATCATCGATACTTATCTCAAAATGAGAAGAAAAAAAAATGCTTTCAAAGTGCATATATGGACATACTATGAGGTTGCATTAGTCGTGCTAATTCACATAATTAGTTTGCATGCCCGACCCTTGCCCTGGCTGTAAATTTATATTGTTATACTCGTTTTATAAAAATGTCGGCTTTTTTTTGTTATAATATTATTAGCAAAGATAATATTATATTATCTATTCCTACTTATCATATTATTATTTCCTTTCCACTTTCATGTCACCCGTTATACTATCTCATTTTCATTCCACTATCTCGTCACCTGTTGTATCACATTATATTTAAAATTATTACCATAAATTAGCTTACCACCATAATCACTATAAATTATATTCTTTTCCATAAATTAGCTTACCACCATTGTCACCATAAATCACCATAAATTACTTAGTGCTATCCAATTAAGAATGCCAAGTGTCCTAGGAAAAACTTGGTTTTAAGGTTAAATATATATATTGTTAGATCTGTAAAGTAAGCTTGTGCTTTAAAATGGCTGCGCCGATTCGACTAGTACATTTAGTAGGGCTTCACATTGGCTTGATTAGTTAGAGGTTGATTAATAACAGTTTTGAGGCTATCTTATACAGTGGTTGGAGTAAAGTGTTACATTCTCACCAACCCTTGACATTTCTTCTTTTTGTTGATATAATTACTCACCACAATTGAAGAGCTTAACTAAGCTCTCATTATGTATATGAGCGTCATTCCCATGGTATGTTATGTTATTGGGGTCACCCCCTTGGTGTCTTCTTTTTATTATGATTTCGTATCTTACTCATGGAAAACTTAAAAGTGGCTAACTAAAGTTAATGAACCAAACAATATGATTATGTCTTAGTTCTAGTCTTCTAACCCTAATTATATAATGACATAAAGTCACAAATAAACATCTTCTCAAATCATGTTAAGCATCCATAGACTTCACACTGATTGGAAGACATACCAAAGAAAACAATGGCAAGACTGCTCCACTAACAAGAACTTATCGGTAGAATACTAATTGTGGGAGCAGCTTCAGAAACCAAATCAGTTAATAAATCTTATGAAACTTTTTTATTAGGAAGTTTAATTCAGCAAACAAGAATAACTCAAATTTGTTTGCCTGAGCTTTGATATATTGTTTCTGGAAATGACCCAGTAAATTGCAATATCCCAGACAATCTACGGCTACTACCAATCTGTAAATCTTTTGTTATTAATTCAAAAGCCATCGCTTTCTAAAATGGTATGACGCTCCTAGAGTGAACTTCACTTCTGGACTCCCTATTAACAGTTCTAACTTGACTTGGCAAACCTCGACTTCTAAACCAGTGACCATCTCCAAAATGATTGTTGAAGCAACTGTATTTGCGTGTACTCAACTTCATTTAGCCCCCATAACATCATAAAGCACTTGTTTGTTGATGTTCCACATTCTTGGCCCTTATATCCCCTTGAAATGCATGTTAAGCTCATTATTTTGATTAGTGATAATCTGTTTTGGCATGTTTCCCTTCATTGTTCCTCTTCTTGACTTGGACACGAATTCCAGGTTGTGCAAACACATTTGGGGGAAGGGGTGCTGGTGGTCTTGAATTAATGTGTCTAATACCTTAATTTAGCTGTTTTTTTTTTTTTGGGATAAACCTTGGAGTGTTTGTGAAACTTATTATGTTGTAAATTTTTTGGAACTTTTTCTTTTTGGTGTGAAAGGATTGTCCAAACAATTACCTTTTCTTTCTTCATTCTTTTTAGCTATTTTGTTCTTAGGTAGGTCTTGATCGTAGGGTATCATGGTTTATCTAATTGTATATGGCAAAATTGCTCCCTTTTCTATTTGTGACACTCTTTCTAAGCTTCTATATTGTGCTTGTCTACCCTTCCCAAAGAAGAGACCATAGCCTAAGTTTTTTAAATGTCACTATGTTCTTAAATGGCAGGTGGCTTAGAAATCTTTGCAGATCTTCTACAGCGATTCCCAAATAATGTGCACATATTACTTGAGATGGCAAAGGTAGGGAAAGTGACTTACTTCATAAAATTTTTGCTGATACTTTTATTTTGTTGGCTCTTTGTTCCCATGAGAAAAGTTGTGATACTTGTGATGCTGATGTTCTTCAAAAAGTGTAGCTTGATCCTTTCTTCATCATACATTTCATAAACTGGAAGTTTGTTTTGGCTGTTTTTTTAAGGTTGAGGCAATAATTGGGAAAACGGATGAAGCTATATTGACTTTTGACAAGGTAATAGCAGAAGGCACTGCAACTATATGTCGAATAATTGTCTTTTCTGAACATTAAATGATTTGGTATCGACAGGCTCGTTCTCTGGATCCGTACATAGTGACTTACATGGATGAGTATGCAATGCTTCTTAAGAGTAAATCAGAATATGCAAAGCTAAACAAGTTGGTCCATGACTTGTTGAACACTGATCCCACAAAACCTGAAGTATTTGTTGCCTTATCGGTATTGTGGGAAAAGAAAGATGAACGAGGTGCACTATCCTATGCGGAAAAGGTATATGTTTGTTTCGGTTTCCTTATTGAGGCCGCCTTTTCCTCACTTTCTCATTGAATTTCATTCCTTATCCAATAACATGTTGAAGATGTTCTTGCTTTGCATGTTCCTCTTTGGTTGCCAAACAGAGTATTCAGATTGATAATAGGCACGTGACAGGTTATATTATGAAGGTATATTCATAAATGGAAAAATTCGTTCTCTAGCAAGTTTATATACAATTTGATGTGCTTGATCATTTTGAAGTATATTACATCATTTAAATCCTTCTAATGTTTTGCCGACTTGGTGAAATCTGGCTCAATTTTGAACTTACTTCAGGGTAACTTGCTTTTGTCATTGAATCGACCTGAGGCAGCTTCTGCTGCCTTCCGAAAGGCTCAGGAGCTGAAACCTGATCTACGTTCCTATCAAGGTTAATTTTTGAAACTAAACTTTTCAATTGTTGTATGTTGTGTAGATGCAAGTATCTTCTAAACGAGGGATTAGTAAACATCTATGTATGTGCAGGCGTGGTCCATTCGTATTTGGCAATTTCTAAGGTTAAAGAGGCTTTATATGTAGCAAGAGAGGCAAT
This sequence comes from Spergularia azorica, assembly GCA_038382645.1. Classification (NCBI taxonomy): domain Eukaryota; kingdom Viridiplantae; phylum Streptophyta; class Magnoliopsida; order Caryophyllales; family Caryophyllaceae; genus Spergularia; species Spergularia azorica. The sequence goes on along the minus strand of JBBYHQ010000010.1, from coordinate 5,514,577 downwards.
GAAGACAATGCCTCAGTCCGCCAAGGCTTTAAAGTTAGTGGGAGATGTGCATGCTAAAAACTCGACTGGAAGGGAGAAGGTGTGGTACGAACTTCTCCTCTGTTGAGTGGGACAGAATTTGAGTTTGATCATATCATAGAATTGATTACCATTCGAGTACTATGTATACTCATATCACCCCTACACTAGTGTGCACAGTGCGAGTCTAGTTGTTGGTTGGCACACATCTTCCTGGAAAGCTAGCTTTCACACACTTGATTCACACTTTTAGCAGAACTTTATATCAAATTAGCTAATATGTATTTTGTTTTTAATCTCTTTTTCTATTCTGTTTATTGATGCATTCTGCAAAACAAAGTTGTGTAAGAATCATAGGAGTCCATAAGTTACTTCATTGTACCAGAGGCTCCAATTAGTTGAAGAAGCCTGGGTATGAATGGTTGACCTGTATCCTTTGAAATGACATGGAGATTTGCCTTTGTATAGCTAAGATGCGAGTAAACAGCTGTTATAGAACTTAGCCAGTGTAGCCCCTGGTTTTACTGGTGTTAAATGTGAATCAGGCAATATATATTCTCTTTCTTGCTCCAGTTGAGCAATAGTAGCGTTGTTGCTTACAGAGGACTCTTTGATGTTTAGTCACTGGATAGGAATACAGCATATGGTGCTTCCTCCACACATTTCCAAGCTTCCTGCATTTTTTGTGACACTTGTTAAGGTATGAACTTAACTATGCTAGGGTCATCAAAAAAATTCTTTGATTTGGTGAAAAACTACACAGAATAGATACCACCAGATTACAGAATTTTTTTAAGACCCTAGCATAGTTAACTTCGCACCTCAAGAAGCATGTGGACAAGTGCAAAAAGCTTGGTATGAATGGAGGGTGTATTACTTTTATTGCAAACGTTGTGTGTTTTAGATTTTAAACTGAAGTAAAAGAGACTGTTTATCCCAGATGACCACTGATTTTGCATATATGCATGTCAGTCGTTGCTATGCTATTGACTCGTGCTATGGAGTACGGTGTGAGGTTTTGTGATGTCCTGTCTGGTGGGAGTTAGTGTCAACGTAAAAAAAAAAAATGTGTTTTCTACTTGCTGAAGATTTGTTTATGATGTTGTGAAACTTGCAGGCAAAAAAGTTCTATGAATCTGCTCTCAGATTGGAGCCTGGTTATCTAGGGGCTGCATTAGCACTTGCCGAACTCCATCTTGTGGAGGGTCGAAATAATGATGCTGTGTCCCTTCTTGAGCGGTACTTGAAAGACTGGGCGGATGATTCTCTGCATGTGAAGCTTGCTCAAGTATTTGCTGCCACAAATATGTTTCAAGAAGCATTGTCCCATTATCAAGCTGCACTCAGGTAAAAACATTTTAACCTATTAGTTTATCTATCAATACCCTGGGATTAAAATCATGTTTATATGCATTTGTGCTCTGAGATAATTTTGTCTATTATGTAGCTAATTTGGTTTGAGATAATAAATATCAATATCAGAATAAACCTGCAAAATGAGGCTGCAAAGAGGGGACTGGACCGATTAGAGAAACTGATGAAGGTTTGTCCTCTGCTGAAAACTCGAAAACGCACAGTTCTATTTATTGCGTCTTGTTGGTGGTCATAAGCGTTTAGTAATCAACTAAGGGGTGACATCTGGTACTTTCTTGTCTTTCAAATGTATGAGCTTGATTTATGCTTCAGGGAATCGATCCAGATGTCCCCGACCCCGAGGATGACGATGACAATGAGGCAGATGATGGTGAAGGAGACCATGAAGACACAGAAATCTTGTGAGTTCTCTCGTTTGCCTCTTATAGACCAGGGACCAGGACTGTGTTGTTGAAGCCACAGAAGCACACATAAAAAGTGTCTGTCTCGGTAGTTCCTGCTCGGTGTACCATCATTCTCTGTTGTATCATTAGCTAATAGGAAAATCGAATCACATTCAAATTTCATATGCAATGTAAAGAGCTTTAATTCAAATTTCACATTCAAATTTCATATGCAATGTAATTCTAGATTCTTATGGAAATGAGTAAATGACAAATTTCGCAAAATGCAAGGTTCTGGTTGGTCGGATCCTATTGCAAAATGAAGTGGAATGATGTTTATAAATGGTTAAGATAAACAATGGCGTTTGCCTCAATTGAGCAAATGCACCAAGTTATAATCAGACATGTCTGACCACAATCGTCATCCCCTTTTTCTCCCTTATTCTAGACATTGCAGTGAGGCGAAACCAGCTGATTAATGGAGGATACATGACATACTGTGTTGCATCTCAGTATTTACAAAATGAATCAGCCATTTACAAGTAACATAGGATATTATACAACTTCAATACGTGCCCAAAAATGAAGCGCCTCAATGCTTTGGTGTGGAATTTTGCAGGGGAGTCGCTACAGACCTACTGTACTATACTTGGAACTTTCTTGGCGCTGGTGTACGGTTTTCCAATGACTGCAATCTCTGTTTAAGCTGAAAAACTTCAACCTGCAATATACGTGCATGAAATTAGTCACAACTGAAAACTAGGCATCTCCTAACTATTTATGAAGTCAGAAAATTCTCATACCTGCAGCTGGAAGCCTCTTGCTCTTTCATTAGCGAGCATTCCCCTAGTAGAATGCAGCTCCTACACAATATTAAGCAAGTCAGGTTATGTTTGGAAGAGGGAAAGGCCAGAAAGGCAAAAGAAATCAATGAAAGGGTCAATCAATATACAAACGAAGAATAGAACTGAAAATTAACACGATAAGGAAGGCTAATTTATCCATGAACAAGTGTCGAAAAAACACTAAGATACGTACCTTTTGGGTGTCATCCAAGATTGCTTTCAAGAAAGCTACATCATGCTCTAGCCTTACATTGTCAGAGTGGACAATATTTGATAAGCTGTTGGCCTCTTCTTGGGCTAGCTCCATACTCGCTAACCTGTCCTTGAGCAATTCCATCTCTGTTGCTGTATCAGCTAACTTTTTCTCCATCTCCTGCCGGCTCTTTAGGACAGAAGATGAATTTTTTTCAGCTGCCTCGCGGCTTGCCGAAGCAGCTGCAAGTTGTCCTTCAAGAATCCCATTCTTCCTTATCAAGGCAGCCATTCTTGTTTCATACAATTGATAAACGCTTGAAGGAGTTGAATAACTGCCGTATTTTCCATCACTTTCTGGGTAAACTATCTCTTCATTTTCAAGGACAAACTTCTCACTTACAGAATCTGAAACAGTAATGTTCCCAGACTCTGATAAAGATGGTATATCTTCTGTTATAAATCTGCCAGAAGTTTCTGGAGGATGTGCTGTTTCCGGCTGCTTTTTGTCCAAGAACTGAAATCCAGTTACTTTGATGAGTGGTATAGCACAAACATTATGATATCTTAATTTCAATGCTTTATTTTCTTCTATTTTCAAACATCTTAGATGGGGAGATTTGTAGGGAAGGGGAAGGGGAGGGAGAGCAAGGATCACCAATTCAGATTGAAGTTTAAGCGAGCAAGGGAAAGGAAGGGAAAAGAAACAAAATGCTGTATACTCTTTTAATAAACTGTTTTCTCCGAAATCAGAAAGATGAACAATCTGTTTCTATTCCTACACTCTTTTCTCCATTTAGCTACGTACTAGTTCAGCATCATTGCAGCATACAACCACCAATTACAACACGGATGGTGGAGGATTCTAATATCCCAACTTATCACCAAGAATGGAATTATCGGAAAAAAAAAAAAAAGGAAACTTATCACCAAGAATGCATATGCTAATTGCAGAGGGGCAAAACGAAACACCCTCTTCCATACAGAACCTGGTAACATTACCGAGTAATAAGTCATGTATGTTAAATGCCTCACCTGCATTAACGAGGTATCATCGTCAGAACTCCTTGTAAGTTTATGTGTCAAATCTTCCTCGTTGTTAAATTGCTTCCTGAGAGAGACGCTTCCTGAAGCATTTGATGCATCGGTATGGACAGATTCCGATAAAGATCTTCGACTAGAGCCATGCTCTTCTATTATGGATGCCAAATTTTGTCTAAGAGAATCAACTGGACAGGACGAAGCAGCAGTAAGGTGAGATGCAAAATCGTTCGATGAACTGCGGTTATGACGTGGCTTCCCTAGATTGGGGGCCAACCATCTACTCGAAGAATTTCCATTCCTGTCAAGTATTAGTACTTCGACCTGTAAAATAAGCACAGATGATGAGTGTAAATACTTGAACAACTGTGGTAAGACGTCAGAGGGGAAATGTCCATCTAACCTGATTTGATGCTTCCTTTTTGGTTCCACCAAATGCGACAAGAAAATCCTTATCCTTGTGTTGCACAAGCACCAGACTAAAACCCTGCATATGAGAGACAAAAGTTTTAGGCGAAAAGAGACATTAGAATTCAAAACCTGAATACACACACACACACGCACGCACGCACGCACGCACAAAAAAAAAAAAAGCAGAACTGGTGGACAGCATCCAACTAAGCATATATAAAAAAGGCACCCTTACTTTGTTAGTAGTGATGGAGGATAAAGGCGATGTAGTTGCAACAGACCATTCCACTTTCAAGACATCAAAAACTAAGGTCTCCAGATGTCCTGCAGAAGCATATTAGCATCTCCATTAAGTGAGAAAATATATACGGAGTATGGAGTTATGCAACGACATCTTAGTCACTTCTATCCTGATGCTAAAGAGAAAAGGAGTGGACAATAGCTGAAAGTTTACAAGGCCATAATACAAGTAAATGTCTGTGTCGTAGTATGCAGTATATTCTAGCTTGAACCGAATTTACCAACCGTTTCTACATCAAGAACAGTGTTAATTTTAGATATGCAGAGGAAGTTGCAAGCTTCTCCAACAGGAAAATTTCGTAAAACAAGAAGCCAGCTGGAACCACAAAAAGATAACAAAAGAAAATTAGAAAAACCAAAAGGAATGCATACGCATGTCATGCTTACTCTTTTTACGACCTCCCCCACCAGTAATATACCACTTAGTTCCACATAGAGCACCACAACAACCAGCTCTTGGTGATGGATGGAAACCTCGAATCTTGATTCTTGTCCACACCATCTGACAAATAAAAGTTACAGATTGGTATTTCCACCATAATCTCAATATATATATATAGGAAATCTATCAAATGAGAAGTATTAGTTTCGTGAGAAGTGAGAAGTGATCACAGCCATCCACT
>JBBYHQ010000010.1:5477995-5509290 GCA_038382645.1 Spergularia azorica | reverse complement strand
ATAGTTTGGGAATGGGGAAGACAAAGTCGAGACCCTAAAAAAGAGGATGAGAAGTTTAATCTGGACCGGAGGGAGTATCAAATTAGCTAATATGTACAGAGTATGTTTTAAGTTTTGAATCATTCTTTCTATTCTGTTTATTGATGCATTCTGCAAAACAAAGTAGTGTTAGAATCATAGGAGTCCATAAGTTACTTCACTGTACAAGAGGCTCCAATTAGTTCAAGAAGCCTGGGTATGAATGATTGACCTGTATCCTTTGAAATGACGTGCAGTATTTGCCTTTGTATAGCTGAGATGCGAGTAAACAGCTGTTATAGAACTTAGCCAGCGTAGCCCCTGGTTTTACTGGTGTTAAATGTGAATCAGGCAATATATATTGTCTGTCTTGCTCCAGTTGAGCAATAGGAGCGTTGTTGCTTACTGAGGACTCTTTGATGTATAGTCACTGTATAGGAATACAGCATATAGTACTTCCTCCATTCATTTCCAGAAGCGTGTGGACTAGTGCAGAAAGCTTGGTGTGAATGTAGGGAGGTGGACGAGTGCAGAAATCTTGGTGTGAATGTAGGGAGTAATCGAGTGTTACTCTTAGTAAAGATTGTGTATTTAGATTTTAAACTGAAGTAAAAGAGATTGTTTCTCACAGATGACCACTGATTTTGCATATATGCATGTTAGTCGTTGCTATGCCATTGACTCATGCTGTGGAGTACGTTATGATGTTTCCGGATATCCTGTCTGGTGGGAGTTGGTGTCAACGTCAAAACATTTTATTCTACTTACTGAAGAGTTTTTTATGCGGCTGTGAAACTTGCAGGCAAAAAAGTTCTATGAATCTGCTCTCAGATTGGAGCCTGGTTATCTAGGGGCTGCATTAGCACTTGCCGAACTCCATCTTGTCGAGGGTCGAAATAATGATGCTGTGTCCCTTCTTGAGCGGTACTTGAAAGACTGGGCAGATGATTCTCTGCATGTGAAGCTTGCTCAAGTATTTGCTGCCACAAATATGTTCCAAGAAGCATTGTCCCATTATCAAGCTGCACTCAGGTAAAAACTTTTTACCCGTTAGTTTGATTCATAGGCGTTTGTGCTCTGAGAATCGAGCTTCTTTAATTTTGTCAATTATGTAGCTAATTTGGTTTGACATAATGAATTTCAATATCAGAATAAACCTGCAAAATGAGGCTGCAAAGAGAGGACTGGATCGATTAGAGAAACTGATGAAGGTTTGTCCTCTGCTGAAAATTCGAAAACACACAATCCTATTTATTGCGTCTTGGTGGTCATAAGCCTTTAGTAGTTAATTAAGGAGTGGCATCTGTTAGTTTCTTGTCTTTCAAGTACTCAATTTGTAGAGTTTCAAATGTATGAGCTTGATTTATGTTGCAGGGAATCGATCCAGATGCCCCCGAGGATGACGATGACAATGACAATGAGGCCGATGATGGTGAAGGAGACCAAGAAGACACAGAAATCTTGTGAGTTCTCGTTTGCCTCTTCTAGACCAGGGATTAGGACTGTGTTGTTGAAGCCACAGAAGCTCACATAAAAAGCGTCTCCTTCGGTAGATGTATCTTATAAGGTCTGTATCTCAATAGGTCCTGCTCGGTGTTCCATTATTCTCTGTTGTATCATTAGCTTATAGGGAAATCGAATCACATTCAAATTTCATATGCAATGTAAAGAGTTTTATCATTGGGTACTTCTTATGGAAATGACTAATTTCGCGAAATGCACGGTTTTGGTCGGTAGGATCCTGCTGCAATGTTTTGGGATATCATTTAGAACAAAATCACAAATGAAGTAGAATGATGTTTATACATGGTTAAGATAAACAATTGTGATTGCTTCAACTGAGCAAATGCACCATCACGTTAGAATCAGAATCACGTCTACACATTCGCCTTCCCCTTCTCCCTTATTCTAGACACTGCAGTGAGGCGAAACCAGCTGATTAATGGAGGATACATGACATATTGTGTTGCATCTCAGTATTTACAAAATGAATCAGCCATTTACAACATAGAATATGATACAACTTCAAAACGGTACGTGCCCAAAAATGTAGCGCCTCAATGCAGCTTTGGTGTGGAATTTTGCAGGGGAGTCACTACAGACCTACTGTACTATACTTGGAACGGTTTTCTTGGCGCTGGTGTACGATTTTCCAATGACTGCAATCTCTGTTTAAGGTGGAAAACTTCAACCTGCAATATAGGTGCATGAAATTAGTAAACAAACCTACAAACCAGAATTTTATCGTACAAACAGACTCATCGTGCACAAATCACTGTCATTTAACACACAGATAGCTTTCCAAAACTAGGACTCGAGAAGATTAAGTGCATTATCTCTTCCAATGTGCTAAGTGAGTGCTTATGGAGTTGCAAGAGTGATTTCATGAGGGTTATTAAATCATTATTGCCTGAGTCATGTCCTGAACAACAATTATATGCAGACTACTGAGGGAGTACCATATAACAGCAAAATGCTTGACCTTTCAATCCATGCGAAATGTATCTCACTCCAGGGAAGGATCAAATAAGATGCAAACTTGATCTAGTGCCGTTTAAGCTAGTTTTGTCTTTCCCCTCAACGAGAACCATTTTGTATGTGTGCTCTTTTACTGTCTTCTATGATTAGTCAAGTTCCATAATATTGGAAGTTGGAACGGTAAAACGAATTAACAACTGAACACTAGGCATCTCCTAACTAACTCTTAATGAAATCAGAAAATTTAACTCATACCTGCAGCTGGAAGGCTCTTGCTCTTTCATTAGCCAGCATTCCCCTGGTAGAATGCAGCTCCTACATACAATTATGCAAGTCAGGTTATGTTAGCAAGAGGGAATGGCAAAGGAAAACATTGAAGAGTCAATTAATATACAAACGAAGAATATAACTGAAAATTGACAGAAGGCTGATTTATCCAGGAACAAGTCTCGAAAAACCACTAAGATACATACCTTTTGGGTGTCATCCAAGACTGCTTTCAAGAAAGCTACATCATGTTCTAGCCTGACATTGTCTGAATGAACAATATTTGATAAGCTGTTGGCCTCTTCTTGGGCTAGCTCCATACTCGCTAATTTGTCCTTGAGCAATTCCATCTCTGTAGCTGTATCAGCTAACTTTTTCTCCATTTCCTGCCGGCTCTTTAGGACAGAAGATGAATTTTTCTCAGCTGCCTCGCGGCTTGCCGAAGCAGCTGCAAGTTGTCCTTCAAGAATCCCATTCTTCCTTATTAAGGCAGCCATCCTTGTTTCATACAATTGATAAACGCTTGAAGGAGTTGAATAACTACCGTATTTTCCATCACTTTCTGGGTAAACTATCTCTTCATTTTCAAGGACAAACTTCTCACTTACAGAATCTGAAACAGTAATGTTCCCGGACTCTGATAAAGATGGTATATCTTCTGTGATAAATCTGCCAGAAGTTTCTGGAGGATGTGCTGTTTCCGGCTGCTTTTTCTCCAAGAACTGAAATTCAGTCACTTGATGAGTGGTAAAGCACAAAAATGATGATATCTTGATTTCAAATACTCTATTTTCTTCTATTTTCAAATATCTTAGATGAGGACTTGGGGAGATTTGTATGGAAGGGGAAGGGGAAGGAGAGCAAGGACCACCAATTCAGATTGAAACTTAAGCGAACAAGGGAAAGGAAGTGAAAAGAAACAAAATGCTTGTATTTTGTAAACTGTTTTCTCTAAAATTCAAAAAGATTACGAGCATTCTGTTTCTTTTCCTTCACTCGTTTCTCCATTTAGCTAGGTTCTGGTTCAGCATCATTGCAGCATTCAACCACCAATACTACAAGGATGGTGAAGGATTCTAATATCCCCAACTTATCACCAAGAGTGGAACTCGAAAAAAAAAAAAAAAAACTGATCATAGGAATGCCTATGTTAATTGCAGTGGGGGGAAACGAAACACCCTCTTTTATGCAGAACCTGGTAACATTACCGAGTACTGAGTTATGTATGTTAAATGCCTCACCTGCATTAACGAAGTATCATCGTCAGAACTCCTTGTAAGTTTATGTGTCAAATCTTCCTCGTTGTTAAATTGCTTCATGAGAGAGACGCTCCCTGAAGCATTTGATGCATCAGTATGGACAGATTCCGATAAAGATCTTCGACTAGAACCATGTTCTTCTATTATGGATGCCAAATTTTGTCTAAGAGAATCAACTGGACAGGACGAAGCAGCAGTAAGGTGAGATGCAAAATCGTTCGATGAACTGCGGTTATGACGTGGCTTCCCTAGATTGGGGGCCAACCGCCTACTCGAAGAATTTCCATTCCTGTCAAGTATCAGTACTTCGACCTGTGAAATAAGCACAGATGATAAGTGTAAATACTTGAGCAATTGTGTAAGACTTCGAGGGGAAATGTCCGTCCAACCTGATTTGATGCTTCCTTTTTGGTTCCACCAAATGCGACAAGAAAGTCCTTATCCTTGTGTTGCACAAGCACCAGACTAAAACCCTGCAAATGAGAGACAAAAAGGCGAAAAGAGATATTAGGATTAGAACAAACCTGAACACACACACACACACACACACACACACACACACACACACTGAACGTGCAGCTTGGGATTATAAACTAGAGGCTAAGAACTGGAGGACAGCATCCAACTAAGCAAATAAAAAAAAGGCGCCCTTACTTTGTTAGTAGTGATGGAGGATAGAGGCGATGTTGTAGCAACAGACCATTCCACTTTCAAGACATCAAAAACTAAGGTCTCCAGATGTCCTGCAGAAGCGTTTTAACATCTCCATTAGAGTGAGAAAATATACATGGAGTTATGCAACGACATCCTAGTCACTTCTATCCTGATGCTAAAGAGAAAAGGAGTGGACAATAGCAGAAAGTTTCTAAGGCCATAATACAAGTAAATGTATGTGTCGTAGTATGCAGTAAGTAATTCTAGCTTGTACCGAATTTCCCAACTGTTTCTACTTTCTACATCAAGAACAGTGTTAATTTTAGATATGCAGCGGAAGTTGCAGCTCCTCCAACATGAAAATTTAATAAAACAAGAAGTCAGCTGGAACCACAAAAACATAACATAAGAAAATTGAAAAAACCAAAAGAAATGCATAAGCATGTCATGCTTACTCTTTTTACGACCTCCCCCGCCAGTAATATACCACTTAGTTCCACACAGAGCACCATTACAACCAGCTCTTGGTGATGGATGGAAGCCTCGAATCTTGATTCTTGTCCACACCATCTGACAAATAACAGTTACAGGTTGGTATTCACACCATAATCTCAGTATTAAACTTTAGTCTATATCTTACAGTACTCAAAAAATAGTCAGGATGAAGACAAATGATTGAACTTACGGTCTCAAAATCTAGCGAGTACAGGTCATTCAAAGTCTTCGCCTTTGAAGAACCCCCAAATATGTACAAGATTCTATCATCATAAAGAGCTGCAACATGATTGGATCTCGGAGATGGTCCTGCTCCCCTGTTTCTTTCATATGATACGTTAACATCTAATGGTGATAAGTTCAATAAATTCCGAAGATTTCGTTCGTGTAAAGTAAGATAAAGACCATGAAAATGAGAAGAAAAACAGAAACATGTTTCCAAAATGAAAGTGCAGATGAACTATATGCCACTTGTAAGAGATTCACCTAAAGATTGAATGCAATGTCAGAATACAGAATCTACTTACGTGCAGTGAAGCGGTAGCCATGTCATTGACTTCAAATCAAACATGTGGAGATCATTTAATTTTCTTCGTCTTGAATCTTCACCGCCAAAGAGGATTATTACAGAACTTGATTTTACCACAGTATGGCCACTGCGAGCAACCTACATAATTTTCCTTCTTCTCAGAAAATCCATATCATAATCTAATTGTATATACATGCAAATGTTCAAAATCTTGATCTGAGATTGTAATGACAATTTTTTTCTCGAAATTCCACCCTTGAGGATTGTGTTCCAAACCAGCAGACAGTATACGCATATAGTATTTAACAGTTCAGCGTTCAGACAATGAATCCTGTACTTTAGAGTATACTAATACCAGTAGCTCCAGAGTCCATAACGCATTGTGAAATCTACGTTTTATTTTCTAATTTTATATTGGTATCTATAAATATCTCACAGATTCAGACAGTAATGATCATACTTGTCTGGGAATGAAAAAGTGCATACGTCAATGATGTCGATCAACCCAACATGCAGCATTTCCATTGAAACCATTGCCGATTCAAATAAATTAACTACTACTTTCATATGGCAGAGACCCAAAATGGTCCTTGTCACATTCTTGTGTTATATTTATGTAGAAAGAAGCCAGGGCACAGAAGGCAATACTTAACGGGACCAGCCGATTGAAATAGACCCCAATCTTCCTTTTCATCTTCCTCTGCACTCTAAATGAGGAAACAGATATGCTTCCAATATGGTCATCCTAACTTAGTAATTTCATATGCCAAACAATATCACTAATAAGTACCCCCCCCCCTCTTCTCTGGGATCTATAGAAAGTTGATGGGATTTTGGAAAGATTTGAGTGGGTGGATAGGATATACAAGACTACCCAGCAATTCCATACAACTATCCCTGCGGATATAGCAGCAATATAGCATCCTCAAAGGGACTGAGATAGTTAATGCAACTTGCTTCTTTTTCTACATACAAGTCTGAGAGAGAGAACAATAATTTTATTTGGCATATAAGCTAAGAGAGACTGAGAGAGTATACCGGGACATCTCCTTTTGCTTCCATTATTGACCAGCTTTCTGTTTCTGTATCAAATGCCCACACTGCAATAAACAAAATAAAAGTCAAGAATCTCCTTCTCCCTACATGCCATGAGTTAAAGAATTGAGATCGAATTTAAGAAATTTTGATGCAAACCTGAAATCTTTTCACTACGAGGATCAGTTTTGCCTCCAACCAAGAGAGCTTTTTTACCACAAGTAACCTAATAATTGAACAAATAAAGTTAGGGCTCCTCTTGGTAGCACGTTTGCATAATTACTGTAGTTTTATATATACAACCAAAGGTGGATTGTGTTCTTTTAGTAGATATTGCAAGTGAACTATCACTCATTCAAGAACCAGAATCTCTTCATTAAACTGATGTGTAACATTTAGTAGTCCACAAAGTGCCACTATTCAGTGTAAGTGTGTAACATCTTAAGGTGAAACCCAAGCCCTCGCACAAGGTATAGAATGGAAGCATTTACCAGGCTATGGCCCTTGCAAAAGGGGATCTTAAGTGGCAGACTAGTTGGTGACAAGTAAACTTTTGAAGCTGTTGTCCAAGAAAATTCATCAAAACTAAGCACCTGCATGGACAAATGATGAATTGCTTTCAGGGAGTCGTAAAACAAGCTTAATACCAGACAGCAACACAGCTTAATACAAGCTTCTTATATACTAGGAGTCATAGTAATTGACCACAAGAGATTTTGGATTTGAAAACTAAAAGACAACCTGAACATCATCTAACATTCCATCTGGACATTCTCCACCAACCACGACCATCTTGTTCCCTACCACAGCTGCTGCATGCTGCTCCAGCAAAAATGATAAGACCCATCTCAATCAGGGTCCTGAAGGGAGTGGAAAAGGTGGAAAAGGGAAGAAAAAACAATTGATCGAATAGCAAATTGTAATGGAAGTTAAGTGGTAGTGTTACATTGGAGCGAGGTTTAGGCTTGTCTCCTGCAATTGACAAAACCATCCAGCTCTCAGCATTGCCTGATTCACAGTTGTTTATATCTCGTGCAGCAGATGAGCACTGACAATCAGGCTCGTCTAATTGATCATTCGCGGTCACGGTATTTTCAACCTGTGAAATCGAACGAAAGGAATTAGCACATTAAGCTTCACCGTCCAATGAAATAATGATGATGACCTGTTAGTTCAACATTGAAATTGCTAACCCGTTTAGGAGGTCTTAAAGGACTTCTTGTTCCTTGTGCAATGTCTGAAAGGTGCACTTTCTTCCTGTAGCAGAACAACAACGGAAAAGGAAAATGTTGTTATTAGACCAGATAAACGAGTTAGCTCTTTCCATGCTGATCATTTTCTACATCAACTTAGTTCATATAGAAAGACAAATCCAGCCTGTCTTACAAATGCTCTTTTACAGAATTGTAGTGAGCTTAAGTCAAATCTTTGTATCAGTTTTGTGTTACACTGCCCCAGATGGTTGGTTCAGAATTAGGTAGCCGTGATAATAATTGGGGAGGTTTTGTGAACTCGAGTTTGTATCATCATGTAACCCACTCTGTACCTCACAAAACCTCTCCAAATAACTGTTTTATCCACTCTGCACCAAACAACTGTTTTCTCCACTCTGCACCTCACTTCATTTGAATGACATCCACCCTTAACAAAACTAATCACAAGCCTTCCCTACCAACGCACAGACTCTCATTTTGCCAATTACCTCCCTAATTATTGATTTTGCTCTAGTATTCTGTCCGGTCCAATAATCGCATTGTGAAATGAATAACGGAAATTGTAGAAAACGAGGCATTTGCACGACATCAAACATCATTATTCTCACTACAATTCTAATTCTTTTGACAGCCCATTGAGAAGCTACAACCCATAAAACCCTAACACACCAAATAGCACTTCATTTGAAAAACACTGCTTTTTCAATGCTTATAATCAGACCATATATAAATACACACATTTCTAAACAACCATTTCAACATGCTTTTACCCCTAACACACAGATTTTTCTATTCAAATAAACGAAATCAAACATCAAATTGAGCATTATAGGAAGAGAAAGAGAAAAAACCTTCCAAGCTTCATCCGCTTGCGCGAAAACCCGAACATTTTCATCTACCCCAGCTCTTCAACAACCCTTATTTACCATCTAAATCAATAAAACAAGTACAACATTTCTTCATCAGCAAACTGTTCAGTACAAGCCCTTGATAATAACACTCATAAACCTTCAACAATACGCTAATAAATTATACAGTCACCACCACGGCCACTAACAACAATGACAAAGGTTTTAACCCGAAATGATACGGGTTCGGCTTTATTAATGAATCGTCATATGAAACTGTCATTGTAACACGATACTAGTATTAGTCACTCACTACCAACAACCCACAACAAAAAATAATGACATCAAAAGTGTTATACTACCAAATTACCAATCAAGTACACTACTTTATCATCATCACCAACTCAATAACAAATTAAATAATATTGAGAAACCCATTAATTAAATCAAATTAAATTGAAAAAAGATTAAAACTTTCTAAAAGTGGGTAAGAAATACCTGGAAGTGAGTGACTGAATAGAGATAGTGATGCTATCTGATTCGGCAAAAATAAAGGGCAGTCCCCAAAAATAGTCTAAAACTCAGAAAAACCCAGAAAAATTACAGGCATCCCAAAAACAACAAGAAAGAGAGTAATAAAACTACAAAAACGACGGCGTATTGATTAAGATAACATAAAGAGGCGCAGTTTAGCGTGATGGTGACTGGGGATGGAAGTGTGAGGTGGGTGGTTGGTGCTAATGTGCGCAGGTAGGTGACAGGTTTAGAGTTACTGTAGTGGAGTAGAGTAGAGTGTTGAAGAAGTGACCGTTGAGGAGTAGAGAGGAGAGAGAGTGAGATAGAGAGAGATAAGAGGGAGCAGAAGATGACAAAGATGGTGAAGAAGAGTATAGTTGCATTTAATAAGCGCGCAAATTTGCATGTTTTGGGGGACCGTGACTGCAGTTGTTGTCCGAAAGTTTCTTTTCTTCTTTCTAAATACACATAGTACATTGTAGATTGTACCACCACCACCGTGTGGTTTTTGTTGACTAGTTGTTCAAATGTTGTGTTACTTTTTTTTTAGGGGTTAAAATGAGACATATTTATAGTCTTATACCATAGATGACGGTCCTTTTTTGTGAGGGTTAAGACCCCGGCGAGAACCTGGGTTACAAAAGGGTGGTCGGAACCTTTCAACGGAAGGAGTCGAGCTACAAAATGAGCCAACGGAAGTTTTGTGTTACTTGTGCACTAGTTGTATGTGTGTCAGGTCGATTGTATTTGTGTGGTGTTGATTTCGGGTTTCTTTCAATAACTTTAGGTTAAGTGTGATGATTAAAGTTGGTTTAGTGGTTAGAAAATCAACTTACTTAGGGGATGTCTCTAGTTCAAATTCTAATATCCACACCCCCGTAATATTAGTTGCCCATATGTACCAAGCAAAAAAAAAATTTAGGTTAAGTAGTACGTGTTAAGGATATTTTGTTTTACTTTATGTCTCATTCGGTGAACACCAATCAAGTACAAGAATTCTACAATACAAAATAAAAGAATGTTTTGTGAGTTCTATGAAATCTTTGCATATGATGGGTGTGGTACACTGAGTGGGAATACAAAGTGGGATAGAAGATCGGCAGTGCATGTCATGTCGGATTTAAGATTGTTAGCTTTAGTCAAGCTTTACTCCTTACACATGTTGTATTACCCACTAGGTAATGTCGCATCTTCTGTGCTGCAAACAAACATAAGACTGAGGCATTCCTTTTGGAGGAGTCTTACTCTTTTGTTTTTCGTGATAACGTGAAAAAATAGCTTGTGCACAGGAAGAATTATAAATTTCCAAAATAATACATAGAAATATTGCAAATAAACCCATTGCAACTCCCATCAAAGGAGTAGTTCCCTCATTGAAGCGCCGGAGTGCGGAGGTTGTTCCCATCATTGAAGTCAGAATGTGGGAGTGAGCCTTCCGAATGAGAAAGAAAAAAAGTGTTTTCTTTCATTGGAAAAACCAACGCAGATTAAAATAACAGCGGTTAGGGAATAAGGTCCCTTTCTTGCAGCGGGTTTTCCTCCCTTCTAATACGAGGGCGGGAGACTGGTAAACTCATTAAACTGAGTTCTTACTTTTCTCGGAGAAGAAGCAATGACGGTATCTGGCAATTGGTTTAATGTAAATGGTATTGCGTTTTTCAAAAATAGAGGAAATCTCTATGTAGTAGAGTCATCTTGCCAATTTTAAGGAAATCTTAATTTTGACGTAATATTCCCTTATTTCCCTACTAAACAAAAACAGATGCTTATGCCCTCATTTTAGATGTTCATTTTCACTTTTTATGGTAATATTTGACTTGTAATTTCTCCGTGTCAAAAATATGAGTAAAGATTTAAGGGAGTGTCTATATGATTGTTACATGTAATTATAAACTTATAATGTCAAAGATGATCACTTGTTACGTTAGGGCCGGGGTATACAACTTGTCATGCTAATGAAGTTTAGAAATGTCATGTATCAAGGTGGTAATGATAACTCATCAATTAAAAAGGAAGATTGTTATTTACCATCGCTCTTTTCAAATAGCTTGTAGCGCATGTGCTACAACTGCAAACGTTTGATGCAACTTGCATGAACGAATTGAGAAGAGTCTTAGAAATCGTGTTTTTTGAGTAATTTAAAAATGCTCCTACTGGTTTTTTTTTTTAATCGTCTTAGAAATGTGTTTTTTTTTTTTTAAACGACTCTTAGAAATAGTGTTTGGCCTTGAGAATAAGTAGATATCCTCAAAATTGCTTACATATTGCTATGTGGTAATGATAGGTTTTTGTTTCATAGTGATGGACACACATGACATCTTCTGGTTTGCATTTTTGCAACCCTTTCTACCTTCTTACTTCTTAGACAGCATTTGCAATCTTGAGAGCGTATGCAATTACTGATTGCTCTCAATTCTCGACCACACCGATGTCTCACACACGCAAAAAAAAAAAAAAAAAAAAAAAAAAAATTGCCCACGTCTGTCATACTGCCTGCAAGTCAACAGCAGTATAGTCCGAGTCAAGTAACCCCTGATCATTACATCAATTCTGCTTAATCTCATACACTTTGTTTACAGTAAATAGAACTGTCCTGCAACGTTAGACATCAGGACAGTAGGCCTGATACCACAGTAGACTAGTAGAGTAATTGGCGCACCAGTAAAGCTGATATCATGTATCAGAACATTCAGAAATTCAACAAAATTTGCAACATTTAGGTTAAAAAATCGGCTTTATTCAGCCATAAGCTTCCATGGAGTGCTGAATTTCATCAAGATTCCATTCAATGCTAGACAAAGCCGTTTCCAATAACTACAACTGATATAGTTACATGCCTTCCTCCTGCACAAAAACTATGCTCCTACGGTCCTACTGCCATCAGCTCTATCTAGTGTATAACACATCAGTGTCAAGAGTTGCAATCTAAGTCAAAAAAATGTTTTGACGACTGAAAACCTACAGCTGTAACAGCTCAATCGGTTGACAAAAACGTGTAATGCTGGTCCAACCATTACGCGAATAACCATCAGAGCTCATTCTATGATACTAATCAGAAACACAAGACAGGCAGACATCTATCTTCCATTGACTTCATCAAAATAAGCTGCAGGTATCTCTGGTGTGGATGTCAATGTGGATACGCACTTGAACTGTAACAGCAAATAGAGAGTCGTATCAGACAAATGAGCTCAATAATGTAATTAAGACGTGACAGCATAAGTTACCATAAGAAGCAGCCACAAAGGCAGATGTTATATGTACCTTATGCTGCTTGTATTTATTTTTGACAGCTTCCAAGGATCCTCCTCTTTTATTGAGTTGCAAATCTTGGATCCGGAGGACACATTCTCTTAGGTCTGATGGCTTATATCCAGTGTAAGACTGCAAGCCTGAATTCTGTAACATTCAAGAGGAGAGACTTCAGCTTCCTGTTCAATAAGAGCTCTGACAACAGGCCTATAGTCTACAGATTTTAAGACAGTAAGATGTTCCGAGGCAGATACTCACCCAAGGGTGTTTATTGGGTTGGATAGTGAACTTTGTGAGGAATATGACTGATGCCGCTGTGATAGAAGGTAAGAATTGTACACAGCCATAATCCAGCAAACTGAGCTCAGCTAAGTAGTAACCCAAAAACTCCAACTGCAGATTCGGATTCTGCAACAAATCAAAGAACATGTCAGCTACAAGCCTCTAGAGTCCGAAGTAGTAACAAAGACAAACAAATTATCTCATATCATGCAATATACCTTAGAGTTGCCATGTGCAGCCCTGGTGAACTTCCTGCAAAGATCAAACATACAAAACCCCATCATCAATAAGATCCCCAACACGACAAACACATTGTACATTGACCAATAATGTAAGAAGTTTCATACACTCACCTCAGAAATGTTTTTATAGTAGGGTTTCCCATCTCATAGTTCAGAGTTTTTAGTATATCAGCCTCCATATCTACGACCTGCAAAATCAAATTACCGCTCAAATGTCGACATTAGTAAGTCCTGATTTCGGCTTTCACCATCAGTAAGCATTACACCAGAAGCACCCAGCATACCTCTTGTTTAGTGTAGGTATTCTCAGTCATATCACAGAATTTCTCCACAGGTTTGGGATCGATTTCTTCATACTTCCTGCCATACAGAACACGAAACAGACAACTGTAACAAACAAGCTAACAACAAAGAACCTAAAGTAAACCTGCAATGAGAGTTTTAGACGACATACGATGCAATAAGCATTGCAGAAACACCAAGAAGCTGCAGTCTTTGTCGATTGAGTGGTTTCGATGACAGGTATCGATCGATGTAAGAAATGCTCAAGTAAAGTGTGTCCAAAAGAACCTTGAATTCCTCAGCAAGCTCAACCAACCAATCTACCAAAATCCCTCTCATATTTGCACTCACATCTTTCTGAATCCTCTGCATGTAATCTGCTACTGGCCTTCTCTTCTCCTCTTTCTACACAAATCAATCCAAACCCACTCAATCCAACATAAACCCTAATTTTCTTCATAATCCGACAAACAACCCTCAAAAAATCCCCAAATCAAAATCAAAATTAAAACCCACCCACCAATTCAGCAGAACATTTTGGGGGAAAAACACCTAAAATCCAAAATAAAAAACAACCCATATTCCAAAATTACAAAACTTCTCTTATAAGATTCAATTAACCCAATAATCAAACACATGATTAATTTCAAGAAATGGGAAAAACCCAATTGACATTATCAAACCCATTTTTGGATTTTCCCCAAATTTGGAAGAACAAATCTACAATTTCCCCAAACATAATTATACTAGCAAAATCAAACAAACAAACAAACATCCAAAAAAAAATCAAGAAAATACAAATTCAAATGATGCAGAAATAATGATTTAGCAAAAAAAAAAAAAAAAAAAACCCATACCTCCATATTTCTGAGATAGTCATATATACTAGTAGCGTAAGCCCCACAAATCTGCGGATCATCATTTCCGGCATCGATATCGGCAGGCCCACCAATCTTCCCGGGCTCAATAACATCCTCCTCCGGCGTAGTGGTGGAGGTGGTGGCCGCCTTAGTAGTAGTAGTAGTAGTACACTTTCTAGGCCGAGCACGCGCCGACACCGCCTTCTTAACACCGCCTAAGCTGGGATTTCCAATTACATTTGTCGGTATCTCGCCGAGAACCACCCGCTTCTTAGTAACAGGCGCCTGTGGTGGTTGTGGTTGGTCTGATGATGACTCAGACATTTTCCTCTTCGCTGCCCTCGTCAGCCTCATGGTGTTCTCCTGGTTCGCCATCGCTGAAAACCCAGGAGCGTGAAGAAGAAGGAGAAAGGAAATCTGGGTTTGGAGAGAGAGAGAGAGAAGGGGGAAATGTGGGTCAGGATTTGTAGGAGGAGAAAAGCGAGTTTAAAGAGGGCGCCATTTTTGTTTGTTTGAAATATTGGTCAAGTTTCGCGGTTCTTACTTTGGAATTATTTTTCAAGTTTTTTTTGAGGCGGTTTGGTTTTTTTTTGGGGGGGAGGAGGGGAGGGGTAATTTTGGTGGACCGGTTTATATTCGAATTTTGGAATTTGGCACATTTTTTAGCTTTGGGAGTTCCGCTTCAATTTGGCGGTCCACAATTTTTTTGGCGAGGATGAAATTTTGATTTTTTGGGTTTTAAGTCTTTAGACTATTTGTATTACCGATTTATCGTGGTAACATTTGGATAGTAACAAACTATGAAGCACGGATACCTCTTTCGTGTCTCGGTGTTCAATACGGACACCAGAGATCATGTGTCTAATATAGTCAGTTCGGTGTCTGATTCATTGTTTTTAAGTTGGACACAAAATCCGGTTTATCGAACACTGGTTGGACACCTGTAGAACACAAAAACATAAATTAAGCTACCATTTCGGTAAAGTAAGCATTTTTAATTTCAATTTTCTTATCCTTCACATCTTCAATAATCGTGTGTCTTATCTTCATTTTGAAGTTGTTGATAGTTTTAAAGTTAGCAATTCTTATTATATTATCAAAAACACAATATATAATTTCTTTTTATATATTTATATTAAAAAATAATAGCGGTGTCGGTGTCCTAAACTTTGAGAATGCGGTCTCCCGGTGTCCGTGTCAGTGTCCGTACTCGTGCAACATAGGTAACAACTTCCACAACATGGTACAAACAATGGTACAAGTATTACCTCTACCGTGAATGAATTGGACAATAATTAATCCATCTACAATTCTACATTACCTGTTGGAATGAAAGCTTGTGCGTTGTATAGCTTAGTTATTATGAAAATTTGTTAATACATTATTTTTAACATTGTAATGGTGAGCAGTTCTGATCTTTTACTCCTTCACCTACGTCTGCAATTTACTGTATTTTGATATAGACTAATTTGCGTAACTAAGAATTTGATCTAAGACAAGTTACGAGAATCAGCCTAACACACATAGCAGAGCGTTTGGACAAATTGGTAGTTAG
The DNA here is from genome assembly GCA_038382645.1 of Spergularia azorica. Lineage (NCBI taxonomy): Eukaryota > Viridiplantae > Streptophyta > Magnoliopsida > Caryophyllales > Caryophyllaceae > Spergularia > Spergularia azorica. The sequence continues at coordinate 5,493,504 of JBBYHQ010000010.1, read as the reverse complement.
AGATCGTTTACCAATCTTAATGACATTGTGAACCAAGAGCGTGCTAAACTACCAACTTAGCTAATTTACTAGATTGTATTAACAGGTAATTGATTGCAACTTGCATGCCTCGATTTCTCAATGACTTGCTATAATTCAACCAATAGAGGCCGCTATACACGTACTGTCAGTCTGTCACGGCGTCACCCTCGAACCCAGTCTTGCGGTTAGTAATAACCACTAACTAAGATTTCAACGGCAAGATTAAAAAAAGGTGGAGCCCAAATCTTACCAACAAAATGATTCTAGTTAAGATTTAATTTAGGACTAACGCCGGCCCGGCGGGAGGAGGAGGTATTTTCAGAGATGAATCTGGTGATTTCATCCATGGTTTCATTGCCAATTTCGGCTATTGTACCTCAATGTGGGCCGAAATGTTAGCCCTCAAGCGAGGATTGGAAGAGGCCAAGCGATGCGGTATCGAGAAGTTATTGATCCATATGGACAACGCGTCTTGCATTTCCCTTATAAACAAGGAGCAGGAACCAGCGGGAGCTTTAAACAAGTTAGTTCAAGCGTGCAAATCTCTTATCTCTCGTGGAAGCTGGAGCGTGATTGTGGAGCATACTTATAGGGAAGCAAATAGAGCTGCGGACTGGCTAGCAAACCGAGGTGTGGAAGAGCCTCAAAAGTTGATTATACTGCAATATCCACCGCCGGAGCTTCGTTTCATACTTCGCGAGGATATTCTCGGGGTCTCACGATCTCGCATAGTTTCAATGTAATTTCTTTTTGTTCGGGGCTTGCCCCTCATTGTAACCACAAAAAAAAAAATTTAGGACTAACGCATGTATTATGAGCATTCTGTCCTCGAATCGATCGGAATTTTGAAATAGCCTCTGATGTGAGCTTTATATATATGGAACTGCATCACCTAGAGGAGCCATTTCTTCATCTTATATTCTTATTCACCGTTTCACTTATTCTTCAATATTCACATTGCATTAATTTGCCTTCATATTATTCATATTCATATATGAAATATATATAGGTGTTCGATGATCGATCATCACTCATCCATTTGTTCTTCACATACATTACATTAATTTTGTTCAATTTGCGCTCATATATATGTATAGGTGTTTGATCAAACTGAGGACGGCAAGAACATATTGTATAACATCCGCAAGGGCCCTAATAAGCCGTTGTACAGACAGTTCGCTCAAGAGGCCGTTGTCGACTGGTACCATAACAATTTTCCTAAGGTCAGCTACTCAGCTCGAACCGTTAACAATATCATTAGACCGTAATTATATGGTTGTTGTCGCATAGTTGATGGAGACTATGGAACAAATAGGGAGATAACTGAAAGAGGAAGATGGGGAAAGGGGAAAGCTCATGGCGTTTAACAAGGGTAAAACTACTTTGTACAATTTTCATAATAAGTCCCAGATTGAATTTATATAAACAAAACGATTGTCATATAACTACTTAGGAGTTAGGACTTGCTACACACCTTGGTAGCCACTGTGGAAGTGACCATACAATTAAACACTCACCAAAATAGAAAACAAAGAGAATATTCTGAACGTATACTACACCGATGACATATACTTTACTATATATGATGTGATAAAGACCTCCCAATCACATAATAGCACGGTTTAACATAATGACTTTGAGATACGTAAACATTAACATAATTATACAAGACGATTTAACATGTGCTTGAGAGTCCACTTGATAGAGGAGGGGACTACCACGATTTGAACTCGAGACCTCAGGATTGATGAGGCTCTGATACCATGTTAGAGAACCATCTCAACCAAAAGTATAGACTGATGGTTGAAGCTCAATAATTGGTTTTATACCTTAACAACTAGTTATCAATTACGTACTGAAAATCACCCTCATGTCTACCCTACTATTTATCAGACAATAATTACAGACATGCACCTAATGAAGAGTAAGAAGCAAGACTAAGTATTTACCTTCCTTAACGTGAATGGTGCCGATGACCCGGTCCTCAGAGACATCTCTAAGCAAACCAAGCTGCAAGTGAATACAACCAAGACGCATGATCATTGCCTGAAGAGTCTTCTCGTACCCCGTAAGCTCGTCCTCAATTGTCAAGGTCATATATATAATACCACGTGACAGCTCAGAGAACTGTTCAACCTCAATTAACCTGACAACGTCCTTCAGTTTCATCCTCGAACCCTACCCATAAGCACACATACAATGATACAACTAGTCAAATCGATACTCAATAGAATCACAATTGCGGAGGGTGGCAAAATTGGAACGGTTGGAGCTTGATATACGACTAATTTGGCCCCTTTTCCGTGTGAATTATCCTTCCCGTCTCCTAATTTTAATGTTTTTATAACTAATTTTCCACCATTTTCATGTACCACTCCGTCCCAAATTAAACATCCCATTGAATTTGAAATCCTCTTACATAATACTATTCCATATGAAGTTTAATTTGGGACGGAGTGATATGTGTTTGTCTTGGCTCAATTCGATGCTATTTTGCAAATTATAGTGCATTTTTCCTATTTTGGCTTTTGTAGGAACACCTACAGAGCATGTTGGAGTGGAACCCGAGGCACGAACGAGGCAAGGAGTGGATATGGAGCTTGGAGCGGGACCCTAGGCACGTCAAACGAGGAAAAGGGAGCAATTAGAAGAAAAAAGAGCAACGCTCGGTAACACGATCGCCAAGCAGTCGACCGAGCGCATAACCACTAGGGGGCAGCTCGTCGAGCGTAACGGTCCTCTCGCCGAGCGGCTGACCGAGCGGAGCGTCCCGGACTCGCCTTCAGACTTGTTTTTTTGTTCGTTTCTTTTGCCCATTATAAATACCCACCTACAATAATTGTGTTAGCCACTTTTTTTTTTTATTCGATATTTTTAGGAATTTCAAAAACTAGATCTAGAATTCTCTTCTTTCTTCTATTCTAAGTTTTGGTATTATGACCCCTTTGTAATTTATTCATTCAATATTGTTTTTTCAAGTTCCATTATCTATATAAGTCAAGTATTTATTCATCTTATTTCATCTCTTTATTACCACCTTTGGGTAACAATTTCTCTCCTTTTATTTATTGTTATTTTATTTAAGTTATTAAATTCTTGGGTTGTTGTTAATGCATGTGTAGTAGTTGTTTAATTAGTTTATCCACCCAAGTTTGAATCTTTGCCTAATTTTCATGTTTAGTATCATGTTCAAGGCTTTATTAATTGTGGTTAGTGTTAGTTTAACTATGTGTGAGTAGTATCCATAGCTAGCGGTGAGGCTAATGGGTTAAAGTTATGAACTTTATGATTATGAGGTTGTTTAATAATATTGAATGAAAAGCATGCTAATTTTATCATCTTGTCCAATGTTTTAACGATTGGTAAAGTTAGATGACGATCTATTTTTCTAATTTTTGCATTCTAATCAACATGAGATATTTGAGATTAGAATTGGCTAATCAGACTTGGGATTATTGATTAATTGCATGAAAGTGAATTGCTTAATGGTTAGGCCTTGATTAATTGCTTATCAATTTTGGCGCCGCTGCCGGGGATGATGTTGTTTAGTGAATGATATCGATTTTTGTTTAAATTTTAGGACTAATACTTGTCACCTTGTTAATTTGTTGGTTGTTGTGATTTATTCCCCTCCGAGTGCCTTGTGCACTTGATTTTACGGGCTTGTGAGTTTGTTGATGCATAGGTTTGTAAATCAAGATCTTCTCCCTCTTATTCCTGAGCCGGAGCGTTACTTGAGACTAAGGAGGAGATTGGCGGCTCAAACTCTGGTTGGGCCTCTTGATAACCTTTTTCCAACAACCACAAAATGAACCACAAAACTCCTCACAAGAAATTTTGCCACTATAAAACTTGCCACAAGAAAAACTTCCACAAATCGACCATATTAAACCACAAAACACCCTCCCACAAATGGCTACGGTTGGGGATCATAATCGAATGAACCCCAATGCGGCCACCTCTCCCATTAACCAAAGTAACATTGGGGTTAACAACTTTGAACTCTAACCGGTCTTGATCAGTATTATCCAACAAGAGGTTTTTCATGGGAGGATGCTTACATGCATCTACTCTTATTCAAGGAGAAGTGTGTAACCATGAAAAGAAACTGAGTTGATGATGATACGATGGCTTAACTCCCACCCTCCAAACACCTTCAACACTTGGCTATACCTCACAAGAACCTTCCTTGACAAGTATTTTCCTCCCTCCAAAACCGCAAAATTAAGAACTGAAATTCAAAGCTTTCGACAAGATGAGATGGAGAGTTTGAGTGAGGCATGGGATATGTATAGGGATTTTTTGAGAGCTTGCCCTCACCACGGGATACCGGAATGGATGACCACCCAAACCTTCTGCAATACCCTCATGCCTCAAACGAAGGCGATGGTGAATGTATGCTACTGCGGGTGGGGCATTTGATGAGTTGAGAGATGAAATCGCCACGACTTTGTTTGAGAAGATTGATAGGACCGACTCACATAGGGGCACCACGAGAACTCCCTTCACGGTAGCTCAAGTGAAATCCGACCCGGAGCTATATTCTCTTATTGGAGACCTTACAAAGAAGGTATAGTCTCTTATTACCCCTTCTAGATGTGTTCACTACTTGCAAGGTCCCCAACATGCTCCCCAAACCCTCATGGATGTGCATAATTCTCTACTTGCTCTCCAGTCCCCTACACTACTACAAAATCATTTATAGACATCACCATATAGACATCGGATTTTAGGAAAACCGATGTCTATGAGGAAGCGGTGGCATTTTTGCAATTTTGACCAATTAATAGACATGAGTTGTTATACAAAAAACTCATGTGTATTAATAGACATGGGATTTTTTGTAAAATCTGATGTGCATTACATCTATATAGACGTGATACTTTTATTAAAACCCATGTCTATTCATATTCGAAATTTTGCTCAGAATATCTTTAGATAAATACAAGAAATAACCGATGTCTAATTAACTTGTGGGTATCTCAACCCTAAGAGCCGCTTACCCTGCCTTCTCAAAAATCAAAATCATTTTTTGTTCTATCATTTATCCCCCCCCCCCTCTCTCTCTCTCCATATTCCTGATCTCCATTAGCACACTTCTCTCTCTCCTCTTCATACGAGTTACCCATATCTAGTCATCTTTCTTATTCAATCAAAACCAACCATCATTTCAATCATTGTTAACCTTCAATAATCTGAAAGAGTTGATTGATTTGAAGAAATTTTATGCATCTTAAATGGCAGTGGTGTAGTGGTGATTCAAATCGAATCTTTTACTCAAGGTTTTTGGACCGAAATCCAGTTGCATATTTGATCTAGAAGAAGATCTGTTTGTTTAAGGTATTGGCAATTTTTTTTTTTTTCTAATTTCTTTTAAAAAACATAGATCTCAATTTTTACTTCTTCATAATTTGGGGCTTTAGATTCGAAATTGGTTTTGATAATATATTGTTGTAAGCTTAGAGTCTCTTTGTTGGAAATTGGGTTTTTTGGTTTAAATTATGTATCAAATACCTATATCAAAATTAAGTTAGGTTTTTTTTTCTTTGTTCTTTGATGTGTGTATGATGAGTTTAAAGGCTAAAATTAAGTCATTGTTTGTGATTCTCCTTTTTCTAGATATAACGTGTTCTTGGTCGCGAAGCAAGAAGACTGAACTTTGAAGAGAACGACATCTTCTTTTCTAGATCTAGTCCCTCATTTTTTTTACTAGTGTTCTAGATCTTGTTTTAGATCTCTGGTTTTTCTGTTTATTAGTACTTGTGGTATTATGTAAACTTGTATAGTTTGTTGATTATTTGATTGCATTGAAAAGTTAATTATCTCATATTTCTCTCCAATGATAGATAATGTTTACCTAACGACGTTTACCTAACGTTGATGTTGGGTCGGATTTTTTTTTTTTAAATTTAGTTGAAGGATAGACATGAGATTTCTTATAAAGCTGATGTCTAAAGTACCCTATAGACATGGGTTTTCCCAGGAAGTCCGACATCTTTAGAGCATATAGACATCGATTTTTTGATAAAAACCCATGTGTATAAAAGTGAACCACATGAGATTTAAAACCGACGTCTATCTCCTTTTAATAGATGTCACCCAACTTAACTTCGAAACGAAAACCGACGTCTATGCGCTAAAAAGTCCGATGTCGATATAGCGTTTTGTAGTAGTGCTATGAATGTGGGTGTTATGTCTTCTAACTGTGAGTTATTATATGGTGGTGTCAGTGGCGGAGCTTGGCTCAAAAAATAAGAGGGGGGCCAGGTTTCGAACCCACCACCTTTCCAATGTGGAAATAAAACTCAAGGAGGGCCAAACCAATGAGGCAAACCATTTTATGTGATAAATATATGCAACAAATTACTTATATTTCAAAACCTAAGGGGGGCCAGGCCCCGGCCCACTATGCCTAAGCTCCGCCACTGGGTGGTGTTGGTCATTCGTATGATGTTTGTGCCTATCAATCAATGAATCATGTAAATATGGGTTCAAATATGAGTCATGATGTGAATGTCCTTCAATCGTACAACACAAGGCCACAAAATAATGCATACTCAAATTCTTATATCCCGGGGTATATGAATCATCTCAATCGTTCTTATATATCGAAGTCAAAATGTCCAAAATACTCAACAATTAACCTTGCCTCCACCCGGATTTGACCAACAAAGACCTCTTTTCCAAGGTCATAACAATCAATTCAATCATGATCTTTCTTCTTTATTTTTTTTTCCTCGAGCCCAACTTATGAAGTATTAACTTTTTGGAAAGATGAGATCAAGACTTTTTTTTTTCCTCCTGAGAACACTCATACAAATAATAAAATATTAACCAGGAAAATAACGGGGCCCTTGGCGAAACTGAAAACAAGATTGCTGGTATTAAAGCAACCAACAATCTACATATCTTATGTATTAATAAAACTCTAATCTGGAGACTTTGGTTAGTCAGGTTCTAAAAGCTCGCTACTTCCCTAACAATGGCTTCTTTGAAGCCGAGCTGGGTCACCATCCAAGCTACTCTTGGAGGAGTATTCTCGGGGTTAAGGAGGCTCTACGGGAGGGGTGTAGATGGTTGATAGGGGATGGGAAGAGTGTGAATGTCTGGGCAACGGGTGGACCCGAAAAGGGCCTACTTTCAGGCTTGTGTCGCCGAGAGGAGAGGAAGGAGACTGTTGTGTGGCGGATTGGATTGACGAGGAGCGTAGGCCATGGAAGAGTGAGGTGGTTCAGAGTAGATTGATACCTTTTGAGGCGGAGGAGATCCTAAGCATCCCGTTGGCGGAATCGTAGCACAGTGATAAGTTGGTATGGCATTATAGCGAGAACGGGGATTACTCGGTGAAATCAGGATACCATTATGTGCGGAATCGACTACATTTAGCAAATGGGGGAGAGGGGAGCAGTTCAGGGGTGAGGGCATCGAGTGTGTGTTCTAGAATCTGGAATTTGGTTCCTCCAAAAGTCCGGAATTTCGCTTGGAGGCTATGCAAAGGAGCGCTACCGATGAGGGCGAACCTACAACGGAGAATAGAAGCAGTGGACACCCTATGCCCGCTGTGTAGACTTGGGATCGAGGATGAGGTTCATGCGATATGCATGTGTCCAGCAGTAATCGGAGTTTGGGAGACTATGGGTGTGGAGTCGGATGAGTGGAGCAGATACAAAACGGGGATGGACTTGATGGAAGTGTGGGGAGCGGAGAGTGACCGGAGTGTTGAGCTATGTGTGGTGGCAGGTTGGGCCATCTGGAACGCCCGCAATGAGATGGTGCACGGCGGCGGGGTGGCAGACTCGGGCACTACTGCTCATCGGGCGATGAGTTTTCTGAGATCTTTCCAAGAAGCTAGGGTGGAAACGGAAATGGGTGAGAGGGGCGGTGGGTGTGGCGGGGAAGTATGGAGGATGTCGTCGGAAAGGTTGGTGAAAGTGAATGTGGATGGAACTATCTTGGGGGAGGCGGGTTCAGGCTTAGGTGTGGTTATTAGGGGCAGCGAGGGTGAGGCTGTGCGAGTGGTGTGCAGCCAAGTTCGAGAGAGATGAGAGCCGAATGTAGCGGAGGCGAAGGCGGCGCTGCTTGGTCTCCGACATGCGTGGCAGCAGAGCTATCGTCGAGTAATCCTGAAGTTGGATTTACTACAGTTAGTTAATGCTCTAAATTCTGAGTCTTTTGCGTCTAGTTATTTTGGTTTAGCAGTTTTTGATGTTTTTCAATTTTCCCGCAATTTTGAGTCGTGTACTTTTAGTCATGTACGTAGAAGTAGTAATAAGGTAGCTCACCTAATTGCCCACCCGAGACTTGTGGAGTATAGCACTAGAGTTTGGGTCGATGGTGGACCAACCGATGTACTCGATTTGGTGTCTGGGGACTCTATCTCCGCGGTTTCGTGATTTTTATAAAAGTTCGGTATTGATTTAAAAAAAAAAAACTCATTTATATATACTTTTTTCAACTCGTAATGGAAACCATTTACCGCTACACTACGTACATTATTTGATACACATATTGAACGATGAGAGGGGGAGAGGCAAAAGGGGGGGGGATAATGATGGTGGACATGTCTTTCCGAAGAAATGTCGGTGACGAGTATGACGTTATTTGTTTCCCTAAAAAAAAATTAGTTGTAGGCATTTCGCATATCAATGTCTTTTGCTATGTTTCTACAAAAACTGGGTAATTCTATACATATCTAGTGTCAGTTATTGATTATAAATATGTTATACAAGCCAATCAAATATTATCATTCAATTCGTGATAGGGTGCTAAAGTTCTGAGGATACAAAATGTCAAGTTGCTTAAAGCTGATGAGGCGGTAGTGCTGCAAAATTTGATGAACAAACCATTACCAGCAAAATTGAGTTGACCATCCTGTTCTCTTGTGTGATTTTGTGACAACGGATAATGTGAATGTGTATGAAGTCATGGATACCAATGAGAATTTAGTTCATTTTTTCTGGCTCGGTTAGGTGAAATAACCGAGCCCTTACCTCTACTTTAGCACCTTATAAGGAAAATTATCATGTAAATCGTCCATCTAGCATGATTGAAGGAGAGATGGAGCTCATTGAGTATATATTAGATGCAGATTTAGTTTAATTGGTTTTGGGATTTTGACATTATTCGTGCTCACATATATTCTTGACCATTTTGTTAAAAAATTATTAGTAGAAGAGTAGTTTTTAGTATAATTGAGTTCCGAAGTGTAGTATTATTAGTGTAGTTTAGAAGAGTATGGCTTCGACTGATATGTAAACTTATACTATAGCTTATTCCTTGTGTTCTCAGTTAAGTCGATGCCTATTTGTAGTATGTATGGTTAGCTTCTTGGTTCCGAAAGTTGCTCATGAGCCTACCTTTTTGTTCAATGCTCTGCTAATTAAATCAAACTCGATCAGATTATGAAGGAGCAATCAAGCAAAAACGAAAAATGTCCAGTATGCGGCTCTCATAATAAGTCTTTATAAGCAACTTAATAGATACAAATCATGCACGACGAAGAAAAAGTTATCAAACACAAAAAAAGCATAGGAGCACCACACTGGGAACCATAAAAACTATGAGTAACCTATGGGTACAACCAATTTTAATTTATTGGGAATCGTGATTGGATAAATTTTTAAAGAGCTAGCACTGCTTAGGCCATAAGAACACGAAATGAGCAATCCAACCCCAAACATTTTAGAGAGGGTGAAAAACTCCATCAGAAATAAATGGCAAGATTAGTGCAACTATTAGTTAGTCTTATAGTAAGTCTTGTAAGCAGCTATTAGTGCACCTAGTATACTAAATGATATTAATTGGGAAAACTTACACCAATAATCCAAACTATTAGGCGAAAAACAATTTCAACTTGAAAGATGTCAGTTACCTTAGACCACCCACAATGGGGAGGGCAAAGGAGGGTAGGGCAAGGGTAAAGTGATAAATAAAAAGGAAAAATAAAAAAACTTGGGGCAAGGGAAAGAGGAAAGGACAAACTTTGCCCTCAAAGTAAAAACAAGGCAAAGCTGGGGCAAGAAGGAAGTTGGAGAGAGAAAGTTTGTATTTTTCTTGATTTCTTCCTCTATAGGCTATATTTGCATCATGTAAATTCCAAAAAAAAAAAAAAAACGTTACACCAACAGTCTTAATTTTTAATTCTCTATAAATAGAGATCACGTTCGATATATTTTGCCGAACATTTGATTTCTTGATTTTTCTCAAATGGCATATAAAACAAAAAAAATTTAAAAAAAATGTAGTTTTTATGCCTGTGAGTGAGCAAAGGCACCATTGTGGTTACTAAGGCATGGAGGTAAGGCAAAGCAATTAAAAAATTATTTTTGATTGTTTGCCCTAAGGCAAATAAGGGCACTACTATGGGTGGTCTTAGTAGACAATACTGAAAATATAGGCTAATGAGTAGACCTGGACATTCTGATGGCACGACTCATGGAAGCGAGGCACTTGCTTTTTTCAAACAACAATTTATTTTATAGAAAATATTTTGCAAATAATTACCCCTTGTTTGGTTTTCATGAGACTCAATATGTAAAGATGTAAAAGTTATGGATTCAAATGTAAAAAAAGGGTCGAAGAGAAGAACTACGAGAAAAAAATATGAATATTGCACGGTCCAATAGCTTGGGTACGCCTCATAAAAGTGAGGCTCTGCGCCTTGTTCCTTATGCGTTGTGTGCTTTTTTAAACTCAGGATTTGAACCCTCGACCTCTAAATTTAAGGGGATGTGCAACCTTATTATCAAATATAAGGTAGTACTAGTTATCATTTACATATCCAAATTCGCCCTCATGTACCACTACTATAAATTAGACAATAATTAACAATCTACAATTCTACATTACCTATTGGCTATTGGAATGAAAGCTACTTGTGCCTTGTATATCTTAGTTACTATATATGAAATTTGTTAAACATGATTTTTAACATGGTAATAGTGAGCACTTTATGTTGTTTTTTTTATCTTATACTCCACCTACTATACCTGCGCAATTTACAATTTTTCAACATACATTTATTCTTCCCAACCAAGATTTAGTTGTAAAACAAATTACGTGAGTCACACATAACACACATAGCGCAAAGCGCATGGACAAATTGGTAGTTAGGGATTGTTTATCAATCTTAATGACATTGCGAAATAAGAGCGTGCTAACTACCAACTTAGCTAAATTACTAGGTTGTATTAACAGGTAAATGATTGTAACTTGCATGGATCAATTTCTCAATGACGAGTTACGATAATTCAACCAATAGAGGCCGCTATACACGTACCATTAAGGCGTCACCCTCGAACCTAGTCTTGCGGTCAGTAACCACTAACTAAGATTTTAACTAACAACCGGCAAGATTAAAAAAGTTGGAACCATGAACTATAAATTTTTCTAACAAAATGATTCTAGTTAAGATTTAATTTAAGACTAATGCATGTATTATGAGCATTCTATCCTCGAATCGATCTAAATTTTGAAATAGCCTCTGATGTGAGCTTATATATATGGAACTACAACACCTACATGAGCCATTTCTTCATCTTACTCACCCTTTAACTTATTCCGCGATCTTCATCAATATTCACATTGCATTAATTTGCCTTCATATTATTCATATGCGAATCTATAAAGGTGTTCGGTGATCGATCATCACCCATCATGTATAGGTGTTTGATCATACCAAGAACGACAAAAATAGATATTCTAACATCCGCAAGGGCCCTAATAAGCCGTTGTAGCTTAAGAGGGTGTCGTCGACTGGTACCATAATAATTTTTGTAATAAGGTCGAACCGTTAACAATATCATTAGGTCGTAATTCTATCATTGTTGCCGCATAGTTGATGGAGACAATGGAATAGATAGGAGTTCATGAAAGGGAGATAATTGAAAGATCTGAGGGAAATGGGGAAAGGAGAAAGCTCAATGCATTTGACAAGCGCCGGTGAAAATAATTTCTAAACGACAATTTTCATAATAAGTCCACCAGATTGAACTTATATAAACAAACGATCGTTATTTAACTACTTTGCAATTGCTTGGTAGCTACGGTAGAAGTGACCATAAATTAAACAGAGGTCAGAGCGTATACTACACCGATTACATATACTATACATGTGATAAGACCTCCCAGTCACATCCATGTTTCCCTGAACATAAGCTTGTTCTTTGCATCCTCATTCAGCTTCTTTGAAAATATATCAGCAGTTGCTCCTGTAGGTGCTGCAGTTCCATATAAGACGCGCATTAAGGAACAAGATAATTAGAGAAGTAAGTTCATAGTAATGCAGATCACAAAACACGGAAAAGACCAGACTCTCAAGTTGAAAACTAATAAAGATTACGATTCAATCTTGTACCAATAAAATCTAACATTCATAGCAAATCGAAGAAAAGCTGTGCTAAATCAAACTTAGACTATGAAGGAGCAATCAAGCAAAAGCGCAAAGCCGCAAATGTCCGGTATGCAGCTCTCATAGCAAGTCCTTATAAGTAACTTAATAGATACAAATCAGGCACAAAAGAGAAAAACTTATCAGACACAAACAAAGCAACAGGTAAGAGCACTAGGCTAAGAACCATCACGATTACTGTGTGCCAACATTAAGGGTTTTGCCCTGTGGAAATAAAATTGGAGAAGGCTACTATGGAAGCAAACATTTAGGGTTTTGCCCAATGGAATAAAATTGGAGAAGGCTACTATGGAAGCCGTCAGTTCTCACGCTTTAATCTATAACCTTCTAGTTCCTACATCCATTGTCAGCAGATATGCCATCCACAGATCAACCCATCTTCTGATTTAAATAATAAAGAAAATGTATAAAAGGACTCCATATCCGTTAAGCAAACTCACAATGTAGGAAACTTCCCAGATTTTTATTACTTAAAAATATAAACACCGTTACATAAGATGATTTATGTTAGGCAAACGCAAACTTGACTATGATTGTGGTGCATGTACTAATTTTGGGGGTAAGGGTGGCCACCAAGGGATGTATGAGGATCTTGTCATGGAGTGGCAGGGGTTATGAGCGTTATGTCTTTCAGTAGTTCAGTATACTAAATGAAATTAATTGGCAAAATTTAGACCAATAATCCAAACTCACCCCAACATTAGGCATTCCACGGAAACAGTTTCAACTTGAAAATTACCAGTTACCTTAGTAGACAAAACAGAAAAGATAAGCTAATGAGAAGACCTGGACATTCTCATGACACGACTCATGGAAGCGAGGCGCTTGCTTTTTTCAAATAAGAATCTATTTGCCAGACAATATTTTGCAAATGATTACCCCTTGTTTGGTTTTGAAGAGACTCAATATGTAAATATGAAGTAAAAGTTATGGATTCAGGTGTAAAAAAAACAGGGTTGAAAAGAAGAACTAGAAGAAAAAAAAGTATGAAAATTGCAGTCCAATGCCTTCGGTATGCCTCAGATCAGTGAGGCGCTGCGCCTTGTTCCTTATGTGATGTATGCTTTTATTTTAAAACTAAGGATTTGAACCTTCGACTTCTAAAGTTAAGGGGATGTGAGCTCAGCCAATAAGCAACTATCCCAAAGTCTCTGCAACCCTATTATCAAATGTACGGTACTACGGTAGTACTAGTTATCAATTACGTATCCAAATTCGCCCTCATGTCTACCCTCTTAAAATGCCGAGCATACAAATATTAGAACTTTAGTAATGCAAAAACGCCGAGGAACAAACTAAACAAGAGAAGGGGGGGGGGGTCTGCCAACAATGTAACATGAACCTAATGAAATTGTGAAGTACTGTATATACCTTCCTTGAAGCGAATGGTGCCAATGATCCGATCCTCAGAGACATCTCTAAGCAAACCAAGCTGCAAGTGAATACAACCAAGACACATAATCATTGCCTGAAGAGTCTTCTCGCACCCCGTAAGCTCGTCCTCAATTGTCAAGGTCATATAATACCAAGGGACAGCCCTCGGAGAACAGTTCAATCTGACAACGTCCTTTAATTTCATCCTCGAACCCTACACATAACCACCCACATACAATGATACAACTAGTCAAATCAATGCTCAATGGAATCACAATTGCGGCAGGCGGCGTAATTGCAACGGTTGGTGCTCACTCACCCCAGGGACGTTATCACGGTACCAGTCGACGACCGCCCTTTGAGCAAACCCTCTGTATGTTTCGTTATTAAATCCATAGTTGATGTTATAGAACCTACTCCTGTTATCCCCTGGATGATCAAACACCTAATAAATACATATAATATAAATATTCAACTCGCATACATACATACAAAAGTTTAGTAAAACTTGAATTGGTGATGATCAAAAACTAAATCGAAAGGGTGGATGAATAAGCCGTAGGCACACGGTAAATTATCGTGACACCACAACAATTTAACAGTAAGTATAATGGTCACGAAAATCGTAAAAGAGGTCACCATAGAAACGAATAATTACCGGAATAGAGTGGCGATTGAGGGAGTGGTTGATAAAAAAAGCCAAAGAACGAAAGTCGACAGGATCAAATATTTGTTCAAGCTGTTTAACATCAACAAGTATAGGTATTGCGCCCTCGGTGTCGATCGGGTCGTAACACTGGTATATCTTTATCTCTTTCTCTGCTACTATCATGTTTCCCTCGATTGCCATCGCTAATAGCCTCTCTCTATCCGACTTTCTAGATTAATCAATTCTAAATTTATAATTAATTTGGGGCTTCTGCTTCCCAGCTTACCTTTATATTTAGGGATTCACATGAATATTTTAACGATTTTTAATGTAAATACGACCCAAATTGCTAGCATATGACATTATAGATTTACGGTAAATATGATTCCCAAGATTTAAGATTTAAGTATTCGTAAAACTAATCTAATGTAAGAGTAGGATTTTTTATCTTTGTCAAACAAATATAATGAATTTTAATTCAATCTATGATCCCTTGTAATTACATACTGTCTGCTTTTTCGTGATCCGTGAAGTTGCATGATAAATATCGTTGATTTGTTCTTTGTTTCAATGATTTCAAAGCCAAAGAAAAAATTAAAAATGAAAAGGGGTACCAAGCCCAAGCTTGGGTCTAGCGAGCTCGCCTAGCTCCTAGCCGAGCCCGAGCTCGGATATGGCAATACTGAGCCGCTCTAACACCAATCATGCTATGGTACATCTGGGGTACCTTCCTGTTTGTACCCCCCGGGCAAAATGAATCACAAGCTTATACAACAGAACGGCCCAACTAACAAAACGCGGCCCAAATAACAAAACGCGGCCCAAAAAACAAACAAAAACCGTTTTCCCCTTTTCCTTCTAAAATAAACATTTTCTCTCTCTTCCAACGGTTAACATTTTCTTCTTCCCCAAAAACTACACTTCTTCTTCTTCAACAAGCTTCCTCCCGCCAAGATCGAAAATGTCGAAAAAATTAGCAAAAATGCCTCAATTGAAGCAGAAAAGAAAAATCGGAGATATGATTACAACTCCAGATGAAGAAAATCAACTTGAAGA